>CM042154.1:77368940-77406440 GCA_023376005.1 Doryteuthis pealeii | reverse complement strand
CCTAAACCCCAACCCCAAACCCTAAACCCTAAACCCTTGTTGTTTTTGTTTTTCACGCCGCTTCCGCTACGGACTTCAATCGTAGCTGGTGTTTTTCTTTGTTTTGTTTTTTTTGTTTTTTCCGCAGTCACCGGCAAGCATGTTTTGGAGCAAGAGGCCTTGACGAACTTCGCAAAGATTAAAATTATTTGTATTATTCAGACTGTAATATCGGAGTGGTATATATTTGATTGATACTATTTTCTGCATAAATAAAAAGACTAAAGACAGAGTTTATTTTTTTGAAGCCATACGTAATTAAAAACAACATTAATCCCCTAAAGCCGTAACCCAATTCGCAAAATGTTAATTCATAGACTGTAGTTAAACTGTCATTGGGTACCAGCAAAAAATTTTCCGTTTTAATTTTCCAACCCAAGTCAGAAGTCAGTCCTACATTCTATGAATTAACATTTTGCGAATTGGGTTACGGTTTTAGGGGTTTGTGTTAATATAGCAATGTATAATTTCAATTAAACTTAGTTTAGAAAATATTTTTCAACATTAAATGTATAGTAATTTGTGTTTTTTGTTGTTTATTTTTTTAAACAATACGTAATTAAAAACAACCTTAATCCCCTGATACCGTAACCAAATTCGCAAAATGTTAATTCATAGACTGCAGTTAAAGTGTCATTTGGTACCACTAAAAAACTTTCCGTTTTAATTTTACCGACCTAAATAAGAAGTCAGTCTAGTTTGTTTTAGTTTTAACTAAAACAATTTTTTAAGCCCGAAGAAAACTTAAACAGTGGGAGTAGTCAATGTTTGCTCATTTGAATTCCATAATATTTAAATATATAACTATTTTTTTGCCCAACATGAAATATTTTTTAAAGTAAGTTTAATACTCTATGAATTAATAATTAAAGTAATTTAAAAAATCTATTTTAAAGCATGATTTCAATTTCGTAAAATTTACGCTCAACTAAAATTGAAATCATGCTGTAAAAAGATAGTTTTGATTTATATTAAAACAAACCAAAACGTTTGCTCATTTGAATAAGATTCGCCTAGAGAAAGGGAAGTGGGCGAATCTACGGGGGGTTAGTGTGTGGGTGTGAGGTGATCTCTCTGGCTGCTGGATTTTTTACTCTTTTTTTTCCCTCTGCTTAACTGACAAATAGAAAGTGGGAGGAGAGTTAACTTAACTGATAAAGCGAGATGGGAAGAGAGACAGTTAGTCTGTGAAACAGGGATTGGTCGGTCGTTGACTTAATTGCTAATTATGCCTAATTAAAGCCAATTAAACTGATTTTTTTCATACACTTTGTAGTGCTAACACCAAGGAATATCTAAGTATAAATATTGTGTCCATAACATAAATAGAAAAAAATCCTTTAGCTGGAGAAGGTTGATAAACTCAGCTTTAGTATAATATAATAATAGAAGATATATATAGGAACAGGACATGGAAAGAGAGTGGGTAAAAGAACGTTTGGTAAGTGTAGGGGCCCTAGCCCATATATATATATATATATATATATATATATATATATATATATATATATATGGTGACGCGTGGGCTAGTTGTTAGATTCGTGGGAAATGGACTCATTGATTCGAATTCAATTCCCAGAGGAAGCTGTTGGCATTTCACATAGCGCTAATACTCTTGGGAAAGGTATGAATCTATATATTCTTCCTCCACCTATGGATTAAATAGTAGGGCAGACTGTGCCCTTCAGCCTTGGGTAGGTAACCAGTCTAGCAGAGGGATAACTCTGAATTCCAAATTCCTGAGGTCGGTCGTTGATTGGGTTTCTGGCAACCCTTGATGCACCAATTCTTTCCTATCGACTGTGCCAAAAAGTGGTCCAACACAAGCCTCCACCACTATAAACAAATCACTGTGTGGGTGTTCATTGTGTGTGTGAACCCTCATGCGTCGAAAATCGACGAGAGAGTCCATAATATATATATATATATATATATATATATATATATATATATATATATATATATATATATATATACCCAGTAGAGCTCTCTAGAGGGGATTTTAACGAACTTTCACCGCTTTAGCGTAAGGCATTACTCGTCTGATGTTTACAGACTCGAGTTCTCTGATGATCGTAACATAGACCTACCGATATATGTATTTATCAGTTAAATGTCCATCTCTTACTGACAGCTACGGACGACCGAGAGGAAATGGATCGAATTGATGAAATGTCAGTCAGGTTTCGCTTCCGACTAAAAGTTGCTGTTAAGTCTAGCCACACTGATGAGATGTAAACGTCGAAACACGGTGTCTGTGGATGACTATATAAGTGTTTTATAATTTGCTTGGATTATTGTGTTTATATTGGTTTGGTGGTTGGTTTTAACGGCTATCACAATGCAAAAAAATTACAAGTTAACAAACAACACCATAGTTACCTTATTTTTCTTTTCACTTGCATTGTGATAGCCTTCAAAACCAACCACCAAACATATATATATATATATATATATATATATATATATATATATCGATTTCCAAAGCAGGCTCTTTTAGTTTGGAATATTGACGCAACATAATCTTCCTGCCTCTCACACCGCTTAAAAACTTGTGCCACATCTTACTCTTGCGGGGGAAGGGGTGGTTGATAAATGCATATAGTAACACACAGGCGTTTATTAGGCGGACCAGCCATCAATGCACCGGATGACCTCAGCCAACGAGTTATGGCGTCAGATATAAGTTAATATCAAGTGACGATTAATGAAGCATTTAAACAGACTCGGTTAAGTATTCTCGACGTTTTTGCTTTTTGATTTAAAGATGCAGAATTAATGAGAAATTCCTCGTTATTATTTCCCATTTTAATAATTGACATTTAACAGCATCTAAGTAAAAGTAAAGTTGGCGGAGTGCCCTATTGTCAGTATCGGCCGGCAGCGAAGGAGTCTATTCCCTTTTCGCTAGCACAAGACCAGGGAGGTTGCTTTTGCTGAGATGGACATCAACATGCGTGAGAATAAGTTTTAGTTTAGTTAGTCAGATGCGACGCAGATTTCAAAGCGAGTTGATCTGTAGGTCACCGCTCTGATGTCGTTTTCTCGATCCACGGCTGAATCATGGGCTGGGTTTGAAAATAAAGCTTTATTAAGAAACAACCTAGTCTTGTTTGTTAATTGAACATTAAAAACAACACACAATACACACACACACACACACACACACAACTTTACCGTACAAATCAGATTACCCAATCTGTGCTACTCATACGCTGAGATGGCGGGGACCGGTATTGAATTAGGAACCTTAGCGATTCCCAGGCGGGTGCTCTACTGACTGAGCCAAACCGGTCCCTATTTTAAAAGCAAAGAGAAAGGAATTAAGAAAAATACAAGTTCAGATCAATAAGTCGATAGCCTAGTCTTCTAGTTACTTGCTGAATCTTCGAATCAAACCCTTTATTTAATCCATTAGGGTAGATTGTTCTCATTCCATTAACCATGACCGTATACATGTGTTAAGCTTAGTTAAGTATTCTATGCTATTATCTCCCGTAGTCAGGATTGAACCTGCAACCTATAGATGGTAGTCACTTAGAACTGTATTAATTCAGCCCTTATATCCATTGTGCCATGTGTCCAACACGAAAAATTAAGACAAATAATCAACCGTTTTCTTCTTTCTTTCTTTCTTTATCTATTTCTTTCTTTCTTTATTTTTTACTAGAATTATGAATGCCACCAATGACTTTCCATTTTCTTACTATTCAAATCCTAATTTTGAAATATTCCAGATATTTCCAGATATAAATCAAATCTTCATTATTTTGCACAAAAAGCAAGCTCTGGTGATAGTGAATGTGTATATATATTTACATTGTCGTTAATTGTTTTATTTTCGTAGTTTCCTCGGGACACATACATACATACATACATACATACACACAACTGCCCTTTATATCTATTATTATACTATAGCTCAGCGAATCAATCTTTATTTCCTAAAGGCGTTTTACTATTTAGTTTAATGACACGGAAATTATACTAAATTATTCCATAGGACTGAGTTATGTTTCAAACAAATTCCATTTCAATTGTTTCTAATTAGTTGTAATTTGCAATTTAGTAAAAAACTAACCCATCTCTCACTCCACATTCTACCTATCACTTTCTCCCTCTCTATGCATATCTTGATTACCTCGTTATATATGTTAGTTTCACATTGAGAGTAGAGACTGGGAGAGATTGGAGTGTGCGAAACGTATTTGTATGTCAAATTTCATAAGCAGCGAACCAGTAGCTTCAACATCTTGGTTCTCAATAAATTTGAATTAGGTCAAAAGTCCCCTTTCTTAGAATTCTTACAAAATGATTTTAATGTTGTTTGTTTTGGGGGGTTTAATTCTCCGACCGTATCTATTTATTTTTTTGCTTTTTAAATTTAATTCGCTTTGCAATCTCACCTGTCCTTAATCCCAATTATCTACTCAGAGCTCAATGGGTGACCCAACGGGTCACGTTTTGTCTAGTATGTATATAGATTTATCAATTTATTAATTCATTTTATTTATTTATTTATTGCTTTTTTTAACAATGGGTGTGCTTTTCGATACATACTGCATGGACAATGGCATACTGGTATCAAGTAACGTACGTAGAATAGGGTCGACGAACCGAAAGGCATGAATCCATGCCCCCTAACTCTGTCCCATTGCAGGTTATCTTGACAAAATCTTGTCGCCAATATGCCGTTATAGTTGACAAAAAAAGAGATCGACTGGGGAAAAGCACTTATTTGCCGCTCAGATAGTCGTAACAAAGAAAGCTATCACACCTGCTGTCAACACTGGCAGATACCAGTTGTATAGGGAACCGTAAAAATTTTGGGAGAAAATATTCCAAGATAAGGCATTATCATTTTACTCCTGGCTCTCACTATCAACAGAAGCAGGTCGTGCTGACTGCACGGATACCCATGACCCCCCTCTCTCTCTTGTATGCCATCATCATCAGCATCATTATCAAGAGGTGATGACAGCACGGATTCCTTTGACTCTCTCTCTCTCTCTCTCTCTCTCTCTCTCTCTCTCTCTCTCTCTCTCTCTCTCTCTCCACCCATCCCTATCGATAATCACTCTAAGTAAGTCATCTAGACAGCACTCAGTGTCCGTACAGAGCTTATGAATGTAAGTCTTTGCTAGTCGGTCAGCACTAGTATGTCCATGTGTAGGAGTCCATAGGAGAACGTCGCTTACATAATACTTATTAATGAATGCACTAAAGATGTCCGACTTTGAATTAACTAATTTGAAAACACTTAGAAATTGTGTTAATTATTATTAATATCTGTTAGTTAAAAGCCTAACTTTGAACCGAGACTGATAATTGAATAGATTATGTTTATTCGTTCTCTCATCGGAATAAAATTAGGTACATGACCTTTTTAACATAGAATCCCACGCGTAAGAGGGGAAGAACAAAAATTGCCTAGTTCCATTAGAATGTTATCAAAGGTATAAGCGAATACCCGATACTACTCCTTTTAGTTAGATGGGGAGGTACTGTCCGGGAGATGGATCTCTTAGAACTAGATCTATACGCTTATGACTAATCCCTGGTTCCGAATAAATCATGGACCATTCCGTTTTTATTATAAAGAAAGAAAGGAAAGAAAAAGAAAGAAAGAAAGAATGGGAGGAGGGAAAGAGAGAGAGGGAGGTTGATCGCGCGGAAGCAATAACGCTAAACTGTTTCGGTCGAACATAATGAAAAGAAGGAAAGAAAGAAAAAAGACTGAGAGAGAGTTAAATCAAGATTATTATACTTTTTACATATTGAAATATTTGGCAATAACTTTTAAGTACATATCAAACGTTGTAATAATTAAATCATCATACTGTGATATATCCACAGGTCCTGCTAGAATAGTATAAGATTTTACTATATATATTTACTAACCCCTCAGTACAAGCAGGATGTGACACAAGGTCAATTTCATAAGCGGAGTTTAACAGGTTTGAATTCAGAGTTTTCCTTCTTCTAGACTGGTTACCTAGCCATGGTTAAAGAGCCCAACCCGCCATACTATTTGCCCATAGCAGAAGAGAGAGAGTAGTTGAATTCATGCCTTTTCCAAGGGTATTAGCGCCATGTGAAATTCAAACAGCTTCGTCCAGTATTTGAACTCGGGTCGACGAATCTATTTCCTATGACTCTAACCATTACACCACGCACCTCCAACTAAATAAGATTTTACTATAGAAACACCTTGTAAATGATTTCACTATGGAAAGACATTTAAATGGTTTTACTATAGAAATCCATTTTGTAATTGATTTTACTACAGCACTGTGATATATATACATGTCCTGCTAGTATAGTATAAGATTTTACTATAGAAACGCCTTGTAAATGATTTCACTATGAAAAGACATTTTGTAATTGATTTTACTACAGTACTGCCCTGCAAACCATTAAAATGTGTATTGGCTATGGCCAAAGAATTAATGCTGGCGTTACAGACAGCTGAAGATTAAGTTACTTTTCAATGCCAAACACTAAAACGATAATAACGAGAAAATTTTCTCATTAATTCCACATCTTTAAAGAGAAAACAAAAATAGAATATCGTTAGCAGAAATAGTTTTTTCAACGATTCGTTTCGCAGACAGTTGATTAACGTAGATTTGACAGCCTAACTCTTTGGTTGGTGTCATCAAGTACTTTGCTGATAGATCCATCTATTGTATAATACTAGAAGCGGCTATCCAGCGACACCTAGGTAGAGGGGTGGTGGCACAAAAAAACCCTGGTGTATTGATTTGTTTACTTACAGTTAGAATAGTATACTATACAAAACTTACATTTGTCCTGTTTGCCATAAATTTTCTTGTTTCCCCAATGATACCTGCATCGAGAAAATATGGTCTAAAAAAGGTTTGGCTTTGTGTCATCCTTACCACACTTTTAACCTTCACTAACAATTAAGCCAACTTCTACTTTATATTGAACTAGAAGCAGCTACCCAGCATCACCTGGGTAGAGGGAGAAGGCAAAAACACCTGGTGTATTTATTTGTTTATTTTTGATATTTACAAAAGCTGGACATTTTTTAAGTAGAATTTCAATGCTATTTCTATGTATATTTTAATTTTTAAATATCGTCGACTATAAATCTAATCTTCATAATTTTTGCACAAAAAGCAAGAACTGGTGATATTTAATGTGTATATATATTTACTTTGTCGTTAATTGTTTTATTTTCGAAGTTTCCTCCGGACATACAGATTCACACAACTGCCCCTTATATATATATATATATATATATATATATATATATATATATATATATATATATATAGAGAGAGAGAGAGAGAGAGAGAGAGAGAGAGAGAGAGATGACAAAGGTTTTACTAAATATTTTACACCATAAAATAAAAAAGGGACAAAACATCTAATATACGTGTGTGTTCAAAAAGAATCGAGACAGAGGCTGTATTTACCAAGAAAGAAACCATAAATAAAACCAGCAGGACCTGTGGATATACCACAGTATGATAATTTAATTATTACAACGTTTGATATCTCTACTTAAGAGCTATTGATAAATAGTTCAATATGTAAAAAGTATAATTTTGATTTAAGTCTCTCTCACTTTTTTCCTTTCTTTCCTTCTTTTCATTATGTTCGATCGAAACAATTTAGCTCACCCCCTCTCTCTGCCTTTCCCCTACTCTCTTTCTTTTTTTTTATCTTATTTTTTCTGTGTAGCATGTCATTTTCTTCCCTTTCTTTCTTTATAATAAAAACGGAATGGTCCATTATTTAGCTGAGGTGACAACACTTATAAGAAATAAGAATTCGGCGGATAAGCAACACCAGCCATAGTGCAAAACCTACGTCAATCAGATCTGTATGGATTCTGGATGCCGTGTGGAAGATCTGCCAGGGACAATGACTGATAAGAACGGTTGTTATAAAAGGCCACGTACCGATTTCTATTCCCATGAGAGAACGAATAAATAAAATCTATTTAAGTATATGTGTGTATGCATATATATGTGTATGTGTGTGTATATATATGTGTGTGTGTGTGTGTGTGTGTCTGTGCATATATAAATGCGCATAACTGTATTTATGTGTGTATGAAATAAAAATAGCAGAAGGGAAGAAATGACAAAACGATTTTAATCATCGAAGTTTTTCGGTGGCTGAAATGGGTAAGGCGATGTCCATGCAATATGGGTTCCTAAAGTGTGGGATGCGACACTTGAATTGCAGTTTACTCTTACCAAAATCACTGGTCATTCGGAACCAGGTGTTAGTCATAAGTTTATATATCTAGTTGACTTAGATGGGTTGCCGACCAAGGAGTCCCTAAGGTGGTGTGATGCTGCAATCCAGTGCTACCCATCAACTCCCACGACACTACTGTTGCCAAACCGCATTGGTACCTTACCTTTCCAGCGGCAGTGTGGAGAGGAGGGATTTGCTGCATGGGCAACAGCTTATCCTCCATATGAACCCACCCAGGCTATGTAGTTCAAAGAAAGAAAAAAAAAGATACTACTCAATCGTCTCTCGTAGACGGAAGGCTGCCAACCATATATATCTAGTTCCAAGAGATCCATCTCCCAGACAGCACCTCCCCATCTAACTAAAAGGAGTAGTATCGGGTATTCGCTTATAGCTATGGTAACATTCTAATGGAACTAGACAATTTTTGTTCTTCCCCTCTTACGCGTGGGATTCTATGTTAAAAAGGTCATGTACCTAATTTTATTCCGATGAGAGAACGAATAAACATAATCTATTCAATTATCAGTTAAGGCTCAAAGTTAGTGGTTTAACTAACAGATATTAATAATAATTAAAACCATTTTTAAGTGTTTTCAATTAGTTAATTCAAAGTCGGACACTTTTAGTGCATTCATTAATAAGTATTATCTAAGCGACGTTCTCCTATGGACTCCTACACATAGATATACCAGTGCTGACCGACTAGCAAAGACTTACATTCAATAGCTCTGTTCGGACAGTTGATGCCTTGTAGATGACTTACTTAGAGTGATGGCCGATTGAGTGATGAGTTTAAAAAAAAAATGAGTTTAAAAACAGAGTTTAAAAAATTGAATACCCAACAAGAATGAATAAAACAAAACGTCTTCGGCATAAAATAACCCTAAAGTTCCAACCAGCCAAATTACTATGCATATAATATGTACTGTGCATATAATATGTACAAATATAAATAGTAAACAATGTTATGTAAAAACTTAAATATCTAGCAAAGACTTACATTCATCGGGTTTGCACGGACAGTGGGTGCTGTCTAGACGACTTACTTAGAGCGATGGTGGATAGGGACAGATGGTGTGTGTGTGTGTGTGAGAGAGAGAGAGAGAGAGAGAGAGAGAGAGGGGGGGGCATGGGTATCCCTGCAGTCAGCACGACCTGTTTGTTTGTTTCCTTCTTTCTTCTTTCTTTCTTCTTTCTTTCTTTCTTTCTTACTTTTCATC
Source organism: Doryteuthis pealeii (assembly GCA_023376005.1). NCBI lineage: Eukaryota > Metazoa > Mollusca > Cephalopoda > Myopsida > Loliginidae > Doryteuthis > Doryteuthis pealeii. The sequence continues at coordinate 77,396,940 of CM042154.1, read as the reverse complement.
TTTTCATTGTCCGATTGAAAAATATTAGCGTTATCGCTTCCGCACGCTCATGCCTCTCTCTCTCTCTCTCTCTCTCTCTCTATATATATATGGTATATATTTGAGTTAAAGAGTGATTTTATGGGACTAATTAGAACATGGCGCATTCGATTAATCTGCCCGTGGGGTGTGGAACTCCCGGATAAACATTTGGCTTCATGCTGGTTCTGACTTTTCTTTTTTGGCTCAGATGGAGAGAACGAGATTTCTTATTATATTATGTAATGGATATGTAAATACCTAGATACCCCCTCACTATAATCTGATTGGATAGTGTCTTCCATAAATACTCGACACTGTATTGGTACAAGCGCCTACTACAAGCCTACTAGCCTAATAGCAAGACTACCACGCCGACTGCTTGCAAGACGTACTGCTACTCGATGCACCAGCTTCTATTTACCTACGAGAATATACCTTACTACAACTTCATGATATATCCCTTAACCCGGATATATCATTATAAAATATATGATTTCATGACATATTGTTTCGACTTCTATTACATACATACATACATACATACATACATACATGTTGGCTGTCAAACTCATGTTCGAGTAAGACCATTTCCTGTTATATATATATATATACTATTAAAAAATAAATTTAAAATAAATTAAATAAAAATTTTTATTCATCTCTTCCACAAATGAGAAATTAGAGAATTATCCGGCTCGATGAGCACACGAGCAGCGCGAGAAGCTCTCATGAGGAATGGACATCACTATCCGCCAGAATTTAGTTCATTAGCGTCTAACGAATCTACGATAGACTCCACGATCGTATAGATATGTCTATAGAGAAGACCAAGTGCCTGGGGCACATCTCCACGACTCTAATATCAAGAGGTTAAATAGCACCTTTGGGCCTTAATATATATATTATTTAGCCATACGATCATAGCCGTTATTTATATATCGAAAAATAAAAAAATTTAAAGAAAACGAACCACCCTTAAGGTCTTCTTGGTCTCCTTGTTTTTTTTTTAATTGAAAAACAAAAATTAAAAAAACAACAACACAATAAACACCACACCAACACACAGCAACAAAAAACACACACAACTCTTAAACCGTAAAAACACATCCAGATTAAACCCCCCCAACATCTTTTGGGTATCTACTCAAATCACCGCACTGAATGGCGGACCCGTAATTTGGAAATTAGGAGAAACCTTAGCGATCCCAGCCAGACAGAAGCCAAACGTTCCCTATTTTAAAAAGCAAAGAAAAGAAAAAGGAATTAAGAAAAATAACAAGTTCAGATCAATAAGTCGCTAGCCTGTCTTCTAAGTTACTTGCTGAACTTTCGAATCAAACCCTTTAGTTTAATCCAATTAGGGTAAGATTGTTTCCTCATTCCCATTACCATGACGTATACATGTGTTAACTAGTTAAGTATTCATCTATATATATCCCGTAGTCAGGATTTGAACCTGCAACCTATAGATGGTAGTCACTTAAGAAACTGTATATACAATCCATTGTGCCCATTGTCCCAACACAAATTAAGACAAATATCACCGTTTTCTTCTTTCTTTGCTTTCTTTATCTATTTCTTCTTTACTCTTTACTAGAATTATGAATGCCACCCAAGACTTTCCATTTCTTACTATTCAAATCCTAATTTGAAATTTCCAGATATTCCGATATAAATCAAATCTTCATTAGTTGACAAAAAGCAAGCTCTGGTGATGTGAATGTGTATATATTTACATTGTCGTTAATTGTTCTTATTTACGCTATTTCCTCGGACAACTACATACAACCCACATATCATACACACAGCCCTTTATATCTATAATTATACTATACGCTCAGCGAACATTTTATTTCCTAAAGCGTTTAACTATTTAGTTTAATGACACGAAATTATACTAAATTATTCATAGGACTGAGTTATGTTTCAAACAATTCCATTCAATTGTTTCTATATAGTTTAATTTGCAATTTAGTAAAAACTAACCGCTTCTCTCACTCCACATGCACCTTATCACTTCTCCTCCAGGCATATCTTGATTACCCGTCTATATATGTTAGTTCACATGAGAGTAGAGAACTGGGAAGATTGGAGTGTGCGAAACGTATTTGTATGGTCAAATTTCATAAGCAGCGAACAGTAGCTTCAACATCTTGGTTCTCAATAAATTGAATTAGGTCAAAAGTCCCTTTCTTAGATATTCTTACAAAATGATTTAAATGTGTTTGTTTTGGGGGTTTAATTCTCCACCTGTATATTTATTTTTTTGCTTTTTAAAATTTAATTCGCTTTGCACATCTACCTCCTAATCCCAATTATCTACTCAGAGCTCAATGGGTGACCCAACGGGTCACGTTTTGTCTAGTATCTATAGATTTATCATTTATTAATCCATTTATTTATTATTTTATGCTTTTTTAACAAGCGGTGTGCTTTTCGATACATACTGCATGACAATGGCATACTGGTAATCAAGTACGTACGTAGAATAGGGTCGACGAACCGAAAGGCATGAATCCATGCCCCTAACTCTGTCCCATTCATTGACAAAATCTTGTCGCCAATATGCCCGTTATTAGTTGAACAAAAAAAGATCGACTGGGGGAAAAGTTATTGCCGCTCAGATAGTCGTAACAAAGAAAGCAATCACACCTGCTGTCACACTGGCAGATACCAGTTGTATAGGAACACGTAAAAATTTTGGGAGAAAATATTCAAAGAACATTACATTTTACTCCTGGCTCTCATCTATCAAACAGAGTCGTGCTGACTGCACGGATACCCTGACCCCCTCTCTCTCTCTTGTATGCCACATCATCAACATCATATCAAGAGGTGATGACAGCACGGATTCCTTTGACTCTCTCTCTCTCTCTCCCTCTCTCTCCTCTTCTCTCTCTTCTCTCTCTCTCTCCACCCATCCCTATCGATAATCACTCTAAGTAAGTCATCTAGACAGCACTCAGTGTCCGTCACAGAGCATGAATGTAAGTCTTTGCTAGTCGGTCAGCACTAGTCAATGTCGTGGAGTCCATAGGAGAACGTCGCTTACATAATACTTATTAATGAATGCACTAAAGATGTCGCGACCTTTGAAATAATAATTTGAAAACACTTAGAAATTGTGTTAATTATTATTAATATCGTTAGTTAAAGCCTAACTTTGAACCGAGACTGATAATTGAAAAGATTATGTTTATTCGTCTCTCCATCGGAATAAATTAGGTAACATGACCTTTTTAACATAGAATCCCACGCGTAAGAGGGGAAGAACAAAAATGCCTAGTTCCATTAGAATTTATCCAAAGGTATAAGCGAATAACCCGATACTACCCTTTTAGTTAGATGGAGGTACTGTCCGGAGAGATCTCTTAGAACTAGATCTATACGCTTATGACTAATCCCTGGTTCCGAATAAATCATGGACCATTCCGTTTTTATTATAAAGAAAGAAAGGAAGAAAAAGAAAGAAAGAAGATGGGAGGAGAAAGAGAGAGAGGGAGGTTGATCGCGCGAACAATAACGCTAAACTGTTTCGGTCGAACATAATGAAAGAAGGAAAGAAAGAAAAAAGACTGAGAGAGAGTTAAATCAAGATATTATACTTTTTACATATTAAATTTTGGCAATAACATTTCAAGTACATATCAAACATCAATACTGTGATATATCCCACAGGTCCTGCTAGAATAGTATAAGATTTTAATATATTTACTAACCCTCAGTACAAGCAGGATGTGACACCAAGGTCAATTTTCATAAGCGGAGTTTAACAGGTTTGAATTCAAGGTTTTCCTTCTTCTAGACTGGTTACCTAGCCATGGTTAAAGAGCCCACCCGCCATCTATTTGCCCATAGACGAGAGAGTAGTTGAATTCATGCCTTTTCCAAGGGTATTAGCGCCATGTGAAATTCAAACAGCTTCGTCCAGTATTCGAAACATCTAACTCTATTACATCTCCACGACAACTAAATAAAGATTTAATACACCATTGTAAATGATTTCACTATGGGAAAGACATTTAAATGGTTTACTATAGAAAATCCATTTGTGTAATTGATTTACTAAAGCACTGTGATATATATACATTCCACAATAAAATAAGATTTACTATAGAAACGCCTTGTAAATGATTTCACTATGAAAAGACATTTTTAATTGATTTTACTACAGTACTGCCACAAACCATAAAATGTGTATTGGCTATGGCCAAAGAATTAATGCTGGCGTTACAGACAGCTGAACGTTAAGTACTTTTTCAATGCCAAACACTAAAACGATAATAACGAAAAATTTCTCATTAATTCCACATCTTTAAAGAGAAAACAAAAATAGAATATCGTTAGCAGAAATAGTTTTTTCAACGATTCGTTTCGCAGACAGTTGATTAACGTAGATTTGACAGCCTAATCTTTGTTTGGTGTCATCAAGTACTTTGCTGAGATCCATCTATTGTATAATACTAGAAGCGGCTATCCAGCGACACCTAGGTAGAGGGGTGTGGCACAAAAAACCCTGGTGTATTGATTTGTTTACTTACAGTTAGAATAGTATACTATACAAAACTTACATTTGTCCTGTTTGCCATAAATTTTCTTGTTTCCCCAATGATACCTGCATCGAGAAAATAATGGTCTAAAAAGGTTTGGCTTTGTGTCATCCTTACCACACTTTTTAACCTTCACTAACAATTAAGCCACTTCTACTTTATATTGAACTAGAAGCAGCTACCCAGCATCACCTGGGTAGAGGAGAAGGCAAAAACCGGTGTATTTATTTGTTTATTTTGATATTTACAAAAGCTGGACATTTTTTAAGTAGAATTTCAATGCTATTTCTATGTATATTTTAATTTTTAAATATCGTCGACTATAAATCTAATCTTCATAATTTTTGCACAAAAAGCAAGAACTGGTGATATTTAATGTGTATATATATTTACTTTGTCGTTAATTGTTTTATTTTCGAAGTTTCTCCGGACATACAGATTCACACAACTGCCCCTATATATATATTATATATATATATATATATATATATATATATATAATATATAGAGAGAGAGAGAGAGAGAGAGAGATAACAAAGGTTTTACTAAATATTTACACCATAAAAAAAAAAGGGACAAAACATCTAATATACGGTGTGTGTTCAAAAGAATCGAGACAGAGCTGTATTTACCAAGAAAGAAACCATAAATAAAACCAGCAGGTCTGTGGATATACCACAGTATGATAATTTAATTATTACAACGTTTGATATCTCTACTTAAGAGCTATTGATAAATAGTTCAATATGTAAAAAGTATAATTTTGATTTAAGTCTCTCTCACTTTTTTCCTTTCTTTCCTTCTTTTCATTATGTTCGATCGAAACAATAGCTCACCCCCTCTCTCTGCCTTTCCCCTACTCTCTTTCTTTCTTTTTTATCTTATTTTTTCTGTGTAGCATGTCATTTTCTTCCTTTCTTTCTTTATAATAAAAACGGAATGGTCCATTATTTAGCTGAGGTGACAACACTTATAAGAAATAGAATTCGGCGGATAAGCAACACCACCATAGTGCAAAACCTACGTCAATCAGATCTGTAGGATTCTGGATGCCGTGTGGAACACTGCCAGGGACAATGACTGATAAGAACGGTTGTTATAAAGGCCACGTACCGATTTCTATTCCCATGAGAGAACGAATAAATAAAATCTATTTAAGTATATGTGTGTGAGGGTGTATGCATATTATGTAGAGTGTGTATAATATATATATATGTATGTGTGTGTGTGTTGTGTGTGTGTGTGTGTGTTGTGTCTGTGCATATATGAATGCGCATAACTGATTTATGTGTATGAATAAAATAGCAGAAGGGAAGAAATGACAAAAGATTTTAATCATCGAAGTTTTTCGGTGGCTGAAATGGGTAAGGCGATGTCCATGCAATATGGGTTCCTAAAGTGTGGGATGCGACACTTGAATTGCAGTTTACTCTTACCAAAATCACTGGTCATTCGGAACCAGGTGTTAGTCAAAGTTTATTATCTAGTTGACTTAGATGGGTTGCCGACCAAGGAGTCCCTAAGTGGGTGGATGCTGCAATCCAGTGCTACCCATCAACTCCACGACACTATTGTTGCCAAACCGCATTGGTACCTTACCTTCCAGCGGCAGTGTGGAGAGGAGGGATTTGCTGCATGGGCAACAGCTTATCCCCATATGAACCCACCCAGGCTATGTAGTTCAAAGAAAGAAAAAAAATGATACTACTCAATCGTCTCTCGTAGACGGAGGCGCAACCATATAATCTAGTTCAAGAGATCCATCTCCCAGACAGCACCTCCCCATCTAACTAAAAGGAGTAGTATCGGGTATTCGCTATAGCTATGGTAACATTCTAATGGAACTAGACAATTTTTGTTCTTCCCCTCTTACGCGTGGGATTCTATGTTAAAAAGTCATGTACCTAATTTATTCCGATGAGAGAACGAATAAACATAATCTATTCAATTATCAGTTAAGGCTCAAAGTTAGGTGTTTAACTAACAGATATTAATAATAATTAAAACCATTTTTAAGTGTTTTCAATTAGTTAATTCAAAGTCGGACACTTAAGTGCATTCATTAATAAGTATTATCTAAGCGACGTTCTCCTATGGACTCCTACACATATATACCAGTGCTGACCGACTAGCAAAGACTTACATTCAATAGCTTCTGTTAGGACAGTTGATGCCCTTGTAGATGACTTACTTAGAGTGATGGCCGATTGAGTGATGATTTTAAAAAAATGAGTTTAAAAACAGAGTTTAAAAAATTGAATACCCAACAAGATGAATAAAAACAAAACGTCTTCGCATATAATAACCTAAAGTTCCAACGCCAAATACTATGCAATAATATGTTACTGTGCATATAAATGTACAATATAAATAGTAAACAATGTTAGGTAAAAACTTAAATATCTAGCAAGAACTTACATTCATCGGTTTGCACGGACAGTGGGTGCTGTCTAGACGACTTACTTAGAGGCGATGGTGGATAGGGACAGATGTGTGTGTGTGTGTGTGAGAGAGAGAGAGAGAGAGAGAGAGAGGGGGGGCATGGGTATCCCTGCATCAGCACGACCGTTTTTGTTTGTTTCCCTTCTTCTTTCATTTTCTTTCTTTCTTTCTTTCTTACTTTTCATCTTTTCATTGTCCGATTGAAAATATTAGCGTTATCGCTTCCGCACGCTCATGCTCCCCTCCTCCTCTCTCTCTCTCTCTCTCTCATTCTCCTCTCTCTCTCTCTCTCTCTCTCTCTCTCTCTGTATGTTTGAGTTAAAGAGTGATTAATGGGACTAATTAGNTTTATGACTAATTAAACATGGCGCATTCGATTAATCTGCCCGTGGGGTGTGGAACTCCCGATAAACATTGCTTCATGTTGTTCTGACTTTTCTTTTTTGCTCAGATGGAGAGAACGAGATTCTTATTATATTATGTAATGGATATGTAAATACCTAGATACCCTCTCACTATAATCTGATTGGATAGTGTCCTCCATAAATACTCGTCACTGTGGTGGTACAAGCGCCTACTACAAGCCTACTAGCCTATAGCAAGACTACCACGCCGACTGCTCGCAAGACGTACTGCTACTCGACGCACCAGCTTCTATTTACCTACGAGAATATACCTTACTACAACTTCATGATATATCCCTTAACCCGGATATATCATTATAAAATATATGATTTCATGACATATTGTTTCGACTTCTATTACATACATACATACATACATACATACATACATGTTGGCTGTCAACTCATGTTCGAGGAAGACCATTTCCTGTTTTTTTTATATATATATTTTATCATAGTTGGGTGCCAGTAGTGATTGACACTGTATCCTTGTGTTTTCTCAGATGACTCACCAGGCCAGCCCTGGAGACATACTCTTCCACATAAACTATATGTTGGAACTTCTCCACTTTGAATGTTGCTGGGCTGAAAATTACCCTTTCTAATAGCCCGCTTCAATTTATGGTGTTTAATTCGGTTGGGCTCAAATTCTTCCACAGACAGGTAGATGGTGGCTCTCCAGCAAGGTCTATTACAAGCTAGCTTCTCCCAGTCCTCTACAGCAATAGCAGTGTTCTTCAAAGTGTCCTTGAGGCAGTCCTTAAACCTCAATTTGGGTTTGCACTGATGAAGTTTTACCAGTTGAGATTTCCCTGTAAAATAGTTGTTTTGGGATTCGGCAATCATTCATGCGAACTAGATACATACATGGCAATAGCATAATCTTTACAGATCATTACATACATACATGCATACATACATACAGACAGACAGACAGACAGATAGAGACACACATATACATGCATACATATATACACACGCACACATACATATGCAGACACATATATACATGCAGACACACGAACGTATACATACACACATACATACACATATACAGACACATGCACACATATATACATACAGATAGACTCACACACATATATACAACACATACACACATATATACATACAGCCAGACACACACACTTAAATACATATATACACAGACATACATATACATATACAGACACATCCATACAGACACACGCACGTATACGTGTATACATACAGATAGACAACCAGACACAAAAATATACACACGTGCATGCACACACATACAGACATATACATATAAAAGTACATATACATATAAAAGTACAAATACATACATACATATAGATACATGCACTCATATACATATGTACAGATAGACATACATACATACACACATACAGATACATACATGGCGACATAGGCACTCATACACATACACACACACACACACACACATATATGTATATATATATATATATATATATATATATATATATATATATATACCAACCCCTCCGCACTAGCGGATGTGACACACGGTCAAGTTATTAAGTTTAACAGATTAGAATTTACAGTTTTCCTTCTCCTAGATCGGTTGTCTAACCAAAGTTAAAGAACCCAGTCTGCCCTACTATTTACCCATAGCTAGAGGAGTGTAGGATTCATGCTTTCCAAGTGTATTAATGCTAAGTGATGTTCAATTACCACGTCCACGATTTGAACTCGAGGTTAAAGTCACGGGAAATGGACTCGTTTCCCCGAGTTCAAAACCTGGGCGTGGAAATTGCATTTTCACCTAGCGTTAATACCCTTGGAAAAAGTATGAATCCTACTCTCCCTCCAGCTGAGCGTAAATAGTAGGGCAGACCGGGATCTTTAACCATGGTTAGGTAACCGATCTAGGAGAAGGAAAACTGTACATTCAAACCTGTTAAATTGAACTTGTGTCACATCCTGCTCGGGCTGAAGTATTAGTAAATACATACATACATTAAATCTGTGCATCCCTCAATATATACATCATCCGGTCACCCACGTATTGGCAGTTTTGACGTTGCTCTCCGAAACACTCTCCTCTAAGTTACTCTAGTTTATTTGACACACTTCTTCAGTTACCGAACTGGCCGAGCAGAATTGGGTAATGACCTACTTTATGGTTGACAGACTTACAGACAAGATCTGTCAAGAAAGTAATAGGGCAACTGAGAGTTTCTCGACAATCCAATGGCGAGAAACTGACAATTACCAAACGACGTTGACCTTATGCCTTACGCTATACTGATTTAATACATATGCTCTAACACTGATATTGACCAATCTTTATATATAAATATAGCAAGTTATATTATCATATATATTATATATATATATATATATATATATATATAATATATGAGGAAAAAATGAGTAAAGAAAAGAAATGTAGATGGATAACAATGAATTTTATTGATATCACTTTTAATCGATATCACTTACACATGTGTTTCGGTCTGTTTATCAAAATGTATACGGATTTACGTTATTATTATTATTAAAATAATCAGATGGAGTTGATATGATGATGATAATAATAATAATTTCAACTCCATCTGATTATTTTAATAATAATAATAACGTAAATCCGTATACATTTTGATAAACAGACCGAAACACATGTGTAAGTGATATCGATTAAAAGTGATATCGATAAAATACATTTTTATCCATCTACATTTCTTTTCTTTACTCATTTTTTCCTCATATTGTCGGATTCATTTCCCTTTCTCTCACTCACACACACACACACACACACACACACACACTATATATATATATATATTATTATTATTATTATTATTATCTCCTTTTGAGTTTTCACATCAGCATTAGCTGATGGTCTTTCACTGGAGTCTGAGTGACAGCAAGTCTCCTCAGGTCTCCAGGACTCTTCTGAGTATTCTGGCAGATTGCAGCAGTGCAGTGTTCTGAATGGTTTCAATCCTTCCTCTGATTTCCAAACTTTCCAAACCCTTTTCCAATCCTTTTTGGACCGTTCCAAGTGCACCAACTACAATTGGTATCACTTTCACTTTCATATTCCATAACTTTTTCAGTTCCCTGGCAAGGTCCAGATATTTGTCCATTTTTTTCATTTTCCTTTAGCTTCACCCTGTGATCTGCTGAAACTGCAAAATCCACTAGTTGACAAGTTCTTTCTTTTTTGTTTATCAACACTAGGTCTGGTCTTCTTGCTGGGATAAGGTGATCCGTTTTTATTTCAAAGTCCCAGAGAATTTTATGCATTTCGTTCTCAAGAACAGATTCTGGTTTATGCATATACCATTTTGTTGTATGGTCGAAATTAGATTTTTGTATAATTCCCAGTGGATCACCTTCTCAACCCAGTCGTGTCTAGTTTTGTACTCACGTTTGCTACATTCGCAGAGTACATGGTTTACAGTCTCATCTCTATTACCGCAAAGTCTACATTTACTATTTTGTTGGGTCTTATCAATTTTCGCTTTGATATAGTTTGTCCTTATGGCATTATTTTGTGCAGCAATTATAAGTGATTCAGTTTCTCTTTTGAGGTTTCCTTTTCTTAACCTTGTCCAAGTCTTTTCATGTGCAACCTCTTCAATTTGTCGTTTGAAGTGTCCATATAATTGTTTTTCTTCCCATTTTTGTTTTCTATTCTTTGTTGTTTTTTCAGTTTGTCCATTTGACACTTCTACTATTGTTGGCCACCATAAGTAATTTGTCTTTGCTCTTTCTTGTGTAATCTTCAAGTTGTTGGATTGTGGTTTCTACGCAGTCCTCTATGTTGGCAAGACCTCTTCCCCCTTCCTTTCTTGACACATATAATCTATCTCTATCGTCTCTAGGATGGAGAGCCTTGTGCATGGTCATTAACTTTCTCGTCCTTTGGTCAATCTGTCTGAGTTCTTCTTTTGTCCATTTTAAGAATGGTCCTGAGTATCTTATAATGGGGACGGCCCAGGTATTGATTCATTTGATCAGATTTCTGCTGTTAAGTTTGGTTTATTATTATTATTATTAACTAACGCTGAGTGAATCAATGATTGTTTGCTTTTTTCCTATTTAGTTTAATGACACAAAGTTCATACTAAAATATTCCTGGCCGTATTTTTTCTGGTCGTATTTTTTCCGGCCGTATTTTTAAAAAAATTATTCGCTTTGCAAACTCACTTTTCCCTAATCACAATTATCTACCTAGAGCCCAATGGATGACCCAACTGGTCATGTTTTTCTAATATATATATATATATATAATATATATATATATACTAGAAAAAACGTGACCCGTTGGGTCATTCATTGGGCTCTCGGTAGATACATATATCTAGGTAGATACACACACACACACACACACACACACACATACACATATATATATATGAAATTTAACATTTTGAAAAAACATATGATGTTTTTTATTTAATTGCTGACAGAATCTGTTTCGACCAAATCGATAAGTCTAACATCTTTCTTCAAATTACACTGTGGACTTGTATATTTTTAACAGCTGAAATATATCCTAAACAATTTTGATACCCACTTTACATTTTTTATATAATTTTTACAACAAACTCTTTTGAGTTTTACTATAAACTATAATGCTTCTGATTTTTAAAAATTAAAAATACAATTTATTTTATTTTTAAAACAGAACACGCATTTTTCAAAATTTTCAGCGGTTGAATACAGCGTTCGTTTTTGTAAACAGTCTTTTAACGGATATCTTTCTTCCCGTCTATGTTGCTCGTGATGAAGACTAACTTATCGATTTGGTCGAAACAGATTCTGTCAGCAATTACATAACAAACATCATATGTTTTTTCAAAATGCTAAATTTCATACTGTCGGATTAATTTCCATCTATTTTTCACACACATATATATATATATGTGTGTGTGCGTGTGTGTGTGTTTAAAGTAGGTGTTTTTTTTGTGTAATATTTGTCATTGTAGGAAATGGCCACGGTGAACCAAGTTCAATTCCAATTTCACATAGCGCTAATAATCTTAGATAAGATTTACCCAACCCGTTCGCTAAGGTCACAAGTATAGGGCGGGGCATCCAGCAAGGGTCAAACTCGCTATTCAGTAGTAATGGATTTGCGAGACTAACCTGCTAACCATTACACCACGATGATACATCATGAGGTATTCATCCAACTATTCTCCCTCCATCTATGGGTAAATAGTTGGGCAAACTAGGCTCTTTAACTTTCGTATGACGACCGATCTAAGAGAAGGAAGAAAACTCTGAAATTTAAACCCTCTTAGAATTTGACTTTCTGCTCGTGGGGAGGGGCTGAGTAAATACATTTAAATCTTATGGTGTAATGGTTAACAAGCAGTCGGCACGTCTTGATGATGATGATGATGATGATGATGATGATGGTTAGTTATACGTTGACTAGTTTTGGCTTCTTCTAAATCTCTACCCACTGACTTTACCCTACTCCACCACTAATCTGTTTTTTTCAATTGAACATTTTGCAATGCCAATCATTTTTCATCAGATCATCCACGGTTACTAATGCAGAATAGCTCGCAAAAGATAATATCATTAGATTACGACGACGATGATGATGCTGCTGATGATGATGATGATGGTGATTAGTTATATGTTGACAAGGTTCGGCTTCCTCTAAATATCTACCCACTGACTTTACCCTACTCCACCACTTCTCCATGATGATTAATCACTAAGATGTGCAATCCATTGTCTAAATACGTTTCAACAAGTTTCAGCTATCAGTTTCCATGTTGTGCGCTTCAAATCTGAAAGAAACGAAAAATGACAGGTGGCTCTGTTGACTGACAGCATACGACTATTATATCGTAACCTGTAAAAATGCATCGCGTGGTAAATTCATCGCATGGTAAAATTTATCCCATGGTAAATTGCTCGCGGCTAAATTCAGAATTTAATCATTGTTTTTTATGAATTTAATAAAAAGACCTAAAGTAGTAATCAAGATATACATAGAGAGAAAGAAAGTGATAGGCAGAATGTAAAGTAAGAGATGGGTCAGTTTTTGACTTAATTGCAAATTACGACTAATTAAAACCAATTAAAATGGAATTGGGGAAATCCTATATTATACGATGAATTTACCTGTAATGAATTTTCTGGCGTTAAATTTATCATACAGTGAAATTATTTAGAATCATGTTCCAATGTTGCTTCCAATTATATAATTATATCATATTTTTTAAATGTTCATGAAAGGAAAGAGAAGAAATAAGTCATAATAATGACAACAATATAGAACATGAGTGGAAATAATTATCATTTTAATAATAATGCACCGGAATAAAAAGGGAGGAAATGGTTATTGTAATATTAATAATTATGTAAAGGAAGAGAACATGAGTAATAATAATAATAATAATAATAATAATAATAATACGAGATATATTATGCCACAAGAGTAGAGTTATAACATTAATAGGAGGTGAGATATTATGAGATATAATAATAAAGTTATTATAGATATTATGAGATTTGTTTGTGTTAAAAAGAAAGAACTTGTCAACTGGTGGATTTTGCAGTGCCAGCAGATCACAGGGTGAAGCTAAAGGAAAATGAAAAAAAATTGACAAATATCTGGACCTTGCCAGAGAACTGAAAAAGTTATGGAATATGAAAGTGAAAGTGATACCAATTGTGGTTGGTGCACTTGGAACGGCCCCAAAAGGATTGGAAAAGGGTTTGGAAAGTTTGGAAATCAGAGGAAGAATTGAAATCATTCAGAACACTGCACTGCTGCAATATGCCAGAATACTCAGGAGACTTGCTGTCACTCAGACTCCAGTGAAAGACCATCAGCTAATGCTGATGTGAAAACTCAAAAGAAGTAAATAATAATAATAATAATAATAATAATAATAATAATAATAATAATAATGTCACTGAGCCTCCAGTGAACTACCGGCTACGACAGGTGTGAAAAACTAATAATAATGAAATAATCATTGTAATAAAAATGATTAATAAAAAGAGCTAAAGAGTTAGCATTAGGGAAATTTTATATTATAAGAGCATTTAATCTGATATGATGAATTTACGTTGAATGAATTTACCATGCAATAAATTTACCATGCAATGAATTTACCATGCAATGAATTTACCATGCAATGAATTTTCTGGCGTTAAATTTATCATACAGTGAAAATAATGACAACAATATAGAACATGAGTGGAAAGAATCATAATTTTAATAATAATAATACACCGGAATAAAAAGGGAGGAAATAGTTATTGTAATATTAATAATTATGTAAAGGAAGTGAACATGAGGTAATAATAATAATAATAATAATGTCACTGAGCCTCCAGTGAACTACTGGCTACGACAGGTGTGAAAAACTAATAATAATGAAATAATCATTATAATAAAAATGATTAATAAAAAGAGCTAAAGATTTAGCATTTGGGAAATTTTATATTATAAGAGCATTTAATCTGATGAATTTACGTTGAATGAATTTACCATGCAATGAATTTTCTGGCGTTAAATTTATCATACAGTGAATTTACTTAGAATCATTTTTCCTAGCTTAGTTGAAAGAGAAACAAGAATTCCTTACTGTTGTAATTTGGTGAACTGTGAAAGTTCCATGTCTGGTAAATTCATCATATGGTCAAATTTATTGTAGAATAAATTTATCGCATGTATAATTTAATCACTGCTTTAAAGAATTTAACAAAAAAAAGAGAGCTAAGGAGTAGGTAAACCCCATATTATAAGAGCAATTAATTGGATACGATGAATTTACCATGCGATGAATTTACCGGGAATACCAGACGAGTTCGACAAGAAATATCTGAATAAGGCCGGAGGGCAAATCGACCGAAACGTTGCGCGTATAACAATAAAGATGAAGACAACAGTCCGATAAATCCAAATAATACAAATTATCAAGCCTCACCTCAAATATTCAGACTAGAAACACCTGAAGAAAGCCGGGAGCAAATCGGCCTTAATGTTGTGTATATATAAATAAGGATGAGACCAACGGTCCGAAAAATCCAGATAATACAAATTATCAAGCCTCATTTCAAAAATTAAGACAAGAAACACATGAAGAAAGCCGGAGGGAACATCGGCCGAAACGTTGAGCATATATCAAGCCTCACCTCGAAAATTCAAACAAATAGTAGTCATTTGTTGAATAACCTGCTGGAATATTTTGTATATATAAGGTGTGCTGGAGGTCACAACTTAAATTTATAGACTCTCCGTGGCCGCGTGCATTCAATCAACACGCTCGAATACGTGGTTAGTTAACTATTTAAAGGCCTTGGTGGAAAGGCGATCAGTTGTTCGTGCTTAACACGGATGAACGGACCAACAAACATGGATTCTGCTTAACACTGAAAAACAGAAGGATCATAGTATTCTAGATACATGGACCAATGGAGAAGCATTATAGGATTCTACTGAACATGGATCAAACTTAATGCCACAGGGGATCTCCACTGTAAAGTGCTCTCACCTGTAGCTTAAAATGGCCACACAAATTGTAATCTTCTCCAGGGATCTATAAAAATGAGATTTAAGAAACGTGTTTAAAAAAATTGAGTACCCATCAAGAATGGATAAAGGCAAACATGTTTGGCATAAAATAACCCAATGGGTTGAGATACTGTAAAAATCAACCACCCAACCTGTTGGAATATTTGCTATATAAGGTGTGCTATGGATCACAACTTAAATTTATAGATTCTTTGGGGCTGTGTGGACTGAATCGGCCAATCGACACTGTCGAATATGTAGTTGGTTAACTATTTAAAGGCGTTGGTAGACAGGCGTTCAGTTGGTCGTGCTTAACACTGAAAAACGCAAGGATTATAGGATTATAGATACATGGATCAATGGAAAAGGATTATTGGATTCTACTGAACATGGATCAAACTTAATGCCACAAGGGATCTCCACTGTAAAGTGCTCTCATCTACAGCCTAAAATGGCCACAAGAATCTTAACACTATCTGTGCCGTTTGCTAAGAGATTCATTTCCCAACATGAACAACTTGTAGCACAACCTATTGCTACTGTAATACAAAAGTTTAATTTTAAAAGGATGTAATAAAATACCATTTTTTTTCATAAGCCGGATATCTCCGCTTTTGGAGTGGGACTGTGTTGAAATAAGATAGGCTGCTGAAAAATTCTCGGACTGACCAAAATGGGAATGATTTAGTGCCATTAAACGTACATGCTATTCCACATATTCACCCCAAAGTTGGTATACTTGGGTAATCAAAATTTTTTCAAACTCATTTTTCAAACACATTTTTAAAACTCATTTTTTATCTATTTAACCCATAGATGCGACCCTAATAGATACTACCACTCCGGGTCAGAGTGGACCAAGGAGTAATGCCGATGAAGGGGTACTCCTAACTCCCCAAAGATTCAGAATTGAGCCTCACCATTAGATGTAGTTTAACGTCATACCAGAAAACTAAGACACTTAAACACCGTCTTTTAGTAACATATATCTATATCAATAACCTGTATATAATCAATAACCTGTTCAATGTAGGAAGCGCGTGGTGTAATGGTTAAAGTCATGGAAAATGGACTCGTCGCCCCGTGTTCAAATCATGGACAGGGTAATTGAATTTCACTTGACGCTAATATCCTTGGGAAAGGTATGAATCCTACTCTCCCTCCAGCTATGGGTAAATAGTAGGACAGGCTGGGCTTTTTAACCTTGGTTAGGCAACCGGTCTAGGAGAAGCAAAACTCTGAATTCAAACCTGCTGAACTCCGCTTAAGAAATTGACCTTGTGTCCCATCCTGTTCGTGCGGAGGGGTTGGTAAATATATATACCTATATCAATGTATCTATATGATAAAAAGAGTTGGGAGTTTGCCATAACAACAAATACGGTCGGGACAATCATATAGGTGCTGGGACTTGAGATTACCAGCTGATTGATCGGAGGGGGCCAGAGTGGAGTGTTGCGTGTCATAGACTGCTCAGGCACCATGATTCCGTCCCTAAGCATCACGAGTCGCCACCCACAGCCAACAGGTTACCCCATTGGGGGTAGGTGTCCTACTCCTATGCAGAGGTTCAGTCAGTGTATTCTACAGCCGACAGAGCATAATTTATCAAGTTCAGCTTACTCTGACACAAGGACACGGCAACTGCGGGGCACCCGGTGAGAATCAAACCCACTGCACAGTATTAAGGCTCTGTTAGACTAATTCTATTTGTCCTTGGTATTACAAGATTTAAGTCATATACCAATAACACGCGAGTGTAGACTACTTCTAAAATCTACGATTCTTAGCAATGTAAACAGTTATATAAAACAAGAGTTTTCCCACTAAAACATAACATTATATATACATACATACTTACATACGTATATAATATATATATATAGTACTAGCTTTAATATATATATATATGTATATATGTATATATACATATGTGTGTGTGTGTGTGTGTTATATATATATTATATATATATATATATATATATATATATATATATATACATATATTAAAGCTAGTACTATGTCTAGAGTGCCACTCCCCGAATTTGATACTCAAGATAACAGAAAATTAATCCATAGGTTACGCCTCGACCTCTTTTAAGCACGGTTAATGTTTGTCGGACCAAAATAAGTGACGATATTTTGAGTAGGTTCTCTTCATTAGTACACAGAATGAGTCACTAAGTTTAATTCAAATGTAGTTTTCAAGTTTTTATTTTTATTTCGTAAATAAAATTTGCAACGTGGCAAAATAAATAAATAAACAAAAATAAGAAAAGTGACGACGAATTCCTAAAATAGAACAACATCGAAAATAGGCATATTTCAAGATAATTTCATTCTTTTATATATATATATATATATATATATATATATATATATATACTAGTATCATACTGGTAAAATACGACAAGATTATTTATATACCAGGAGCATCTGAAAACATGAATTTATCTTTGAGATGTTTCTTAAAATAGACCAACAACATCGAAATAGCCATATTTCAATATATATATATATATATATATATATATATATATAATATATATATATATATTGAGTTCTTCCTTCCTTTATTGATATATATATATATATATATTGATGCTGGTCTATTTATATATATATATATATATATATATATATATATAATATATATCAATAAAGAAGGAAGAACTCAATATTTATATATATATATATATATATATATATATATATATATATATATATATTGATGCTGGTCTATTATATATATATATATATATATATATATATATATATATATATATATATATATAATATATATAAATACTCTATCAACCATACTGTTTACTTATGAATATACCAAACTATATTATCAATATTTTATATATATATATATATATATATATATATATAATATATATATATATATATATATATATATGTGTGTGTGTGTGTGTGTGTGTGTTGAAAAGATAATTCGAAGAAATTTAAAAATGCTTTAGTATGGATGAAATTTATTATTGTTATTTGTCCGCACGTGTTTCGACCAAAATTCACTTACACGCAACATAGAATTATTTTAAATATAAAAATCATATATAATAATAATAATAATAATAATAATAATAATAGTAAAGCTTTGAAAAATGACTGGAAAATCTGGAAATCAGAGGAAGAATGGAGACCATCCAGACGACTGCTCTGTTGCAATCTGCCAGAATACTCAGAAGAATCCTTGAGACCTGAGGAGACTTGTTGTCACTCAGACTCCAGGGAAATACAATCAGCTAATGCTGGTGTGAAAAACTAAGAACTATAATAATAATAATAATAATAATAATAATAATAATAATAATAATAATAATAATAATAATAATATACGACTATCCACAAAAGAATGGCCCAGCAACTGAACAGATGCCTACAAGAAACGGAAATACCCGAATGGATGACAAAAGGAATAACTACACTAATCCAGAAAGACCCACAAAAAGGAAATGTCCCCAGCAATTATAGACCAATAACTTGTCTACCCATGATGTGGAAAATTCTAACTGCTGTTGTAAGAGAAGAAGTATACTTTTCACTCAATTGGCGGAAACTTCTCCCAGAAGAACAGAAAGGATGTCGCAAGGGAAAAAGAGAACCACGACTTACTCTATATAGACCAATACATTCTTAAAGAAGTCAAAAATAAACGGAAAAATATTGCAATGGCCTGGATCGATTACAGAAAAGCCTATGACATGGTCCACATACCTGGATTTTAGAAGCCTACAAATGTATAAAATTCCAACAACATTATAAACTTCATTAAAAAAGCCATGGAAAACTGGCGAGTTCAATTAAAAGCTGGAAAACAATCCCTGGCAGAAGTAAAAATCCAAAGAGGTATCTTCCAAGGAGACTCATTATCACCACTACTCTTTATTATTGCAATGATGCTGCTAACCATATACTGAAAAATGTACCGGGGATACAAATTTAGTAACTCACAAGAAAAGATCAACCACCTTATGTACATGGATGACATTAAAATTTTTGCAAAAAATGAAAAAGAATTGGAGAGCCTAGTACAAACTATTAGGATATATAGCCAGGATATAGGGATGGAATTTGGAATCGAAAAATGTGCTATGCTTGTAATAAAAAGTGTGAAAGAAAACTATTAAATGGAATACAACTACCAAATCAGGAAACTATAAAATCTCTTGATGAAAATGAAAGCTACAAATACTTAGGAATTTTGGAAGCGGACAATATCATGCAAGCAGAAATGAAAGGAAAAGTTAAAAAGGAATATCTCAGGAGAACTAGAAAACTTCTAGAAACGAAACTTAACAGCAGAAATCTGATCAAAGGAATTAATACCTGGGCTGTCCCCATTATAAGATACTCAGGACCATTCTTAAAATGGACAAAAGAAGAACTCAGACAGATAGACCAAAGGACGAGAAAATTAATGACCATGCACAAGGCTCTCCACCCTAGAGATGATAGAGATAGATTGTATGTGTCAAGAAAGGAAGGGGAAGAGGTCTTGCCAACATAGAGGAATGCGTAGAAACCACAATCCAACAACTTGAAGATTACACAAGGAAGAGCAAAGACAAATTACTTATGGCGACCAACAATAGTAGAAACGGCAGATGGACAAACAGAAGAACGACAAAGACTAGAAAACAAAAATGGAAGAAAAACAATTATATGGACGCTTCAAACGACAAATAGATGAGGTTGCACATCAAAAGACTTGGACATGGTTAAGAAAGGGAAACCTCAAAAGAGAAACAGAATCACTTATAATTGCTGCACAAAATAATGCCATAAGGACAAACTACATCAAAGCGAAAATTGATAAGACCCAACAAAATAGTAAATGTAGACTTTGCGTAATAGAGATGAGACTGTTAACCATATACTCTGCGAATGTAGCAAACTAGCACAACGAGAATACAAAACTAGACACGACTGGGTTGGAAGGTGATCCACTGGGAATTATGCAAGAAATTAAATTTTGACCACACAACAAAATGGTATATGCATAAACCAGAATCTGTTCTTGAGAACGAAACACACAAAATTCTCTGGGACTTTGAAATTAAAACGGATCACCTTATCCCAGCAAGAAGACCAGACCTAGTGTTGATTAACAAAAAGAAAGAACTTGTCAACTGGTGGATTTTGCAGTGCCAGCGGATCACAGGGTGAAGTTAAAGGAAAATGAAAAAATTGACAAATATCTGGACCTTGCCAGAGAACTGAAAAAGTTATGGAATATGAAAGTGAAAGTTATACCAATTGTAGTTGGTGCACTTGGAACAGTCCCAAAAGCATTAGAAAAGGGTTTGGAAAGTTTGGATATCAGAGGAAGGATTGAAACCATTCAGAACACTGCACTGCTGCAATCTGCCAGAATATTCAGAAGAGTCCTGGAGACCTGAGGAGACTTGCTGTCACTCAGACTCCAGTGAAAGACCATCAGCTAACACTGATGTGAAAACTCAAATAATAATAGAAAAACAAAAATATTAAGCATGCAAATAGATGGTCCTTTTGAATGATTTGATAAAAAACAAGAGAAACATTCGAAATTGATTACGTCATAAAATAGAATCTTTTATTTTTTAACTTAAAAATTTTTTTTTAAGATTTCATCATTCACTATTAATATAAAAACTCAATTATTTCTGGGTTGTTTTTTTTTTTTTTTTTTCAAAATTACCACACAATTGTATACATTTATTTAAATACATTTTTTGAAAATTACTCCACCTATGTATTTAACCATTTACCTACTATTTAAAATTAAACAAATTTAACTTCATTTAATTCTTGTACTATTTAAAATTGAACAAATCTTAAAATCTATCATACAACTCATCCAGTTAAATTACTTAATATTTTTCAAAAATAATTGTTTCCTCGTTTGTTAATTATTTCAAATTTAATTATTTAAAAGTTTTCTTGTTTACAAAAAAAAATCAAATTTGTAAATACCCAAAATTTATCAAAAAAATTTTTTTCCGCCAAAATACATAACATCTAGGCTTATTTATTTTTTTTTTTTTCCAAAGATTTCTAAACTTCTCCGTTTCAAACGATAAAAACATTATTTTCAAATTTTCAAAGGATAAACTGTTAAAAGTATTTTCCATATTTTTCAAATCTGGAAACGCTTTTAAGTTTTAAAAAAAATAAATATTTTTATGACGTAATAAAATTTCGAATGTTTCTCCTGTATTACTGGATTTTTTTTTCTTAATCAAATTACTCTGTCCTGAAGATGACCTGTATTTTTAAGTATGGGCCATCCAGCGAGGATCGAACTCGCTTTTCCGTAGTAATGGATTTACAAGACTAGCTTGCTAACCATTATACCACGATATGTCAAACAATGGAAGCTCTGTCGCTTGGGGCTGTCAACCCATGGATTGGTACAAATGCAGAATAACGCGCAAGAGATAATATCATTAGAATCGCATTTTACGTATAAATAGCATTAGATTACGGAAACTCCCGAAGTAGCCTAATCTAAACCCTAAAATTGACCCTAACACCAACATTAATACTAACTCTAACCCTAAAACTAACCCTAACCCTTACCCTAACCCTAATCCTAGCGTCTCCATGGTTTCGGGTATTTCCGTGAAATGTGATGAAATGTAACGCTTTTTATACGTAATCTAATGATATTATCTTTTGCGCACTATACTGCATTAGTAACTACGGATGATCTGATGAAAAAATATTGGCATTGCGAAATGTTACATATATAGTACAATGCATCTGTGCATGCGGGTGTAGGTGTGTATAGATACGTTCTAGGTAATTATAATTAATAAATAGTAAGTCAAACCACATATATGTATAAATATGTGTGTGTGTTCAGGTAGATAATGTGTGTATATATATGTATAGATAGATAGATACGTATGTGTGCATGTATACACACATGTGTCACATGTGTCACACATAATATGGTTCAATTGAAATAATAGAATTAGCTTTTGTAGAGGATGTTAAGATTCTCGTAGCCATTTTTAGGCTGCAGGTGAGAGCACTTTACAGTGGAGCTCCCTTTAGAAAAAAAAAGAAGGCCTGAACCCTTCACTTATCTCCCCCAAGAAGCTATGTGTAAAATTGCGAAATAACTTTTGTTTTATTCATTCTTAATGGTTACTCAATTATTTAAATACATTTTTTAAACTCATTTTTTCTATTTAACCCATAGGTGGGACCCTAATAGGTATTACCACTCAGAGTGGACCTGGGAGTAATGGTCATGAAGGGTTACTCCACATTCTCCAGAGCTCCAGAATTAGTTCACCGTCAGATAAAGTTTAACGTCATACCCACTACAATAAGACCCTCAGTCACCACCTTCTAGCACATATATGATAAAAAAGGGTTGGGGTTTGCCATAAAGGTAATAGGGTTGGGACAATCATATAGGAGCTAGGGCTTGACATGGCCTCTCCGACCGCCCGTCTAGCCTAAGTAAGGGCCAAAGTTGAGTGTTGCATGTCGTGAACTGCTCAGCCACTAGGGTTCTATCCGTAAGCCTCACGAAGTCACCACTCACGACCAACAGGTGGCCCTATGCAAAGGTGCGCTTAATGTATTCTAAAGCTTCAACCGACAGGACATAGTAGTCTAGGAAAAGGGCAACTTGGATCTGGAGTCTGGCGTTGTCTTCAACTTTGATCTGCCAACGCCCACGAGTGACACTAGTGACGTGTATAGTCACATGACCTTCCCCTGGACAACACTAGTGGTGTGAAGGGGAATGTTTGCTGCATGGGAAACTGTCAGATTTCGATACAACGTTCCCCGGATTTGCTCATGTTCGATGATATAACAAATGTGATTGAGACTACTGCTATTCGATTATACGATTGCGTATCCATAGCAACAATACAATTTGCCAATCCAGGCTACACTGGTACCGTGCCCCAACTTACGATTTTTTTTCCAGTTACGAGCTGTCACTCGGTCGATTTTTTGCTTTGTGTTGTGCGTTAAAAATAGTGGTACGAGCGAGCTTCAGATACGCTTATGTTAATAACTTCACTAAACATATTTAAGTTTCCAAATTTATTATGCTTTCGTATCTTAACTTACGAGGTCCTAACCTACGAGTTTTAAGAGTTACGAGCTGGCACTCGGTAAACAATTTAAGTTTCCAAATTTATTACGTCAAAGAGAAATATTGTTTATAAAGAATAAACATTAAAAAAATATTGCAGCACATAATTCATGACATTCTACTTTATCAGGTTGTTATACAATACATTGCTATTTTTTGGAACAGTGTGAACATGGCCCCTCCACTAGCACTATGCACCAAGGAAGTGACCCGATTTCTCTGGTCGGAAGGAGTGCCAGGGGCTGAAATTCAACGGAAGCTTTTAGCACATTACGGAGACAGTGCACCACGCGTAGATTTGTGTTTGAATGGATAAAAAGTTTAAAATAGCCCGGACATGCGTGACGCACCAAGACGGGACAAGACGCCCGTCAACCTCCACCACTGATAAGAAGATTTAGCAAGTTCGAGGGATAGTAACGGCGAACCGGTGAGTTATCATCGATGAGGTAGCTTGTTCGCTGCAGATTAGTCATGGTTCTGCCTATTAAATCATCCACGATGAGCTCGGCTTCCATAAAAGAAGAGTACGGATAATTTTTGATTCTCCCTCGTATATTTTAATATATATTATATATTTTTTAATATATCATGATATTTGTAAATATTATATGCACAGGTATTATAAATAGTAAACAATGTTAAGTAAAAAAAAAAATTATTATCTTAACTAATAGCCTTTGTTTAGGTATGTATTTATTTATCCGACCCGTTGGCCACAGGTAGGATGTGACATAAGGTCGCAAGTATGGGGTAACAAGTGAGGATCGAACTCACTTTTCAGTAGTAATGAGTCTGTGAGACTAGTTTCCAAACCATTGCACCCGATGAGATGATTTGTTTAGGTATAAGATACGTGGGGGCAATTTTTGATCGAAGTTCCCACAAGGCTTGGCCAAGAAACTGTTACGATTTTATGGGCCATCTTTTAGGCTTCAAACAAGAGCGCTTGTCCAGCGGAAATCCTTGGTTAAGAATCCTTTGGTTTTTCCTTGGTGCTCCTCAATATTGCAAGTCGTTCGTCAATGATTGCAAATCGACGTCTCTCAGTATCAGTGTTTAAGTAGTCAACCAGCCACGCATTATGGCTGTTGATTGGCTGAGGTTTAAACCACGTGACCTCACTAAGTCTATAAATTTAAGAGTTGTATTGTAGCACACCTTATATATCCAAATATTCTAACAGAAATAAGAGAAGAATATCTCGGTTAATGAACGACACCTAGTTTTTTTTAAGTGAAAATTGGTTGGTTGGTTGGTTGGTTGGTTGGTTGGTTGGTTGGTTAGAGTTTAACGCATGTCAACCCTTGTTGGGTTATTTTATGCCGAATACATTTTGTTTTATTCATTCTTAATGGTACTCAGTTTTTTAAACACATTTTTTAAATCGTTTTTTTCTATTTAATCCCTGGGACCATAACTGGTACTGCCACTCCGAGTGGACCTGGGAGTAATGGTGATGAAAGGGTGCTCCACATTCCCCAAAGGTCTGAAATTGGAACTTCACTATCAGATAGAATTTAACGTCATAACCAGTACATTAAGATCTTCAACCACTGCCTTCTAGCACATATATGATAAAAAGAATTGGGGATTTCCACGAGTGCAATAGGGTTGCAACAATCATATAGGTGCCAGGGCTTGACGTGACCAGTCGATTGAACGGAGGGATCTCCGATTGCCAGTCTAGCCAAAGTAACGGCTAAAGCGGAGTGTTGCATGTCATGAACTGCTCAGCCACCAGGGTTTCCATGGTCAATAGGCAGCCACATTAGGTGGGGTGAAAATTGGTCTAAAAAAGTCGTTCATTACAAGAGTAGATAGGGTAATTGCCTGTACGTATTCTTCAATCAAACACTAAGACTTTTACGCGAACACCTGAACTTAACCTCTTTTTGCGCTTGTTAAAAAAATTGAAAAACTCTTGGAAAAAGCCTTAAAACTAATAAACTAATGTTCAAACTGTTGTTTCTAGCAAGGTTTCATGGCCTGGCATCATGCCTGATAGTTGGTACGTTCGAAACGTTGGGTAAAATTTTAGAAAAGGCACTTTGAAAGATTGCACGTCCAGCGCCAGACTTTATTCCAATGTAATTGCGCTAATTTTTTAAAAAATCGAATGGACAAAAACTTTTCAACCTTTATGCAAGTTTTATTGTCGTAAATTTCCCAGGGAAAATTGGTGGTACCTACCGATAAGTCACCACTTTTCATATATATATATATATATATAAAAGGTGTGTTAAAAAAGTATCGAGACTTTTGGTACTTTTTGACACACCTTGTATTCGGAAAAAATAACGTTCCATTTATTCTTCATTTCTATCTTAGCAAATACAGCTTCAATCTCGATACTTTTTTGACACACACACACACACACACACACACACATATATATATATATATATTATATATATATATAAATCATTCACAGACACGTGTTTCGGCGTTTCCCACCTCCTCAGTGTGGCTAGAGACAACAACTAACTCCGACTAGAAGCGAAACCCCGACCGACTTTACGCCTGTCCGATCCGTTAACCTCTGGGCCATTGCCAGCTGCTGTTTTAAGGAGCGGTGTTTTAACTTTTAAATACACACATCTGTATATATACTTTACGATCACCAGAGAGATCAGATCTATAAACAGAGATCATTGCGTTATGTTTGCGGTGAAAGTTTATTAAAGTCGCTCCTAAAGAGCTCTACCGGGTTACGTCATCCACAGACACGTGTTTCGGCGTTTCACGCCTCCTCGGTGTGGCTAGACACAACAACTAACTCCGACCAGAAGCGAACCATATATATATATATATATATATATATATAAAAGTAATTGGTAATTTGCTTGAAACATTGTATGTTATAATATATTAATAATTTGAAGGCAATTACAATGCGCATAAAAAATAAAAACAAAAAGATGTTATTTTTTTCTTATTGATTTCGAAGTATAAACTTCATCATCAGAGATTCGTATCAGAAATGTGATTTCTGATACGAACCTCTGATGATGAAGTTTATACTTTGTTTCTATTTTTTATACGCATTGTAATTTCCTTCAAATTATTAATATATTATAATATATATATATATATATATATATGTTAATCCTAATGAATCAGATATACCTACTAATAGTTTTGCTTTCTAGCTCACCAGGACAAGATTTTTTTATGCTAATTTGTTTGGACGACAGCGGGACTGGTTTTAGTAATAAAAGCACGGTTGCTCCAAGTCTTTTTAGTCAGGTTCTTGCCCTGATAAGCTAGTAAGCGAAACTATTAGTAGGTATATCTGACTCATTAGAAATAACATTACTACTTGCTCTACTTTGGTATCGAACTCTGTTTACATTTTAGCTTTAGACAATCCTAGCAGCTTATATATATATATATATATATATATATATATATATATATATATCTTCTTTTGGCCAAGTGTTATAGTGTTAATCGATTATTTCGGTTGGTGCGACTCTTTCGGTCTTTTCATTTTTTTTTCATTTTTTCCCAAACAAAGTTTTGTAGTATATTTGCCGGTTTTTTTCTTACCGCAAGGGTTTATCAGTATTGTGTGTGTGTGTGTGTGTGTGTGTGTGTGTGTGTGTGTGTGTGTGAGAGAGAGAGAGAGAGAGAGAGAGAGTATTAATACTACTAGCAAATATATGCACCCTCCGGCACCAACAATTTTCCCTGGGAAATTTACCACAATGAAACTTGCATAAAGGTTAATATTATCTTGAAAATATTTTGTCCATTCGAAAGAAGAAACAAACTCCTGATGATTTTTAAACATTTTTTTGCTTACGGAAATAATGAAAATTATGAACGCAAAACAATGTTTACATTTTTGCACCGTTCAAATCAATTGAAATTTAACGTAGCCAAAAACAAGTTATGACTAGAGGCTTTTTAAAAAAATTCTATC
>CM042154.1:77313940-77363940 GCA_023376005.1 Doryteuthis pealeii | reverse complement strand
TTTATACAGAAACGTTGGTTATTTCCTATAAGTCCAAACAAAACAAATGGGAACCACTCTTGACTGATAAATTATTTATTTATTCATTGATCTACTAGGAAAAAAGAAGACGGGGTTAGGGTTAGGGTTTAAGGTTAGGATTAGGGTTAGGGTTTGGGTTAGGGTTTAGTGTTAGTTTTAGTGTTAGTTTAATGGGAATATAGATAAATAATTTATCAGTCAAGAGTGGTTCCCCTTTGTTTATGTTGAAATTATAGGAAATAACCGAAACGTTTATCAATGGTATTCAATCATTTTTCGCACTTATTTTTTAAAACTATTATTTTCTATCTAACCCATAGGTGTGACCCTAACAGGTACTCCACCCTCCCCACCCCGAGCTCCAAAATTGAAACTTTACCATTAGATGCAGTTTAACGTCATTTGCATCCAGGTTGAAGAAGTGTCAATACTAATTTCAAGCAAAATACCTAATCGATAAGCTAAGTTTTTTTTAAGTATATAGATAATCCGTGCAGAGATAGAGGGTTGACATAATCTATACAAGATTTTGAACTTTGTTATTGGCATCATTCCGTCTACTAAAGACGATGATTATTTATTTATTTATTAACTACGTAGCCTGGGCGGGTTGATATACTGGATGTGCTGTTGCCCAAGCAGCAGATAAACCACTCTCCACACTGCCGCTATGGTCCAAAGGAAAGGAAAAGTAAGAAACCAATGCTGTTTGGCAACTGTTTTGAACTTTAACTGTAGCCAAATCAATTGGCTTAAACCAGGTGGGAAGATACAGAAAAGAATAAAATAGCCTACGATTAAACTATCTGAATAATATTCAGACTGACATTGCTGCGACGGCAATACCGAACTGACCCTCCTCTTGTTAATTGTTTGCACTTATTTGTTCTGTGTTTGTATGTATCCGTTTGGCACCGGATACTGGTGCTTAATAAATGTATTAAACACACCATTCTTTTGTGTATCTTCCCACCTGGTTTAAGCCAATTGATTTGGCTACAGTTAAAGTTCAAAATTAACTCCTTTTTTATCTTCTATCTAACCCATAGATGCGATCCTAACCCACACACCCACCAGGGCTCCAAAATTGAAACTTCACCATTAGATGCAGTTTAACGTCCTAACCAGGACAGGGGAAAATTTGTCTTAAAAACGCTTATTCTCTGCAGATTAGTCATGGTTCTGCCTATCAAATCATCCACGATAAGCTCGGCTTCCATAAAATAGGAGAGCAGATAATTTTTTAATCCCTCTCATATTTCATATAACTACTACAGTCTTTCCATCTGTTTTATCGCGAGGTGGA
This sequence comes from Doryteuthis pealeii, assembly GCA_023376005.1. Taxonomy (NCBI): domain Eukaryota; kingdom Metazoa; phylum Mollusca; class Cephalopoda; order Myopsida; family Loliginidae; genus Doryteuthis; species Doryteuthis pealeii. Next base: position 77,362,613 of record CM042154.1, on the reverse strand, counting down.
AAGATACACAGAAGAATGGTGTGCTTAATACATTTATTAAGCAACAGCATCCGATGCCATACGGATACATACAAACACAGAACAAATAAGTACAAACAATTAACAAGACAAAACTTACACTAAATCGAGGAGGGTCAGTTTGGTATTGCCGTCGCAGCAAAGTCAGTCTGAATATTATTAAGCTCGTTAATCTAATTTAATCGTAGGCTATTTTATGGTTATGAGCCAATCCATCTGGTAGAGTGCTGAAGGGATGTTAGCTACTCAAGAACACCATCCAACAACAGCTCTATCGGATTGTATCTCTATTGTGAAAATGTATTAAAGGAATGGTGACCCTCTTACACCGGACGCCGGCGGCGCGGCCTGTTGGGATTTAAATAAAATAAAATTAAATTAAAATTAAATAAATAAATAAAAAGTTCTGAGCGTCTTGACTATGGCGTTCGGAGTTAACGGTCTGATTATAACACTCTCAACCTATACTTCGAAAGAGTTGCTTGTTCCGTATCGTTAAAAGCCCCCAGACCGCGACGAATCGGAACCCTCACCTCGTTAGAAGCTGGAGCGACAAACGAATACCTAAAACCCATTCTGCATGGCTCAACAGGTTACGAGGAACATAACTCGATGATTTCAGCTAAGTTCCGCAGTTTTTTTTTTATTTATCTGCAACCAACCCTTTAACTACATTCAATTCTTCTTAATTATCCTTTACCAACCAAACACATTGAACTCTTGAACATTCTTTAAAACTCGTTTGGTTGTTTCATTTTATGTACTAGCAAATATATGCACCCTCTGTAGGGTGCAAGTATTTAAGTTTTGATATAATAAAATATCATGTTAAATTAGAAAGGCTAATGAAACTGAATAAGAATTCAGATAAAAATATTTGGAACAGAGGGGTATGATTGAAAAATAGAACAACCTTGAAACTAACTCTTCCATCATTTTCCCTTACTCCCGTCTTTCATTGGTAAATTTTCCTAATTTAACTATTTAGTTAAAATAGGAAGTAAAGAAAAATATTACAGTTATTTCTTCTTGTTAATGGATTTCTTTTAAGATTTATCCCCGAGATTTTTGCTCATATTCATTAATATAAAACCAAACAATCAGAAATCAATAATACTAAGCATATATTTATTAAAATCAAATTTTTAAGATCAATATGCAAATTAGCCTTCCCATTCACACTGTAATCCGCTGTTTTGTTGTATATATAAATACAATTGCATGTTATTAGTATGTAGATATGGTCAACAGTCTTAATGATGTAAAACAATTTTATTAATAATTGAGGTTTAAATAAAAATAAAATCATGGAGAATGTGATGTAAATAACAAAGGGAATTGTGACTTGAGTAGTGATATAGTTTCGGTTACAGACAGAAAAACACGCAATCTCCATTATAATAAGATATTGATACCCCTGTTTAATATTTGTTTTATGTTTTACATGTAAAGTAAACATTTTGTTCTATAAAAAGTCGTTTGTCTCCTTTCTTCAAAAGCAGCACCCATCTCCTCAATGCGTTCGAAGTACGGTTTATCCTCCTACAAAACGTAGGGTTTAAACAGTGCATTTCCGGGGACAAAAATTTCCACACTATATGATAGAACCTGCTACTCTACAATACCATCCAACAACGTGGTGTAATGGTTAAAGGCATGGGAAATGGACTTCAAATCCTGGGCGTGGTAATTGCATTTCACTAGCGCTAATACCCTTGGGAAAGGTATGAATCCTACTCTCCCTCCAGCTATGGATAAATAGTAGGGCAGACTGGGCTCTTTAACCTTGGTTAGGCAACCGGTCTAGGAGAAGGAAAACTCTGAATTCAAACCTGTTGAACTCCGCTTAAAAAATTGACCTTGTGTCACATCCTGTCCATGCGGAGGGGTTGGTAAATATATATATGATAAGAACCTGCTTTTGGGGTTCACTCATTGTAACTGGTAACCTAGGGCGCCCAAGTAATAAATCATAACATTACACAGTTTTGCTGGTTCTCTCTGTCATCGGATTGGAATGCTAAGCCCCTGCCATTGTAGCCCCTGCCAGATCTTAAGGTCTGTACATATTTTATCTTTTCTTATGTACACATTTCTAAGATTAGACAAGTAAGCCAAAATCGGCTTGGTTATAAAAATGTCGACATCTCACGATGATAGGAAATATAGATGGTATTTTCGGCCATTTCTCTCTTGAATTCTTCTTGCAGGCCTTTACGTTTTCCCAGTTTATCTCAAAGGGAATTGTGATATTATTAGAGGCAGTTGTTGTGTAATGCTTACTATCGTAGAAAATGGACACGGCGAGACGAGTTCAAATCCTTTCAATTTCACATAGAGCTAATATACTTGGGAAAGGTTTGAATCCGACTATTCTCACTTCAGCTATAGGCAAATAGTAGTTCAGACTGGGCTCTTTAACGTTGGTAATTATTACACCATGTAAGATATATATATATATATATATATATATAATATATATATATATATATATATATATATAAGATATATATATATATATATATATATATATATGAATAAGAATATATATGTATAATAATATATATATATAAGAGTTATATATATATATATATATATATATATATATATATATATATATATAATATTTTTTTTTCAAAAACTATTACAATAAGATATACATGACTGTCGCTGATCGAAAAAAGCGTGGGTGAATGTGCTTATATTTGAAACTACCGCATATATATATATATATATATATATATATATATATATATATATATATACCAACTACCCACCCTGCGCGAGTAGAATGTGACACAAGATCAATTTCTTAAGCGGGGTTTAATAGGTTTGAATTCAGAGATTCCCTTCTCTTGGACCGTTTGCCTAAACAAGGTTAAAGTCTGTCCTACTATTTACCCATAGTTAAAGGGAGAATAGTTGGATTCATACTCTTCCCATGGGTATTAGTGCTATGTTAAATGCAACAAGACTCAGCCAGGATTTCAACTCTGATTATATATATATATATATATATATATATATATATATATATATATGTGAAAATAAAATGGAAATTAATCCGACAGTATGAATATGATAAAATGAAAAAACAAAAGATGTTTACAAACTGAATGGGCCCATCAGGGGAGAGTGTGCAAACCGTTTCGGGGCCTTTCTCTCGACGGTTTAAAAAAGCAACACCGGCCCTTCCTCATTAATATATTACGAGGGTCCTCATATATTAATGAGGAAGGGCCGGTGTTGCTTTTTTAAACCGTCGAGAGAAAGGCCCCGAAACGGTTTGCACACTCTCTCCTGATGAGCCCATTCAGTTTGTAAACATCTTTTGTTTTTTCATTTTATCATATTCATATATATTATATATATTATATATATATATATATATGTGTGTGTGTGTGTGTGTGTGTGTGTGTGTAAGATATCCAAATGACTGGTAGTAAGGGATGATTCCAATAGGGATCATCAAAATCTCACTGTATAACCATACTGTATGCTCCTGTAGGTGCAAACATATATTCATACAAGGATTTTTATAAATCCCTAAAGAGAGCTCAATGTATAATAATCAATGAATTAGATTAAATACAGAGCAATAAACTACAAAGTTTGTAGACTTTCACGAGGTTAAAAATCAATTTTTAAACTATACAGAATTTTGCAACATTCTCATCGACCTATGCAACGTGAAGATACTGACACATGTTACGCTAGTGTCTCGTACTACGTTCAGATTTTGCAACATTCTCATCGACCTATGCAACGTGAAGATACTGACACATGTTACGCTAGTGTCTCGTACTACGTTCAGATTTTGCAACATTCTCATCGACCTATGCAACGTGAAGATACTGACACATGTTACGCTAGTGTCTCGTACTACGTTCAGATTTTGCAACATTCTCATCGACCTATGCAACGTGAAGATACTGACACATGTTACGCTAGTGTCTCGTACTACGTTCAGATTTTGCAACATTCTCATCGACCTATGCAACGTGAAGATACTGACACATGTTACGCTAGTGTCTCGTACTACGTTCAGATTTACTTAATAAAAGTGGACAGAGAAAGAGGGGTAAAGGGGGAGGGAGAGAAAGAGAATGAGTGAGAATGTGAGAGAGGGAAAGAGAGAGAGAGGGAGGGAGGGAGAGAGAGAAAGTCATAGAGGTAGGGGGAGGGGGAGGAAGAGAATGAGTGAGAATGAGAATGAGAGAAAGTGAGAGAGAGAAAAAAAGAGAGAGAGAGAGATAAATAAACAGAGAGAGAGAGTGAGAGACAGACAGACAGACTGAGAGAGAAATGGCGAAAGAGACTGAGAGAACGTGAGAGATAGAGAGAGAGAGAGTGGGGGAGAGACAGACAAACAGGCAGACAGACAGAGAGGGAGAGAACGAGAGAGAGAGGAGAGGCGAAAGAGGAAGAGAAGAGAAAAAGAGAGAAAAGTGAGAGAAAGAGAGAGAATGTGAAAGTTGGAGAAAAAGAGAGAGAGAGGGATAAAGAAAGAGAGAGAGAGATATACAGAGAAAAAGTGAGAGAGAGACAAAGAAAGAGACAAAGAGCGAAAGACAGAGAAAGTGAGGGAGACAGAAAGAGAGAGAGAGAGAAATAGAGAGGGAGAAAGTGTGTAAATGAATGAGTGAGAGAGAGAGAGAAAAATGACCCTGAGAGTCTCCAGTGACAAAAGTTGGTCTCAGCGATAAGTAGACAAGTACCTGACCATTGATGACCACAAGTGGATGAAGTGGCCGCTTGTGGCCTGGAATATTGTTTGCAAGAGTACGTCGAATAAATATCAGTTCGACCAAGTGGTACTTAGTTGAGTCCTGTTGCAATTACTGCTCCCCTACCCGACCCGAAACTCCGGGCAAGTGTCAGGTTCAGGTGTAACCTTAATAGCTGTGCGCTGCCTTAAAACTGAATGTAATGGGGGAACGTGGTGTAATGGTTACCGACGTTTATAATGGACGCGACGAGACGAGTTCAAATCCTAGACGAAGCCGATTGCGTTTCACATGGCGCTAATACCCTTAAGAAAGACATGAATCCAACTAGTTTCCCTCCAACTAACCACAAGGTCCCTGGTTCGATACCGTATGAGTAGCACAGGGATCTGTGCGGTAAAGTGAAGAGCTGATGGTAGGTGCGGCGCTCCAGCTCAGACGCCAAAACAAACTCTTTGGTCTAGTGCAGGTGCAAGGGGATAGACTCCCTCGCTGTCTGGCTGATACCGACTTTAGGCCAGCCCGATGACTATACTTTTACTTATGTCTACATAGTAGGGTAAGTTGGGCTATTTAACCTTGTGTTGTGTCTGAGTTATCAAATAACAACATTAAAATCTAATCAAATCCAACGCGCAGCCCTTTAACAACAGTAATTAAATATCTGTAGAAAGACTAGCTATTACTCGACTAACACCCTCGTGTAGTTCGCAATATTTATGTGTTTTGTTGGACGAGTTGAACTTCCTTGTTGGGGAGATATCTTCCCGCACAACGCCTTTGTTTGACAACCGGTCTAGAAGAAGTAAAAACTGTTAAACTCCGATTAAGAAATTGACCTTGTGTCACATCCTGCTCGTATGTCGGAGGTTGATAGATATTTATAGCTGAATCTATTCGACATATGACATTAAATACTGTATTCAGAGAAAACAGTCATTTTGTTAATTCCTTGCTTAAAGGCGGCCTTTAGAGGCCAATAATCCCAGAATCAATTCTCAAGATTCGATTTATAAAATATATTCTTATTATGTTTTAAAACAGTGATTATAGGAGGGTGCTTGGTAGCGTAACAGTTATCGCTACCGATTTGAAAGGATTTCATTTGACCTATTCCCCTGCGTTCTCAACACGATTTATTTCATCATCTTGGACCCACAGAGAAGCAGGAGTTCATATCTGTGAGTAAATAAGACTGTCATTTATGACGAGAATTATATTATTCTATAAATCGGATCTTAACAAAGGACTACATAAAAAATGTAAATATAAACGTACCATGAACGCGATTCCCTAACCTCTAGACATAAAATAACCCTAGATGGTTAGTATTATCTGTGTTATTCGGACTATTGTCCCTATCTTCATTGTTAACTGTACAACGTTTCGGCCGATATGCCCTACGGCCTTCTTCAGGTATTTCTTGTCGGACTCGGGAACCTTCTTTTCGGACTCGGGAATTGAGAGCCATCACGGAACTTTGAACCCAACCCTTTATTCAGTCCACGGGGGTATCCCGTTCTCATTCCGCTAACCATAGCTGGGGTAGAGGCGTTAAGCTGTGTTAATTATTATTCTATGTTACTGTTGCCCTTGACCAAGATTGAACCTGCAATCTAGAGATAACTGTCACTTAGAACTGTCTTAACTTAACTCCTTTATCCACTTAGCCATGTGCCCAATTGGACAATCCAGTGTGAATTTTGGGAACTTATAAACCTAATGTTTTGTTTTGGCTAGAATATCTACTTATGTATGATTTTTTTTACCTAGACTCATATTGTTTTGTTTTTTTATTTATTCTTTTTTTTTAAATCTGATCTAGCCTTTTTATTATGGGTTCCCATATTGTGTTCATTTCTATGCTCGGTCTACTTAACAGCCCACTACAACCTATCATATGAGCTGATTCTTTAAGGCGTATTCTCTTCCAATGTTCTTCCCTATCTATTATCGTAACTTCATACGATAAGGGCCGATGGTTTCCCTTTTCATTCCATATATGGTCAGCCATACCCGACTTTTCTATTTCTCCTCGGACCACTGCTTTACGATGTTCTTCTAGTCTTACTTCAAACATTCAGAGAAACCCTAGATAAGTTGACATGATGTTCAAATCAATCAATCAATCAATGAAACGAGAGATTTGAAAGGATTTCATTTGACCTATGCTCCTGCGTTCTCTACACGACTGATTCCACTATTTTGAATCCACAGAGAAGCAGAAGTTCCTGTCAGTGAGTAAATGAGGCAGTCATTTATAACTGGAATTGTGTTATTTTATAAATCGGATCTTAAGAAACGACTACATGAAAATGTAAATATAAACGTTCAATGAACGCGATTCCCTAACCCCTAGGCATGAAATAACTCTAGATGGGTTGACATGCCAGTAAAATTTAATCAATCGAAAAATTTGAAAGAATTCCATTCGACTACGCCCCTGCGTTCTCAACACGAAAAAAATCACTATCTTGAACCCACAGAAAAGCTGGAATTCCTCTCTGTAAGTAAATAAGCCAGTAATTTATAACTGGGATAATGTTATTTTATAAATCGGATCTTAACAAACAACTATACAAAAATATAAATATAAACGTATAATGAACGCGATTCCCTAACCTCTAGGCATAAAATAACTTCAGACGGGTTGATATGCCGTTAAAATCAATCAATCAATCAATCAATCGATAGATTTGAAAGGATTTCATTCGACCTATGCCCTGCGTTCTTAACACGACTAATTTTACCATCTTGAACCCACTGAAAAGCAGTGAATAAGTCAGTTATTCATAACTGAAATTATATTATTTTATAAATTGGATCTTAAGAAACGATTATATATAAAAATAAAAAAAAGGTAAATATTAAAAAGTTTTTTTTTTAATCAGTGAAATAGATCACCAATTAGGACTGAGCCTATTCTAGTAGTGGCCACCCCAAGCGGAGTTTAACAGGTTTGAATGCAGAGTTTTTTCTTCTCCTAGACTGGTTGTTTAACCAAGGTTAAAGAACCCAGTCTGTCATACTATTTACCCATAGCTGGAGAGAGAGTAGTTGAATTCATAACATTCCCAAGGGTATTAGCGCTATGTGAACTGTAGCTTCGTCCAGGATTTAAACTCAGGTCGACGAGTCCATTTCCTATGACTCTAACCATAACACCACGCACTTCCAACTATCTTGAAACCATATATATATTTACCAACTCATCCGTACGAGCAGGATGTGACACAAGGTCAATTTCTTAAACGGAGTTTAACAGGTTTGAATTCAGAGTTTTCCTTCTCCTAGACTGGTTACCTAGCCATGGTTAAAGAGTCCAGTCTTCCCCGCTATTTGCCCATAGCTGGAGGGAGAATTGGATTCATACTTTCCTCAAGGGTATTAGCGCTATGTGAAATGCAAACAGCTTCGTCCAGGAATTGAACATCGGGTCGACGAGTCCATTTCCTACGACTCTAACCATTTGACCACTGCGTCTCCATCTTGAAACCATATAACTGTACAAACAAATGATTATTATTAAATAGAAATTGTAGCAGTTGAAATAATTGAAATCACGTAATTATCTATGAATTGTTAGCACAAGCAAGAAATACTTGAAACTATAACACTTGGTGTAAATTATTTGTATTAGAAATACTAGATATATAAAATACAATTCTATATTTTTAAATAAATACATGTACACATTTCTTTTCCCAAACATAAGGAAAAGAAATTAAAATAAACACACGAACACAAATACTTTTCCTAAATTTAAGGAAAAGTGATTAAAACAAATGTTTACACAAAAATCAAAATCGATTGGCTAGGTTAGCATTGCTCACTACTACGTCCGTGCGTTTGCGCCAAAAATTAATTACTTTTCGATCCCATCTTCTAATTATAAAAGACTGAGAGAAATCAACAAACACACAGACTTCATCTCACGCTCAAACTGGACACATCCGACGACCACGAACAAACACACGAATCCCGTCTCGCTGCCAGATAGAATACGACCAAGTCAACACAATTAATAATATTACCATTCACTCGTACCACCGCATTCGACTTCAGGAATCCGTTTCCAGCAGGTCGTGTATACAAATTTGATTCTCATTTCTGCCCACATCTAAACGAACTTTTCCAAACTTAACACAAGAACTTTTACACTTAACATTACACATATCATATCTACACTATTCCTTTTGAACATTTCACATATTATTGCAAATTTATTCTCTGAATAAATTTATTTGTTATTTTATAATTATATGTATTTGTTTCATCATTTCTCCGTATTTCCTACCTAAACCCTGTCATATTTTTATTCGTCATTCCTAATATTATTGAACACATCTCATAACCCCCTACAGATATCATATAACTGTGTGCAAAAAAAAGTACAATTAACGCGATTCCTTAACCTCTAAGCATAAAATAACACCAGACGGGTTGTCATGCTGTTGAAGTCAATCAATCAATCTTCTTTATATATATATATATATGGATTTATCTTTTCTATTAACAAATACCGTGTTGTAAGCATTCTATTTATAATTGACTCTACAACCAGATGCGACCCAGTTCTTTTATCTTTTTTACTTGACTTAGCTTCTTATATATAAACATAAATCTGGATTATTTTAGTTTGCAAATATTTACAACAAATACACGCCACCGGAAATCATTAAAAGTTAGATATTTGAACCCGGGGCAAAAAAATTTATTATAAACAAACAAAATGAATTAAACAAACTAGCAAGAATAAGCGTCGCCCGGGAGGAAGTATTTCAATTTTAATGTTATAAAATATATTAAATTTAAAAAGACTAACCAAAATAAATAAGAACGCATTAAAAAAAAAATTTACACTTATTCTAATTTTAATAGATTTCTATATAAGACTAGCAGTAGTACCCGGCGTCGCAGTCCCGCAGATCCATTATTACTGAATCGTGAGTTGAATCCTTGTAAGATGCCCCATTTCAATCCATATGTAAAAAAAAATAGATCTTGCATTGATCCAGCTGCTCTGAAATAAATGATAATGTCTACTATCTAAAATATTAAATGAAAAAAAAAATCCATGCTGTTATCATTTAAATTTTATTTTTTACTTATCTTCACGAATATAAATCAAATCTCTATCATCTTTGCTCAAAAACCAAGCCCTGGTGATATTTAATGTGTATATATATTTACTTTGTCGTTAATTGTTTTATTTTCGAAGTTTCCTCCGGACATACATATACACACAACAGCCGTTTATATATGTATAGATAGATAGATTACACATATGATTGCTTTTAATATGTTTCATGTTTCTTGTTTGTTTTGTTTTACGGCATATCAACCTCGGTGGGTCATTTAATGCCAGCAAAGTTTTGAAATAAATTCATTCTTAATGGATACTAAATTTTTTTATAAACACATTTATCTATTTAACCCATAGATGGGACGCTAACAGATACTATCACTCTGGGTCAGAGTGGATCAGGGAGCAATGGTGATGAAGGGGTACTCCAAACTCCCCAGACCTCCAGAACTGGAACCTCACCATCAAATAGTTTAACATCATACCTAGGACAATAAATACGTTGGAGAATAATATAAAAAAGATCAACTAACAGGACCTACGGATATACCACAGTATGATAATTTGATTATTACAACGTTTGATATATTTACTTAAGAGCTATTACTAAATAGTTCAATATGTAAAAAGTATAATAGCGTTGATTTAACTCTCTCTCACTCTTTTTTTTATCTTTTTTTCCTTCTTTTCATTTTTTCATTATGTTCGATCAGTCACTCCGGTTCTCTTTCTTTTTATATTTTTACTGTGTAACATTTCCTTTTTCTTCTCTTTCTTTCTTTATAACAAAAAGTGAATGGTCCATTATTTAACTGAGGCGACGACACTCAGTCATAATAAGAATTTGGCGGAAAAGCAACACCAGATAATCAGGATTTAGATTTTTGCATTTCATCTTGGACGATTTGGACGGTCTAATGTTTAACTAGAGGACGTTGCAAGATGATAACGGTCGTAATTTTAAGGAAAACAAGCATTAATATATATATATATATTATATATATATATATATATATTAGAGAGAGAGAGAGAGAGAGAGAGAGAGAGAGGGAGAGATTGACAACGGTGACATTCCGCCTGGTTTCCAGAAGAGCGCGCCATTACAGATGTGTGAGCATTAGTTTCCAGTTGCGAGCAGACACCCTACGAGAGAGGATGTCTCTCAGGGTTCGCAACTTCCCGCGGTGGTTGAATATGGGCTGGGTTGTGAAATAAAGCTTTAGAAGAAAACAAGTTTTGTTAACTAAATTAAAACAAGAAATGCCCAGCCAACACAAAGAAGAACCAACCCTTAACAGAAAACCCTGAAGAGAAAACAGCCCAACAAAAGAATATGCCGACCGGTCGAGTTGTTGACAGCCTTCCATCTACGAGAGATAATGGAGTAGTGTCAAACTTTTTTTTAACTACATAGCCTGAGCGGACTCATATGGAGAATGAGCCGTTGCCTATGCAGCAAATCCACCCTCTCTACACTGCTGCTGTGATCCAAAGGAAAGGTAAGGAACCAATGCAGTTTGGCAACGGCAGTGTCACAAGAGTTGATGGATAGCACTGAATTTCAGCATCACACCAGCTTAGTGACTTCAGCATCTGATTTGCTTTCGGGGTTTTGTGGCGGACTTTTCCTTCACTTAGATGGGTTGCCGACCAAGACTACGCAGCCCCTTCAAACCCATTTGGGGATTTATACGAGTAGTAAGTACCCCACTCCTACTACTATCGGTGTTCCTGAAAAATGAAATGAGATTAGGAATACGGTATATTTTACATTTGTCTATCATAAGTCACAGTACCTTCATGTCAGTTTTTTTTGGAGGGGGGTAAGTCCACTTGAAGTTTCAAGAGTCGAGTTAGAAGAATTAGAAGCAGTAAGCAGCGGTTAACGAGTAAGACCATTATCTCATATCTCTCTCTCTCTCTCTCTCTCTCTCTCTCTCTCTCTCTCTCTCTCTCTCTCTCTCACACACACACACACACACACACACACACACACGCACACACACAATATTCTAATCCTATTAGTAAACCCTTGCAGTAAGAAAATGTACTACAAAAGTTTGTTTGGGGAAAAATGAAAATAAAAAAAAAGAAAAGACCGAAAGACTCTCACCGATTATATACACCCAAATAAAGGGGTATATAATATATAGACCTTTACAAGGGCAGATCAATTTGTTCTTCTTATACACCCGGGAGCAAACAAACCACTATAGAGGATATGAAGAGTACAATGGTTCCCAAATAAATTTCCAAATAAAACACATTAAGCTATACTGCTTTAAGTGTCGCAGAAGGTTGTTACTGTCAATGTTTTTTGTCTTCGAGATTGAATAATGGCTGACTCAAATACAAGACACATTTGCATGTATTGTACAGGAAAGGAACTTGAAAAAAGAATCTGGAATATTCACTGTTTGAAATCTGCACCTGGTCAAAGAATCTTTAGACTTACCATTTCTGCATTCCCTACTTGGGTGTGACAATGTAAGCAAAGCAGTTGTAATTATTTTAAAATGCAGAGTGACTTACAGAATTGTGCATAGATCTTCTTCTGTTGGAATCTTTCATCAAAAGAAAGTGTTGGATTATTTTGGTGGTATAAGATGTACTAATGAACACAACTTATATTTATAGACTGTTCCAAAAAACAGCGGTGGCTGAATCGGCCAATCAAAAACGCCCAAACATGTATTTAATTTACTATTTAAAGGCGTTGATGAATTGTCCTAGAATTAATCGCTGGAGAAAGACAGACCAAACAGACGAGGAGTATACAACTCTCTACTTCAATACAGGATTAAAAAGTCGTCGGGGCGGCCTAATGTCGGTATCAGCCATGCAGCGAGGGGGCCTATCCCCTTTTCAATAGCGCTAGATCAAGGAGATTATTTTAGCGTCTGAGGTGGAGCGCCACACCTACCATCAGCTCCTTACTTTACCGCACAGATCCCTGTGCTACTCATACGCTGAGTTGGCGAGGGCGGGTATCGAACTAGGAACCATGTGGTTACTAGCCGAACGCTCTACCGACTGAGCTAACCCGGCCCTTTTTAAGACAGATACAACTCAGGATGGATCAACGGACAAGGGTTAAAACTGATACTACATCTTTCTACTTCAAGAAAGGATCAAACTTTATGCCACAAGGGATCTCCACTGTAAAACTGCTTTCAACTACAGCCCTAAAAATAGCCACACTAATCGTAACAGAAAGTATTATTGCATCTGGTGACGATGCTCTAAATTGCGTTTCATTTTGAATATTAAACATTATACAAAAGTGAAACATGGTACACTAAAAGATACAAAGTCATTTGCTCAGTCGGTAGAGTGTTCGGCTAGAAACCACAAGGTTCCTAGTTCGATACCGGCCCTCGCTAACACACGCATGAGTAGCACAGTGATCTGTGCGGTAAAGTAAGGAGCTGATGGTAGGTGTGGCGCTCCACCTCAGACGCAAAAACAATCTCCTTGGTCTAGCGCTAGTGAAAGGAGGATAGACTCCCTCGCTGATGGGCTGATGCCAACTTTAGTCCACCCCGACGACTTTACTTACTTACATACTGCGTTATAAAAATTATGTATTTTAAACTGTTTTTCACTGTGTCACGCTTTATTGCAAGTGTACAAGAATGACACTGAAACGACATCTGACAGTTACAGAAAAGACACGGATTGTTTCGGGTCTCGCAGAAGGTTTATCTTTGGGTCGAGATTTGAGAACTTTGAAGACATATGTGGAAAACACCCTACTCAAACCAAGACAAGATAAAGGAACGAACGAAAAAAAGTGTATCCCAGCGGGACATTCGAAAAATACGTAGAATAGTGAGAAAAGACCTCGGTAGCACAAGTGCTGCCATATTTTAAAGTGTTGGAGTTGCTTCTTTGTCTAGAAGCGCCCGCTGGAGGATTCTTAAAGAGAAAGCACGAAGTGCTAATGTTACACAATTCATTGGTAGTATATGAATTATGTACGTACGGTAGTCAGATATTTTGAATGGTGGTTCATTAGATTCAGAATAACGGGGGTCTTGTGGAAAGTTACCTCGACGGTTACTGACGGTAATAACCTTTTTACTTGACCCTTTGAAAAACGCGCCATTAGAGGCGCGGGAGATTAGTTTTTAGTTTAGTTTCAGCTGCGCCAAGAGATTCAGAGTGAGTGGATGCATAGCTCCGCTCGCTCTGAGGGTCATTTCTCCACCGCACGGTTGAATCTTTGTGGTCTGGTGTTGTTGAAATAAAAGACTCAAGAAAAACAACAAAGTCTTGTTGATTCATTTAAAAAATGACCATCCCGAAGAAACCAATACGAAGAAGCAACCCACAGGATCAGCCCGAGAAATAAGCCCTGAAGAATATGGCGGCCGAATTAGCAGCAGTAGAATCGGCCGAGTTAACAAGTAAAAGCCCTCATCCTGTCATCTCTCATACTCTGTCTCTGTCTCTGTCTCTCTCTGTCCCCCCCATTATATACACTCGAGTAAAGGGGTATATAACATTAAACCCATCGCCAGACCCATCCTAAAAAAAACTGCAAAGAGATGCGCATTGCTTGGGCCCAGAAATAGTTTAGTAATTGTTATATGGTGAAAAACAAGAGAGAACTTCAATAAATTGCGTTACCGTCGGTTTTCTCAAAAGATTGCCAGAAATACCATTATAGTGGACTTGTGTGTCCTGCCTCCAGCATCAGCTGCTGCAAAATTCCATCCAATGCGTTTATACTACCAAGTACAAGTATGATTAGGTAATGGTCTAGCGCTAGCGAAAAGGGGATAGATTCCCTCGCTGTCCGGCTGATACCGACAATTGGCCACTCCGCCAACTTTACTTAATTACTTTTACTATATTAATAAGTAAGTAAATAAAATGCAACAAATATTTTTTTTGATTATCATTCTGCAGATTTAGTCTAAAACGCAGAAGTCTAGAATAAATTTTAATTAGATAATTAAAATTTTTAAAAAAAGAAAGATAATTTATAAAAATAAAAAAAAGAAACTAAAATCTTTCTTAACTATATTTTAGTTTTATTGCAGTTTTTATTTTGCGATTTAGGACAATTTTTATTTTATTTTATTTTTTTTATTTTTTTTTTTTTTTACGTTGAAGTTTTGCATAAAATTTTATCATATTTAATTTCCCTTGGGGATTTATCGTTATAGAAATGTAAATAGTTTTCTCGTCCAAACGATATTTTACAGTGATTTCCATAAAATTAAATAAAGTGGGGTTAATTGACTTTAAAAATATTTCCACACATTTTTCCCACAAAATATCGTTTTCATTAAACAAAAAAAATTCATTCATAAACGGATAAGCACGGATTTAAATTTTAAAAAATTGAAATCCGATAATTGTTTTATTTATTAGTAGATTATTAAAAAAATTCAGCGTGATTCGCCTCGAGTTTTGTTGCCAAAAGTAAGTACGCCTGTTTCAGATGTGAGTATTTTAATACCACTCGATTTTGTGTCGGATCCAAAAGACATTAAATGTGTAGAAGAACGATAGAAGGTTGAATATATCAGGGGTTCCCAAACTTTTTCAACTCATGGCCCATTTTGAAACCAGAATTTTTTGTGGCCCATGAAATTATTATAATAGAAAAAATATTTCCATTTTACATAAGATATTTATTCAATCATATAGAATTATAATATTTCCTTGGCCCACCTGAAATTTGCTGTGGCCAATTTTGGCCATGTGGCCATAGGTTGGGAACCACTGAAATATATCGTTTCCTCATTTTCTTTCTTATTATAATGGAGATTCGGTGTCTGTAACCGAAACTACATCACTACTTACGTCACAAGACCCTCAGGAATTAATTTCAATTATTTTGTTTTTCTTTTATTACACAAATGAAAACAGTCAAAAAGAAAAACTTTGGCGCTTAAAAGAAAGTTTTTTGAGTTTTATTTATTTATTTATTGGTAGACTGTGAAGTCAGGGGCGTAAATTTTGATCATAATCTGCCGGACAGATGTTAATGGAACATGGAATGAAGTCCAATGTATATATTTTTAATTTCAGAACTGGGATTAATACTTTTAATTACTTTGTTCGTCATTTATTCCACTATCTATCTATCTGTGATGAAGTCAAATATAGTTGTCTCCCTTTGGTTCAGTTCACTATAAATATTAGAGAAGAAGAAGAAGAAGAAGAAGAAGAAGAAGAAGAAGAAGAAGAAGAAGAAGAAAAGAAGAAACGAACGAAGCACTAGTTTATTCTAAGCCCCACCTACGGGACGGAATTCACGTATTTGACAAATTTGAAGGGTGTGTGTGACGCTCCGCCTCAGACGCCCAAACAATCTCCTTGGTCTAGCACTAATGAAAAGGGGATAGACTCCCTCGCCTATTGGCTGATACCGACTTTAGGCCACCCCGACGACTGACATTCTGCTGATGTCCTCAGTCTGTTATAATGAATGCTTACAGGCCACAGTTTACACAAAGCCATGTCGACTGGGGTTGTAGAATACGCAGACTGCACCTCTACAGAGGAGTAAAATCCCCTCAATGGGACAATCGCTACCCGGGATGCTTAAAGACGGAATCCTGGTGGATGAGCAGTCCATCACGTGAAAAACTTCACTTTGGCCCTTACTTAGGTTAGACGAGCGGTCGGGCGCGCCCCCTCCGATCAATCGGCTGGTCACGTCTAGCACCTATATAATTGCCCCGATCCTATTGCTTTTATTGCAACCCTCATCCCTTTTTATCATAAGTGCGCTAGATGGTGGAGACTGAGTATCTTCATGTCCTGGGTATGACGTTAAACTCTAACGATGAGTGGTAGTACCTGTTAGGGTCCCATCTATGGGTTAAATAGTAGAATATGTTTTAATACCTAACAAGAATGAATAAAACAAAACGTTTTCGGTATAAAATAACCCAACAAGGGTTGACATGCAGTAAAAACCAACCTTTACACAATTCATCTTTGAGTGACTCATTCCCAGTTGAAAACCTCCTGAACTACTTTCGAGCAGCACGGTCATTAAACTCATCTTAACTAAACGATATAACATTCTACGGAACTGATTCTGCTGTTTTTCTTCCAAGTTCAAATTCGGACGATAGACAAGCAACCTTTAAGGTGTATGTTAAAATTATCCGTTACTACTATAAATGTACTTTTCAGAAGGTTATCAGGTAGTAAATGGTGTGTATAAATGATGAGGATGTGATTATTGCCATTCAAATGGTTTATCTTTTAAGCTGATAAGGTGAGAATATCGGAAATCGCACGAAACATTTTGCTGTTCATAATATATATATATATATATATATATATATATATATGTGTGTGTGTGTGTGTGTGTGTGTGTGTGTGTGTAAAAATGGAAAAGGAATTGAATCCGACAATACGAGGAAATGAGTAAAGAAAGAAAAGTAAATGGATAAAATGAATTTAATCGATCACATGAATCGATATCACTTACACATGTGTTTCGGTCAGTTTATGTGTGTGAAAATATTTCGCACACATACAAGAATCGACCTTCATCAGAGTGAACATTTATTTTTATGATTAAAAAAATAAATGTTCACTCTGATGAAGGTCGATTCTTGTATGTGTGCGAAATATTTTCACACACATAAACTGACCGAAACACATGTGTAAGTGATATCGATTCATGTGATATCGATTAAATTCATTTTATCCATTTACTTTTCTTTCTTTACTCATTTTTCCTCATATATATATATATATATATATATATATTAATCTCGGTCTATATTAAGCTCTATCTATCTATATTAGTCTGTTCATGTCTATGTATCTATCTATCTATCTCATTCTGTTCATATCTATCTCATTCTGTTCATCTCTCTCTTCATCTCTCTCTCTCTCTATATATATATATATATATATATATATATATATATATATATATGTGTGTGTGTGTGTGTGTGTGTGTGTGTGTGTGTGTGTGTTGAAAGGATAAATAAAGGAAAGAAAATGTTGAATGGATAAAATTGATTTAATTTGAGTTACCAACACGTGTTTCCGCCAGGTAACTCAAATTAGATCAATTTTATCCATTCAACATTTTCTTTCTTTTATTTATTTATTCTTTCAACATATCGTCGGATTCATTTCCATTTTCAACTTATATAAATAAATAAATAAATAAATAAATATATATATATATATATATATATATATATATATATATATCAGTCTTCTCATTATCTATCTATCTATATGTATAAAATATAGCCAAAAACTTCGGAGCCATTCAACATTTCTTTAAGATAGACACCTTAAAATTGATATATTATGGTATGACGTTAAACTGATGGTGAAGTTCCAATTCCAGAGCTATAGGGAATGTGCAATACACCTTCATCCCCATTACTCCTAGATTCACTCTGACTCGGAGTGGTAGTACCTGGTAGGGTCCCATCTATGCGTCAAATAGAAATAAATAGAGTTAAAAAATGTGTTTAAAAATTGAGTTTTAAAAAATTGAATACCCATCAAGAATGAATAAAACAAAACGTATTCGGCATAAAATAAGCCAACAGTACCTGCCGTTGCTTAAGTGGTCAACCGATTAATTATTGAACAGGTTCATAGCTGCTTAACTTCGATGATTTAGCGGGAACCGGTGCTTTCAGCGTGACATGACCGTAATTTAAATCCAAATTGACATGCTGTAAAATCCAACCAACCATCCATCCATTTCCTACGATGCAAAGTGCGTCTTAAAATTAAGTAATTGGGTTTGGGGTTTTGGTTTGTTTTACGGCATATCAAACACGTTGGGTCATTTAATGCCAGTGTGGCGTTAGTTTGTATTTGCCTGGTGGAGTTGTCTGCCCCTTTTAGTTTGCTGGTGCCCGCCAGGGTGCTATAGTATTTAAGCGCCGGGTTCAAACCCTTTCTCTCTCTTTTCCTGTTTTAGCAACTACGACATGGGGTAGATTTTATCTAACCCCTCTCGTTGGGGCTCCGCCCCTTACATTACTGTAAGTCTTCACAGCATGGACTATTCCTAGTCTCATGTCTGTACTTTTATATGTTATAATGTACCATTCATGAATGTGTCTTTATCTTTATATATGTAACTCTTTTACTATGTACGTTGTATCTTCAATTCCATGTGCTGTATATATTAAATGTTTTGTCCGTTAACCTTCGTCGGAGTTTTGTGTATATCAAAGTATGTATAACTTTGAACCTTCCTTACACCAGCAAGTTTTGAAAGATTCGTAAAGATAGTTTGGAAGAAATTTTTTAAACTCAATTTCTTTTGTAAACAAATTTTCTATTTAACCTATAGATGGGACCCTGACAGGTACTACCACTCTGGGTCAGAGTGGACCTGGCAGCAAAGCAAAAAGGTAATGAAGCGATGTTCTACATTCCCCAGACTTCCAGAACTGGAACCTCACCATCAGATAGAGTTTAACGTCATACCCAGTACATGAAGACCCTCAGTCACCGCCTTCTAGCACCCTAAAGATAAAAAGTGTTGGGAGTTGCCATAAGGGCAATAGGGTCGGGACAATCATATAGGTGCTAGGGCAAGATATGATTATATATCGGAAGGGGCCTCACTGACCGCCCGTCTAGCCTAAATAAGGGCTAAAGTGGAGTGTTGCAAGTCATGGACAACTCATCCACCAGGATTCCGTCCTTAAGCATCACGGGTCGTCACACACGTCCAATAGGTGGGGGGATCTTACCCCTCTACAGAGGTGCAGTCGGCGTATTCTATAGCCCCAGATCTGTTTGAAGATTATTTGTATTAGGTATGAATAGTTGATACCATATTTTTGTTTGTTTTAAGAATAGTAACTTGAGGCTGTAATTGTTTACTAAGGATTGTTTTTATTATTAGTTTGGGGGTGGGTTTCCCCTCTACAGAGGTGCAGTCGTTGTATTCTACAGCCCAAGCTGAAAGAGCGGAAAATTTAGTAATAATTACATTTCTCTTTCATTAATAACGTGTCGTCAGCAGATTATTATTGGCAAGCGTTTCTTTGGTGTTTTGTTTTGAAATTAACCAATGCACTGTAGAACGTGTCTTCCGAATCGTTTAAAACGGACAGATGCACCGAGAAGAAGTGACCTTTAAATCAGATCGCCATTTTGTTGAAGATTCTTATCAGCAAACAGTGTGTTCCTAACTCAAGTTGCTTTCGGATGATTAATGTTTATAAATAGAATTGACATTGTAAATTGCTTCAGTGAAAGATATAAAAAGAATTGCCTCGATAAGAAAAGAAAAAAGTCAATTGGCAAAAAATATCCTGCAAGAAAATGCGCTTAACCTTGTATTTAAAAGAAAGCATGTTGGTATGCCATTAAACAGTATTCTTATCTATCTATCTATCTCTATCTATCTATCAATCTACAGACTGAAATAGGTGGATAAGAACGCTAAGATAAATAGATAGATAGATAGATAGATAGGACACAGACTGAAAAAGGTAGATAGGTAGATAGATTGATATGAATGATTGAGATAGATATGAATAGATAGGTAGATAGATAGATAGGACACAGACGGAAAAAGGTAGATAGGTAGATAGATTGATATGAAATGATTGAGATAGATATGAATAGATAGATAGATAGGTAGATAGATAGATAAATAGATAGGACACAGACTGAAAAAGGTAGATAGGTAGATAGATTGATATGAAATGATTGAGATAGATATGGATAGATAGATAGATAATCTATCTATCTATCAGTTCATATCTCAGTCATTTCATATCTATCTACCTATCTACCTTTATCAGTCTGTATCCTATCTATCTATCTATCTATCTATCTCAGCGTTGTTATCCATCTATCTATTTTAGTCTGTTCATATCAATTTATCTACCTATCAACCGATTTCAACTCTCTCTCTCTCTCTCTCTCTCTCTCTCTCTCTCTCTCTCTCTCTCTCTCTCTCTCTCTCTCTCTCATAAATCTTAAAAGAAATCCATTAACAAGAAGAAATAACTGTAATTTTATTCTTTACTTCCTATTTTAACTAAATAGTTAAATTATGAAAATTTAGCAATGAAAGACGGGAGTGATGAAAAATGATGGAAGTTAGTTTCAAAGTTGCTCTATTTTTTTTATTATAGCCTCCTCTTTTTCAAATCATTTTATCTGCATTCTAATTTAGTTTCATTGGTCTTTTTAATTTAATATATTTCATTACATTAAAACTTAAATACTTGCGCCCGGAGGGTGCATATTTTTACTAGTGTATATAACAATCGAAACGTTTTAACGTCGACATTCTATCTTGCTAAAATTAGTAAATATTTACACATGTGTTCAAGCTGATTTTCAATAAGGGTTGCCAACCTGAAACATTTCTACAATCTGTTTTATTACTTTCTAGTCCGACCTCGTATATATATATATATATATATATATATATATATATATATACCAAACTTGTTGGTAAACCTTAACGGTAAGAAAAAACCCGGCAAATAGTTTGATTGTAAAAATATACTACCAAACATCCCCTGGGAAAAAAAATTGCAAAAAAGTAAAGACCAAGATAGTCGTACCAACCGAAAATAATCGGTTGATACTATAATACTTGGCCAAAAGAAAAAAACAATTTATGTGTATATATATATATATATATATATATATATATATATATATATATATAAACCGCCAGGATATTCTAAAGCTAATAAGTAAAGAGTGCTCAATACCTAAGTAGAGCAAATAATAAAGTTAAACCTAATGAGTCAGATATACCTACTAACAGTTTTGCTTAGTGCTCTTCAGGGCAAAGATGGGCGGTACCCAACCCCTTTGTACACTCAGGATGTGACACAAGGTCAATTTCTTAAGCGGATTTTAAAAGGTTTGACTTCAGAGGGTTTTTTGTTTGTTTTTTAACTGGTGGCCTAAACAAGGTTAAAGAGTCCAGTCTGCTTTACTATTTACCCATAGCTGGAGGGATGTATGCCTTTCCCAAGAGTATTAGCGCTATATAAAATGCAAACAGCCTCTTCCAGGATTTGAACGCGTCTCGCACTGTCCATTTCCTACGACGGTAACCATTATACCATGCGCTGCTATATATTTTAACCGTCTAAGGCATTGGTTACCAATCTATGTGTCGCGACACACTGGTGTGTCGCGAGATGTCATTAGGTGTGTCGCGGGAAAGCGTTCAATATTTAAGGTATAAACGAAAATATCATTTCAACAAAGTCTGGCCTATATATTATATATATTGATGTAGAAGTAACTGCAATATAGTAGGAAAAAATACTTGGCGATGTAGGGCGATATGAAAAACGCCTCGGTGAGGATTAGAACGGAAGACCATATCTGTACGCAGAATTTCAATGCAAGACGTTGCTCACTGTTCCTGTAGAGCCTATCTTAGTGAATGAAATAGGTCCTATAGGTTGATTCACACCAACACAGTAGTGTCTAATGTTGTAACACTACATTCACTTTTATTAAAACTAGCTACTAATAAATATTTTCGTATTCTTTCATTCTTGGATCTATAGAATGTATTCCTTTTATGGCTGTGGCGCGAAAATTTTTAACAGCTCATTGGTGTGTCGCCATACAAAAAAGTTTGGGAACCACTGATCTATGGAAAATGAATTTAGCACGACGATACCTTATCGGTTAAGAAAGGTCAGTACAGGAACACTGTTAGTATTACTAGCAAATATATGCACCCTCCGGGTGCAAGTATTTAAGTTTTAATATAATAAAAAATCATATTAAATTAGAAAGGCTAATAAAACTGAATAAAAATGCAGATAAAACGATTTGGAACAGAGGGGTATGATTGAAAAATAGAACAACTTTGAAACTAACTCTTCCATCATTTTCCGTTACTCCCGTCTTTCATTGATAAATTTTCCTAATTCAACTATTTAGTGAAAATAGGAAGTAAAGAATAATATTACAGTCATTTCTTAATGGATTTCTTCTAAGAATTTTGCTTATATTCATTAAGATAACACCAAACAATTAGCGCAAATTAGTGTTGCGTATGTAGATATGGGCAACAGTCAGATAAGATCATAGAGAATGTGATGTAAATAACAAAGGGAATTGTGACTTGAGTATTAACATAGTTTCGGTTACAGACAGACAAACCCACAATCTCCATTATGATAAGATATTCAATTGAGGCTGGTTTGTTGATTGGTTGGTTGGTTGGCTGGTTGGTTTTATGGCATGTCGACCCTTGTTGGGTTATTTAATGCTGCAGTCTTCTTCTTCTGTTTTTCAAGCAATTATATACTTTTAAGTAACTAATGTTAATCATTTGTAAGCAATTGTAACTTCGAGTAACTTTTCTTAATACTACGGCCTGTCGGCGAGGCTTAAATACGCTAAATCTATCCCTCTGCAAAGGGGTAAGACCCTCAAGAAGTGGATGCTCTGGGTATGACATTAAACTGAATCTGATGTTGAGGCTCCAATTTTAGACTTTGGGGAGTTTGAAGTATCCCTTCATTGCCATGACTCCCATGTCCACTCTGGCCCTGAAGAGTTGTACCAGTTAGAATCCCATCTATGAGTCAGGTGTACTTGTTTGAAAAATATTAAATAGGAATACTTGATATCATATAACTGTGCAAATCATTTGTATTTGATAAGAATACTTGAAACCACAAAACTGAGTGGATGTTATTTGTATCAGATAAGAATACTTGATATCATACAACTGTGTGCAAAAAATCTCTGGAGACACAACTACACAAAAGATGCAAATACAACGTACAATTGGACACATAGCCTAGTGGATAAAGGAGTTAGTTTAAGACAGTTCTAAGTGATAGTCATCTCTAGACTGCAGGTTCAATCCTGGTCATGGGGTAGCAGTAACATAAAATAATAATTAACACAGCTTAACACCTGTACCCAAGCTATGGTTAGCGGAATGAGAACGTGGACTGAATAAAGGGTTAGGTTCAAAGTTCCATGATGGCTCCCGATTACGACAAGAAGGTTCCCGCGTACGACAAGAAGGTTCCCGGGTTCGAAAAGAAGGTTCCCGAGTCCGAGATGGTTCCCGAGTCCGAGAAGGTTCCCGAGTCCGACAAGAAATACCTGAAGAAGGCCGGAGGGCACATCGGCCGAAACGTTGTACAGATAACAATGAAGATGAGGACAATAGTCCGAATAATACAAATAATGGTAACAACGTACAAGGTACGTGACTCCTTAACCTCTAGGCACAAAATAACTCTAAACGTGTTGATATGCCGTTAAATCAATTAATCCTAGTCTTAATACTAATAATTTATACACAATTATATGGTTTCCGGAAACTATTCTTGTTTAATAATAATCATTTGTTTTAAACTATATAGTTTCAAATATTCTTATCTAATACTAATAATATGCACACAATTGTTGAAGTATTTCAAGCAATTATATGATCGGCCGATGGAAGCGCGTGGTGTAATGGTTAAAGTCATGGGAAATGGACTCGTCGCCCCGAGTTCAAATCCTGGACGTGGTAATTGCATTTCACTTAGCGCTAATACCATTGGGAAGGGTATGAACCCTACTCTCCCACCAGCTATGGGTAAATGGTAGGACAGACTGGGCTCTTTAACCTTCGTTAGGCAAGGAGAAGGAAAACTGAATTCAAACCTGTTGAACCCCGTTTAAAAAATTGACCTTGTGTCACATCCTGCTCGTGCGGAGGGGGTTGGTAAATATATATATGATCGGCCTACACTGGTGTAGGTGTCCACAGGAGAACGTTACTTATGAGTTCGTCCTTGCTTCTCCAGCCGTGTCAAACATGTCTTGTTCATCTTGCTCGGATAGTTTGTGTGATGAATTTGTAATCATATCTACTTGACCCATAGATGGTAACCTAACCTTTTTATCGAGTCGGCCTGGGAGTAATAACAACAAGAAATTACAGCTTCAAGTAACTATTCTTATGCAGTTTAGAGTCGTTATTAAGTTCAAACAACTTTTCCATGCCATAAGCATTATAAGTAAGTAAAGTTGGCGATGTGGCCTATTGTCGGTATCGGCGAGGGAGTCTATCTTCTTTTTGCTAGCGCTAGAGCAAGGAGTTTTGTTTGTTTGATTTTTTTTGTTGTTGTTTTTTTTTGTTGTTGTTTTTTTTGTTGTTGTTTTGCTAAGGTGGAGAGCCAAACCTACCGCACAGATATGATTACCTAATCTGTGCTACTCATGCGCTGGTTGGCGGGGAGAGGTATCGAACTCTGAACCTTGCGATTCCAAGGCGAGTGCTCAAGCGACTTAGCTAAACACGTCCCTATAACCATTATAGAGCAGTCGATATGTCTTAATGCCATATTTACCGAGTAGTCTCACGTAACTAAGTGCTCGAGTGTTGTTTTATCACACCTTCTGGTTCGACCCTGCCAACCCTATCCTCACGTTTTATATCGAGATAGTACAAGTCTGTAGTTAGGAAGAAGAAGAATAATAATAAATGTTTGGCGACTAAGGAGATGGAAAGGTGTGGAGGGGGCGAGCTTGGCGGATGGTTACTCTGTGCGATCTGCCGCCGGATGTGTGGTGTGGGGGGTTATAGGTGCAAAGGAAGGGCATGCGTCTGTTGCGCAGGTGAGTGGCCATTGTGTTGGTTTTGTACGCATGCGCACTGGCATGGATCACGACACAATGGACAGGATATTCACTGAATTGCGCGGTGGAAAAAGTTAAGGTCATTTGTCGATATTTAACAGATGTGCATACATACGTATACACGTACGAGCATGCACTTACCTATACATTGTTACAGTTTGCACACGGATATATATATATATATATATATATATATATATATATATATAACTTTCAAAGAAAGAAAAAACTTAACAAACCGTCATTCCGTGATAAATTTATTTCGACTCGAAGCGCAAAAGACTTTTTTAATTTTTAATTTTTAAAAAACAGATTTAAAAAAAAATGTTTTCTGTTTTCAAATGCCTTTAAAGTAATAAAGAATTCATCATTCGCATCTGATGAGTCGGGAGAGTTAGACACTTTGTCTAAGCTCCCTGAAAAAGACTATAAAGCAAAATCTCTAAGTCTTTTGTTATTTCTTTACTTATAAATTTGCTCTGTGACTCTAACATTAAGAGCACACATTGAGCTCTCAACTTGCGACAGGTTTTAAAAAACTCTTGTGTCGTAAGGAAGATTTCTTCTCTGGACTTTTGGATTATATATATATATATATATACACATATCGAATATCTACA
This sequence comes from Doryteuthis pealeii, assembly GCA_023376005.1. Taxonomy (NCBI): domain Eukaryota; kingdom Metazoa; phylum Mollusca; class Cephalopoda; order Myopsida; family Loliginidae; genus Doryteuthis; species Doryteuthis pealeii. The sequence continues at coordinate 77,336,550 of CM042154.1, read as the reverse complement.
CATATATCGAATACATACACATATATATTTACAAATATATATATACACACATATATACACAACAAATACACAAACATATACACAGATATATACACTCTCACACATATATATGCACTTTAAACATATGCTCCTTACTATATTGGGAGCGCTTGTAAGTGTCGTCAGTGTTGTAATTTGTTTGGGTCACTGGGAAATTTCGGGTCTTCCAACATCATACTCCTCTAGCTAGATCATCTGCGTAGTTTGTATCCGTAATAGTTTCTGTTGGATATAACGTCTACTTATTGCCTTTTTTTAGTGTGAATAACTAAGAGAAAAGTTTTTAAAAAGCACGGGGACTTGGTCAAGTTCATTATTATGTGTACATATGTGCAATCACAGAATCATTGTGTAGCGGGTAACTCGATTATCTGAGTTAATAGAGAAATAATTCGAAGAAACACATCGAGTATTAAGGAGAGGGGAAAAGGTTTACTAAGCAAAAATACAAGGTGAACAGAGAAATTAGAAGTTAAATTAACAAGTCAATTGAAATCTCGTGGTTTCTATCTTCAGAGGTTTCGTCACACGTTATTTATAGTAAAACAAACGATTCCATTCTCATTATTTAGTTATTACATGGCAGCGTGTGTGTGTGTGTGTATGTATGTGTGTGTGCGTGAGAGGGAGAGAGAGAGAGAGAGAGAGAGATAAAAGATTGTATGCGAGTGTGAGAGGCCGAGAAAATGTGTGTGCGTGCGTGTGTGTGTGTGAGAGAGAGAGAGAGAGGGGGGGTAAAAGAGTTGGCTGTGTGTATGCGAGTGTGAGAGGCCAAGAAAAGCTGTGTGTGCGTGCGTGTGTGTGTGTGTGTGCGTGCGTGTGCGTGTGTGTGTGCGTGCACGCGATGTGCTACCCAAAATTCGGGGAACCTCAGGTGTGAAATGACTCCCTAAAATAAATAGATAAAAAGAATGACAGAAAACGAGATTCTTATTCTCTTGCGGATTAATTTCGATGTGTGTGCATGTGTGTGTGGGGGGGGGGGGGGGTGTCCCGAGGAACTGGAAGCAATTAGTAACAGATCAGATTCCCCGAATTTGGGGGGGGGGAGCACTTCATGCGTGCAGATTCATTTCTGGGTGTGGGGTAGGTGAAGAATGAGGGTTATTTGCATGATGGCTATAGATGCATAGGTAAGCGTGAAAGAAAGAATTGGTATATCTGTTTGCAAGGTGTGTACAGGACTAGAAGAAAGAAATTACAAGAGGGAGAAGAGTACCGCTCCTCCCCTCCTTTCTACATCTCTTTTAATCTCACTTTCTCTTTCCCTCTCTCGCTCTCCCCCCTTCTCTCTTTCTAATCTCTCTCCCTCTCTCTCTCTCTCTCTCTCTCTATATATATATATATATATATATATATATATATATATATATATATATATATGTACCCCAGCTCTGGTAGCTTGAGCTCTCTGGAGAGGAATTTCGCTGACGGCTGCTGATTACGCTTGAATTACAAGGCTCGCCTTAAAAACGGTTCGAGCTCTCTCCGGCAGCTTTTACATATGCATATATGTATGTATTTATCAGTTAAAAATATAGTCGGTGATTAGAGACGCTGACTGATGTCGAGTTTCGATCCCGACTGGGGATAGCCTGCCAAGTCTAGCTGAACTTAAGAGACGTCATGCGTCGAAACAGGACTGCATGTGGATGTGAAGAGGCGAAGGTAGCTGAAATAAATTTATCTCTGCTAAATTAAGGTTTTCATATATTCATTCATACTATACTCCATATGTGTAAAAAAAATTACATGCACATACACTGATATTTATATGTATATACGCTAAATATTTATATGTAGGTTTGAGTTCTCAAATTTGATTGAATCCAATCATGGAAATACTTGATACCATTCTGATATATATATATATATATATATATATATATATATATATATATAATATATATATTGAAGCTGAGATTATCAACTTTTATTGTCTAAAGGCTTTTTTCCTGGTTAGTTTAATGACACAAAATTCATATTAAAATATACCTTGCTTTTAGGATTACGTTATGTTTGAAAAAAGTCAAAAACTGACCAATCTCTCACTCACATTCTACATATTACTTTCACCCTCTGTCTATATCTTGATTACCTTCTCAATATTTAAATATTAGTTTCTCCGCATGAGTAAGCAGGAGTGGGAGAGTGATTGTGATAGAGACATATAACCACTGACTTTATTTGCATACCAAGATTCAGGGACAACACGTATGTTAATAAAATTTAATGATCCATTTCAAATTGCCCCGCCCTCTTTATTTGTTACCATTCCAAACCCATAACTGATAATCGCTATCAACATTTCTTACTACAAGTAAAAATAAACAGTCTTAAATTTTTAAAAAATGGGGAGGGTGCAAATTCCAAATCAATTTATTTTGTTATAAAATCAAGATTTGTGATGTTTGCGATTAAAAATTGTACGAATTAAATGAGGAAAGAAAAAAAACAATACCTTTTTATGGTGACCAAGTTTTTATAGATGTAGGGGATTATCTTCCCTTTGCCTGGAAGAGTTATCTTCCCGCTGTGTTGCCGTTTGTGGCCACCAGGGGACCTCTGGTATATAAGTGGCTGATTCAAATGCTTCCCTCTCTCTTTCCTTACTGCCTCTGAACGAGCACATGAGTTAGACTTATGTCTAACCCCTTCTCGGTGGGGCTTTGGCCCCCCTTACATTACTGTAAGTATTTTATACAGCATGGACTATCCTTTAGTTCCATGTCTGTAACATTTATATTTTATGTACATTTGGGTATCTCGTTTATACCTAAATATTGTATCTTGTATTTACCGTTCATGAATGTGTCCTTTTATCTCTACTCTATATCTTATTTGTATCTTATGTATTTATGTACTTTATGTATCTTATCGTTACCATGTGCTGTACACCTATTAGATGTTTTGTCTCACAACGTGTCGGAGCTGTTGTTCAATTATTAACTTTGAATCTTACATAGGTAATGTTAATATATGCTTCTTACATTACATTATTTTTATGTTTCCTACAGTTTTTAATACAAAACAATAAATCAAGAGTTTATTAGAAAATAAGTTGATTAAAATTACATTTTCAGCTACCAAATTATCCAGTTTTATTGTCTCACTAATTTACTTATTCTTTTAGTAAATAAATTGTATTTCGTTTACTTTAATTGCCATTTATATTTAATTCCACTTAAATTTATTTACATCTCTTAAATTATCTGGTCATATTTCTTCTTTATTAAATTGTACTGCCAAAATGTTGGCGCATATCACATAACTGTGTTTTGGCCTCCTGCCTTAAAAAAAACGCTACTCGATGCCTGCTGAAAATCCGACCCATTCCCTAGCTGTTTGAAGGCGTTTTTCCCGAAAAGTTAATGCGAAACTCGGACGTATTTGTTTTAAAAATTCGTGACAGTTGTTTTGAATTAGAATAAAATGAAAATACTGAAAAAATAGAAAATATATTTTTAAAGGGGTGCGGGTATATACATTTGCTTGTCGATAAAAAAAACCTGGAGGTGGCTTACTTTTTAACGCCTTCAAACCACTTAAAAAGTTATTTGTCGATAAAAACGCCTTCAAACCGCTAAAAAAATATTTTAAAGAGGTGGAGGGTAAAATGTTTACATTTACTTGCCGAGAAACAACTTAGGAGTGCAAAATATCGCTTTCATATCGCATTAACTTTACGGGAAAACTCCTTCAAACAGCTGGGGAGTTCATAGATAGCACGGGTCAAATTTTCAGCAGGCACCGCTAAGCGTTTTTATTTGGGGGGGGGGGGTGCAGGAGGTCATGACGCATTTAAGTGATATGCACCAAAATGTTGGCTCATTTTCAATGTAAAAACGAATTAAAATTATCTAAATTCATTATTTAAGATTTTGTTTTAGCCAAAAAGTAGTAACATAATGGGCATCTGTTAAAAAAATTAAAATTACATATCTATTTTTTAATACACTTTTAAACAATTAAATTTGTCCCAAAAGGCGTTTTTACTGTTTAAATTAATGACCCTAAAAACTGTTGCACAATCTTTTTTAAGAAAAATCATAGCTGAAGCCGACTCTTTTTTTATTTGCTTCCAGTATTTTTTATAGTCTACTGTAAATAAAGGAGAACAATCGTTAGTAAAAAAAAAAAAATAGAAAATAAAAATAAAAAATAAAATGATTGAATATATAAAAATTCGGAACACGTGTCTGATTTAACATGATTATTAAACTTTTTTTTATAGATTAGATAAATCTCTAATTAAAAATATTTCATTTTGAGGTAGTTACTGAGTTTTTCTAGATATTTAAAAAATTATAGAATTTTGTAGCAAATGTTGACTCCCCCCACCCTTTAAGTGAAAAAAAGTTTTCTTCCAGGACGTAGTTGTATCATTGCTACTGTACGACTGCACCACTTAGACACTAACATAGCACCCAGAGAATAAGCTAGATGGGAACTGCACAAGAATGCAGATTGTAATTTTAAACAAGTTATGGAAGCAACATCCCACGAGAAAGCAGTTGTATAGCCACTTGCCACTCATCACACAAACCATCCGAGTAAGATAAACAAGACATGCTGGACACTGCTGGTGGATCAAGGACAAATTCGTAAGTGACATTTTTCTTTGGAAACCAACACATGGGCACGCCAATGTGGTCCGTTGAGCAAAGAGGTACATTGACCAACTCTGAGCAGATACTGGATGCTGTGCAGAGAACCTCCTGAGAACAATGAATGATAGGGTAAGGTTGGCGAGAGATTGTCATGGATATCCATGATTAAAATCCTAATTACCTGTAATTAGAAATTAACCAAGTGACCCTTCTCTTCTTTTTCCTTTGGTCAAAGTGTGTGTGTGTGTGTGTGTGTGTATCTCCCTCTCTCCCTCCCTCCCTCTATCTCTGTCTGTCTGTCTGTCTGTCTCTCTCTCTCTGTCTCTCTGTCTGTCTGTCTGTCTGTCTCTCTCTCTCTCTCTCTCTGTGTGTGTGTGTGTGTGTGTGTGTCTGTCTGTCTGTCTGTATGTGTGTGTGCCTGTGTCTATGTACTTTTCCCCCCTTTTTTTCTCTTTTTTATAACTACCTATCTATGTTTTTCTTCTCTGTGTGGTTGTATGTGAATCTGGGTGGTGGTATATGCACTCAGATATCTATCAACTCTGGGACAAACAGACAATCTTAATTATACTCCTGTCATCCCACCATTTCATATTAAATTTCACCTTGACAAGAAGACAAAAAATTAATAGATTTCTTTCATGAGACATCTTAATAGATCTTTTATTCTTTTGTAATGTTGGAATTTACATGTTATTCAAAATTATTATCAACGTAATTTCAGAGGTTTATGTAATCGTATACGACGTGATGATCGTGTTGCATTCTGGGAGATGTGTTACGATTTTATGGGCCATCCTTTCGGCTTCAAGCAAGAGCACTTGTCCAGCGGAAATCCTGGGTACAGAATCCTGGTGCTCTTTAGTATTGTAAGTTTCTTCGTCAATGATTGTAAATGGATGGTTATCAGTATCAGTGCTTAAGTAGTTAACCAGCCACGCATTATGGCTGTTGATTGGCGAGGGAATAAACCACGTGACCTCGCCCAGTCAATGAATTCAGGTGGTGTATTGCAGAACACCTTATATATCAAAATATTCCAACAAGATGTTTAGAGGAGAAGGTCACAAGTTAGATTTTGAATTTACAGTGCATCTCGCAGTACAGCAAAATGCCAATTTGGGGACAGGGGATTGCACTATACACGTCAAGAAAAAGAAGCGTGGTACATATAGGGCTACCTGTTGGCCGTGGGTGGTGACGCGTGATGCTTAAGGACGGAATATTTGTGGATGAGCAGTCCATGACATGTATCACTCCACTTAGACCCTTACTTAGGTTATACGGACGGTCAGAGTGGCCCCTCCGATCAATCGGCTGGCCATGTCAAGCCCTAGCACCAATATGATTGCCCCGACCCTATTGCCCTTTTGTCAAGCCCCAAACCTTTTTATCATATCGGTCTTCATGTCCTGGAAATGACATTAAACTCCGATGGTGAGGTTCCAGTTCTGGAGGTCTGGGGAATGCAGAACACCCCTTCATCACTATTGCTCCCTGGATTACTCTGACCCGGAGTGGTAGTACCTGTTAGGGCCCCATTCATGAGTTGAATAAAAAAACACGAGTTTATTAAAAAAATTGAGTATCCATTAAGAATGAAATTATTCCAAAACTTAGTCGGCATTAAAATGATATGCCGTAAAACAAAACAAACCAAACCAAACCAGACAATTTGTAAATAAGTAGCGCCCTCACAATCAAATAGGGTTACGGCACCAGTGAAGAATTAGCGACTCTAAAACAAATAGCAAAAAAAAACCACCCTCCGGGTGTTATAAAAATAAGTTTTTGAAGGATATTGCTCGTGGGAAAAATAAATAAATAAAATAGAATGTCTAATATTTAAAAAGAAAATCATTGCTTACTTAAAAATCATCATATTCACTCCACTCCACTGAGATATTTGTTTTGTTTTACGACAGTAAGGACCTCCAAAATGTTTCTAAAAAATTCTGATTTAATTATTCAGACTCTTACTTACAGAAAAATTTAAAAATTATACGAGTAAAATATATTTTGTTCGGATATCATAAGATGAAATGGGGGGGGGGTGACCAAGTAAAAAAAAACATTTCCCCTAATGTATTTTAGGAAAAAAACTATTTTAAATATAAATTCATCTAAAGGTGAATAATTATAAAAATGTGTGAAAATTTGACTCATAATTAATTTTTCATAGAATTTCAAAAAGAATTACTATGACGTAAGCAGTGACGTAGTTTCGGTTGCAGACAGAAATAGACCGGATCTCCATTATCAATAGATAATGTGTGACAATGAGCCTCACCAGTTCAACATCTGGGATATGACTTTTTTTTTAAGTGTTGCTATTTTCAAGTCAGTTAAAACTGAAACCACATTTGCCGGGCAAATTTGACGTTTGTTGAGTGAGAATTGCGGGATTTTCTTTTCTTCTTTTTTCTTTTTTTTTTTTTCTGCCTGTCTTTTTTTTTTTTTCATTTATTTTTGTTTGTTTGTTATTTTGTGCATCTCTCTCTCTCTCTCTCTCTCTCTCTCTCTCTCTCTCTCTCTCTCTCTCTCTCTCTCTCTGCTTCTTATTTACCTGAATGCTTGGAAGATTTTTACGACGATCCTCAGCCTTTTTTTACCGCGCAACTTACATCAGCGATTTCCTGCAACATGTATTCGACTGGCGTCTCTTAGCCTTTCATTAGGAAAAGCAGTCAGCCATATCTCCCTTACTTTTTCAAGCGCTCTCTAAAAAAAACTCTTGCCTCAATACAATTTGCTAACGGAAGACGGTATTTGCACTGTTATATCAACATTCTACCATAACTTGGCTAATTCTTTTCTTTATGATCTCTTGAGCTGAGTTTGTGTAAATGTTATACTAAATGCATAAAAAAATTAGAACACCCAAGTAATATTCTATTGTAATTCATCAAACGTTGAACAGGTTTCAACCGGAGGGTCCGGTGGCTTCGGCCATAGACCGCATAAGTTAACGTCGTTGATCCCAGGGGGCCATCCCCCCAGGCAACACCTGCACCTCAATATAAAGGGGCAGGTCTAGGTTTATTGCCCGGTGCCTGGGGCGCCCCCTTGAGGGGGAATGCAGACGGGATCAACACATTTTTGCACCCGCCTCCCATGAGCTTCAGTTTGTGGGTGGTCCCACATTAGTAGGGCCTTGTGCCTAACCCGTATAACGTGGGGTACGTGGTAAATATAACAATGTGTGTGTGGATGTTGTTACATATTTCATGAGCAACTCACGAATTATGAACGTACATGTAGTAAGAATTTTAAATACAGTTCGTTGGATTTAAAATCGGAGGTGGGTAATTTTCCATACCCGTTGGAATTATGACTGACATGAAGATGAACCCAACTGACCTTCCGGTAGAGGCGCGCGATTGGGTGCCGTGAGAATAAGTTTTAGTTCTCCAAGGATAGCTTTGGCATTAAATAACCTACGAAGTATTATATAATTGATAGGTAGACTATTAATTATGTACAGTAGTGTAGATTTAAAAATAACGGTTAATAGAAAAATACAGGAAGATGATTGACATTTTTGTTAACCCTGTGTTTGTTGCATAGGGCTCGACTCGGGCCACAAAATCGTACATGTTATATTCTGTTGCTGGGTCGTATGTGTTAGTAGTGGAGTATAAAGATTCACACGTAGACATATGTAGTAGTAAGACTCTGAACGTTTATTTCTTTTCCCCTCGTGGTGCGTGCGAGTGGCGGGCGTTGACAATCGGAACTACTACTACTACTACTACTGTTGCTGGGATGGTGAGGTAAGGGGGTGTGGAACCCCACTGCCCGCTAGCAGCGCTTGACCGTGTCGACGGTCAGACTCCTTGTGCTCTGTTCGCCGTCTCCCATCTGACTCTCTAACTGCTACTGCTGACCCCTTAAGTAAAGGCAGCCGCCCACACATCCTTTTGTTCCTTTGACCGGAAGTTCTTTCTTCCCCTTCCAGTCTCTTTGTTCAAATTCTTCTTTGTCCAGGTTTCGAATTTCCCGCGCAAAATAAATGCGGCGATCCTAAAACATAACATGTTGACCTATTCTTCCGGTTCGCCAGTTGGGAATGTGGGAAGTTAGCTAGAAAAAAAATCAGTTTGTTGGTGGACGACTGAACACGGTGGACCGCCATGGCGCCTCTCGTCCAAGTAGCCATATTCTCACACGCGTGTTTGTGATCTGGGATCTTAAACAATAAAATGAGCTCAAAACAAAGCAAAGCCTTGTGTCGTTACTAAGAACGAACAAACAACACAACACAAGTACATGTTACATAATTCATAAGCAGCTTATGAATTATGTACGTACCCGTAGTAAGATATTTGAATAAAGTTCGTTAGAACGGGGATTCAGTGTAAAGTTGCCATGGCCGATGATTGACAACCGGTGACATTCTGCTGACCTTCCGGTAGATGCGATTACAGGCGTAAAAGAGTTTTAGATCAGATGCGAGCTGTCACCCGATAAGAGCGGATGTCTCTCAGGGATTGCTCCGAGTCGCTTCTCGATCCGTGGCGGAATCATGGGCTGGGTTGTTGAAATAAAGCTTTAGAAGAAAACAAGTCTTGTTTGTTAAGTTAATCTAAACAATAAACGACCAGCCCAACCCGAAGAAATTAACCCGAAAAAGCAACCCCATAAGAAGTCCATTAGATTGTCTGAAGAACATAGCGGTCGGTCGAGTTAGAAGCAGTTGAAGCGGCGAGTTAACAAGTAAGAGCCATCATCTCATCCCTACCACATCTCTACTATATGTCTCTCTGTCTTTCGCTCTATTATACAAGTTGTGTAAAAAAAGTGTCAAGATTTTTTGTACTTTTTGACACACCTGGTATTCTGAAAAAAAATAACGTTCCATTCATTCTTCATTTTTATCTTGGTAAATACAGCTTTACTCTTGGTACTTTTTGACACACCTTGTATTCTGAAAAAATTAATGTCAAAAAAGTATTGAGATTTTTGTACTTTTTGACACACCTTGTATTCTGAAAAAATAACGTTCCATTCATTAATTTTTTCAGAATACAAGGTGTGTCAAAAAGTACAAAAAATCTCGATACTTTTTGACACCCCTTGTATACCCGATATATGTTAGTGGGTATACATCATACAGAAGATCCAGCCCAGGTTAAGAGACATCTACCATAATAACAGAAGCATTCAACCAACGGCCCAAAGATACACAGATCCAGCCCAAGCAAAGATGGAAGATAGCAAGATTTTTTTAAAAAGACAAGCAAAATATCCAAGTAAAGAAGATAAGTATACCTGTAGACAACCACAGGTATACAGGTATATTCTATAGAACAAGGTAAGTGCGCGTCAATTTAAAGATGGTATACGACAGAAGGTTGATATACCATTAAGCAATGGGGATAGACTCCCTCGCTGTCTGGCTGATACCGACAATAGGCCACCTCACCGACTTTATATTTTACTTACTGTTCTTCAACAAGGATAGCTTTGGCATTAAATAACCAACGAAAGTTGATATGCCATTAAACAAAGAAACCAAACCAAACACTCACACGTATATATACACGAATATACATATATATACATACATGCACACACATATACAGACTTGCATATACACATACATACATATGGGTCCCGAGGTGTAGTGGCTAACGAGCTGGATTTGCGACATCGTAGTAAACGCATTTAAATTTCAGTCATGCTATTAGGTTCACTTTCGGGTTAATATTTTGGGAAAGATATGAACACCATTATCCATTAAAGTACAAAAAATCTTGATACTTTTTTAACACACCTTGTATAATAGAGCGAAAGACAGAGAGACATATAGTAGAGATGTGGTAGGGATGAGATGATGGCTCTTACTTGTTAACTCGCTGCTTCAACTGTTTCTAACTCGACCGACCGCTATGTTCTTCAGACAATCTAATGGACTTCTTATGGGGTTGCTTTTTCGGGTTAATTTCTTCGGGTTGGGCTGGTCGTTTATTGTTTAAATTAACTTAACAAACAAGACTTGTTTTCTTCTAAAGCTTTTGATTTCGCCACGGATCGAGAAGCGACTCTGAGCAACCCCTGAGAGACACTATGGATTTAATAAAACCACTACTGTTCTTCTACAAGAAAAGCTTTGGCATTAAATAACCCACGAAGGTTGATATTCCATTAAGTAAAGAAACCAAACGAAACCTAAAAAGACCCAATTGGTTCCATGGCTTCAGCATTAAATAACCTACGAAGGTTGATATGTCATTAAGAAACCACACGAAACCTATAAGAACCCAGACAAAAATAAATTCCATCAATTGGTTCCAAGTGGTTAAAATGAAAAGAAATATTTCTTATTTGAACTTAATTAATTAATTAATCAAAAGAGGAAATTCATTATTAGATGAATATATCTTATTTCAAAGGCGGCCGATCTGTATTGGGAATATAAATCGTTTCTTAAGCGAGTTGTCACGATAAGATGGATGTGCTCACGTACATGTAAATTTCTCCTCAGATTGTCCGGTTGTCTGAATGTGTGTGTCTGTCTGTCTGTTTGTGTGTGAATATCTTATTATAATGGAGATTGTGTGTTTTTCTGTCTGTAACCGAAACTATATTCCTACTCAAGTCATAATTCCTTTAGTTATTGATATCACATTCTCCATGATTTTATTTTTATTTAAACCTCAATTATTAGTAAAATTGTTTTACATTATTAATACTGTTAACCATATCAACATACTAACAACATGCAATTATATTTATATATACAACAAAATAGCGGTTTACAATGTGAATGGGAAGGGTAATTTGCATATTAATATTAAAAATGTGATTTTAATAAATATGTGCTTAGTATTATTGATTTCTAATTGTTTGGTTTTATTTTAATGAATATAAGCAAAAATCTCTTCAATGAATCTTAAATGAAATCCATTAACAAGATAAAATAACTGTCATTTTATTCTTTACTTCCTCTTATAACTAAATACTTAAATTAGAAAAAATAACAATGAAAGATGAGAGTGATAGAAGAGTAAGTTTCAGTTGCTCTATTTTTCGATTATACCCCCCTCTGTTTCAAATCTTTTTATCTGCATTCTTATTTAGTTTTATTAGCCTTTCTAATTACATTGATAATTTTATTACATTAAAACTTAAATACTTGCACCCAGAGAGTGCATATATTTGCTAGTACATTTAATACAGAGATAAAATGCTGTTTTTTTAAGTATCGAGACAAAAACAGTATTTATCAACAGGCCAATTTTTGAATGGCAATCTCTGCTGCAGTGACTGCAAACAACAGTGATGCTTGCTGGAGTTGTTGTTGTCTCTTCTTCTTTCTGGCTCTCTTTTCTGTGGCGGCTTCTTTCCTCTCTTTATCACTCCTTTTCGTGCATTGCTTGACAAGGAAGTGCCAGTCCACTCGGTTTCCTGCACCAACCTCCCATGTGTTAGCGTTGATGTGGCATGTCTTCATGTCCTTCTTGCAAACGTCTTTAAGGCTACCGTTCGGGAGCCTTCTACTAATTCGCCATAGAGTAGGTCTTTGTGGATGCGGCCTTTGTCCATCCTCCTGACATGACCAAGCCAGCGCAGTCGCCTCTCGCAAATGATGGTGAATATGCTGTTCATGTTTGTGCAGTCCAGCACTTCTGTGTTGGGTCTTAAATATTTTGAATAAAAAGTATTTCTTTAAAATACTTTAGTGTTGTGAATTCGTCACTTGTGGGGAAAACTTATGTTATGATATTGGCACATCTTTTTTGTGGGGAAGAGTGTTTTGCTCTTTAAGCGATTCCAGGCCGAGTCGAAGTGAAGAAAAAAAGGCGGGAGATAGAAGAACGCCATTAAACGCCATGCATTAAACAAACGATTCTCCTCAACATTTTCAACCTCAACCGGAAGAGGAAATGGCTTTCCAACCGCAAATAAATAAGAAACACGATAGTTCAGAACCTGGTATCCGATGCTTCATCTCAAAAGTATATATATATATATATATATATATATATATATATATTATAGTGTGTACAGAAATAACCTACTCGAGTTTCACCATAAGGATCTTCAGGATTAAATCCACTGAATTAATCAAGATATTGATTAATTAAAGCTAACTGCGGGAGCTCATGTTGTAATTATAACCGTTGAAAATAGTTTCGCGGTTAATGAACGCTGTTGCGTCATTTTGAAAAGTTGAATAACAGACGCGATGTTGATATGTCGTAACTGTAGTTGTCAATATGGAATTATTTTTTTTTTAAATTTGTAAATATTCTTTTTCAAAAAATCAAACATAAACTTTCCAAAAATCCTCTTTAAATTTTTAATTTCATAAGTAATATTATTGACGTGTGCAAAGAAAAGTTAAGATTCTGTTAATGTATGTTAAGTCATTCCTTTTTCATATATATATATATATATATATATATATATATATATATATATATATACGTCGAAACACGGTGTCTGTAGATGACTAAATATATGCTCCCAACCCTTGGTACGTTGAGCTCTCTGGAAAAAATTTACTGACGGCCGCCGATTACACTTAAATTGTAAGTCTTTTAAAAACTAATTTGTGGGCTATTTAATGCTAAATTTCTTTCTTTTTTTTCTTTTTCTTTTTTTTATATATGATTTTTAAACGGATGATTTGTAGGTAAATAGTTTTTTGGGTTGATTTTATGAACTGGTAGAAATAATTTTTATTACCTTCATTAGTATTAATGAATTGGTAGAATTAATAAACTCGTGGTTGTCCCTTAGCAACCGCATTCTAGCACCTATATGATAAAAAATACCGTTACGAAAGGTATGCATCCAACTATTCTCCCTAGTAGGGCACACTGGGATCTTTAACCCTGATTTTATAACCAGCCTAGGAGAAGGAAAACTCTGAATTCAAACCTGTTAAACTCCGCTTAAGAACTTGACCTTGTGTCACATCCTGCTCGTGCGGAGGGATTGGTAAATATATATATATATATATATATATATATATATATATAGATAGATAGATAGATAGATAGATAGATAGATGAGAGGTATCCAAAACTTGGTAGTAAGGGATGATTCTATATGTGATTTCTAAGATACACTATATTATTATTGTATGATCCAGTATGTATAAATACAGTGAATCTTTAAATCACTAAAAAGAGCTCAATGTATAATAAACTTTTTAGTTTATATCATCATCATCATGTCGCGCTATTAGCACGGATATCCATGACAATCTCTCGCCAACCTTTCCTATCATTCATTTTCCCAGGGAGGTCCTCTGCGCAGCAACCTGCATCTTTGCTTAGTTGGCCAATGTAGGTCCTTGATGGGCGGCCCACACTAGCATGTCCGTGTGTTGGCTTCCACAGGAGAACGTCACTTATGAGCTCATCCTTGCTTCTCCAGCAGTGCCCGGCATGTCTTGTCCGTCTCGCTTGTATGGTTTGTGAGATGGAGGGCAGGTGGCCATATAGCTGTTTCCTCGTGGGGTGCTGCTTCCACGATTTATTCAGGACTGCACGCAGCATTCTTGTGCAGCTCCCGTCCAGCTTATTCTCAAGGCGCCTCGTTAGGGTCCAAGTGGTGCATCCGTACAGCAACACTGATACAACCACCGCCTGGAAGAAATGTCGCTTTAGCTTGTCAGTGAGATCGGATTTCCATATTACTGATAATTTGTTTGTGGCCGACCACGCTTTTCCTATTCGTGTATTTACATCGCTTTCTGTGGATAAGACATTACTACCTAGGTATGTGAATTGTTCTACTGGCTTAAGGGGCTTACCGTTGAGTGTGGTTATGTCTCCTTTCCTTTTGAAACATATGTACTCTGTTTTATCGGAGTTTACATGAAGGCCAATATTATTTGCTGCCTTCTCTAGGCTATGCAGTAGTGACTCGGCCTGTGGTTGTGTGTCTGCAAGGAGTGCAAGGTCATCAGCGTAGTCTGCATCTGTGACTTTCTGTGCGGGATATCGCCTGCTTCTTGCCTTTTTTAGTGTGAAGCCTTCTTCTTTTATGGTATCTAATGATGTTCGGAGTACATAGTCTAAGCATATGATAAATATATATGGTGCTAGTGTATCTCCTTGTAGGACTCCAGTTCCGATGTCGAAGAAATCTGTGTCGCCATCGGGTGAGCGTACCATTGCTTGTGTGTCTTTGTAGAGCATCATTATAGCAGCAACAGTTTCTTCTGGGAGCCCATATGCTAGTAGTATTTGTTCCATTTTTCCTCTGTGTATGGAATCAAATGCCTTGGAAAAATCTACGAATAGTAGCGTTGCCTCTAGATTCTTTGCTCGAATCCCTTCTATGATTCGTCGTATAGTCAGGATCTGAGAGGTTGTGGAACGGTTTCTACGGAATCCGTTTTGGTTTTTCCTAAGAATTTTCTCTATTTCGGGTCGGATGCGATTAAGAAGAAGGGCATTATAGATCTTGGCTGCGATAGCCGTAAGAGTTATGCCTCTGTAGTTTTTAGCTATTCCTAGGTCTCCCTTTTTGGGGAATGGTAGGATGCATCCTTTTGTCCATTTATCTATTCTATTTTGTCTATATACTGCATTGCATAGCCTAAGCAGTATGTCGCTGAACTTGCCTGTTTTCCATACCTCCGGGGGTATTTCGTCGAGGCCCGCCGCCCTTCTACCTTTTAGTTTATTTAAGACTACGTGGAGTTCTTCTGTTGTAAAATCCCCCAGTTTTATGTCTAGTTGTCTATCTATGATCTTTTGAGTGTTATTTACCATGATTTTAGGTGTCTTCCCCAGAAGTTTCTGGAAGTGGTCTTTCCATTTTTGGAGTCTTTCTTTTTGGCTGTTTGCCTTTAGTTTTGATCTATAGGTACTTTTCCTACCACTAATTTAGTTTATATACAGAGCAATATTTATCTTAGAAAGGAAGGTGAAACTCAACACCGTAATTCCATAATAAATTTATTTCGACCAAAATTGGGGCCTTTATATATATATATATATATATATATATATATATATATATATATATATATACCAAACCCTCCGCACGAGCATAAAATTCCAAATTAAGAAAAATCCTAGGAGGATACGATTTTGAAAAATAATATAAGAATTTTTACGTTTCCTGTAGAATTTTCCCTATCACAATTTAAACCTATAAACAATTAACTGTGTGCATATTTTTACTTTGTTTCCTCAAGAAATAAGTTCAAGGTGGACACTTGGGATAACAGATTCAAATTATGTAATACATCTATGATAGATATTTATTAATATATATAATTAATTCTTAAAATTTCATGCCCCCTAAAAATTACGGTCAATTTAGTATTATATATATATATATATATATATATATATATATATATATATGATAAAATGGGTTAGGTGTTTGCCATAAGAGCAATTTGAAGAATACAGTCGGGACAATTATATAGGAGCTAGGACTTGATATATATATTTACCAACTCCTCCGCACGAGCAGGATACGACACAAGGTCAATTTCTTAAGCGGAGTTCAACGGGTTTGAATTCAGAGTTTTCCTTCTCCTAGGTTGGTTACCTAGCCATGGTTAAAGAACCCAGTCTGCCCTGCTATTTACCCATAGCTGGAGGGAGAGTATGATTCATACCTTTCCCAAGGGTATTAGCGCTAAGTGAAATGCAATTACCACGTCCAAGATTCGAACTCTGGGCGACGAGTCCATTTCCCATGACTTTAACCATTACACCACGCACTTCCTAGATATAAGCAGCTGATAGATCGGTTCCTAGCCCAATTCAAAGCTGAGGTGGAATGTCGCATGTCACAGGACCACTTAGTACCAGGAACATAGACTGCTCAGCTACCATGATCCTCTCCTCGGGCATTACGGGTCGCCACGCACGGCTAACAGGTGGGCCTATTGGGGTGTGGGTCTTACCCCTCTGCAGAGATGCAGTGTGTATTCTACAGCCCCAGCCGACAGTGCGGCCGTGAAAAGGGTTAAATCAATTAAAAGAATGTGTTAATTTAGTGATTGAGTGAGTTTTTAACCATCATGCCCAGCATTGACAGGAAGGGCAACATTGAAAAAGGTCGGGCGACATAATGTCTTGTCTCCGGTATGTCTCATCTTACCGAAGTTTAATTGGAAATAAAGAATGATGTAGAGAAATATAAAATCAGGCGGGAAAAGAGGGAAGAGGAAAGGGGGGAAAGGAAGGTGGGAGAAAGGGGGAAAGGAAGGAGGAAGATAAATGTGGAAGAAGTTCAGTGGTTGAGGGGAGAGGAAAAAGAATAATTATAATGATAGAATAAAGGGGAATAATAACAAAAGAAAGGTATGATGAATGAAGAAAACCAGAGATTGATATACAAGGTGTGTCGTAAAAGTATCGAGATTGAAGCTGTATTTACCAAGATAGTAATGAAGAATGAATGGAACGCTAATTCTTTTCAGAATACAAGGTGTGTCATAAAATTGTCGAGTTTGAAGCTGTATTTACCAAGATAGAAATGAACAATAAATGAAACGTTACTTTTTTCAGAATACAAGGTGTGTCAAAAAGTACAAAAAATCTCAATACTTTTTTGACACACCTTGTATATATATATATATATATATATAATATATATAGAGAGAGAGAGAGAGAGAGGAGAAAGAGGGAGAAGAGGAGAGAGAGGGAGAGAGAGAGGGTGATTAACAAAAAGAGAAGTGAAGAGAGGACGAAATGAGCGGCGAAAAAAATTAGGAAAGAAAAAGAAAATAGAAAGAATAAGAACGATGGGGAAGACTAGAAAAGTGATGAGAAAGAAAGAAAGAAAGAAAGAAAGAAAAAGAAAAAGAAAAAAGAACAGAAGAAAATTGACAACAAACGATGTGAACATTAAACAGACAAACGAGTGACAATAAGAAAGAAGAAAGATAGAAATATACAAATATTACAACTGAGAAGAAGAAGAAGAAGAAGAAGAAGAAGAAGAAGAAGAAGAAGAAGAAGAATATTTTGTACGATTTGTTGAAAGAATTTGTGTTTTTCACCCTACAAACCATCACACAAAACACAAATTCTTTCAACAAATCGTACAACAAATTAGTTAAACATGCTAACAAATCTTGGTCCTCCATAATCGAATACCACCCCACAATCCCCACAATCTATGGTCTACCTAAGGCACACAAACCTAGTCTTCCACTAAGACCAATAATTTCTGGTATCGGAACGGCTCCCCACAACATAGCGAAATCTTTAACCAAATTACTAACCCCACTTTTAGGCACCATTAGCAATTCCCATATAAAAAACTCAAATGATCTATTAAACTCAACAACATAACATGCATAACAAACTTTTAAGTAGTCTTGACATCAAATCATTATACACTAATATTCCTGTTAATAAATGCATCACACGCCTTGAAAATCATCTAAAAAATCTAACACCAGCTTACCCCTACCAACCCAAACCATTATAAAATCTGTAAATTGTGTACCCAAAACTGTTTTTTCCAATACAACGGCACCTATATATATATATATATATATATATATATATATATATATATATATATATATAGAGAGAGAGAGAGAGAGAGAGAGAGATAGAGAGAACTCAAAGTAGGTGACGATATGAAACATGTCTGAAAAAAATCCCTCAAATATGACAAAGGAAAATATAATAAAACAAGAACAATAAAACGTGTAGGTAGGTGTGTGTGTGTATGGTAGTGGTAAAACGATCTTTTATGAAACTATAGTGAACCAGCATGAGTGACCTATGTCCAATCAATAATCGGGATGAGGTGTCACATGATTGCAATCTAAACGCATCAATTGCCTCTTTAGAGCAATTACAGATGAAAGCGAAAGAGTTAACGGTCAGATTCATGAAAGCATTTGTCATTTAAGTGCGGAGGCTGGTTGGTTGGTTGGTTGGTTGGTGGGGTTTTTTTTGGGGGGGAGGGGTTTACGGCATATCAATACTACAGTATATTAAATGTCAAGTGGTGGCAACATGTTTCAAACAGGACCATCCTGAAGAGAACTGGACTCCCTGGCATGCACGAAATACTTGTCCAATGCAACCTGAGATGGGCTGGCCACTTAAACAGACTTGGGGATGACAGACTGCCAAAGCAGATTTTGTACACTCAACTGAGAGAGGGATCACGTGGAATTGGTAGACCAAAGCTCATCTACAAAGACAACATCAAAAGAAACCTGAAGGACTTTAACATCCCCATAGGCAGTTGGCAAAGATGCAACCAGAGACCAATTAAATTGGAGGAAAAGGATTCGCGTCATCATCGAGTACGATGGACAACAAGTATAATACTTTTCGGGTCATTTAATGTTATTAAGTTATTTTGTAAACAAAGGACTCAGGTTGCTTACAGTACTTTTTTGTGGCCATTTTAGGCTGCACACTTTACGACCTTTACAGAAGGCTGCAGGTGAGAGCACTTTACAGTGGAGATGGCCATTTTAGGCTGCAGGTGAGAGCACTTTACAGTGGAGATCCCTTGTGGCCATTTTAGGCTGCAGGTGAGAGCACTTTACAGTGGAGATCCTTTGTGGAACTTTAGGAATTTTAGGCTGCAGGTGAGAGCACTTTACAGTTTTTAGGCTGCAGGTGAGAGGAGTGCCATTAGGCTGCAGGTGAGAGGCCACATTTAGGCTGCAGGTGAGAGCACTTTACAGTGGAGATCCCTTGTGGCCATTTTAGGCTGCAGGTGAGAGCACTTTACAGTGGAGATCCCTTGTGGCCATTTTAGGCTGCAGGTGAGAGCACTTTACAGTGGAGATCCTTTGTGGCCATTTTAGGCTGCAGGTGAGAGCACTTTACAATGATCTCTTGTGGCATAAAGTTTGACCCGTGTTGTATAGTATCCAATAATGCTTTTCCGGTGGTTCGTGTATCTTGAATCCTATGATCCTTGTGTTCCTCAGTGTTAAACAGAATCCTTGGTTGTTGATCCGTTCGTCCGTGTTAAGCTCGAGCAACTGAACGCCTTTCCATGAAGGCCTTTAAATAGTTAACCAACCACATATTTGAGTGTGTTGATTGGCCGATTGAATCCATGCGGCCACGGAGAGTCTATAAATTTAAGTTGTTGCCTCCAGCACACCTTATGTACAAAAAAAATATTCCAATTAAGTATTGAAACAGGCTCATCGTTGCTTAACTGGTGCTTTCAGTGTGACTGACATTTTTTAACAGATCTAAGTTGACCAACATATGTTTAATTGGATGTTTTATGGTACATCAAACCTTTCTGGTCATTCAATGCCGAATCATTTTGATAAACAAAGGGCTCAGGTTGTTCACAGTACCTGCTGTTGCTTAAGTGGTCACCCAGTTAAATATTGAACAGTATCATCGCTGCTTAACTTCGGTGGTTAACTCAGTCAGTAGAGCATTCGCTTAGGAATTGTAAGGTTCTGAGGTCAATAGTCTTGGTTGTTTTGTTTTACGGCGTATCAACCCTTTTCGGGTCATTTAATGCGGTATCAAGTCATTTTGATAAAGTGGTCACCCAGTTAATTATCAAACAAGCTCATCACTGCTTATCTCCGATGATCTTGCGGGGACCGGTATTTTTTATACGTACTTTGGGAAAGTCGAAATGCGCGTGGTTCAGTCCGTGTAATAATATTCTCATCTTTGTCCCAAGATCTTTTGCCAATTACTGATTTTACAACGGTGTATTAACCAACCCCTCAGCCCGAGCAGTGTGTGACACATGGTCGATTTCATAAGCGGAGTTTAACAAGTTTGAATTCAGAGTTTTCATTCTCCTAGATTGGTTGCCTAACCAAGGTTAAAGAGCCCAGTCTGTCCTAATATTTTACCCATAGCTGGAGACAGAATAATTGGATTCATACCTTTCTCAAGAGTATAGTATAGATAATATGGGTGGCATATTTAGTCTGAAGATCGTATAAGCGAGAAACTGTGAGTAACCAGGCACCGTGGACTCCATGCTCACGCTATCTTAACATATATATATATATATATATATAATATATATATAGTGTGTGTGTGTGTGTGTGTGTGTGTGTGTATGTATGTATGTATCTGTGTGTGTGTGTGTGTGTGTGTGTGTGTGTAAACTATTTTACCCATGTGTGTGTGTAAACTATTTTACCCATAGCCCGAGGCAGAATAATAGGATTCATACTTTTCCTAAAAGTATTAGCTCTATGTGAAATGCAACCAGCCTTGTCCAGAATTTGAACTCGAGTCACCATAACCTGACACATTGGGTGCCTCCTGCTGGTATTACAAGTAGCGTTTATTGAGTCAACCGGGTATAAGAGACACGCCCGGATTGCACCCGGGTGACCGTTCTGAATAAAGAAAAAATGAACAACCGTACACGTGTACTACTACTATGGGTAGATAGTAAGGCCGACGGGGCTCTTTAGCATTGGTTAGGCAACCAGTCTAGGAAATGCAAAACTCTAAATTCGAAACCAGCTGTTCTCCTCTTGAAAATTGACCTTATGACACATCCAGCTCGTAGCCGGGGGTGCATACATACTATCGTGGTGTGTTAAATAAATATGAATAATGATAAAAGAAAGTGTGATGTATGAAGAAACACACACACACACATATGTATATATATATATAGAGAGAGAGACAGACAGACAGAGAGACAGAGACAGAGACAGAGAGGTAGACAGACAGACAGATATAGATGATAGATTTATATATCTACATATCTATTCCAATCTGTTTATAATATATATTGTTTGGGATTTAGTATGAAGCACTATATATATATATATATATATATATATATATATATATATATCAGTAATCTAGCTGGAATAAATATAACAACTAGAATGACCTTATCTCCCAACTGCAATTTATTCTGCTCATCTCTCTCTCTTCGTGTTCATCTTTCGATAGCATCTCGTACGCTGGGTAAAATCAACTTCTCGATCCCTGATTGGCTAGCAAGACATAAAAACAACAGCCTTGTCTTCAAACTAAGAGATTTATTTCTGCTGGTTAATCTTCATGTTAATGCGCTACTGAATATAATTTATGAAATTGAAATTTACACCAAAATGTTATCTTAAAACCTCGCCTTCCTTCACTTTCAATCTGTACAGCAAAATCCTCTACAGGGTGATTGTAAAATAACTTCCTATATTAAAAATCTTATGATCTATTTCTAAATCACTATTTTTACAAAAAAAAGAACACAAATAACATTATATATGGGCACCAGTATTTGCCTCCAGCCTCTCAAACCGCTCGGGAATTGCATTAACTGATCTTCCCTAGGAACTCTTGTTGAATGGCAGAAATAAATTCTCGTATTCGTCCTTCAAGTTCTTTCAAAGTCATTGGTTTCATAGAACAGACTTGCTCCTTCAACCAACCCCAAAGAAAAATGTCGCAGGGTGTTAAATCGGGGCTTCTGGCTGGCAACAGACGCGGACCACGTCTACCCATTCATCTTCCATGAAAATAGGGATTCAGCTGTTCATGAACAACAATAGCAAAATGTGAAGGAGTATCATCTTGCATAAAGATCGCGTCTTCAATATTCTCCTAAGTATTGACAACTAACAAGATAAAAAATTATGAATAGTTTAAAATACGGGGTTATTTTACAATCACGCTGTAAATAGAAAGTTATTTTCTTCTTGTTAATTAAAATTAGGTCTAGTCTTCTAGCCTGGATTGGGTGATCCGATTGTATCACAAAATTTAATGGGTCTCATTTTCAAGGACAGATTCTAGTTTTTGTATATATCCTTTGTCAGTTTGGCGAAATTTCAGTTTCTTGCACAATTCCGAGTGGATCACCTTTCCCACCCAGTCATTCATGTTCTTGTATTCCTCTTGTGCTAGTTTGCTACATTTACTTAATACGATTTTTACATTGACATAATTTGTTCTCTGGTAAAGTCCAGGTATTTGTCCAGTTTTTCAACGTTGCTTCATGTTGTGATGTTAGTTCAACAGTAAAAAAGAAGTCAAGTCGAGGTAG
>CM042154.1:77236440-77308940 GCA_023376005.1 Doryteuthis pealeii | reverse complement strand
ATATATAGGTAAAAAATATAACAGAAGATTTAGATTTTTAGCATTATAGCCTATTTCAGGAAGCCTATACCAAATGTCTAGGGTTTCCAATCATCAGATGCGAATGATGAATTCTTTGTTAGTTTTAAGGCAGTTGAAAACAGATTTTTTTTTTATTGTCCTGTGTTCCTCTGTGTATAGCCCTTCTGGAAGGTAATTAAAGTAATAAATCGTTCATCATTCGTATCTGATGATTGGAAACCCTAACATTTGCTCTAGGCTTCTTGAAATAGGCTATAATTCTAAAAATCTAAATCTTCTGTTATATTTTTTACTAATGTAATTTTGCTCTGTGACTCTGACAATAAGAGCACACACTGAGCTCTGCAAACTATGACACTTAAAAAAAAAAACTTTTATGTCGTAAGGAATATTTCTTCTCCGTTTTTTTGGATATATATATATATATATATATATATATATATATATATATATATATATATATATAACTAGAATTCTTGTTACCTTTGTGTATGTATATATGATAATAATAACGATGATGATTAACAGTTATACTGTAGATCTGCATCCTTTATAGTGACAATGCTCAATATCGGTTAACAGGGCTGCTTGTAAATTAAAGATAAAACAAATATAATTGCATTCTAGGAGTTCCATGCCAAATAGTAACAAACTGTGATAATACTAAGTTGAGTCAAAAAGTAATGTCATTTTCTTTATTTCATGTGAAGTTGTTTTTTTTTTATAAAACTAAGGCCAACATTGAGACCCTATTACGACGAGTAAGACCCAACTTGCCAATCGACAATGTCCTCCTTCTACCTGACAATGCTCGACCACACACAAGCATCAGGACAAGAGAGAAAATCGCCTTCTTCGGGTGGACAACTTTACCACAGTCTCCACACTCACCAGATTTAGCACCTTCACACTATTATCTCTTCGGCCCTATGAAACAGAGTTTGAGAGGCAAACATTATTCCAGTGACGAGGAAGTGAAATCCGTAGTGAAGAAGTGGCTCAAAGAACAGTCAACAGAATTTTACGGGGCAAGGATACATGCTTTCATTCGAAGGTGGAACATTGCTATTGAGAGAAATGGTGACCATGTGGAGAAGTAGATATGTGATCTTGAAACCCTGGTGTTTTACGGCTTTCTTGACAGAAACGCACAACGACCATTAGCCAACACCCGACTAGCACCGCCCCTATGCAAAATAGTCTAACGACTCCAAACATCGATTTGTTCCCCTCCGCCACGGATAATATCCCCCAGCTATGGGTTTAAATAGTACCAAAGAAAGAAAACAAACCAAACCATCCGCTTAGCAAAAGTCGGGACACAAGGTCAATTATAAAGCTGGTTTGAATTCAGAGTTTTTCTTTCTCCTAGACTGGTTGCCTTATTAAGACTAAATAATCCGGTCTGCTAAAATATCGACCTTTGATCCTTGTATTAAATACGGAACTATGTCTGCCACTGTTCAAATAAACAACTCTGTCTGCCATTAAAGCAAACGTTCATCCAATTCGATATTCCATCTTTTCGGTAAGTGGCAGATGGCTCTGCTGCATCGTTCAGAAGAGTCAGCTTCTTTGAAATCCAACCTACGATTTTTATTTTTGTTGTTTTTCTAATCTTGAATTTTAAGAAGTAAAAATATTTGTACGTCGAGTCTCGTTTGAAAACGTATCGTCTGACGAGACCATCGAATCTAAGTACAGAGAAAAGATTTTCAAAATGGACGAAGTAAGAAACAGCAATGTTTTCTCAAGGGGCAGTTTTATAAAAACGCTTGTAAAACTACAAGGTAAGCCTTCTTCGCCTTTTCGCTTGAAAAATGAAAAATGACTCCCATAGGAAAAAGGAAAGACTGAGAAATTAACCCAAGTACTAGATAAATAAATAGAAACGAAATCGAGGCTGTTGTACTGTGCATAGCGTGCGGATCTCGTAATCCATTGAAAGTGAACTAAATGTTCTGTAAAGTTGTTTTCCTACTGCAAGTGTATAAACATATTAATAAGTAAGTAAATAAAGGAATTAAGTATAGAAAAAGTTATTCCAAATCTGGTTTTGTGATCTGGTAACAAATAAAAAGAATTTAGAAAAAATGATTAAAAGAAAAAAAAAGCCTTTTTAAAACAACACAACTGTAATTTTGGATAGCGCATGTGGTGTAATGGTTTGATAGTGAGTTCGATTCTCATTGAGTGCTCCATGATTCTGTCCTTGTACCTAACTTAGTAAATGACAACACGAAATGCACCTAATATATATAAGAAAGTAGTCCTGGTAGTTCAAATCCTGGAAGAAGCTGTTTGCATTTTACATTGCGTTAATACCATTGGGGCAAATACGAATCCAATTATTCTCCCTCCAGCTATGGGTAAATAGGAGGGCAGACTGAGCTCTTTAACCTTGGTTTGACTACCGGTCTAGGAGAAGGAAAAACCAATGGGGTCCTCTTCTCGTAAGTCCAAACTACTATTTCCCCCCTCCTCCTATGTGTATCAATTAGTCTCGCGAGACTGTGGGTCTTAGTTCCGATCTCGAGGCAGCCAAAATAAGTTAGTATGGACAACTGAAATTTTCCCAAACAGATGATCTCTCTTCCTGACACTGATCTTGACCAAGGGTAAGGACAATATACAATACAATTTGCCATCGGTGTCGCCGCAGGAATTTCCAGAACGAAGTTGAACAATTCCGAATGTTTCCTTCTCCTAGACGAGTTGCCCCAACCAAAGCTAGACAACTAGATTAAGAGAAAAAACACGCTAAGAAAAGAAAAAGAATTAAAACCAGCTTTACCCCGCTTAAAATTGACCTTGTGTCATATCCTGTCCATGGCGGAAAGGTTGGGTAAAAAACATATACCAGAACAATGTACCAAGAGTTCCAATATGTTGATTGCATTCGAACCCGGTGTGCTGGTTTCATCTTACCATGACAATAGCCATTAGAGAAAGACGCAATTACAGTTCAGATATAAAGTAAAAAGTAAAGTCGTCGGGGTGACCTAAAGTCGGTATCAGCCAGTCAGCGAGGGAGTATCCCCTTTTCAATAGCGCTTGACCAAGGAGATTGTTTTAGCATCTGAGGTGGAGCGCCACCCCTACCATCAGCTTCCTTACTTTACCACACAGATCCCTGTGCTACTCATACGCTGAGTTGGCAAGGGCCGGTATCGAACTAGGAACCTTGTGGTTTCTAACCGAACGCTCTACCGACTGAGCTAACAAACGTATGTATTTACCCAACCCGTTCACCACGGGTAGGATGTGACACAACGTAGCAAGTATGAAGTATCCAGGGAGGATCGAACTCGCTATTCCATAATGATGTATCTGCGAAACTAGCTTGTAAATTCTTACATCCGAACGGGACGCCCTTTTTATATTCAACCCGTCTGTCACGGGTAGGATGTGACGCAAGATCGTAAGTATGGGACATCTAATGAGGTTCGAACTCACTATTCAGTAGTAATGCA
The DNA here is from genome assembly GCA_023376005.1 of Doryteuthis pealeii. NCBI lineage: Eukaryota > Metazoa > Mollusca > Cephalopoda > Myopsida > Loliginidae > Doryteuthis > Doryteuthis pealeii. Next base: position 77,305,446 of record CM042154.1, on the reverse strand, counting down.
TCTGCGAGACTACCTTGCTAACCATTATACCACGATGGCACGCCCTTTTACCCAACCCGTTCGCTACCGGTACGATGTGACACAAGGTCACAATTATGAGGCGTCCAGCGAGGATCGAACTTGCTATTTCAGTAGTATTATGCCCTTTTATCCTACTCATTCACCATGGGTAGGATGTGACACAAAATCGGAAGTATGGGGCAATAGGGTAGCTTGATTTTTAACTTTTTAATTTTCTCAAACAGCGAAAGCTGTGTGTTGAATGCTGATACCAAAAACTAGATCTCTCACCATTGTTTGAGGAAATAGCATCAAAGATCGTCTAGTAAAATGCACCAAAAATTTCTCGTTTTCCAACATTTAGTCTAGAAATTGGTTAGAAAATTTAGCAATTTCATATTTAAAACAGAAAAGGTTGTCATTTTAAATAAAACGAATAAAATGTTATGAGTGGAATTCTAATTGAAAATATAGCCCCCCCCCATCACCACCGACACCCTCAATATGTTGCTTTTTACCGAATAATTAAGCTGTAACAGTGAATCAGGTCGCACAAAGCGCTATGGGTATTATGTAACCCCGTACTACCTGTTTCATAGTCGGATCATCGGCGACTACACCGGTACCCCCACCAAGCTTGCCTGGTGAGAAGGGTGGCTAGCTACCCAGCAGGACGAAAAACAAAACCTGTGAAAGGGTGGAGGAAGCTTCTTGCTCAACGGCCATCTAGTACATTAACACGAGATCATAGAAATACCTGGGTTGGTATCCAGGCGCGTAATAGTCTAAATAACCCCCGCTGCCTTGTGGTTATCCTCTGGATAGGAAAAGGCTAAGAGAGAAAACTCTGAAAGAATATCACAGCTTGGACTCCGTTAGGCAGTTCAGTGTGTAAAACACTATCTGGCAACTCCTGCAGCCAAACTGACGCCGAATGTATTGTTCACCATTCCTTCTTAGCACGCCAGCGAGGCAGAGAGAGAGCCCTGTCACTTGGGTAACCAAGGGCCTCCATGCATCTTGCACAGGCTCTTTTTTTGTGCCCTGGAACAGTGACAGCATTTTAAAAGATTGAAATCTATTTCCTCAAACGAAGGCAAAGTTTTGAAGAAAAATATTTTCGTGTGGTAATTCTTTATGGTAATTTGCAACTTTTCGTCACACGGGAAGCTTTACAGTTCCAAAATCGACCTACTTAATGGGGCATCCAACAAGGATTGGACTTGCTATTCAAAATAGATCTGCGAGACTAACTTGCTAAATATTACACCACGATGGGACGCCTCAGGTCAGAGATAAGCGTATGAAAATCCAATTACTGAACGCGCGTTCGAGTGTGTGTGTGTGTGTGTGTGTGTGTGTGTGTGTGTGTGTGTGTGTGTGTGTGTGTGCGCGTGCGTGTATGTGCGTATAGGTGTGTGTGTGTATGGTTGTGTGTGTTGTGTGTGTGTGTGTGTTCATAGGCACAGAAAAACACGCTCATAAACGCATATAAATAAACTAATACTTCCCATTTGCTAGTATATATATATATACTGTACGATAATATCAAATAATGATGGCGTAGCGATAAGTAATCTTTTCCAATTATAGATTTGTATTTCATTCATTGCACTACCCTGCTGAGATGCTTTATCTTAAACTATATATATATATATATATATATATATATATATATATATATATATATAGTTTGTTTGTTTTTTCCTCAACGTATAATGTTTCTACAACACCAACCATAAAGATCGCCGCCATTACTACTTCTGACATATCGGCCATTTTGTTTAAACTGGCCGTCTCTCGTTTGATTCTGATGGAACTGAAACGAGAAAAAAATTTCTATTAATCAAACAGAAAAAAAATACAAGTGCTACTTTTAGAATAAATATAATGATCACACGTGTATATATTAGATATATATTACACATACATCGTATACGGGTTTAGAAATAATTGGTTGCACGCTGAGTATCCTTACCGTGTCTTCTTTTTAAAAACCCTAAGCCTTTTTAATTTATAAGTAAACAAGTGGTGCAGAGTTTAATTTTTGACACACACACACACACACACACACACATATATATATATAGTCATCTGTGGATATATATATATATATATATATATATAGTCATCCACAGACACGTGTTTCGACTTATCAAGTCTCTCCAGTGTGGCTAGACATTTGTAAGCTACCTGCAGCCATGTTTGAAATCCGATCGGTTCAGCATCAGTCAGACATCTTAACCGCTAGTCTATAGTCACCTACAGAATGCAAAGGGGATTTTAACTGTTTTAATACACACATCCCTATGTATGTAAAGGCCGCCATATAGTGCTCCATCAAGTGTTACTTGGATAGGATTCAACCAAAATTGAGAACTCAAGCGCACATATAAAGATTTGTGTATATATTTTTACATTTATCTTTTATTTTGAAAAAAAAAGTGAAAAAACAAAAAATAAAGAAACAGGAAAATCACACCAGTAAGACCGACGGTGAAATATCAAAGACAAAAATCAACAAAAAATAGAAATGATGAGACTCTAAGGTCGAAATTAATTTATTTTATATATATATATATATATATATATATATATATATATAGTCATCCACAGACACGTGTTTCGGCTTATCAAGTCTCTTCAGTGTGGCTAGACATTTGTAAGCTACCTACAGCCGGGATTGAAATCCGATCGGTTCAGCATCAGTCGGACAGCTTAACTGCTAGGCTATCGTCATCTACAGAATGCGAAGGGGATTTTAACTGTTTTAATACACACATCTGTATGTATGTAAGGCCGCCATTACACACACAATGTTATTGGGAACATTTTTGGTTACATTAAAAGCATTGGAAAATATAAGAGGAACAAATAACAAAATTATTTTTTATCTTCTTTATTATATTCAATATTTCGGGTGGCCTCCACCCTTTTTCAAAGGCTTTTGTAGACAGACTGCGTGTAATTAAAACAATGTATATTTTACCTTTTGTGTTAATTACACCCATTACGTATGGACAAATATTAGGGTATGTTTAACTTTCGTGTGGCAACCGGTCTAGGTATTCAAACCTGTTAAACTCCGCTTAAAAATTGACCATGTGTCACTTCCTGCTCGGGCAGAGGTGTTGGGAAATAGGTATATGTAAATGAACAATAATATGGATGCGCGTGATTTAATAGTTAGAGTCGTAGGAATGGTCTCGTCGACCCAGGTTCAAATCCCGGAAGAGGCTGTGTGTATTTTACATAGCGCTAATACCCTTGGGAAAGGTATGCATCCAATTACTCTCCCTCCGACTATGGGTAAATAGTAGGACATACTGGGCTCTTTAACCTTGATTACGTAACGAGTCTAGGAGAAGAAAAACTCTGAATTCAAACCTGTTAAATTCCGCTTAAGAAATTGACCTTGTGTCACATCCTACTCGTGTGGGGGTGTTGGGAAATACGATGGTGAGTCAAAAAGTAATGCCATTTTGTTTAGGACAGGTATAATTACCAACACAGGAACATGTATCAAACATCAAAATGAAGCTGGTCCTATGTGGATCATATATTTGCCTCAGACTATCATCTTTTCGACCCCATGAATAAGGGTTTGAGAAGCAAACATTATTCCAGTAACGAGGAAGTGAAATCTGTAGTGAAGAACTGGCTCAAAAAACAGTCAACAGAATTTTACAGGGCAGGGATACATGCTCTCATTCAAAGTGGAACATTGCTATTGAGAGAAACAGTGACTATGTGGAGAAGTAGGGATGTGATCCACAGGGGATCAGTTTCATTTTGATGTTGATGTTCCTATGTTAGTAATTATACCTGTCCTAAATAAAATGGCATTACTTTTTTTACTCATCCTCGTACATATATGTAAATAATGCGAACCATTTAACGCGTTAGGAAGCGCGTGGTGTAATGGATATAAAGACATGGGAAATGGACTCGTCGCCCCGGGTTCAAATCCTGGACGTGGTAACTGCATTTCACTTAGCGCTAATACCCTTGGGAAAGGTATGAATTGTACTCTCCCTCCAGCTATGGGTAAATAGTAGGGCAGACTGGGCTTTTTAGCCTTGGTTAGGCAACTGGTCTATGAGAGGGAAAACTCTGAATTCAAATATGTTAAACTCCGCTTAAGAAATTGACCTTGTGTCGCACCCTGCTCGTGGGGAGGGGTTGGTAAATATATATGTGTAAATAATGCCAACATAGCAAAAATATCCAATAACTGTGAAGAATTTTTTTAGAAATCAACTTTCTTTTGGAATTTTAAATTTGTCATTTGAATTTCCATTTTAAGATAAAGCAAACGTTTTAGACATGTCAGGCGCCTAAATGGCTTCATTCGTCACTTAACTACTAAAAATTTTAAAGCAAAATGTCTAGATTCAATATGTTATGTAATTAAAAGAAATTGGTCTCTTTTGGGTTTTTTTTTTTTTCAGTTAGTTTTTTCTTCTCTCTCTCTCTCTCTCTCTCTCTCTCTCTCTCTCTCTCTCTCTCTCTCTCTCTCTCTCTCTCATACACACAAACACTTTCTTTCCCTTTCTTTCTCTCCTTTCATTCTTTCTTTCTTTCTTTCTCTCTGTCTCTGTCTCTCATACACAAACACACAATCTCTCTCTGTCTCTGTCTCTGTCTCTCTCTCATACACACACACACACTCTCCCTTTCTTCCTTCCCTTCTTTCTTTCTTTCTTTCTCTCTGTCAAAGTGTTTGTCTGTCTGTCTCTCTCTTTGTCTCTCTATGTCTCTCTCTGTCCTGTCTCTCTCTCTCATACTCAAACACAAACACTCTCTCTCTCCTCTCTCTTCTCTGTCTCTCTCTCTCTCTCTCTGTCTGTCTGTCTCTCTCTCTCTCTCTCTCATATACACACACACACACACACACTCTCTCTCTCTCTCTCTCTCTCTCTCTCTCTCTCTCTCTCTCTCTCTCTCTCTCTCTCTCATAGATGCACACACTTTCTTTCCCTTTCTTTCTTTCTGTCCCTTTCATTCTTTTTTTTTCTTTCTCTCTGTCTCTCATTCTCTCATACACAAACCCTCTCTCTCCCTCCCCCTCTCTCTCATAGACACACACTCTCTCCCTTTCTTCCTTCCTTCCTTTCTTTCTTTCTCTCTGTCAAAGTGTCTCTGTCTGTCTATCTGTCTGTCTGTCTGTCTCTCTCTCTCTCTCTCTCTCATACTCAAACACAAACACCCTCTCTCTCCTTTCTATTTCTCTTTCTCTGTCTGTCTCTTTCTCTGTCTGTCTCTTTCTCTGTGTGTGTGTGTGTGTGTGTGTGTGTGTGTGTGTGTGTGTGTGACACTCACTCGGGTGTCAGTTTTGTTTGTTTTTTCGCCCGCTAGTTTGTTTGAGTTTTTCCCTCCAGTGCAGATGCAGATTCACATGCAGGTGCAGGCGTATATTTTTTCAGCGCTCGTGGGCTTCCCATCGGGGGGGGGGGGGTGTTAATCGCTAGCTAACTAGTCTCGCAGATCCATTACTACTGAATAGCGAGTTCAACCTCGCTGGATACCCCATACTTGCAGCCTTGTGTCACATCCTACCCGTGGTGAACGGGTTGGATAGTAACGAATTAGGCATCCCATCGGGGTTTAGTGGTTAGCAAGGTAGTCTCGTAGATCCATTGCTATTGAATAGCGAGTTCGATCCTTGCTTGATGCCCCATAATTGCAACCTTGTGTCACATACCTACTCCTGGTGAACGGGTTGGAGCGTCTGATCGTGGTGCAAAGAATAGCGAGCTAGCTTCGTAGATCCATCACAACTGAATAGCGAGTTCGATCCTCGCTGAATGCCCCATACTTGCGATTTTGAGTGACACCCTACCTGTCGTGGAAAAGTTGGGCAAATACCTTCTTTTCGTCGCTGGTACTGAACAGCGTCCATGCATTTGACATTTAGTAGGTTGGTTGGTTGGTTTTGTGGCATGTCAACCCTTGTTGGGTTATTTAATGCTTAAGACAGTCTTCCTTTCTATTTTTTTTTCTTGTAAGAAAGTGTCTAATGATAATAATCCTGAATAAACAATTGTAGCTTCAAGTAACTATCTATTTATATTGTTCCTTAAAATCGAGTGACATTTTCTCGATTTGTTTAGCCTTACATTTGTTTAGTCTTACATTTGAACATATATGCCCGCCTAAATTCATTAATTATTAACTAATTAATTTTCAAAATTAGGTATGACTTCAATTAAGCACATATCCTCCAAAAATTGTCGGCTAAAAGCCATATCAAATAAACACATTGTTTATTTACTCACCCTCATATATATGTATGTATCTGTGTGTGTGTGTGTGTGTGTGTGTGTGTGTGTGTGTGTGTGTGTGTGTGTGTGTGTGTGTGTGTGTGTGTGATGCGGATTTTATTCATGAAATTCTATTATTGTATAGATTTTTTTGTAAGTTGTAAGGGTTTTCGCTTTTGCTTCACTTGTTATACAAATAAAGATTTTAAAATGAAAATACTGGGTTTTTAAGCATCAATAACTGTAAGTGTGGGTGTTTAAACTAGACTAATATTTAATAAACATAAGTGACTTACTAGTCGTGTTTAGTATTGGTGTTGTAAGTGATATTGGACCCTGAAGAGTATTGTATTAGTATATATATATATATATATATATATATATATATATATATATATATATATATATATAAGTTAAAAGAAAGGAAATGAATCCGACAATATGAGTAAGAAAAGGTGGAATGAAAACATCACACAATGCTGTTAAAGAAGAAAACAATTTATAATATAATCATAGCTGATATTGATCAATATTTCGATTTTACAAAAATCATCATCAGAGCTCATTCACTCCCGTAGTTGTTCGGACTTTCCTCTCCGACCCAAACAACTACGGGAGTGAATGAGCTCTGATGATGATTTTTGTAAAATCGAAATATTGATCAATATCAGCTATGATTATATTATAAATTGTTTTCTTCTTTAACAGCATTGTGTGATGTTTTCATTCCACCTTTTCTTACTCATATATATATATATATATATATATATATATATATATATATATATATATATATATATATATATATATATATTATGGGAGGATATGTGCTTTTTAATTTTAGTCAGACCTAATTTTTTTGAAAGTTAATTCATTTATGTTTAATTAGGCGGGATTTAAACTACTTAAATGTGAGGCTAAACAAATCGAGAAAAATCAATCTCTGAATATATATTTCGACCTATATATTCAGAGATTGATTTTTCTCGATTTGTTTAGCCTCACATTTAAGTAGTTTAAATCCCGCCTAATTAAACATAAATGAATTAACTTTCAAAAAAATTAGGTCTGACTAAAATTAAAAAGCACATATCCTCCCAAATATACTGTCGGCTGAAAATAGCTAAAAGTTGTTTACATATATATATATATATATATATATATATACCTTTGAAATGAAGGAAAAACTCAATAAACCGTCATTCTGTAATAAATTTATTTCGACCAAAACTTTTAAGTTTTAAATACATTCCTAAAACTCCCTAAAATTTCAGTCTCATTAGACAGGCGGCCCAGATAAAAAAAAAATGAATTGAAAACCTGAACATTCTTTTACCAGAATCCCTCAAATGTGTGTCAAACAGCAAATATGAGTTTACAAACAAGCTAACAAGGTTACAATGTATCTTTTGAATTTCATTTTTAACCGGATATATTCAAAATGTATATGTTTGAATTTAATATCTAAAATAGAACAAAAAATAGAACAAAAATTGTCTAGACTATATTAAAAAGGTTTAAAATGATTAAGGAGCGGTTGTTATTAACTTCGACTTGTCTAAGTAAATTCAAAATATAATCAATTTGAATAAATTTGAATAAATTTGAATAAGAAAACCAAACAAATAATAAACAATAAAACAAAAAATAAATAATATATAGATTATATATATATATATATATATATATATATATATAATCAAACTTCTGATAGTCATTATAATCATAATAATTTCCATATCACATATATATATATATATATATATATATATATATATATATATATATATATATATATATATATATATATGAAATAAATATTTTTAGAAAAAACAAATAAATGATGTTATAAATAAATGATATTTTTTCTAAAAAATTTATTTTATACTGTCGGATTCACTTCCATTCACTTTTCATATATATATATATATATATATATATATATATATTAATAAATATAAATATATATATATATATTAATAAATAAATATAAATAAATATATAATATAATATAATATAATATAAAATTATAAAAGTAAATAGTAAAATTAATATTATCATCACTACAAACAAAATTACCATATATATATATATATATATATATATATATATATATACATACGTATACACACACACACACACACACACACACACAGACACACACACATATATATATATATATATATATATATATATATATATATATATATATATATATATATATATTAAATGTTTATAAATATAAACACAATAAAGAAAAATATATTTCTTCTGCAAAGAAATATGATTCCTCAAGTGGCCAAAAGAGAAGATGACCCATTCCTCTAACAACAAATGACCCCCTATGAACTTTATTTGAATTTGTTTTTATCTATGGCTGCTTTTGATATTACTGGGTTTTCATGTATTTTTTATATACTTTCTTCTATTTCAACTTCCAACCTGATTTTGTAAGCCTGGCAATCAATCACCTATGTAACTAATATATACCCTATCCCTCTCTCAGTCCCCCACACCTCATTCAAATTCATAGCCTCACCCCTCTTACCCACTATTTCTTGGGAATTTTTTCAGTAATATCCATGTTTTTGCTCATGCCTGAAGATGCTTCAGTAATGCAGTTGAAATAATTTTTCCAATGAAGCAAATTTAAAGTTCTTTTCTTCATTCATTATTATTACTAGCAAATATATGCACCCTCCGGGTGCAAGTATTTTAGTTAAATTTTATAATAAAATATCATATTAAATTAGAAAGGCTAATGAAACTGAATAAGAATGCAGATAAAAAAAGATTTGGAACAGAGGGGGTATGATTGAAAAATAGAACAACTTTGAAACTAACTCTTCCATCAATTTCCATTACTCCCGTCTTTCATTGGTAAATTTTCTTAATTTAACTATTTAGTTAAAATAGGAAGTAAAGAATAATATTACAGTTATTTCTTCTTGTTAAGGGATTTCTTTTAAGATTTATTGAAGAGATTTTTTGCTCATATTTAATTGAATAAAACCAAACAATTAGAAATAATACTAAGCATATATTTATTAAAATCAATTTTTTTAAGATCAATATGCAAATTAGCCTTCCCATTCACACTGTAAACCGCGATTTTGTTGTATATATAAATACAATTGCATGTTATTAGTATGTAGATATGGTCAACAGTGTAAGTAATGTAAAACAATTTTATTAATAATTGAGGTTTAAATAAAAATAAAATCATGGAGAATATGATGTAAATAACTAAAGGAATTGTGACTTGTATAGTAATATAGTTTCGGTTACAGACAGACAAACCCACAATCTCCATTATAATAAGATATATCTTATTATAATGGAGATTGTGTGTTTTTCTGTCTTTAACCGAAACTATATTCTTACTCAAGTCGCAATTCTCTTACATCAGATTCTCCATGATTTTATTTTTATCTAAACCTCAATTATTAATAAAATTGTCTGACATTATTAATACTGTTTACTATGTCTACATACTGACTAAATGCAATTATATTTATATATACAACAAGATAGCGGTTTACAGTGTGAATAGGAAGGCTAATTTGCATATTGATATTAAAAAATCGAATTTGATAAATATGTGCTTAGTATTATTGATTTCTAACTGTTTGGTTTTATTTTAATGAATATAAGCAAAAATGTCTTCAATGAATCTTAAAGGAAATCCATTAACAAGAAAAAATAACTGTAATTTTATTATTTATTTCCTCTTTTAACTAAATACTTAAATTAGAAAAAATAACAACGAAAGACGAGAGTGATGGAAGAGTAAGTTTCAGTTGTTCCATTTTTTATCATACTCCCTCTGTTTCAAATTTGTTATTATACTCCCTCTGTTTCAAATCTTTTTATCTGTATTCTTATTTAGTTTCATTAGCCTTTCTGATTTAATACAATATTTTATTACATTAAAACTTAAATACTTGCACCCGGAGGGTGCATATATTTGCTAGTATATATATATATATATATATATATATATATATATATATATATATATACATATATGTGTGTGTGTGTGTGTGTGTGTGTGTGTGTGTGTGTGTGTGTGTGTGTATGATGTTGTTAAAATGTCAACGTATGACCTACCTTGAAAATCAGCATTCGCGATCTTAGCTGTTTGACTCGACCTCTGACATAGTTAAGAGATAAAATGTAACAATATTATCCTCTATGTGCTTCTGTGTTTCTTCTAATTATAGTGATAAGGAGGGGGGATATTCTTACAAAGATGTCGTTTCTGGAATCTTTAGAAACATCTAGGTTTCTATCATCATCATCTCAGAATAGAGAACATCTGAAGATGGCGAAGATAGTAAATAGATGATGGAGGATAAAAATAAAATTAATGTCACTCGGTTACGACCCACAAATACTAATAAAAGTAAGGAAATACTAACTGCAGCAGCTAGGAAAAAACAATTGCAACATAGTGACAAGTAAAAATACAAACAAAGCAAAACATCAAAGACAAAAAAAAAAAACTGAAATAGGAAGAAAAACAACTACATGGGTACTTCAAGCATCAAACTCAAGAGATATCATATCATGGACGTGGCTAAGAAGAGGAAACCTCAAGAGAAACCGAATCGCTTATCATCACAGCACAATACAATGCCATAAGAACAAACTATATAAAGGCAAAAATTGATAAGACGCAGAAGAATAGCAAGTACAGAATGTGTGGAGACAGAGACGAAACAGTCAATCATATAATAAGCGAATCCAGCAAACTGGCAAATAGAGTACAAGACTAGGCACGCCTCTGTGGGAAAGGTAATCCACTGGGAACTGTGCAAGAAATTCAATTTTCACCATACAACTAAACGGTATATGCACAAGCCTGGACCTGTCCTGGGAATGAGACAGATAAAATTCTCTGGGACTTCGAGGTACAGACGGGTCACCTAATCCCGGTTAGGAGATGGGACCTAGCATTGATTGACAAGAAGAAGAGAACCTGTCATCTCGTGGATTTTGCCGTCCCTGCCAACCACCAAGTGAAAATGAAAGAAAGCGAAAAGATAGACAAATGCTTGGACCTTGACAGAGAACTGAGAAAACTGTGGAACGTGAAGGTGAAGGTCGTACCAATTGTAATTGGTGTTCTTGGAATGATCCCCAAAGCACTGGAAAATAATTTGGGTGAATTGGAAAGCCAAGGAAGCATCGAGACCATCCAAACTACAGCACTGTTGGGATCAGCTAGAATACCCAGAAGAGTCCTGGAGACCTGAGAAGGCTTGCTGTCACTCAGCCTCCAGTGAACCACCGGCTACTGCAGGTGTGAAAACCTCATAATAATAATAATAATAATAATAATAATAATAATAAGAAGAAGAAGAAGAAGAAGAAGAAGAAGAAGAAGAAGAAGAAGAAGAAGAATACAAACAGATCACCTAATCCCGGCCAGAAGACTTGACCTAGTGTTAATTAACAAAAAAAGAAAAAAGAACTTCGCATCTTGTGGATTTTACCGTTCCGGTGGACCACAGAGTGAAAATGAAAGAGTGTAATAAGATGAAAAGAAGGAAAGAAAGAAAAAGAGAGAGAGGGAAAGAGAGAGAGAGAGAGAGAGAGAGAGAGAGAGAGAGAGAGAGAGAGAGTGTGTGTGTGTGTGTATGTGTGTGAGTGTGTGAGAGAGAGAGAGACAGAGACAGAGACAGAGATAGATATATATATATATAGAGTGTGTGTGTGTGTGTGAGAGAGAGAGAGAGACAGAGACAGAGACAGAGATAGATAGAGAGAGAGAGTGTGTGTGTGTGTGTGTGTGTGTGTGTGTGTCTGAGAGAGACAGACAGACAGACAGAGAGAGAGAGAGAGAGAGAGAGAGAGAGAGAGAGAGAGAGAGTTAAATCAAGATCATTACACTTTTTACATATTGAACAATTTTCAATAGCTTTTACGTAAACATATCAAACGTTGTAATAATTAAATTATCATACTGTGGTATATCCACAGGTCCTGCCAATCAATCTATGCTTTATGTTTTTTTCCTGCTAGAAATATTCACCAATTTCCCGTCTTTTTACTTTTGACGACAATTCTGATCAAACCGTTTTTTTTTTTTTTGGGGGGGGTTGTTTTTTGGCGGGAAACATTTCTTCAATGGCGTTTAATTGTTTGAGTGATCAAGGCGACATCTGGCGGTTGCATTAAGTGAGTACACGCCCATCATTTACATAAATTACTTGTTGCCTTTCTAATTGTGTTACGTAACCGAACAAAAAAAATCTTAACAGTTATTATTATTATTATTATTATTATTATTATTATTATTATTAAGAGTTTAGCCTTTGAGCATGGATTTTTATTATTGCACATAGAAATTTGTGACGAATGCTGTCAACATTGGCTTCCGGGCGGTAATTTAATTGAACCTTTGTCTCGTAATAATTCAAGTTTTTTTTGTTTGTTTATTTTTATTTTATTTTATTTTATTTTATTTTATTTTTTGTTTTATTTAAATATAGAGAAATCAAGAAGCACTGAAAGAGAGGGTGTTGTCGATGGCATAACTGATAAGACATGTCGTTGGTTGGAATGCGAATAAAAATACGAAGACTGTGTCCTTTCAGATTGGTTTGGTATTTTCGAAAATTGATCTTTCTATTAAACTAATCAGCGTCTGGATCTGAAGACAACGTCGGGTTGCCTTAGCTGCCGCAGCTGCAAATTTAGAAATCAGTTGCCCTTCTCATAGACTGGTTGCCCACCAAGGCAAGAGAACCCGGCCTGTTTTAACAATGTTTATGGTAGGGATCAGAAAAGAGTTCATACATTTCTTAAAGGTATCATCGCAAAGTGAACGCAAACGGCTTCGAATGTGATTTGAACTCGATTCGCTGATTCCACTTCCTGTACCTATAACCATTACACCATCATTTTTTCATTTCAGATAGTGTTAATACCTTTGGGAAAGGTATGCATCCAACTATTCTTCTTCCAGCTATTGGTAAGCAGTAGGGCAGCTTGAGCTCTTTAACTACGGTATAGCAACCGGTCTTGGAGAGGGGAAAATCCTGAATTCAAATGTTAAACTCCGTTTAAAAATAGACTGTGTCACATCCTGTTTGTGCGTGTGAGGGGGGGGGATACATATACCATCTGTGTCTTCAGATGAATACTATTTGTTGAAGTAACACAGATGGGTTTTTAAGATGATTGGATATATTACGAGGGTGTGTCAAAAAGTAATGCTATTTTGTTTAGGATAGGTATAATTACCAACACAAGAACATGTATCATACATCAAAATGAAGGTGGACCTCTGTGGATCACATCCCTACTTCTCCACATAGTCACCGTTTCTCTCAATAGCAATGTTCCACCTTCGAATGAGAGCATGTATCCCTGTCCCGTAAAATTCTGTTTACTGTTCTTTGAGCCACTTCTTCACTACATATTTCACTTCCTCGTCACATAATAATGTTTGCCTCTCAAACCCTCTTTCATGGGACCTATGTGGAGAAGAAGGGGTGTAATCCACAGAGGATCAGCTTCATTTTGATGTATGATACATGTTACTGTGTTGGTAATTATACCTGTCCTAAAGAAAATGGCATTACTTTTTGACTGACCCTCGTAAAAATGCACGAGAAACCATGTGTTTAAAATCAGATGTTGATCCTTTCTTTATGATAAAAAAAATGCCGTACGTCATTACGCGTGTAACAACGTAATAATCTATGAAGAAAGGAACATTTATGCTCCATTCAACCTCTTACCTACCGATCCCGAGTATACTCGCTTTCATGAATCTATGTATTCAAAAGAAAGATTCTGTATGTATGTATATCTGTATGTTTATTTGTACAAAGGTCGAACGCACGTTCTTTTATAAAAAAAAAAAACATGACATGACCAGTCGATTGAACGGATCAGGCCTCTCCAAACGCCCGTCTAACAAAAGTAGGGGCCGAAGTGGAGGATTGCATGTCACGAGACCACTTAGTACCCAGGTTACGGACTGTTCAGCCACCACGATCCTGTCTTCAGGCATTATGGATCACCACCAATGTCCAACAGGTGGGCCCATTAGAGGGGGTCTTACCCATGTACAGAGGCGCAGTCGGTGTATTCTACTGCCTCAGCCGACAGGGTGGTAATATATGTGAATATCATATGTAAATTTATATAGCTACATCAAAAATCTCACACACTGGGAAGTATGGATTACACCTTCATCACCATTGCTCCAAGGTTCACTCTGACCCGGAGTGGTTGTACCTGTTAGGGTCCCATCTATGGGTTAAATAAATAAAAAATGAGTTTGTTGTTTTTTTTTAATGTATTTAACTAAAATTGGATCCCTAACAAGAATGAATAAAACAATGTATTTGGCATAAAATAACCCAAGGGTTGAGAATGCCGTAAAATCCACCAACTATGAATTGCATTTATCTTATACAAATACTGAATTTTCAACATAATCACCTTCCTTGTCACTGCACTTTTAAAGTAGAAACTTCTGATCAATATCTTATTATAATGGAGATTGTGTGTTTTTCTGTCTGTATCCGAAACTATATTACTACTCAAGTCACATCACAATTCCCTTAATTATTTACGTCAAATTCTCCATGATTTCATTCTTTTAAACCTTCAGTTATTAATAAAAATTGTTTTACATTATTAATACTGTTGACCATATCTACGTACTAATTATATGCAATTGTATATATATATATATACAACAAAATAGCGGTTTACAATTTGAACGAGAAGGCTAATTTGCATATTGATATTTAAAATTTTATTTTAATAAATATATGCTTGGTATTATTGATTTCTAATTGTTTGGTTTTATCTTAAGAAATATAAACAAAAATCTCGTGGATAAATCTTAAAAGAAATTTATTTACAAGAAGAAATAACTGTAATATTATCCTTTACTTCCTATTTTAACTAAATAGTTAAATTAGGAAAATTTACCAATGAAAGAGGGGAGTAATGGAAAATGATGGAATAGTTAGTTTCAAAGTTGTTCTATTTTTCGATTATACCCCCTCTGTTGCAGATCTTTTTATCTGCATTCTTAGTCAGTTTCATTAGCCTTTCTAATTTAATATGATATTTTATTATATCAAAACTTAAATACTTGCATCCGGAGGGTGCATATATTTGCTAGTTCTATTAATAATTTCGCGTCGGTCTCTTGACTTATTGATTGATCTTCGTATGAGGGTGGGTGGGGATGTCCATACGTGCAACAGTCTTCCTATGTGTGTCAACTACTTGGGATTTATGTATATTCTATCCACATAGAAAACATTATATATATATATATATATATATATATATATATATATATATATATATATATATTATTATTATTATTATTAGAGGGAAAAAAGGATCACCATGGTTTCAATCAAAATGAAATGATTTCATCAGGACCCTACCCTACTTTTAACTAAGTCGATGTAATTCCTTAGTTAAATTAAAGATATTTTTCGGATAACCTAAGAGATTACATCGACTTAGTTAAACGTAGGGTAGGGCCCTGATGAAATCATTTCATTTTGATTGAAACCATGGTAGACCCTTTATTTTTCCTCTATTATTATTATTATTATTATTACTGCTCTGTTTTAATATATTGAGCACTTTTGGATTGTTTACTGATGCCACTGCAACGGAAAAGTTAAAGCGGCAATTGGATACTATACTATATATATATACACACACACACACACACACACACACACATATATATATTATATATATATATATATATATATATATATATATATATATATATATTTGAATAAAGGATGCGAGTGGATTTGAGTGAATGTTTCTGACGGCTGTTTGTTTTAGTCTTTTTTTTCTTCTTTTTTTTTCATTTTTTTTTTTTTTTCATTTTTTTTTTTTTTTCATTTTTTTGTAAATGGATTTTTGCTTCAGGGTTTTATTTTGTGATTTGAATCTCCTGTGATTCGAACCCTCCAACTATCGATGAACAATAAATGGGGGGTGAACTTTGACACACCTGTGGTTTCAATTAAGCAATTACGCTCATTGTATCATGAGCGTGAATGAAAACGTCTATAACTTTTTTTTACGATGGTACTATTTTCTCTCGAACAGTTTTAGCTAAGAACGCAGTAAACGGGCTGAAGTTAAAAGAAGGAAAAAAATGAGTGCACTCAGATAGCATCTCCACCCACCTCGTAGCAGCAGGTGTCAACAAGAGTGGACTCCAGAAATGTTGTACTAAGAAGACATTAATTTATACTTTTATAGATTCTTTTAGGGGCAATCTGCATGTGGTGGGGGGTTAAAAGAAAGACGTCTTTGTTCATGTCCAAGTGATTATTTGCCGCCTTGAAGCTCATAGCTTTTTAAATTACTTAAAAAAAAAAAAAAAGAAAGACCGACTGAAGGAGGTATGGACCATAAACAGTTAGTGGCATTAGGTTCGAACTCAAATATATATATATATATATATATATATATATATTGTCGGCTAAAAAAATGCCATATCAAAACACATTGTTTGTTTGTTTACTTCTCATACTGTCGTGCAGTAAAATTCACCATAAGTGGAATATAACCTACTTCTAAACAGACGAAAAATCTGGCAAGGGCCGGCTGGTGTAATGGTTGAAGTCCCCGCCTGTCAGTTTGACAGTCAGGGTTCGAATCACACACAAAGCAGTCTTCCTGTCTATAGCTCTGCTGATGAGGCCTAATAGGCCGAAATGTACATACATTTTTCTCGATTTGTTTAGCCTTACATTTGAATAGGTATGCCCGCCTAATTCATTAATTATTAATCAATTAATTTTCATAAATTAGGTACGACTTCAATTAAGCACATATTCTTCCGAAAATTGTCGGCTAAAAATATCCATATCAAAACACATTGTTTGTTTGTTTACTTCTCATATATATATATATATATATATATATATATATATATATATGATTTTATATGAAAATGGTGACTTACCGGCGAAATTGGTCACAATGGTTAGTTGAAAACAAGTTTCACAATGATAAGACAACGATATACCAAATATAAAGTGCTCAATACGTAAGTAGAACAAACTTATAATTATAATGGTATGCACGGGAATAACCTACTCGAGTTTCACTATAAGGATCTTCAGGGTTAAATCCACTGAATTAATCAAGATATTGATTAATTGCAGCCGATTGTACGCGTGTATTATATATATATATATATATATATATATATATATATATATATATATCATGTCACGCAATTAGCACGGATATCCATGACAATCTCTCGCCAACCTTCCCTATCACTCATTGCCCCTGGGAGGTCTTCTGTGCAGCATGCAACATCCTCGCATAGTTGGTCAATGTAGGTCCTTAGTGGGCGTCCTACATTAGCATGTCCATGTGTTGGCGTCCACAGGAGAACGTCGCTTTCCCAGCAGTGCCCTGCATGCCTAGTCCATCTCACCCGGATCGTTTGTGAGATGGGGAGCAGGTGGCCATATAGTTGCTTCCTTATGAGGTGCTGTTTCCACGACTTGCTCAAGACTGCACGCAGCATTCTTGTGCAGCTCACATCTAGCTTATTGTCAAGGCGATTCGTTAGGGTCCAGGTGGTGCAGCCATACAGCAGTACTAATATAACCACAGCCTGGAAGAATTGTCGCTTAAGCTTGTCCGTGAGATCGGATTTCTATATGACTGATAATTTAGGCGATATCCCTCACAGTCATATATATATATATATATATATATATATATATATATATATATATATATATTGAATAAATGAAGGAGAAAAAACTTTAGATTTGCTTCATTGTAATAATATATTTCAACTGCATGAATGCAGCCTCATCAGACATGAGCAAAAACATAGTTATTACTGAAGGAATTGCCTGAGGAATTCTCCAGTAATAACCATGTTTTTGCTTATGTCTAATGATGCTGCATTCATGCAGTTGAAATAAATTATTACAAATTAGCAAATTTAAAGTTTTTTTTCCTTCATTTATTCAATATATTGCTCTGTCCGTCCACTTACTGGCACTTGGCACATTGAGCTCTCACAACGGTTCACCTGTATCACTACGGTTAAACTACACATGTAATGATCCTCATTACCAAATATATATATATATATATATATATATATATATATATATATATAAATGTGTGTGTGTGTGTGTGTGTGTGTGTGTGTGTGTGTGTGGTTATGTATCAATATGTTATTTTTGTGAACGATTTTCGGTGACATTGGAAGCATAGGAAATATATGAAAAGTGAACAAAAAAAAAACAGAATTAAAAACAGAGTTCTAATATATAACCTTTGTTTTGCACTTGGTTTGCTTTATTTTTCCAATATTACGGGTAGTCTCCACCCTTTGTCAAAAAAAACTTAAAACAAGGCTCTTTTTCGAAGCGCTTAGTGAGCACTGATCTGATTATCGAGTGGCCTATTCAAGGTATCAACCGGTCAACGAGGGTGTATATCCCCATTTGACTAGCGTTAGACCGGGGAGATTGTTTTTTGCGTCTAGATGTGAGCGTATATTGAAGTCAGGTGCGACCAGATGACAAATTTTTCGTAATAGTTCAAGCAATAAATAAAAGTACACTGTTGTTAAACTGGCAAAGTCGGTGACTCTTGTTGGGGGGGGGGGGATTGAAGGAGGAGAGGGAGGAGGGGGAGGAGGAGGAGTAAAACCCGTATAAAATGCCGCCTTAGCATTAAGAGCCCTGGACAGAGAGATATCAAAGAAGAAGTCCATAAGTCTTACCTCGCTTTTATCCTGTTCACCAAAAGGAAACAGAAATCCAGAACCAGTTTGCAATTAAACAAAAAAAAAACGTAACTGCCATCGAGTGAGTTTAATAGTTTCTTTTGATATTTACTTAGTTTAGTACAGGAAATATACTTATAAAAGGAAATGGGTGTAGGTAGATTGTGTTGCGCCAGCCTTCAAAAAAATCTAAAAAGAATTAAAATAAGTGAAATCACTAATTAGGACTGAGTCTATTCTAGTAGTGACCATTCCAAGCGTAGTTTAACAGGTTTGAATTCAGAGTTTTTCCTTCTCCTATACTGGTTGCCTAATCAAGGTTAAAGAGTCCAGTCTGTCCTACTATTTACCCGTAGCTAGATTAGTGTGATTCATATCTTTCCCAAGGGTATTAGTGTTATGTGAACTGTAGCTTCGTCCAGGATTTGAACTCGGGTCGACGAGTCCATTTCTTACGACTCTAACCATTACACTACGCACCTCCAACTAAAGTCAGTCTTCATTGTTAAAATCGGCTATAATAGTCCTGTTGACCCGAAAAAAGTTTCTATTATTCAAACTCCAGTAAAAGAAAATCGCAAGGAATAAAGAGAATTTGTCAACTGGTAAATTTTGCAGTTCCAGCAGATCACAGGGCGAAGAAAAAAAGTCATTGAGACTTTGAGATACAGACGGATCACCTAATCCCGTCCAGAAGACCAGACCTAGTGTTAATTAACAAGAAGAAAATTTGGACCTTCCAGAGAACTGAAAGTACTGTGGAACATGAGGGTGAAGGTGGTACCAATTATTGTTGGTGCTCTTGGAATGGTCCCCAAGAATTTGGAACAGAAACTGGGGGAATTGGAAATCAGAGGAAGAATCTAAACCATCCAAACAACAGCATTTTTAAGGTCGGATAGAATACTCAGAAGAATCCTGGAGACCTGAGGAGACTTGCTGTCTCTCATACTACAGTGAAAAATCTAATAATAATAATAATAATAATAATAATAATAAACGGATCACCTTATCCCAGCAAGAAGAGCAGACCTAGTGTTGATTAACAAAAAAGAAAGAACTTGTCAACTGGTGGATTTTGCAGTTCCAGCAGATCACAGGGTGAAGATGAAGGAAAATGAAAAATATGGACAAATACCTGGACCTTGCAAGAGAACTGAAAAAGTTATGGAATATGAAAGTCAAAGTGATACCAATTGTAGTTGGTGCACTTGGAACGGTCCCAAAGGGATTGGAAAAGGGATTGGAAAATCTGGACATCAGAGGAAAGATTGAGACCATCCAGAATACTGCACTGCTGCAATCTCAGAAGAGTCCTGGAGACCTGAGGAGACTTGCTGTCACTCAGACTCCAGTGAAAGACCATCAGTTAACGCTGATGTGAAAACTCAAAAGGAATGAATAATAATAATAATAAGATTAATAGTACCCGGAGGGTGCATATTTTTGCTAGTCTAGATCAGTAGTTCCCAACCTATGGCCACATGGCCAAAATGGGCCACAGCAAATTTCAGGTGGGCCAAGGAAATATTATAATTCTATATGATTTCAGAGCATACTTTTTATATACAAAATCCAATCATATATGTGGGAAATTTATATTTTCTAGAAAGTAAGATGTCAACTAATTCATGGCAGGGGAGAGTGAGGAAAGGTTTATGCCCCTGATACGCCCTTATATGCCAATTGAATAAGATAATGAACTTAGAATTTAATAAATATCTTATGTAAAATGGAAATATTTTTTCTATTATAATAATTTCATCGGCCACAAAAAACATTATGATTTCAAAGTGGGCCATGAGCTGAAAAAGGTTGGGAACCCCTGGTCTAGATAATAAATGTTTCGGGATCCATGTCCGGTACCTAAACTTTGACACCTCACCCCTGTAATGATAATAAATTAGGTGCGTAGTTATTGCAAGTATATATCAGAGAGTTGAACGTCCCTTTCTCGCATAGTTCACTGCACCCTGGAAGAGACGAACACGTGTTGTCCATTCAAAAAATATCAACTCTGTGATCTCGAAGTAACAATTTGGCATCCGACAGAGGATGAATAATAATTCACAGGTAGGAGGTGATCTTTAGCTTTGGATGGCAATTTTCCAAGAGATGGTGTCTCGGTAAAAAAAAAAAAAATATATATATATATATATATATATATATATATATATACCAGTGGGCATGACACCTTTAAACAAAAAAACCCAAAAAAAAACAAAAGAAAAGAAACTAACCCCGTGACTGTTAAATGAGTATATCTCAAATAACGGTGTGAATGAGAGTGGAACGTGAAGGTCTCTTTCGAATCCCCCCCTCCCAGCAGGTGCTCCCCTCCTCCCAGCAGGGTGGGGCCGGTCGTTATCATTATAATTCTAGTATAGAAGAGAAGAATAAAAAAAAAATGATAAGATGAATTGGAGTGAACTAAATGCAACTACAACGGAATGTTACATACATAGTGAACCCATGAAATTCTGCCCTTTCAACGGAGCCGAAAAATGCGCCCGTTGCACCCCATGAAAAGGGGTAAGATCCACCCCACACACCCTGGTTTCTCAAATAGCTAAAAAGCTTATTGAACAAAGGGGATCTTTTTCTGCGCATGCCCAGAGGATGCTTCCTGTCCGAGGGCTCCTGAGAGATTGTTATTGTTATTTTTTATTTTATTTTAATCCCCTTATGTTACCGTTTTTGCTAGAAATAGACTAGAACAAAAAAAAAACTCTTTTCTTGTGGAAGTGCATATCATACCTGAAGAAGGCCGGAGAATGTGCCAGTCAAAACTTAGTATGAGCAACAAAAAAGAAAAAAAGAAAAAAAAAAAAGAAAAAGAGATCAATTGTTCCAATAATTCCTTGAATTTTAACGACCTTGGTGTAACAAGTAAATGAGAATTACTTCCCCTATTTTATTATTATTATTTCCCCTTTGGGGAACTCTTTGCTGTTTCTAAGAGTATATAAGCTCTCAGTAAACTGTAATTCATTATTTTAAGTAGAATAAAGCTTTCTTTAGCCTATCCGTTTCGTTTATTATTACACTCAGTGTCTCAATTATCTCTTGGTTCTCCTTTTTTGGAAGAGGCTACACTGCCGGTCCTGGTTGATAGGCAAACCTGGTCTTTGGCTCATTATGCCGGTACTCGTAAATTTGAACGGTAAAAGAACCACGGCCAAAGGCAAGTTTTGGATTTGTAGAGACTGCTTGAATATTCCGAGACTACTGGATTTCTTTTAATATTTGTTTATGAAAAAAATCATGATAATCAAATTTACCTTTATCATTTCCTTTGTTATTTCCTTTTATTTATTTATCTATTCTTTAATTTATTTCTTGCATTGAGAATTTAAAATAACGGTATCAATATGTTTCATTAAATCAGTGCTGCTATTTTTAACATTACTTGCATTCATAATAAAAAAATACGTGCTATTCGCAGAATTGCGTCCCGGCCTCCTGCCTTAAAAAAAGACTAGGCGGTGATAGCTGAAAAAACGTAAATGCGATATTTTACCCCCTCCAGTCATTTTTCGACAAGTAAATGTGAATATCTTAACCCTCTACCTCTTTAAAATATTCGGGGGGGGGGCTAAATATTTACATTTACTTGTCGATAAAAATATGGCTTACTTTTAACGCCTTCAAACCACTAAAAAAAAAAATTGTCGATAAAAACGCCTTCAATCCGCTAAAAAATATCTTTTTTTTTCGGTATTTTTTTTTTTCGACAATCAATTACAAATAAAATATCAAAACATTTTTTTTCGATATTTTTATTTTATTTTAAATTTATTTCAAACAATTTTATTTTTTATTTTAACTAAAAACAACAACTAGGGACTTCATTCGTAGAGCTGGTTGTTTTTTTTGTTTTTGTTTTTGTTTTTTCAGCTATCACCGCCTAGCGATTTTTAAGGCTGGAGGCCGGGACGCAATTCTGCGAATAGCACCTAAAAATATTTACAGTGACAGTGAAATAAGCATAAAAGTAGGTTTGTTTATTTAACGAGTACCGGCATAATAAGCCAAAAAGCATGTTTGTCTACTCGACCAGGACCGGCAGGGTAGCCTATTCGTCCTTTTTCAGATCGCCTCTTTCTCGAGCTCCTTTTTATGCTTACAACTTGAATAATTTTCTTAACTCATAATCTATCTTTTCTTTCTCATTTAATTTCACCTGATTGCCCGGCTAGGAACGTTTGTTGCCTTATCTTTGTTTTGCACTAAGTTTAATTTCTTGGCCTCGATATGGTGATCCGTCTAAATCCTGAAATTCCTTAGATATGTATGCTATTTTTGTTTGTATATTATTATTATTATTATCATTACTAGCAAATATATGCACCCTTCGGGTGCAAGTATTTAAGTTTTAATGTAATAAAATATTGTATTAAATTAGAAAGGCTAATGAAACTAAATAAGAATACAGATAAAAAGATTTGAAACAGAGGGAGTATAATAAAAGATTTGAAACAGAGGGAGTATAATAAAAAATGGAACAACTGAAACTTACTCTTCCATCACTCTCATCTTTCATTGTTATTTTTTCGAATTTAGTATTTAGTTAAAAGAGGAAGTGAAGAATAAAATGACATTTATTTTATCTTGTTAATAGATTTCATTTAAGAGATTTTTGCTTATATTCATTAAAATAAAACCAAACAATTAGAAATCAATAATACTAAACACATATTTATTAAAATCAAATTTTTAATATCAATATGCAAATTAGCCTTCCCGTTCACACTGTCAACCGTTATTTTGTTTTATATATAAATACAATTGCATGTTAGTAGTATGTATATAGGGTTAACAGTATTAATAATGTATGACAATTTTATTAATAATTGAGATTTAAATAAAAATAAAATCATGGAGAATGTGATGATAATAACTAAGAGAATTGTGACTTGAGTAGGAATATAGTTTCGGTTACAGACAGAAAAACACACAATCTCCATTATAATAAGATTTACTCCTTTCGAGTTTTCACATCAGTGTTAGCGGATGGTCTTTCACTGGAGTCTAAGTGACAGCAAGTCTCCTCAGGTCTCCAGGACTATTCTGAGTATTCTGGCAGATTGCAGCAGTGCAGTGTTCTGAATGGTTTCAATCCTTCCTCTGATATCCAAACTTTCCAAAGCCCTTTCCAATCCTTTTGGGACCGTTCCAAGTGCACCAACTACAATTGGTATCACTTTGACTTTCATATTCCATAACTTTTTCAGTTCTCTGGCAAGGTCCAGTTTGATTTGTATTATTATTATTATTATTATTATTATTATTATTTACTCCTTTTGAGTTTTCACATCAGTGTTAGCTGATGGTCTTTCACTGGAGTCTGAGTGACAGCAAGTCTCCTCAGGTCTCCAGGACTCTTCTGAGTATTCTGGCAGATTGCAGCAGTGCAGTGTTCTGAATGGTTTCAATCCTTCCTCTGATATCCAAACTTTCCAAACCCTTTTCTAATCCTTTTGGGACTGTTCCAAGTGCACCAACCACAATTGGTATAACTTTCACTTTCATATTCCATAACTTTTTCAGTTCTCTGGCAAGGTCCAGATATTTGTCTATTTTTTCATTTTCCTTTAACTTCACTCTGTGATCTGCTGGCACTGCAAAATCCACCAGTTGACAAGTTCTTTCTTTTTTGTTAATCAACACTAGGTCTGGTCTTCTTGCTGGGATAAGGTGATCCGTTTTAATTTCAAAGTCCCAGAGAATTTTGTGCGTTTCGTTCTCAAGAACAGATTCTGGTTTATGCATATACCATTTTGTTGTGTGGTCAAAATTTAATTTCTTGCATAATTCCCAGTGGATCACCTTCCCAACCCAGTCGTGTCTAGTTTTGTATTCTCGTTGTGCTAGTTTGCTACATTCGCAGAGTATATGGTTAACAGTCTCATCTCTATTACCGCAAAGTCTACATTTACTTTTGTTGGGTCTTATCAATTTTCGCTTTGATGTAGTTTGTCCTTATGGCATTATTTTGTGCAGCAATTATAAGTGATTCTGTTTCTCTTTTGAGGTTTCCCTTTCTTAACCATGTCCAAGTCTTTCCATGTGCAACCTCATCTATTTGTCGTTTGAAGCGTCCATATAATTGTTTTTCTTCCCATTTTTGTTTTCTAGTCTTTGTCGTTTTTCTGTTTGTCCATCTGCCATTTCTACTATTGTTGGCCGCCATAAGTAATTTGTCTTTGCTCTTTATTATTATTATTATAATTATTATATTTGCTCTTTATTATTATTATTATTATTATTATTATTATTATTATTATTCCTTCAACGTCATTTTGTCCATTGAAAACGCTTAGACTCTTTGGTTTTGGCTTATAATCTTTTCGTTGTTGAATTGTTTGCAATAATTAAGTTTAATCTTTGTGTTTTGGACATGGGGATACACATAAATCATTTCTAATTATTATTACTTCGTCTCTTTTTATTTTTCTCTCTCTCTCTCTCTCTCTCTCTCTCTCTCTCTCTCTTCTCTCTCTCTCTCTTTCTCTCTCCAACTCTCTCTCTCTCTCTCTTCTCTCTCTCTCTCTTCTATATTTCCTCTTCTCCTTTATTATAACAAAACAGTTACAAATGAATCAGATCCTAATTATTATTACTTTCGCCCCCACTCTATTTATTGTTCTCTCTCTCTCTCTTTCTCTCTCTCTCCTCTCTTCTCTCTCTCTCTCTCTCTCTCTCTCTCTCTCTATCCTCTCTCTCTCTCTCTCTCTCTCTTTCCTTTCTCTCCTAACTCTCTTTCCTTTCTCCTCCCAACTCCCTCTCTTCTCTCTTTCCTTTCTCCTCCCAACTCTCTCTCTCTCTCTCTCTTCTCTCTCTCTCTCTTCTATATTTCCTCTTCTCCTTTATTATAACAAAACAGTTACAAATGATCAGATCCTAATTATTATTACTTTCGCCCCCACTCTATTTATTTTCTCTCTCTCTCTCTCTCTCTCTCTCTCTCTCTCTCTCTCTCTCTCTCTCTCTCTCTCTCCTCTCTTCTATATTTCCTCTTCTCCTTTATTATAACAAAAACAGTTCCAAATGAATCAGATCCTAATTATAATTACTTTCACCCCCACACACACACAACACACTCTCTCTCTCTCTCTCTTTCTCTCTCTCTCTCTCTCTCTCTCTCTCTCTCTCCTCTCTCTCTCTCTCTCTATGCTAGTTTGCTGCGTTCGCTTATTATATAATTAACCATTTCGTCTTTGTCTCCACACATTCTACACTTGTTATTCTGTTGCGTCTTATCTATTTTTGCCTTTATATAATTTGTTCTTATGGCATTGTTTTGTGCTACCATCAAAAGAGATTCAGTTTCTCTTTTGAGGTTTCCTCTTCTTAGCCATGCCCATATGTTCTGGTGTGAAATCTCTTCAGTTTGTCGCTTGAAGTACCCATATAGTTGTTTTTCTTCTTATTTCTGTTCTCTACTTTTTTTTAATGTATTTCTGTTTGTCAATATGTTGCAATTTCTTTGTATGACTGCTGCAATTAGTATTTCCTTATTTTTATTTGTTTTAGCACCTATATGATTGTCCCGAACCTATTGCCCTTATAGCACCCCAACCTTTTTGTCATATGTGCTAGAAGGCGGTGGCTGAGGGTCTTAGAGTCCTGAGTATGACGTTACACTGTATCTAGTGGTGAAGTTCTAATTCTTAAGCTCTTCATTGCCATTACCCCCAGGTTCACTCTGACCCTATTAAGAGATCAAAAGATAAGTTTTAAAAAGGTGCGATAAAAATATTTGAATACCCACCAAGAATGAATTAAACAAAAAGTATTCTATATAAAATAACCCATAATTTATGGAGGCGCTTGGGCTAAATGGACTCGTCAACCCGAGTTCAATTCTTGGACGAAGCTGTTGGCATTTCACATGGCGCTAATACCCTTGGGAAAGGTATGAATCCGATTCTTCCTCCAGCTATGGGTAAATAGCAGGGCAGACTGGGTTCTTTAACCATCACTAGGTAACCAGTCTAGGAGAAGGAAAAACTCTGAATTTAAACCTGTTAAACTCCGCTTAAGAAATTGACTTGTGTTCGTACTCTGCTCGTGCGGAGGAGTTGGTAAATATATATATAAAAACCCAAGGTTGTGTTGACATCCCTCCGTCTGCTGAAGACGATGGCGTAGTGTCCATTTTTTTAAACTGCATTCTGCGCGAGTGACTGAACAGGCCAATTTTTGAATGGCAATCACTGGTGGCAGTTTACTGCAAACAAACAGTGATGCTTGTTGGAGTTGCTGTTGGCTCGCCTTCCTTCTGGCTCTCTTTTCTGTGACGGCTTCTTTTCTCTCTTTTTCACTCCTTTTCCGGCCTTGTTTGACAAGGAGGTGCCAGGCCGCTCGGTTTTCTGCACCAAGGGTTGACATGGCATAAAACCCAACCAACCAACCAACCAATACTTTCCAATACCCTATGCAAGATTACAATCACTACTTACTACTACTACTACTACTACTACTACTTAGCGTCCGTAGTAAATGGTATCAACGGTCCGAGTTCAAATCCTAGACGAGACTGATTGCGTATCACATCGCGCTAATGCCTTTGGGAAGAAAGGCATAAATCTGTCTCGTCTAACCCCCACCCCAGTTATGAGTAAATAGTGGGATATGCCAGGTTCTTTAGCCCTGGTTGGCAATCAGTCTGAGGAAGGAAAACACTGGAAACAAACCAGCTCTACTCCGCTAAGAAGTTTCGCATCCTACCCGTGGCGAAAAGGGTTGGAAGAGAAATACATACATGGTGTTAAATTGTTAATGCGCATGATCAACGTGCAGTGTACTAACAAATGGGGTTAATAATCATAGTCATCTGATATCTAATTTGCATAATGATTTTAATAGGCAGCTTTTAGCAAATAACTGTCCTGTGTTATTCATTCAAACCAGCTGTGCTCCGCTAAAAAAATGATCTTGGTGTCACATCCTGTCTTGCGGCGGAGAGGTTGAGTATAATTACATACTACTACTAACTACTACTACTAAGGCCGGTTTAGCTCAGTTGGTAGAAGCGTTCGGCTAGAAACCACATGGTTCCTAGTTCGATTCCGGTCCTCGCCAACTCAGCGTATGAGTAGCACAGGGATCTGTGCGGTAAAGTAAGGAGCTGATGGTAGGTGTGGCGCTCCACCTCAGTTGCTAAAAACAATCTCCTTTGGTCTAGCGCTAGTGAAAAGGGGATAGACTCCCTCGCTGATTGGCTGATGCCGACTAGCCCCCCGACGACTTTACTTACTTACTACTGGTATTTACATGGTCCCACTTAAACACGATATGGCACAAGGCCGCTTTATGTGGGCACCACCCACAAGCCGAGGTGGTAGGTAGAAAAATTGCGTCAATCCCAGCTCTGCCTCTTTAAGTACAATGGCCCGGCTGGATCGACGCTATTAATTTAGTATCCCATCGGTCCAGATGCCGAGGCTCACTGGACCACCCGTCCCGAAGGACGAGTAGCGTATGAGTAGCACAGGATCTGTGCGGTAAAGTGAGGACTGATGGTAGGTATGACGCTCCACCTCAGACGCTAAAAACAATCTTCTTTGTCTAGCGCTATTGAAAAGGGGATAGACTCTCTCGCTGTCTGGCTGATACCGGACTTAGGCTACCTGGACGCCCTACCTTTTTCATGCATCCTCTTAGCTATTCTAATCAGATTTAGACTCTTTAACCTTGATGTGGCAACCGGTCTAGACTCCGCTTAAAATTGGCCTTGAGTCTCATCTTGCGGTGAGTAAACACATCTATGGTTCTATAAAGATGCAAAAGGTAAAAAACTCGAGGACGAGAGGAAAATTTTTAAGAAAACGTATCCATATCCATATCCCAACGACTTTTTTATATATTTTTACTGCTACAACTGCTGCTGCCTACTAAGGTGTGTGGTGTGTGTGTGTGTGTGTGTGTGTGTGTGTGTGTGTGTGTGTGTGTGTGTGTGTGATTTTTTTCTTTTTCTTTTTCTTTTTTAATTTCTTAAACATATCTACAGAATCCCAATAGAACACTCCTTTATACTAAGCTTCTTTTTTTCTTTTCTCCTCTACACCTTTTCTTTCTGTCGTTTATTTACGAACAGCAAAGAAAGACAAAAATACAAATAAAACAATTAAATAAAAAACTAAAAGAGGTCGTCAGCAACAATGGCCGTATTGTATTTCTCCCTCCAAACACCAGGTGGGAGTTTAAAAGCAATGAGAGTTCTATTAAATGGCTGGAGCCCTTTTCTTTTGATGTCGGTGAGTCCAACAACGAAGGAGAAAAAGAAAATTTATTCTCTTGGGTAATTTTTGATCCTTTTGTCGTCCCGGTCTCCTTGTCCTGATTACGCTATATTTTAGCGTGACGTCGTCAGGCGAATTTCCGGCCTAACTCGATATTTTCAGAATCGCTTTTGCGGCAAATTGGTAACTTTAATCTTTTGTCGTCCCGGTCTCCTGTCCTAATTTACGCTGTGTTTAAGCGTTTAGGCGAAATTCCGGCTCAACTTAAGATATTTCTGAGTCATGTTTTTTGTCCGTCGCTTTTTGTCTGCAGCTTGTCATTTTAATATTTTGTCGTCCTGGTCACATGCCCTAATTTACATATGTTTGATTGTGCTGGCGTCAGGCGAGTTTCCGGCCCAACGTAGATATTTTCTGAGTCGTGTTTTTGTCGGCAAATTGGTAATTTTGATCTTTTGTCGTCCCGGTCTCCTGTTCCTAATTTACGCTATATCTGAGCGTGTCGGAAGCTCAGGCGAATTTCCGGCCTAACTTGGTTTACGCTATGTTTGAGCGTTTCCGACGAATTTCCGGCCCAACTTAGAATATTTTCTGAGTCGTGTTTTTGTCGATTTTGTCGTCAAATTAATGTAGATATTTTACATGCGTCTCCCCTAGATTTTATATCGGCTAACAATATAGGTATTTTAAACCCCCGTCCCATCTCCTGCCCTAATTTACGCTATGTTTTTGCGTGCCGGTCTCCGTCCTAATTTACGTTACTGTTAGCGTGCCGGCGTCAGGTGAATTTTCCAGCCCAGCTTATATTTTTCTGAATCGTTTTTTTTGTCGCTTTTGTTGGCAATTCAATGTAGATAATTTTACACCCCCCCCCCTCTTATAAAAACTGCTTTTTTTTTGTTTGTTCGATGATTTTGTACAAAATTTGAAATCTTAGAGCGTATGCTCAGAGACAAGGAGTTACGGTATGAAAATATGAAATTTATACAAATTCAATCGAAAGAAACGTTTTTTTTAAAAGGGGGTTTAAAATACCTACATTAATTGCAATAAAAAAGCGACAAAAACACGACTAGTTGGTTCGGAAATTCGCGTGCGCCGCACGCTAAAACATAGTGAAATTAGGACCAGGAGTCCGGGACGATAAAAGCATAAATACCATTTCATTTATTTTGTTGCATATTCTCACTCTACCGGATTGTCGTTCTTCTTCTTTCTTTGCGTACAAATACACATCAACGAAAGAAAGAAAGAAAAAAAGAAAGAAAAGAAAAGAAAAGAAAGAAGTACGCAGTCGGGGATTTGATCTCTCTCTTACTCCTCGGGCCCCCCCTCGCCCTGGTGCTGCCGGGGTGCTCCCCCTTTGCGCCCCCCGCCCTCGCCCTCCCCCTCCCGGCTTCCGTTTTTCCCCCCTGTCTTTTGGTTTTGGTTTGNCCCCTTTCGATCTGTTTGTTTGTTTTGTTTTCCTGGCATCTCCCCTCCGTGGGTCCTTTCCTCCCGCTCCCGTTTGCCTACCCTCCATTCTTCTGGCTACTCCACCTTTTTTTCTCCCTCCCTTTTCTCTTTCCCCCTCGCTGGGCCCCTACCGGTCCTCCCCTCCGGTCCCGTGGCGCCGGGCGCCCTGGTCCTGCCGGGGTGCTCCCCCTTCCCCACTCCCGCCTGGCCCCTCCCCCTCCGCTAGCGTTTCCCGGCCTTCCCGGCCCTGTCGCCCCGCCGCCCCGCCTTCTGCACCCTCGCTCCCCAGGGTTGGGGCTGCCCCTCCGGGCCCTCGGGTTGGGCCCCCTCCTCTCGTGCTCCGGCCGCGCTTGCCTTGCCCCCGTTGATGGCCGGGGCCTCTCCGCCGCCCGTCTAGCTCCGCTCAGGGCCCCCGTGGGCGTCTTGCCTGTCCTGACTGCCTCCTCCCTGGGCTTCTCTCCTTCCGCCTCCCGGGTCGCCCACCCCGGCCCCCCGGTGGCCCTTGGGGGGCGGTCTTCCCCACCTCTGACAGGCGGTGGCAGTCGTGCCTTCTCCCGCCCCCCGCCGGCGGCCCTTTAGAGTTTCTCCATCCTCCCCCCTCAGGATTCGCGTCACCCTCCCTTGCCTTTTCCTCTTTGAAACACGCGGTAGCTCTTTTGCCCGTTTCCGTGCGACCCTCACCAATCTTTTTGCCCCTCTCCTTGCCTCTTTCCCCCCACCTCTCACCTCCCTGTTCTTACTCCCCCTCCGTTCCTTTCCGCTACTGCGCATCCGCCATTTTCTGCTCGGAAATTTAGCCCCTACCGGTCCCTCCTATCCTCTATCTATATCTATATCTGTGTGTGTGTGTGTGTGTGTGTGCCGCGTGCCTCTCTTGATCGCGCTCGACATTTCTTTAATCATGCAAATCATTTTTGAGGCCATTTGAATGGCGGTAAATCAAACAGAATGCTCCAGAGTATCATCAAATTTTTACAAGAGAATGTTTTAAAGCAAAAAAGAGAAAATGTTTTACAAAACGGTAAACATGGATTTCGCTACCACCAGCCTGAGTGGAACCCACTGAACTTCCTAGTCAAGAAACTTTCCGGGTGCAGCTGTCAGTAAAGAAGGTTACGGCTGACAATCTTCAGGGACCCTCCACCAATCAATATTATTTCCTTGAAAATAAACTGAGCAAAAATTCAACTTATTTGATTGACATGATCCTCGTTCGTATTCAACGATGTCATTGTGGCTCTTTGTATCTGATGTCGCTCACGTGGAAATTAATAGGAGCGTCCTTTGTTTATTAAAAAAATGTTATATTATTTCCATAAAAAGCATTGTTTTAAAGCTGGTTTCAGTATTGTGCATCGAAAACGTTTCACTATTGTCTATTCGTGTTTTTCATTCCTCTTATTGTTGATTTATAGGGCCGGTTTAGCTCAGTCGGTAGAGTATCGGACTAGGAAGCACAAAGGTCCCCTGGTTCAATACCGGCCCTCGTCAATCAACGTAATGAGTAGCAATATGTAGGGATATGTGCGGTAAAGTAAGGATCCTGACGCCAAAACAATTTGTTGCGCTAGTGAAAAGGTGATAGAGTCCCTCACTGTCTGGCTGTAACGACTTTATTAATTTTTGATTTTATCAAAAATAAATTATTTTGTTAAATATTACATGCCTCTTTAATCATTATCTTACATATGTTCTGCCATGAGGGCAAGCATGGATTATATATGTATGTATGAGGCACCCCTTTTTGATCTGGATTAAGAAAGGACATTTTTTTAATTTAAACCGTCATTAATCCGGTTGTTTTTGTTAAGGGTAGGGTTAGGGGTTAGGTTTAGGGGTTAGTTTTAATAATTTTTTTTTTAAAATCTAAAAATCGTCTGTTAAAACAACCAGATATTTGCAGTGAAATGAAAACATGTCTTTTTCTTTCTTATCCAGATCAAAGGGGTGCCCTAGGTCATAAGGTCCCATTGTCCAATGAAAACTAAAAGGAAACATTTTCGCCGAAAATATTTTGGAAAAAAACTTTTCAAAAAAACCTAGGATACTGTAAAATCGCCGTGTGAGAGCGGAGTTTAAATGCGGGCCATACCCGTGCTTGCTGAGGACAGCATGGACCGCATAAGTTAAACATCGTTGATTCCGGGGTGCCCCCCCCCCAGACAACACCTTCCCCCTCGATTTAACGGGCAGGGCTGGGGTTATTGCCTGGTGCCTGAGGCGCCCTTTAGAGGGGGAAATGCCGACGGGATCAACGCATTTTTTGCCCTCACCTCCCATGAGCTTCGGTTCGTGTGGTGAGGTCCCATATGAATAGTGCCTTGTGCCTAACCCAAACACGTGGGGGTACGTGGTAAATATCGACAGTTTTTTTCTTGTTAATTAACAACCAGTATGGCTGTTAGCGGTTTGTTGTTGTTGTTGCTGCTACCTACTACTACTACTACTACTATACCACCACCACCACCACCAACCAATTACAGTTGAAGACATTCAAGTCCATTTTCCAAAGGTCTCTTGTGCAAAATGAATGAATATTACTAAATTTGTCCGTGCAATGTATTAATAGTTCATGAATAAAAAACAATATTTTGTGTGCGTGTGTGTGGTGTGTGTGTGTGTGTGTGTGTGTGTACATATGTGTGTATGTGTCTATGTGCGTGCGTGCGCACACGTACTCATACATGTAAGAAGAAAAAATCTTTCGTGTGTATGTGTGTGCGTTCCGCTCATCTCACATGTCATAAAACAAGTGTGGCTGGACTTTTTTTCTTCTTCGTGTCTTAAATATCCCGCGCGCGGAGGGAGCCATCTAGACAAAGCTTCCGCTGTCGTCTGTGTCATAGTTGCCTATAAAAGACGTGACCATCCCGACTGCGTACTTCTTTTCTTTTCTTTTCTTTTCTTCTTTTTTTTTTTTTTCTTTCTTTCCTTGATGTGTATTTGTACGCGAAAGAAAGAGAAGACGACAACCAGTAGAGTGAAAGAAATATGGCACAAAATAAAATGAAATGGTAATTTTGATCTTTTATCGTCCCGGACTCCTGTCCTAATTTACACTATGTTTTAGCGTGCCGGCGCCACGCGAATTTCCGAACCAACTTAGTCGTGTTTTTGTCGCTTTTTTATTGGCAATTAATGTAGGTATTTTACACCCCCTTTTAAAAAAACGTTTCTTTTCGATTGAATTTGTATAAATTTCAATTTTCATAAACCGTACCCTTTGTCTCTGAGCATACGCTCTAAGATTTCAAATTTGTACAAATTCAATCGAACAAAACAAAAAAAAAAAACAGTTTTATAAAGAGGGGGGGGGTGTAAAATATCTACATTGAATTGCAACAAAAAGCGACAAAAAAAACGATTCAGAAAATATAAGCTGGGCTGGAAAATTCACCTGACGCCGGCACGCTAAAATAACGTAAATTAGGACAGGAGACCGGCACGCAAAAACATAGCGTAAATTAGGGCAGGAGATCGGGACGGGGGTTTAAAATACCTATATTGATTAGCCGATAAAAATCTAGGGGAGACGCATGTAAAATATCTACATTAATTTGACGACAAAATCGACAAAACACGACTCAGAAAATATCTAAGTTGGGCCGGAATTCGTCGAAACGCTCAAACATAGCGTAAACCAAGTTAGGCCGGAAATTCGCCTGACTCCGACACGCTCAGATATAGCGTAAATTAGGACAGGAGACCGGACGACAAAAGATCAAAAATTACCAATTTGCCGACAAAAACACGACTCAGAAAATATCTACGTTTGGGCCGGAAACTCGCCTGACGCCAGCACAATCAAACATAGCGTAAATTAGGGCATGTGACCAGGACGACAAAATATTAAAATGACCAAGCTGCAGACAAAAAGCGACAAAAAAACATGACTCAGAAAATATCTAAGTTGAGCCGGAATTTCGCCTAAAACGCTTAAACACAGCGTAAATTAGGACAGGAGACCGGGACGACAAAAGATTAAAGTTACCAATTTGCCGACAAAAAGCGACTCTGAAAATATCGAAGTTAGGCCGGAAATTCGCCTGACGACGTCACGCTAAAATATAGCGTAAATCAGGACAGGAGACCGGGACGACAAAAGATCAAAATTACCCAAGAGAACTAAATTTTCTTTTTCTCCTTCGTTGTTGGACTCACCGACATCAAAGAAAAGGGCTCCCAGCCATTTAAATAGAACTCTCATTGCTTTTAAACTCCCACCTGGTGTTTGGAGGGGAGAAATACAATACGGCCATTGTTGCTGACGACCTCTTTTAGTTTTTTATTTAACTGTTTTATTTTGTATTTTTGTCTTTCTTTGCTGTTCGTAAAACTAAACGACAGAAAGAAAAGGTGTAGAGGAGAAAAGAAAAAAAGAAGCTTAGTATAAAGGAGTGTTCTATTGGGATTCTGTAGATATGTTAAGAAATTAAAAAAGAAAAAGAAAAGAAAAAAATCACACACACCACACACACACACACACACACACACACACACACACACACACACACACACCACCTTAGTAGCAGCAGCAGTTGTAGCAGTAAAAATATATAAAAAAGTCGTTGGGATATGGATATGGATACGTTTTCTTAAAAATTTTCCTCTCGTCCTCGAGTTTTTTACCTTTTGCATCTTTATAGAACCATAGATGTGTTTACTCAACCGCAAGATGAGACTCAAGGCCAATTTTAAGCGGAGTCTAGACCGGTTGCCACATCAAGGTTAAAGAGTCTAATCTGATTAGAATAGCTAGAGGATGCATGAAAAAGGTAGGTCGTCCAGGTAGCCTAAAGTCGGTATCAGCCAGACAGCGAGAGAGTCTATCCCCTTTTCAATAGCGCTAGACAAGAAGATTGTTTTTTAGCGTCTGAGGTGGAGCGTCATACCTACCATCAGCTCCTCACTTTACCGCACAGATCCCTGTGCTACTCATACGCTACTCGTCCTTCGGGACGGGTGGTCCAGTGAGCCTCGGCATCTGGACCGATGGGATACTAAATTAATAGCGTCGATCCCAGCCGGCCTCATTGTACTTAAAGAGGCAGAGCTGGGATTGACGCAATTTTTCTACCTACCACCTCGGCTTGTGGGTGGTGCCCACATAAAGCGGCCTTGTGCCATATCGTGTTTAAGTGGGACACATGTAAATACCAGTAGTAAGTAAGTAAAGTCGTCGGGGGGCGGCCTAAAGTCGGCATCAGCCATCAGCGAGGGAGTCTATCCCCTTTTCACTAGCGCTAGAGACCAAGGAGATTGTTTTAGCAACTGAGGTGGAGCGCCACACCTACCATCAGCTCCTTACTTTACCGCACAGATCCCTGTGCTACTCATACGCTGAGTTGGCGAGGACCGGAATCGAACTAGGAACCATGTGGTTTCTAGCCGAACGCTCTACCAACTGAGCTAAACCGGCCCTTAGTAGTAGTAGTAGTAGTAGTATGTAATTATACTCAACCTCTCCGCCGCAGACAGGATGTGACACAAGATCATTTTTTTAGCGGAGCACAGCTGGTTTGAATGAATAACACAGGACAGTTATTTGCTAAAAGCTGCCTATTAAAATCATTATGCAAATTAGATATCAGATGACTATGATTATTAACCCCATTTGTTAGTACACTGCACGTTGATCATGCGCATTAACAATTTAACACCATGTATGTATTTCTCTTCCAACCCTTTCGCCACGGGTAGGATGCGAAACTTCTTAGCGGAGTAGAGCTGGTTTGTTTCCAGTGTTTTCCTTCCTCTAGACTGATTGCCAAACCAGGGCTAAAGAACCTGGCATATCCCACTATTTACTCATAACTGGGGTGGGGGGTTAGACGAGACAGATTTATGCCTTTCTTCCCAAAGGCATTAGCGCGATGTGATACGCAATCAGTCTCGTCTAGGATTTGAACTCGGACCGTTGATACCATTTACTACGACGCTAAGTAGTAGTAGTAGTAGTAGTAGTAGTAGTAGTGATTGTAATCTTGCATAGGTATTGGAAAGTATTGGTTGGTTGGTTGGTTGGGTTTTATGCCATGTCAACCCTTGGTGCAGAAAACCGAGCGGCCTGGCACCTCCTTGTCAAACAAGGCCGGAAAAGGAGTGAAAAAGAGAGAAAAGAAGCCGTCACAGAAAAGAGAGCCAGAAGGAAGGCGAGCCAACAGCAACTCCAACAAGCATCACTGTTTGTTTGCAGTAACTGCACCAGTGATTGCCATTCAAAAATTGGCCTGTTCAGTCACT
This sequence comes from Doryteuthis pealeii, assembly GCA_023376005.1. NCBI lineage: Eukaryota > Metazoa > Mollusca > Cephalopoda > Myopsida > Loliginidae > Doryteuthis > Doryteuthis pealeii. The sequence goes on along the minus strand of CM042154.1, from coordinate 77,268,457 downwards.
CGCGCAGATGCAGTTTTAAAAAAATGGACACTACGCCATCGTCTTCAGCAGACGGAGGGATGTCAACACAACCCTTGGGTTATTTTATATATATATTTACCAACTCCTCCGCACGAGCAGAGTACGACACAAAGTCAATTTCTTAAGCGGAGTTTAACAGGTTTAAATTCAGAGTTTTCCTTCTCCTAGACTGGTTACCTAGTGATGGTTAAAGAACCCAGTCTGCCCTGCTATTTACCCATAGCTGGAGGAAGAATCGGATTCATACCTTTCCCAAGGGTATTAGCGCCATGTGAAATGCCAACAGCTTCGTCCAAGAATTGAACTCGGGTTGACGAGTCCATTTAGCCCAAGCGCCTCCATAAATTATGGGTTATTTTATATAGAATACTTTTTGTTTAATTCATTCTTGGTGGGTATTCAAATATTTTTATCGCACCTTTTTAAAACTTATCTTTTGATCTCTTAATAGGGTCAGAGTGAACCTGGGGGTAATGGCAATGAAGAGCTTAAGAATTAGAACTTCACCACTAGATACAGTGTAACGTCATACTCAGGACTCTAAGACCCTCAGCCACCGCCTTCTAGCACATATGACAAAAGGTTGGGGTGCTATAAGGGCAATAGGTTCGGGACAATCATATAGGTGCTAAAACAAAATAAAAATAAGGAAATACTAATTGCAGCAGTCATACAAAGAAATTGCAACATATTGACAAAGAAATACATTAAAAAAAGTAGAGAACAGAAATAAGAAGAAAAACAACTATATGGGTACTTCAAGCGACAAACTGAAGAGATTTCACACCAGAACATATGGGCATGGCTAAGAAGAGGAAACCTCAAAAGAGAAACTGAATCTCTTTTGATGGTAGCACAAAACAATGCCATAAGAACAAATTATATAAAGGCAAAATAGATAAGACGCAACAGAATAACAAGTGTAGAATGTGTGGAGACAAAGACGAAATGGTTAATTATATAATAAGCGAACGCAGCAAACTAGCATAGAGAGAGAGAGAGAGAGAGAGAGAGAGAGAGAGAGAGAGAGAGAGAGAAAGAGAGAGAGAGAGAGAGAGTGTGTGTGTGTGTGTGGGGGTGAAAGTAATAATAATTAGGATCTGATTCATTTGGAACTGTTTTGTTATAATAAAGGAGAAGAGGAAATATAGAAGAGAGAGAGAGAGAGAGAGAGAGAGAGAGAGGAGAGAGAGAGAAGAGAGAGAGAGAGAGAGAGAAGAACAATAAATAGAGTGGGGGCGAAAGTAATAATAATTAGGATCTGATTCATTTGTAACTGTTTTGTTATAAATAAAGGAGAAAGAGGAAATATAGAAGAGAGAAGAGAGAGAAGAAGAGAGAGAAGAGAGAGAGTTGGAGGAGAAAGGAAAGAGAGAGAGAGGGAGTTTGGGAGGAGAAAGGAAAGAGAGTTAGGAGGAGAAAGGAAAGAGAAGAGAGAGAGAGAGAGAGGGGATAGAGGAGAGAGAGAGAAGAGAGAGAGAGAGAGAGAGAGAGAGAGAGAGAGAAAGAGAGAGAGAGAGAACAATAAATAGAGTGGGGGCGAAAGTAATATAATTAGGATCTGATTCATTTGTAACTGTTTTGTTATAATAAAGGAGAAAGAGGAAATATAGAAGAGAGAGAGAGAAAAGAGAGAGAGAGAGAGAGTTGGGAGGAGAAAGGAAGAGAGAGAGAAGAGAGAGAGAGGAGAGAGAGAGAGAGAGAGAGAGAGAGAGAGAAAAATAAAGAGAGACGAAGTAATAATATTAGAAGATGATTTATGTGTATCCCCATGTCCAAAACCACAAGATTAAACTTAATTATTGCAAACAATTCAACAACGAAAAGATTATAAAGCCAAAACCAAAGAGTCTAAGCGTTTTCAATGGACAAAATGACGTTGAAGGAATAATAATAATAATAATAATAATAAAATAATAATAATAAAGAGCAATATAATAATTAAATAAATATAATAAGAGCAAAGACAAATTACTATGGCGGCCAACATAGTAGAAATGGCAGATGGACAAACAGAAAAAGACAAAAGACTAGAAAACAAAAATGGGAAGAAAACATTATATGGACGCTTCAAACGACAAATAGATGAGGTTGCACATGGAAAGACTTGGACATGGTTAAGAAAGGGAAACCTCAAAGAGAAACAGATCACTTATAATTGCTGCAACAAATAATGCCATAAGGACAAACTACATCAAAGCGAAAATTGATAAGACCCAACAAAATAGTAAATGTAGACTTTGCGGTAATAGAGATGAGACTGTTAACCATATACTCTGCGAATGTAGCAAACTAGCCACAACGAGAATACAAAACTAGACACGACTGGTTGGGAAGGTGATCCACTGGGAATTATGCAAGAAATTAAATTTTGAGACCACACAACAAAAATGGTATATGCATAAACCAGAATCTGTTCTTTTGAGAACGAAACGCACAAAAAATTCTCTGGGACTTTGAAATTAAAACGGATCACCTTATCCCAGCAAGAAGACCAGACCTAGTGTTGATTACAAAAAGAACGAACTTGTCAACTGGTGGATTTTGCAGTGCCCAGCAGATCACAGAGTGAAGTTAAAGGAAAATGAAAAAATAGACAAATATCTGGACCTTGCCAGAGAACTGAAAAAGTTATGGAATATGAAAGTGAAAGTTATAACCATTTGTGGTGGTGCAACTGAAACAGTCCAAAAGGATTAGAAAGGGTTTGGAAAGTTTGGATATCAGGGAAGGATTGAAACCATTCAGAACACTGCACTGCTGCATCTGCCAGAATACTCAGAAGAGTCCTGGAGACCTGAGGAGACTTGCTGTCACTCAGACTCCAGTGAAAGACCATCAGCTAACACTGATGTGAAAACTCAAAAGGAGTAAATAATAATAATAATATAATAATAATAATACAAATCAAACTGGACCTTGGCCAGAGAACTGAAAAAGTTATGGAATATGAAAGTCAAGTGATACCAATTGTAGTTTGGTGCACTTGGAAAGGTCAAAAGGATTGGAAAGGGCTTTGGAAAGTTGGATATCAGAGGAAGGATTGAACCATTCAGAACACTGCACTGCTGCATCTGCAGAATACTCAGAATAGTCCTGGAGACCTGAGAGACTTGCTGTCACTTAGACTCCATGAAAGACCACCGCTAACACTGATGTGAAAACTCGAAAAGGAGTAAATCTTATTATAATGGAGATTGTGTGTTTTTCTGTCTGTAACCGAAACTATATTCTACTCAAGTCACAATTCTCTTTATTATTATCTCACATTCTCCATGATTTTATTTTTATTTAAATCTCAATTTATTAATAAAATTGTCATACATTATTAATACTGTTAACCCTATATAATTACTAACATGCAATTGTATTTAATATAATAAACAAATAACGGGTTGACAGTGTGAACGGGAAGGCTAATTTGCATATTGATATTAAAAATTTGATTTTAATAAATATGTGTTTAGTATTATTGATTTCTAATTGTTTGGTTTTATTTTAATGAATATAAGCAAAAATCTCTTAAATGAAATCATTAACAAGATAAAATAAATGTCATTTTATTCTTCACTCCTCTTTTTAACTAAATACTAAATTCGAAAAAATAAACAATGAAGATGAAGGTGATGGAAGAGTAAGTTTCAGTTTGTTCCATTTTTTTATTATCCCTTGTTCAAAATCTTTTATTATACTCCTCTGTTTCAAATCTTTTAATCTGTATCTCTTATTTAGTTTTCATTAGCCTTTCTAATTTAATACAATATTTTATTACATTAAAACTTAAATACTTGCACCCCGAAGGGTGCATATATTTGCTAGTAAATGAATAATAATAATAATAATATACAAACAAAATAGCAATACAATATCTAAGGAATTTCAGGATTTAGACGGATCACCATATCGAGGCCAAGAAATTAAACTTAGTGCAAAACAAAGATAAGGCAACAAACGTTCCTAGCCGGGCAATCAGGTGAAATTAAATGAGAAGAAAAGATAGATTATGAGTTAAGAAAATTTATTCAAGTTGTAAGCTAAAAAGGAGCTCGAGAAGAGGCGATCTGAAAAAAGGACGAATAGGCTACCTGCCGGTCCTGGTCGAGTAGACAACATGCTTTTTGCTTATTATGCCGGTACTCGTTAAATAAACAAACCTACTTTTATGCTTATTTCACTGTCACTGTAAATATTTTTAGGTGCTATTCGCAGAATTGCGTCCCGGCCTCCAGCCTTAAAAATCGCTAGGCGGTGATAGCTGAAAAAATCAAAAAACAAAAACAAAAAACAACCAGCTCTACGAATGAAGTCCCTAGTTGTTGTTTTTAGTTAAAAAAAATAAATTGTTTGAAATAAATTTAAAATAAAATAAAAATATCGAAAAAAAATGTTTTGATATTTTATTTGTAATTGATTGTCGAAAAAAAAATACCGAAAAAAAAAAGATATTTTTTAGCGGATTGAAGGCGTTTTTATCGACATTTTTTTTTTAGTGGTTTGAAGGCGTTAAAAGTAAGCCTATTTTTATCGACAAGTAAATGTAAATATTTAGCCCCCCCCCGAATATTTAAAGAGGTAGAGGGTTAAGATATTCACATTTACTTGTCGAAAATGACTGGAGGGGGTAAAATATCGCATTTACGTTTTTTCAGCTATCACCGCCTAGTCTTTTTTAAGGCAGGAGGCCGGGACGCAATTCTGCGAATAGCACGTATTTTTTTATTATGAATGCAAGTAATGTTTAAAATAGGCAAGCACTGATTTAATGAAACATATTGATACGTTATTTTTTTAAATTCTCAATGCAAGAAATAAATTAAAGAATAGATAAATAAATAAAGGGAAATAACAAAGGAAATGATAAAGGTAAATTTGATTATCATGATTTTTTTCATAAACAAATATTAAAAGAAATCCAGTAGTCTCGGAATATTCAAGCAGTCTCTACAATCCAAAACTTGCCTTTGGCCGTGGTTCTTTTACCGTTCAAATTTAACGAGTACCGGCATAATGAGCCAAAGACCAGGTTTGCCTATCAACCAGGACCGGCAGTGTAGCCTCTTCCAAAAAAGGAGAACCAAGAGATAATTGAGACACTGAGTGTAATAATAACGAAACGGATAGGCTAAAGAAAGCTTTATTCTACTTAAAATAATGAATTACAGTTTACTGAGAGCTTATATACTCTTAGAAACAGCAAAGAGTTCCCCAAAGGGGAAATAATAATAATAAAATAGGGGAAGTAATTCTCATTTACTTGTTACACCAAGGTCGTTAAAATTCAAGGAATTATTGAACAATTGATCTCTTTTTCTTTTTTTTTTTCTTTTTTTCTTTTTTGTTGCTCATACTAAGTTTTGACTGGCACATTCTCCGGCCTTCTTCAGGTATGATATGCACTTCCACAAGAAAAGAGTTTTTTTTTTGTTCTAGTCTATTTCTAGCAAAAAACGGTAACATAAGGGGATTAAAAAAAAAAAAATAACAATAACAATCTCTCAGGAGCCCTCGGACAGGAAAGCATCCTCTGGGCATGCGCAGAAAAAGATCCCTTTGTTTCAATAAGCTTTTTAGCTATTTGAGAAACCAGGGTGTGTGGGGTGGATCTTACCCTTTTCATGGGGTGCAACGGGCGCATTTTTCGGCTCCGTTGAAAGGGCAGAATTTCATGGGTTCACTATGTATGTAACATTCCGTTGTAGTTGCATTTAGTTCACTCCAATTCATCTTATCATTTTTTTTTTATTCTTCTCTTCTATACTAGAATTATAATGATAACGACCGGCCCCACCCTGCTGGGAGGAGGGGAGCACCTGCTGGGAGGGGGGGATTCGAAAGAGACCTTCACGTTCCACTCTCATTCACACGTTATTTGAGATATACTCATTTAACAAGTCACGGGGTTAGTTTCTTTTCTTTGTTTTTTTTTGGGTTTTTTTGTTTAAAGGTGTCATGCCCACTGGTATATATATATATATATATATATATATATATATATTTTTTTTTTTTTTACCGAGACACCATCTCTTGGAAAATTGCCATCCAAAGCTAAAGATCACCTCCTACCTGTGAATTATTATTCATCCTCTGTCGGATGCCAAATTGTTACTTCGAGATCACAGAGTTGATTTTTTTTGAATGGACAACACGTGTTCGTCTCTTCCAGGGTGCAGTGAACTATGCGAGAAAGGGACGTTCAACTCTCTGATATATACTTGCAATAACTACGCACCTAATTTATTATCATTACAGGGGTGAGGTGTCAAAGTTTAGGTACCGGACATGGATCCCGAAACATTTATTATCTAGACCAGGGGTTCCCAACCTTTTTCAGCTCATGGCCCACTTTGAAATCATAATGTTTTTTGTGGCCGATGAAATTATTATAAATAAAAAAATATTTCCATTTTACATAAGATATTTATAATTCTAAGTTCATTATCTTATTCAATTGGCATATAAGGGCGTATCAGGGGCATAAACCTTTCCTCACTCTCCCTGCCATGAATTAGTTGACATCTTACTTACTTTCTAGAAAATAAAATTTCCCACATATATGATTGGATTTTGTATATAAAGTATGCTCTGAAATCATATAGAATTAATATTTCCCTTGGCCCACCCTGAATTTGCTGTGGCCCATTTTGGCCATTGTGGCCATAGGTTGGGAACTACTGATCTAGACTAGCAAAAATATGCACCCTCCGGGTACTATTAATCTTATTATTATTATTATTCATTCCTTTTGAGTTTTCACATCAGCGTTAACTGATGGTCTTTCACTGGAGTCTGAGTGACAGCAAGTCTCCTCAGGTCTCCAGGACTCTTCTGAGATTGCAGCAGTGCAGTATTCTGGATGGTCTCAATCTTTCCTCTGATGTCCAGATTTTTCCAATCCCTTTCCAATCCTTTGGGACCGTTCCAAGTGCACCAACTACAATTGGTATCACTTTGACTTTCATATTCCATAACTTTTCAGTTCTCTTGCAAGGTCCAGGTATTTGTCCATAATTTTTCATTTTCCTTCATCTTCACCTGTGATCTGCTGGAACTGCAAAATCCACCAGTTGACAAGTTCCTTTCTTTTTTGTTAATCAACACTAGGTCTGCTTCTTCTTGCTGGGATAAGGTGATCCGTTTATTATTTTATTATTATTTATTAGTTATTATTAGATTTTCACTGTAAGTATGAGAGACAGCAAGTCTCCTCAGGTCTCCAGGATTCTTCCTGAGTATTCTAATCCGACCTTAAAAATGCTGTTGTTTGGATGGTTTAGATCTTCCTCTGATTTCAATTCCCCCAGTTTTCTGTTCAAATTCTTGGGGACCATCCAAGAGCACCAACAATATCTAGGTACCCCTTCAACCCTCATTTCCACAGTACTTTCAGTTCTCTGGAACGGTCCAAATTTTCTTCTTGTTAATTACACTAAGTCTGGTCTTCTGGACGGGATTAGTATCCGTCACTGTATCTCAACAGTCTCAATGACTTTTTTTCTTCGCCCTGTGATCTGCTGGAACTGCAACAATTACCAGTTGACAAATTCTCTTTATTATTCCTCTGCGATTTCTTTCACTGGAGTTTTGAATTAATAGATCTTTTTTCGGGTACAGGATATTATAGCCGGAATTTTAACCAATGAAGACTGACTTTAGTCTGGAGGGTGCTAGTGGTAATGGTTAGAGTGTAGAAAATGGACTCAGTCGACCCGAGTTCAACCATCCTGGACGAAAGCTACAGTTCACTACATACTAATACCCTTGGGAAAGATATGAATCAACAGCTAATGCTAGCTACGGGTAAATAGTAGGACAGACTGGGACTCTTTAACCTTGATTAGGCAACCAGTATAAGAGAAGGAAAAACCTGATTTCAAACCTGTTAAACTACCTTGGAATGGTCCCCCTACTAGAATAGACTCAGTCCTAATAGTGATTTCATTATTTTAAATTCTTTTAGATTTTTCCTTCTCCTATATCTGGTTTTGCCTAATCAAGGTTTCAAAGAGTCCAGTCTGTCCTACTATTTACCCCGTAGCTAGATTAGTGAGTGATTCAATATCTTTCCCAAGGGTATTAGTGTTATGTGAACTGTAGCTTTCGTCCAGGATATTTGAACTCGGTCCGACGAGTCATTTCTTACGACTCTAACCATTACACTACGCACCTCCAACTAAAGTCAGTCTTCATTGTTACGGCTATAATATCCTGTTGACCCGAAAAAAGTTTTTTATTATTCAAACTCAGTAAAAGAAAATCGCAGGAAGTAAAGAGAATTTGTCAACTGGTAAATTTGCAGTTCCAGCAGATCACGGCGAAGAAAAAGTCATTGAGACTTTGAGATACAGACGGATCCACCTAATCCCGTCCAGAAACCAGACCTAGTGTTAATTAACACAGAAGAAAATTGGGCCTTCCAGAGAACTGAAAGTACTGTGGAACATGAGGGTGAAGGTGGTACCATTTTGTTGGTGCTCTGATGGTCCCCAAGAATTTGGAACAGAACTGGGGGAATTGGAAATCAAGGAAGAATCTAAACATCCAAACAACAGCATTTTTAAGGTCGGATAGAATACTCCAGAAGAATCCTGGAGCCTGAGGCAGACTTGCTGTCTCTCATACACCGTGAAAAATCAATAATATTAATAATTAATATAATAAAATAAACGATTCACCTTATCAGCAAGAAGAGCAGACCTGTGTTGATTAACAAAAAAAGAAAGAACTTGTCAACTGGTGGATTTTGCAGTTCCAGCAGAGCACAGGGTGAAGATGAAGGAATGAAAAATGGACAAATAGCCTGGGACCTTGCAAGAGAACTGAAAAAGTTTATGGAATTGAAAGTCAAAAGTGATACAATTTGTAGTTGGTGCCTTGGAACGTCCCAAAAGGGATTGGAAAGGGATTGGAAAATCTGGACATCAGAGGAAAGATTGAAGCACCATCCAGAAATACTGCACTGCTGCAATCTCAGAAGAGTCCTGTGAGACCTGAGGAGACTTCTGTCACTCAAACTCCAGTGAAAGCCATTCAGTTAACGCTGATGTGAAAACTGCAAAAGGGAATGAATAATAATAATGAATAAGATTAAATAGTACCCGGAGGTGCATATTTTGCTAGTCTAGATCAGTAAGTCCCAACCTATGGCACCTGGCCAAAATGGGCCACAAGCAAAATTTCAGGTGGGCCAAAGGAAATATTATAATTCTATCATGATTTCAGCGCATACTTTTTTTATATTCAAATCAATCAATCCTATGTGGGCAAATTTATATTTTCTAGAAAGTAAGATGTCAACTAAATTCATGGCAGGGGAAGAGTGAGGAAAGGTTTTAATGCCCTGATACGCCTTATTGCCAATTGAAATAAGATAAATGACTTAGAATTTAATAATATCTTAGTAAAATGAATATTTTTTCTATTATAATATTTCATCGGCCACAAAAACATTATGATTTCAAAGTGGGCCATGAGCTGAAAAAGTTGGGAACCCCTGGTCTAGATAATAAATGTTTGGGAATCCATGTCCGGTACCTAAACTTTGGACACCTCACCCCTGTAATGATAATAATTAGGTGGTAGTTATTGCAAGTTATATCAGAGAGTTGAACGTCCTTTCTCGCATCAGTTCACTGGCACCTGGAAGAGACGAACCGTGGTTGTCCATTCAAAAAAATCAACTCTGTGATCTCGAAGTAACAATTTTGGCATCCGACAGAGGATGGAATAATAATCATAGGCGGTAGGAGGTATCTTTAGCTTTTGGAATGGCAATATTCCAAGAGAGGTGTCTCGGTAAAAACAAAAAAATAATATATATATATATATAATATATATATATATATACCAGTTGGGGGCATGACACCTTAAACAAAAAAAACCCCAAAAAAAAACAAAAGAAAAGCAAATCTAACCCCGTGACGTTTAAATGAGTATATCTCAAATAACGGTGTGAATGAGAGTGGGAACGTGAAGGTCCTTTCCGAATCCCCCCCTCCCAGCAGGTGCTCCCTCCTCCAGCAGGGTGGGGCCGGTCGTATCATTATCAATTCTAGTTAGAAGAACGAAGAATAAAAAAAATGATAAGCATGAATTGGAGTGACTAAATGCAAACTACAACGGAAATGTTACATACATCGTGAACCCATGAAATTCTGCCCTTTCAACGGAGCCGAAAAATGCCCCCGTTGCATCCCCATGAAAGGGGTAGATCCACCCCACACACCCTGGTTTCTCAAATAGCTAAAAAGCTTATTGAACAAAGGGGGATCTTTTTCTGCGCATGCCCAGAGGATGCTTCCTGTCCGAGGCTCCTGAGAGATTGTATTGTTATTATTTTTTTTTAATCCCTTATGTTACCGTTTTGCTAGAATAGAACTAAGAACAAAAAAAAAACCTCTTTTCTGGGAAGTGCATATCATACCTGAAGAGGCCGGAGAATGTGCAGTCAAAACTTAGTATGACAACCAAAAAAGAAAAAGAAAAAAAAAAAGAAAAAGAGATCAATTGTTCCATAATTCCTTGAATTTTAACGACCTTGGTGTACAAGTAAATGAAATACTTCCCCTATTTTATATTATTATTTCCTTTGGGGAACTCCTTTCGATGTTTCTAAGGTAATAAGCCTCAGTAAACTGCTAATTCATTATTTAGTAGAATAAGCTTCTTAGCCTAATCCGTTTGTTATTATTACACTCGTGGGTCTCAATTATCTCTGGTTCTCCTTTTTTGGAGAGGCTACACTGCCCGGTCCTGGTTGTAGGCAAACCTGTCTTCTGGCCTCATTATGCCGGTACTCGTAAATTTGAAACGTAAAAGAAACCACGGCCAAAGGGCAAGTTTTGGATTTGGTAAGAGACTGCTTGAATATTCCGAGACTACTGGATTTCTTTTAATATTTGTTTTGAAAAATCATGATAATCAAATTACCTTTATCATTTCCTATGTTATTTCCTTTTATATTATTTATCTATTCTTTATTTATTTCTTGCATTGAGAATTTAAAAAAATAACCGGTATAATATGTTCACTTAAATCAGTGCTGCTATTTTTAACATTATTGCAGTTCATATAAAAAAATACGTGCTATTCGCAGAATTGCGTCCGCGGCTCTGCCTTAACAAAAGACCTAGGCGGTGATAGACTGAAAAAACGTAAATGCGATATTTTCCCCTCCAGTCATTTTTTCGACAAGTAAATGTGAATATCTTAACCCTCTACCTCTTTAAAATATTCGGGGGCGGGGCTAAATATTTACATTACTTTTTTGGGGTTCCCCCCCCCGAATTTAAAAAATATGGCTTAGCTTTTAACGCCTTCAACCACTAAAAAAAAAATTGTGATAAAAACGCCTCAATCCGCTAAAAAATATCTTTTTTTTTTTTTCGGTAATTTTTTTTTCGACAATCAATTCAAATAAATATCACATTTTTTTTCGATATTTTTTATTTTATTTATAATTTATTTCAACAATTTTTATTTTTATTTTAACTGAAAACAACAATAGGGACTTCATTCGTAGAGTGGTTGTTTTTTTTGTTTTTGTTTTTTGTTTTTTCAGCTTCACGCCTAGCGATTTTTAAGGTGGAGGCCGGGACGATTCCTGCGAATAGCACCTAAAATATTTACCGGTGACAGTGAAATAAGCATAAAATAGGTTTGTTTATTTTAACGAGTACCGGCATGAATAAGCAGCATGTTTTGTCTACTCGACCAGGACCGGCAAGGGTACCTATTCGTCCCTTTTTCAGATCGCTCTTTCTGCGAGCTCCTTTTTATGCTTACAACTTGAATAATTTTTCTTAACTCATATCTATTCTTTTCTTTCTCATTTAATTTCACCTGATTTGCCCGGCTAGGACCCGTTTGTTGCTTATCTTTGGTTTTTGCACTAAGTTTAATTTTTCTTGGCCTCCCATAGGTGAGTCCGTCTAAATCCTGAAATTTTAGATATGTATGCTATTTTGGTTTGTATATTTATTATTATATTATCATTACTAGCAATATATGCACCCTTCGGTGCAAGTATTTAAGTTTTAATGTAATAAAAATTTGTATTAAATAGAAAAGCTAATGAAACTAAAATAAGATACAGCATAAAAAAGATTTGAAACAGAGGGAGTATAATCAAAGATTTGAAACAGAGGGACTAAAATAAAAAACTTGGAACAACGAAACTACTCTTCCTCACTCTCATCTTTCATTGTTATTTTTTCGAAATTTAGTACTTTAGTTAAAAGAGGAAGTGAAGAATAAAATGACATTATTTTATTTGTTAAATAGATTTCATTAAGAGATTTTTGCTATATATTCATAAAATAAAACAACAATTAGAAATCAATAATAACTACAACAACAATATTTATTAAATCAAATTTTTTTAATATCAATATGCAAATTAGCCTTCCCGTTCACACTGTCAACCGTTATTTTGTTTTATATATAATACAATTGCATGTTAGTAGTATGTATATAGGGTTAACAGTATTAATAAGTATGCAATTTTAAATAATTGAGATTTAATACAAAATAAAAATAAAATCATGGAGAATGTGATGATCAATAATAACGAGAATGTGACTTGAGTAGGAAATATCAGTTTCGGTTATCAGACGAAAACACACCAAATCTCCCATTATCATAAGATTTACTCTTTCGAGTTTTATCACATCATGTTTAGCGGATGGTCATTTCACTGGAGTCTAAGTGACAGCAAGTTCCTCAGGTCTCCAGGACTAATCTGAGTTTCTGGCAGATTGCAAGCAGTGCGTGTCTGAATGGTTTCAATCCTTCCTCTGATATCCAAACTTTCCAACACCCTTTCCAATCCTTTCTGGGACCGTTCCAAGTGCACCACTAACAATGGTATCACTTGACTTTCATGATTCATAACTTTAGTTCTCTGCAAGTACAGTTTGATTTGTATTATTATATTATTAATTATTATTATATTATTACTCTTTTCGAGTTTATTCCACATCAATCGCTTAGCGTGATGGTCTTTCACTGGATCTGAGTGACAGCAAGTCCTCCTGAGGTCTCCAGGACTCTTCTGAGTATTGCTGGCAATTGCAGCAAGTGCTAGTGTTCTGAATTGGTTATCGAATCCTTCTCTGATATGCCAATATCCCCCTCAATCCTTCTAATCCGTCTTTGGGACTGTTCCAAGTGCAACCCCCACCACAAGTGGTATAACTTTCACTTTCATATCCTACTTTTCAGTTCTCTGGAAGGTCCAGAATATTTGTCTATTTTTTCATTTTCCTTTAATTCACTCTGTGGATCTGCTGGCCCTGCAAAATCCCACCAGTTGACAAGTTCTTTCTTTTTGTTAATCCAACACTAGGTTCTGGTCTTCTTGATGGGATAGGTGCATCGTTTAATTTCAAAAGTCCCAGAGAATTTTGTGCGTTTCGTTCTCAGAACAGATTCTGGTTATGCATATACCATTTTGTTGTTGAGTCAAAAATTTAATTTCTTGCATAATTCCATGGATCACCTCCCAACCATCGTGTCTAGTTTTGTATTCTGCAGTTGTGACTAGTTTTCGCTACATTCGCAGAGTATAATGGTTACACAGTGCCTCTCGCTTTACCGCAAGCTACATTTACTATTTTGTTGGGGTCTTATCAATTTTCGCTTTGATGTAGTTTGGTCCTTATAGGCATTATTGTGGCAGCAATTTATAAGTGATTCTGGTTCTCTTTGAAGGTTCCCTTCTTAAACCATGTCCAAGTCTTTCCATGATGCAACTCATCTAATTCTTGTCGTCGAAGCGTCCATTATAATGTTTTTCCATCCCATTTTTGTTTTACTTAGTCTTTGTCGTTTTTCTGTTTGTCCCATCTGCCATTCTTCTTACTATTGTGGCCGCCATAAAGTATTTTTGTCTTGTGCTTATCTTTATTATTAATTTATTATATGAATTACTTATATTTCGCTCTTTAATTATTTATTATATATATTATTAATTATTATTATTATCTTCAACGTCATTTTGTCCATTGAAAACGCTTAGACTCTTTGGTTTTTGGCTTATAATCTTTTCGTTGTTGAATTGTTTGCAATAATTAAGTTTAATCTTGTGGTTTTGGACATGGGGATACACATAAATCATCTTCTAATTATTATTACTTCGTCTCTCTTTTAATTTTCTCTCTCTCTCTCTATCTCTCTCTCTCTCTCTCTTCCTCTCTCCTCTCTCTCTCTCTTTCCTTTCTCCTCCCAACTCTCTCTCCTCTCTCTTTCTCTCTCTCTCCTTCTATCTTTCCTCTCTCCTCCTTACAATGAATCTCTAATTTTTCTTTCTCCCCCACTCTATTTATTTTCTCTCTCTATCTCTTTCTCTCCTCTCTCTCCTCCTTCTCTCTCTCTCTCTCTCTCTCTCTTATCCTCTCTCTCTTCTCTCTCTCTTCTTCCTTTCTCCTCCCAACTCTCTTTCCTTTTCTCCTCCCAACTCCCTCTCTCTCTCTCTTTCCTTTCTCCTCCCAACTCTCTCTCTCTCCTCTCTTTCTCTCTCTCTCTCTTCTTTTCCTCTCTCCTCTTTTATAACAAAACTCCTCCTTCTCTTTTCTTTCCCCTCCCACTCTATTATTGTTCTCTCTCTCTCTCTCTCTCTCTCTCTCTCTCTCTCTCTCCTCCTCTCTCTCTCTCTCTCTCTCTCTCTCTCTATATTTCCTCTTCTCCTTTATTCTCAAAACTCTTCTGAATCAGATCTCTAATTTCTTTCTTTCACCCCCACACACACACACACTCTCTCTCTCTCTCTCTCTCTTCTCTCTCCTCTCTCTCTCTCTCTCTCTCTCTCTCTCTCTCTCTCTCTCTAGCTAGTTTGCTGCGTTCGCTATTATTAATTAACCATTTCGTCTTTGTCTCCACACATTCAACACTTGCTATTCTGTTGCGTCTTATCTATTTTTGCCTTTATATAATTTGTTCTTATGCATTGTTTTGTGCTACCATCAAAAGAGATTCAGTTTCTCTTTTGAGGTTTCCTCTTCTTAGCCATGCCCATATGTTCTGGTGTGAAATCTCTTCAGTTTGTCGCTTGAAGTACCCATATAGTTGTTTTTCTTCTTATTTCTGTTCTCTACTTTTTTTAAATGTATTTCTGTTTGTCAATATATTGCAATTTCTTTGTATGACTGCTGCAATTAGTATTTCCTTATTTTTATTTGTTTTAGCACCTATATGATTGTCCCGAACCTATTGCCCTTATAGCACCCCAACCTTTTTGTCATATGTGCTAGAAGGCGGTGACTGAGGGTCTTAGAGTCCTGAGTATGACGTTACACTGTATCTAGTGGTGAAGTTCTAATTCTTAAGCTTTCATTGCCATTACTCCCAGGTTTACTCTGACCCTATTAATAGATCAAAAGATAAGTTTTAAAAAAGGTGTGAATAAAAATTTGAATACCCACCAAGAAATGAATTAAACAAAAAGTATTCTATAATAAATAACCCATAATTTATGGAGGCGCTTGGGCTAAATGGACTCGTCAACCGAGTTCAATTCCTGGACGAAGCTTGGCATTTCACATGGCGCTAATACCCTTGGGAAAGGTATGAATCCGAGTCTTCCTCCAGCTATGGGTAAATAGCAGGGTAGACTGGGTTCTTTAACCATCGCTAGGTAACCAGTCTAGAAGGAAAACTCTGAATTCAAACCTGTTAAACTCCGCTTAAGAAATTGACTTTGTGCCGCACCCTGCTCGGGCGGAGGAGTTGGTAAATATATATATAAAATAACCCAAGGGTTGTGTTGACATCCCTCCGTCTGCTAAAGACGATGGCGTAGTGTCCATTTTTTAAAAACTGCATCTGCACGAATGACTGAACAGGCCAATTTTTGAATGGCAATCACTGGTGCAGTTACTGCAAACAAACAGTGATGCTTGCTTGGAGTTGCTGTTGTCTCGCCTTCCTTCTGGCTCTCTTTTCTGTGGTGGTTTCTTTTCTCTTTTTCACTCCTTTTCGTGCCTTGTTTGACAGGAGGTGCCAGGCCGCTCGGTTTTCTGCACCAAGGGTTGACATGGCATAAAACCCAACCGACCAACCAACCAACCACCAACCAATACTTTCCGATACCTATGCAAGATTACAATCACTACTACTACTACTACTAACTACCTACTACTACTACTTAGCGTCGTAGTAAATGGTATCAACGGTCCGAGTTCAAATCCTAGACGAGACTGATTGCGTATCACATCGCGCTAATGCCTTTGGGAAGAAAGGCATAAATCTGTCTCGTCTAACCCCCCACCCCAGTTATGAGTAAATAGTGGGATATGCCAGGTTCTTTAGCCCTGGTTTGGCAATCAGTCTAGAGGAAGGAAAACACTGGAAACAAACCAGCTCTACTCCGCTAAGAAGTTTCGCATCCTACCCGTGGCGAAAGGGTTGGAAGAGAAATACATACATGGTGTTAAATTGTTAATGCGCATGATCAACGTGCAGTGTACTAACAAATGGGGTTAATAATCATAGTCATCTGATATCTAATTTGCATAATGATTTTAATAGGCAGCTTTTAGCAAATAACTGTCCTGTGTTATTCATTCAAACCAGCTGTGCTCCGCTAAAAAAATGATCTTGTGTCACATCCTGTCTGCGGCGGAGAGGTTGAGTATAATTACATACTACTACTACTACTACTACTACTAAGGGCCGGTTTAGCTCAGTTGGTAGAGCGTTCGGCTAGAAACCACATGGTTCCTAGTTCGATTCCGGTCCTCGCCAACTCAGCGTATGAGTAGCACAGGGATCTGTGCGGTAAAGTAAGGAGCTGATGGTAGGTGTGGCGCTCCACCTCAGTTGCTAAAACAATCTCCTTGGTCTAGCGCTAGTGAAAAGGGGATAGACTCCCTCGCTGATTGGCTGATGCCGACTTTAGGCCGCCCCGACGACTTTACTTACTTACTACTGGTATTTACATGTGTCCCACTTAAACACGATATGGCACAAGGCCGCTTTATGTGGGCACCACCCACAAGCCGAGACTCATGGGGTGGTAGGTAGAAAAATTGCGTCAATCCCAGCTCTGCCTCTTTAAGTACAATGAGGCCGGCTGGGATCGACGCTATTAATTTAGTATCCCATCGGTCCAGATGCCGAGGCTCACTGGACCACCCGTCCCGAAGGACGAGTAGCGTATGAGTAGCACAGGGATCTGTGCGGTAAAGTGAGGAGCTGATGGTAGGTGTGACGCTCCACCTCAGACGCTAAAAAACAATCTCCTTGGTCTAGCGCTATTGAAAAGGGGATAGACTCTCTCGCTGTCTGGCTGATACCGACTTTAGGCACCTGGACGACCTACCTTTTTCATGCATCCTCTAGCTATTCTAATCAGATTAGACTCTTTAACCTTGATGTGGCAACCGGTCTAGACTCGCTTAAAATTGGCCTTGAGTCTCATCTTGCGTTTGAGTAAACACATCTATGGTTCTATAAAATGCAAAAGGGTAAAAAACTCGAGGACGAGAGGAAAATTTTTAAGAAAACGTATCCATATCCATATCCCAACGACTTTTTTTATATATTTTTACTGCTACAATGCTGCTGCTGCTACTAAGGTGGTGTGTGTGTGTGTGTGTGTGTGTGTGTGTGTGTGTGTGTGTGTGTGTGTGTGTGTGTGTGTGATTTTTTTCTTTTTCTTTTTCTTTTTAATTTCTTAACATATCTACAGAATCCCAATAGAACACTCCTTTATACTAAGCTTCTTTTTTTCTTTTCTCCTCTACACCTTTTCTTTCTGTCGTTTAGTTTTACGAACAGCAAAGAAAGACAAAAATACAAAATAAAACAGTTAAATAAAAAACTAAAAGAGGTCGTCAGCAACAATGGCCGTATTGTATTTCCCCCCTCCAAACACCAGGTGGGAGTTTAAAAGCAATGAGAGTTCTATTTAAATGGCTGGGAGCCCTTTTCTTTGATGTTGGTGAGTCCAACAACGAAGGAGAAAAAGAAAATTTAGTTCTCTTGGGTAATTTTGATCTTTTGTCGTCCCGGTCTCCTGTCCTAATTTACGCTATATTTTAGCGTGACGTCGTCAGGCGAATTTCCGGCCTAACTTCGATATTTTCTGAGTCGCTTTTTGTCGGCAAATTGGTAACTTTAATCTTTTTGTCGTCCCGGTCTCCTGTCCTAATTTACGCTATATTTTAGCGTGACGTCGTCAGGCGAATTTCCGGCCTAACTTCGATATTTTCTGAGTCGCTTTTTGTCGGCAAATTGGTAACTTTAATCTTTTGTCGTCCCGGTCTCCTGTCCTAATTTACGCTATATTTTAGCGTGACGTCGTCAGGCGAATTTCCGGCCTAACTTCGATATTTTCTGAGTCGCTTTTTGTCGGCAAATTGGTAACTTTAATCTTTTGTCGTCCCGGTCTCCTGTCCTAATTTACGCTGTGTTTAAGCGTTTTAGGCGAAATTCCGGCTCAACTTAGATATTTTCTGAGTCATGTTTTTTTTGTCGCTTTTTGTCTGCAGCTTGGTCATTTTAATCTTTTGTCGTCCTGGTCACATGCCCTAATTTACGCTATGTTTGATTGTGCTGGCGTCAGGCGAGTTTCCGGCCCAACGTAGATATTTTCTGTCGTGTTTTTGTCGGCAAATTGGTAATTTTGATCTTTTGTCGTCCCGGTCTCCTGTCCTAATTTACGCTATATCTGAGCGTGTCGGCGTCAGGCGAATTTCCGGCCTAACTTGGTTTACGCTATGTTTGAGCGTTTCCGACGAATTTCCGGCCCAACTTAGATATTTTCTGAGTCGCGTTTTTGTCGATTTTTGTCGTCAAATTAATGTAGATATTTTACATGCGTCTCCCCTAGATTTTTATCGGCTAATCAATATAGCTATTTTTAAACCCCCGTCCCGATCTCCTGCCCTAATTTACGCTATGTTTTTGCGTGCCGGTCTCCTGTCCTAATTTACGTTATGTTTTAGCGTGCCGGCGTCAGGTGAATTTTCCAGCCCAGCTTATATTTTCTGAATCGTCTTTTTGTCGCTTTTTGTTGACAATTCAATGTAGATATTTTACAACCCCCCCCCCCTCTTATAAAAAATGTTGTTTTTTTTGTTTTGTTCGATTGAATTTGTACAAATTTGAAATCTTAGAGCGTATGCTCAGAGACAAGGGAGTACGGTATGAAAATTGAAATTTATACAAATTCAATCGAAAAAAACGTTTTTTTAAAAGGGGGTTGTAAAATACCTACATTAATTTGCCGATAAAAAAGCGACAAAAACACGACTAAGTTGGTTCGGAAATTCGCGTGGCGCCGGCACGCTAAAACATAGTGTAAATTAGGACAGGAGTCCGGGACGATAAAAGATCAAAATTACCATTTCATTTTATTTTGTGCCATATTTCTTTCACTCTACTGGTTGTCGTCTTCTCTTTCTTTCGCGTACAAATACACATCAAGGAAAGAAAGAAAGAAAAAAGAAAGAAAAGAAAAGAAAAGAAAAGAAGTACGCAGGTCGGGATGGTCACGTCTTTTATAGGCAACTATGACACAGACGACAGCGGAAGCTTTGTCTAGATGGCTCCCTCCGCGCGCGGGGATATTTAAGACACGAAGAAGAAAAAAAGTCCAGCCACACTTGTTTTATGACATGTGAGATGAGCGGAACGCACACACATACACACGAAAGGATTTTTTTTCCTTCTTACATGTATGAGTACGTGTGCGCACGCGCACGCACGCACATAGACACATACACACATATGCACACATACACACACACACACACACACACACACACACACACACACACACGCACACAAAATATTGTTTTTATTCATGAACTATTAATACATTGCACGGACAAATTTAGTAATATTCATTCATTTTGCACAAGAGACCTTTGAAAAATGGACTTGAATGTCTTCAACTGTAATTGTTTGTGGTCGTCGTCGTAGTAGTAGTAGTAGTAGCAGCAACAACAACAACAACCGCTAACAGCCATACTGGTGTTAATTAACAAGAAAAAAACTGTCGATATTTACCATGTACCCCACGTGTTTGGGTTAGGCACAAGGCCCTATTCATATGGGACCCCCACCACACGAACCGAAGCTCATGGGAGGTGAGGGCAAAAAATGCGTTGATCCCGTCGGCATTTCCCCTCAAGGGGGCGCCTCAGGCACCGGGCAATAACCCCAGCCCTGCCCATTTAAATCGAGGGGGCAGGTGTTGTCTGGGGGGATGGCCCCCTGGGATCAACGATGTTAACTTATGCGGTCCATGCGGTCCTTAGCAAGCACGGGTATGGCCCGCATGTAAACTCCACTCTCACACGGCGATTTTACAGTACCCCAGGTTTTTGAAAAAAAAATTTTCCAAAGATTTTTAGGCGAAAACGTTCCTTTAGTTTCATTAGGATATTGGAATCATATGACCTTTAGGCACCCCTTTTTGATCTCGATTAAGAAAGGACATGTTTTTCATTTACACCGTCAATATCTGGTTGTTTTAACAGACGATTTTTAGATTCTTTTAAAAATTATAAAACTAACCCCTAACCCTAACCCCTAACAAAAAACCGGATATTGACGGTGTAAATGAAAAACATGTCCTTTCTTAATCAGATCAAAAAGGGGTGCCCTCATGACATACATATATAATCCATGCTGCCCTCGTGGTATACATATGTAATCTATGCGGCCCTAGGGAGCTACTCGGACATGCCTGATCTAGTGGATTTTGCCGTCTAACACACACACACACACACACTCTCTCTCTCTCTCTTCTCTCTCTCTCTCTCTCTCTCTCTACCCCATCTCTCTCTTTCTCTCTCTCTACCTCTCTACCCCTCTCTCTCTCTCTCTCTCTCTCTCTCTCTCTCTCTCTTCATCTTTTCATTGTGTTGGATTAAAACAGATTAGCGTTATCGCTTCCACGCGCTCACCACGCTCTCTATCTTTCCCCTACTCTCTTTCTTTCTTTTTTTCTTGTTATAGTTTTGTAGCGTGTCCTTTTTCTTCACTTTCTTTCTGCATAATAAAAACGGAATGGTCCATTATTTAGCTGAGGTGACGACACTGATAAGAAGAGATAAGAATTCAAGGGGTAAGCAGCACTAAATAATTAGGATTTCCTTTTTTGAATTTCATCTTGGACGATTTGGACGGTCTCATTTTCAACCAGGGGGTGTTGGAAGATGATAATGGTTGTACAATTAAGGAACACGAGTAGTGATATATAGAAGATAATAATAAAGAGGCTATGTAATATTTAACAAAAGAATTTGGCGTTTTTGATAAAATCAAAAATAAGTAAAGTCGTTATCAGCCAGACAGTGAGGGAGTCTATCACCTTTTCACTAGCGCAACAATTGTTTTGGCGTCAGCTCCTTACTTTACCGCTCAGATCCCTGTGCTACTCATACGCTGAGTTGGCGAGGGCCGGTATCGAACCTGGAACCTTTGTGCTTCCTAGTCCGACACTTTACCGACTGAGCTAAACCGGCCCTATAAATCAACAATAAGAGGAATGAAAAACACGAATAGCTACAATAGTTGAATGTTTTCGATGCACAATACTGAAACCAGCTTTTAAAACAATGCGTATTATGAAATAATTTATAACATTTTTTTAATAAACAAAGGACGCTCCTATTAATTTCCACGTGAGCGACATCAGATACAAAGAACACAATGACATCGTTGAATACGAACGAGGATCATGTCAATCAAATAAGTTGAATTTTTTGCCTCAGTTTATTTTCAAGGAAATCAATATTGATGGTGGAGGGTCCCTGAAGATTGTCAGCGTAACCTTCTTTACTGACAGCTGCACCCGGAAACTTTTCTTGACTAGAAAGTCAGTGTGGTTCCACTCAGGCTGGTGGTAGCAAATCCATGTTTAGCCGTTTTGTAAACATTTTTTTCTCTTTTTTGCTAAAACATTCTTCTGTAAAATTTGATGATACTCTGGAGCATTCTGTTTGATTTGCCGCCATTCTAAATAGCCTCAAAATAAATATTTTTGCATGATTAAAATAAATTTTCTATGCTCTATCAATGAGAGCACTCTTCACACACACACACACACACACACACACACATAATATATAATATATGTATATATATATATATATATATATATATATATATATATATATATATATATATGTGTAATTTTCATCTTTAGTTGGCTAAATTCCTAGCATAAAATTGTGCATGCGCATTATCTGAAATGAACTTAATTGTTATTAAGAACACATTTTATGATATGTGTGTGTTAAAGCATGCAATTGTATAGTTTTCGAAAAAGTTTCTAAGATTTGTTTATTTCGCACGGAAACTTTCAAAATAGCTACCGGCTTGTTTCAAAGTGAAAGTCAAGGGAGGTTACTCTAATTTCCTTATTTGTTAGGATTTAGACAACTAAAGGTCTGCCCTGTCGGTGGGGCGTTAGAATGCACCGACTGCACCTCTGCAGAGGGGTAAGACTCCCCCAATGGGCCACCTGTTTGCCGTGGGTGGCGACCCGTGATGCTTAAGGATAGAGCCCAGGTGGAATGAGCAGTTCATGACATGCAATACTCCACTTTGGCCCTATCTTAGGCTAGACGGTCGGTCGGAGAGGCCCCCTCCCATCAATCGGCTGGTCAAGTCAAGCCCTAGCACCTATATGATTTTCCCAACCCTATTGCCCTTATGGCAAGCCCCAACCCCTTTTTATCATATCAATGAGTGCTAGAAGGCGGTGGCTGCGGGTCTACATGTCCTTGGAATGACGTTAAACTCTATCTGATGGTGAGGTTCCAGTTCTGGAGGTTTGGGGAATGTGGAGCACCCCTTCATCACCATTGCTCTCTGGTCCACTCTGACCCAGAGTGGTAGTACCTGTTAGGGTCCCATCTATGGGTTAAATAGAAAAATGTATTTATAAAAAAAATTGTATTATCCATTAAGAATTGATTTATTTCAAAACTTTATCGGCATTAAATGACCCACTGAGTTGATATGCCGTAAAACAAAACAAACCAAACAACTAAAGGTGAAAATTACCTACAATATATATATATATATAATATATATATATATATATATGCCACTACCATTAGCTGTGCATTTTTACCAGTGTGCCATCCTATTTATTTCAAAGGAAACAGATAGAAGGAACACAATACCACTGTCAGAAACACTATTTTTGACTATGTACGCCAGCGAGGAAACAGGTTCTTGGATACCGCGCTAGTAAGAGGGCCACTCTGAAAGTAACGCCTCCTATTTTATGTTGTTCACAATGTCTGAAGCAGATGTTGGCGGTAGGACAGCAGAAGTTGAACCTTCCTGTGAATAACCCATTAGGGTTTGCCTTGTAACAGATAACACTGTAAAGTCACAAGAAATAATGATCTCCCTTATATATTGTACATGTCCGTTGAGGACTAGTGTGGTGTTGCATGACAGTCCAGAATCCCCTTCTCGATTTCTATTTGCCTCTGTTCTTTGAACAGTACAGTCGAAGTGTATGGCAGGCATCACTTTCGAAACCACCTTCGTAGAAACACTCATTCGCTAATAAACGCTTCAGCCTTTATCTTATTGTAGAACTGACACTTTCAAAACGTTTTTTATTTTTATTTTTTACATTTCTTTATGATGCATTATAAAAATCAAGACAAACATGTTAATAAGACAAGCACTGATTATCTGTCACCCGTATGCTCCTTCAACTGTGACACGAAACAGTTCTCCCAGTTGGGGTTATTTACAGAAATGGTGGCTGGGAAGTGTTTTAATACTCTTCTACACCCTTGTGCAAATTATATCAAACAACATACGGTCAGTCATTCCAGTGGGTCTAAACCCACTGGAATGACTGGGTGAAATCGATTTCTATGTTTTCCTCAGATTAGGTCATTTGCAGTGGTGTGCAGTAATATGAATCTATTTTCGGAGTGTATGATGAAATTTGTTTGGCCTTGAAAAATATCGCGTCGTCCGTAATTGCATAAGATTTTTATCACGCCCAGACACCATTGTGCAAAATTTTAAATTTTTTTGCAAAATGTTGTAGCTTCGGTTCTGAGCAAAAATCAAACTATCTTTTTGGTACAAATAATGTTCAATATATGTAAAATGATAATATAATTTTTTTGTCGTAGATGCAGTGCCACATCGGGATATTGATCTTGCTATGAAAAAATCAGAAATCATCAATAACTTAAAATTGACTTTTTTGATTCCTTGGACAAAAATGCTTTTATAGACCAATTTTTAGAAGTAGGGAAGCTCTAGAACTCATTTTACAGACAAAAATAGGTTACAAAACGTCGCGGCTCCCCTCAAATTTTGGAATTAGGAGCGCAAATTTTGGGGAATGTCTAACTTTATCATAATCACAATTGGACAAAATTTCAGAAAAAATTGAAGGGGGTGGGTGACATGGCCTGGATGATTTGACATGGTATTACCCATATATATATATATATATATATATATATATATATATATATATATATATATATATATATATATATATATATGATGAGTCCATTTTTGTGTATATATTATATCTATATATGTGTGTCTATATTATATATTTATGGAAAAATGATATTTTGGTTGTTATTCGAAGCATGAAACAAATGGGTAAAATAAATTAAAAACTGAGTTGGATATTATGTTTTAAGTTCTATTTATTTTCTTGATATATCGAAAGACTCCGTCTTTCCTTTACAAAGGTTTCACAACATATATATATATATATATATATATATATATATATATATATATATATATATTAGACAAAGCGTGACCCATTGGGTCACCCATTGAGCTCTGGGTAGATAATTGGGATTAAGGAAAAGTGAGATTGCAAAGCAAATTAGATTTTTTTTTAATGAATAAACACGGTCGGAGAATTAAAAAAAAACATTAAAATCATTTTCTAATTTTTCTAAGAAAGGGAAAATTTGACCTAATTTAAATTTATTGAGAGCCAAGATGTTGAAGCTACTGGCTCGCCGCTTATGAAATTTGACATAAAAAAAGGTTTTGAACACTCTTATCTCTCTCACTTTCTACTCTCAATGAGAAACTAACATGTATAAGGAGGAGGTAATCAAGATATACATAGAGGGGAAGAAAGTGATAGGCAGAATGTGAAGGACGGGTCAGTTTGTTTGTTTTTTTTTACTTAATTGCAAATTAGAACTTATTATAACCAATTAGAATGGCTTTTTTTTCAAACATAACTCAATCCTAGAACTAAGGAATAAAAGTCGTAAAGTCGACGGGGCAGCCTAAAGTCGGTATCAGCCAGTCAGCGAGAGAGTCTATCCCCTTTTCAATTGCGCTAGACCAAGGAGATTGTTTTTAGCATCTGAGGTGGGGCGCCACACCTACCATCAGCTCCTTACTTTACCGCACAGATCCCTGTGCTACTCATACGCTGAGTTGGCGAGGACCGGTATCGAACTAGGAACCTTGTGGTTTCTAGCCGAACACTCTACCGACTGAGCTAAGGAATAATTTAGTATAATTTTCGTGTCATTAAACTAAACAGTAAAAAAAACACCTTTACTATATATATATATATATATATATATATATATATATATAGAGAGAGAGAGAGAGAGAGAGAGAGAGAGAGAGAGAGAGAGGGGTGATATAAATAAATGAAGCAATTATTAGTCCGTTAGCTAAAGCGATCCTCCTCTTCTGTTTGTCGACATCGCGCACGTAAGCTGTTCAAAGCATATTTGGCAGATTACAAAAGGCTGCAAGGATTTCAACTCCAAATTCATTTAACGAGTAATAAGAAGAAAAAGTAAAAAAAAAAAAAAGAATGGCAGCTAACATCTTCTGTCTTGTCCAATTAAACTGTCTCAATCGAGTGTTGCCTGTTGAAGGATGCTTTGAAACCATCGACATGCTATTAAGATATATTAAATGGACTTCTGTAGATGCACTTGCGGCGACGTTCATTTAGACCAGTGGTTCTCAACCGGGGTCCATATGGACCCCCGGGGACCATATAACATTTTTTAGGACACAGGCAAGTAAAGTGTATTTAACTATAAAAATACAATGGGATTTTTAAACAACGAATGGCTATGGGGGATCCACCAGAGTAAAATAGGTAAAAAAGAGGTTGACAACCATTGATTTAGACACTAATAGAATTATGGGATCTCTACGTGTCCCTGTTGACATTGATCCAGATTTAAGTTTCCTTTATTCTTTTTTCTACGAACATGACCTGATTGAAATGTCGATACAAATGCAGAATAGCGCGCAAAAGATAATATCATTAAAATCGCATTTTACGTATAAATAGCATTCGATTACGGAAACTCCCGCAGTAGCCTAACCCTAACCCTAACCCTTACCCTAACCCTAGTGTCTCAAAGGTTTATTTTCCCAGTACCCCACTCGTACCGAGTCAGGCACGAAGGCCCTATTTATGTGGGACCACCCACAAGCCGAGACTCATGGGTGGCGGGTAGAAAAATTGCGTCGATCTCGTCGGCATTCCCCCTCAAGGGTGGCGCCTCAGGCGCTGGGCAATAAACCCAGCCCTGCCCCTTTAAGTCAAGTGGGCAGGTGTTGCCTGGAGGGATGGCCCTCTGGGATCGACGCTAGTAATTTTACCATCTCACCGGTCCAGTGGCCGAAGCGCACTGGACCCCCGCCTGAGCGGGTGAGGCATAAGTGTCTCAAAGGTTTCGAGTATTTCCGTGAAATGTAATGCTCTTTATACGTAAAAGTCATCGCGTGGCCTAAAGTCGGTATCAGCCAGACCGAGGAAGTATATCCTCTTTTCACTAGCGCTAGACAAAGGAGATTGTTTTGGTGTTTGAGGTGGAGCGCCACGCCTACAGTCAGCTCCTCACTTTACCGCACAGATCCATGTGCTACTCATACGCTGAGTTGGTGAGGGCCGGTATCGAACACGGAACCTTGTGATTCCTGGTCAGACGCTCTACCGATTCTTTTGATTGCATCTCAAATCAATAACGGGCGAATGTCTTTAATTGATATAAATTCCCATCTAGTGTTGTTGTTTGTTTTTTTTTTAGTAAATATAGCCATTCATTGTCGTTTTCCAGTTCCAGAGAATTTTGAGTGTGGCGCTTCTGGTTTTATAAGGCTGATCACTACGCCACCTGACACCTAATGGAAGAAACGTGGCAAGTAAGGAATGTAATTTCTACGGCACTATATTTAAAAACAGATCTGAAACCATTAATTAAAATTTATGGGTCGGTTTAGCTAAGTCGGTAGAGTGTCCAGCTGGGAACGTCAAGGTTCCTGGTTAGATACCGGTCCTCTCATCTCAGCGTATGAGTAGCACAGGGATCTGTGCGGTAAAGTGAGGAGCTGATGGTAGATGTAGCGCTTCGTCTCAGATACTAAGAAACAATCTCCTTGGTCTAGCGCTAGTGAAAAGGGGATATACTCCATCGCTGCCGACTTTAGGCCATCTCGACGACTTATTATAGGAATTCTTACTTTTTCTATTTTTTTTAAATTTTTATTATTACTTTTTTTTCTGTCAAAAGTTCCATGGCTTTTGATTCGTAGCGTTTGAGTGCATCTGAAATCAATAACGTCAGCTTTCTTGATATAAATTCCCACCTGGTGTTTTGTAGTAAATACAGTCATTCATTGTCGTTTCCGTTCTAATGTGTTCTTTAAAAAAAGGGGAAAAAAAAGAAAAGATGACAGGAGTATAAAGGAAATCAATGAAAGGAAATTGTGGGATGGCTGGGGTGGGGGCCATTTCGTACACTACTGACTTTGATCCTTGTCATAAGCAAAGTAATTTCTCATTGTTGCTTCTAATAACGGTTCATGGTGCAGCAGTGGGGCTACATTGTAGCGAAAATTCTCTAGATCCATTTTTCAGTAATCTGAACATTAGCTACATAAATGAGAGTAACCTCTTTGTTTCTTTCACTTTGAGGAAGCCGTCTGTTTTGCTCGGCCATTTTCATTTCACCTTAGATCTACACTGAAAATACGAATTTGTTCGAATCAATACAACTGAATGTTTTAACACGAAAATATAAAATGTGTTCTTAATAACAATTAAGTTCATTTCAAATAATGCACAAGCACAATTAATAACACATTTTATGATATTTTCGTGTTAAAACATGCAGGTGGAGTGTTGCATGTCATGAACTGCTCAGCCACCAGGGTTCCGTCCTTAAGCAACATGAGTTGCCACTATGGCCAACAGGTTGCCTCATGGGGAGTGGGTCTACGCCCACTCATAGTGCAGTCGGCGTATTAACATGATTGCCACTCAGGCCAACAGGTGCCTCATGGGGAGTTGGGTCTTACCCCCACTGCATAGGTCGCAGTCGGCGACGTATTAAAAGCGCCTTAGCCGACATGGCTTCCCTTTTTAGAAGACGTACAATGTAGATACCACCAATTTTCCTGTTAAATTTTACCCCCCCCCCTACATTTAACACAATGCAAACTTGCATAAAGGTAATATTATCTTTGAAAATTTTTGTCCATCTCGAAAGAAGAAACATTAAAAAATCTTCCTAATGGTTTAAAAACAAATTTTCAGCTTACGGAAATAATGAAAATTATAAACGAAAAAACAATGTTATCATTTTTGCACCGTTAAATCAATTGAAAATTTAACGTAGCCAAAACAAGTTATAACTAATGGCTTTAAAAAAAAAATTATGAAAAATCAATTAATGGTCAGATTTTCACGAAAATTTCCATAATAATTACCCTTTTGAGAAAGTAAGCTGAAATAGTTTTTTTCTAAAATATGTTAGCGGAAATTATTTTACGAGGTCTACCCGCCCCTATGTCATTTTAGGAAATATGAAAAAAAATGAACGACAAAAAATAATTTTTTTTTTATAAGATTAAAGTCTAAATAATTATATCAGAGCTATTTTTATAAATTTGAATGCCATGAGTGTTTAGTAAAAGAACCATGAATGCAGAATTCAGCTAAAGGAATAACAATAAAGAAAACTGGACCGTGTCGTAAAAAAGAACGGATTGTTTTACTTATTCGGACGGAAGTCTACCACACATAATAAAAAGTTACTACTCCTATCTTTTCAAGATAACGTTGAAGTAATTTTCCCCAATCGGATAATATGATCTTTGAATTAACTGTTTTTTCTTGTAACAACTCTTTATTGGTTATTTCTTTTTGCGAGATTTAAAAAAAAAAATTCAAAAATTTATGTTTCTTCCTCAATGTGGCCTAAACTGATCACGTGACCTATTTTGGTTGGTACCTACTGTAAAACAATTTTTATTTTTTACATATGATTTTTAAAAATTCCTTCTTCGTCAAAATACAGCCAAAAATTACGTTAAGTTTCATTCATTTTCCCGATTTTGTTGGATTTTAATTCATAGGGGTAATAAAAACAATTTTGGACATAACATACTACTATAAGGGTTGATAAATAACGCAACTTTAGTAAACTGTTATATTTTTTTACATACAGATAAAAGTACGAAACACTGAATGAAAATGCAAGACCGGTGGTTGTTGGAAAGTTAACAAGGTGTAATAATAAATGAACCACACACGGCTGGGCTTGAGAAAGCTTTATTCTACTCAGAATACAGTTGTAGTTTCTTGGGAGTTTAAACTTTCAGAAAGTTAAAGATTTACACAACGGACAGGCAATAATAAAAAAAGGGAAATAAATCTCAATTACTTATTACACAAGGTTTATTTAACACAGGGTAGAGAATGCTTCTACCCTGAAAGTGGCCTAATTGCCTCAAACCGGTGCTGTGCACGTGCGTCC
This sequence comes from Doryteuthis pealeii, assembly GCA_023376005.1. Lineage (NCBI taxonomy): Eukaryota > Metazoa > Mollusca > Cephalopoda > Myopsida > Loliginidae > Doryteuthis > Doryteuthis pealeii. The sequence continues at coordinate 77,238,668 of CM042154.1, read as the reverse complement.
ACTCGGTACAAACCACAATCAAAGTGTCATGGTGGAAACCCTACTTCCGAATTCCCATCACCCCCCACCCCACTGATCAAGGGGATAGTAACTCTATTTTCATTAGGTCTGAACCTAACACAAAACTAGTCGTGGATTGTGTGTTGGTATTGTATTATAAATACCCATGGAAAATACGACGAGAGAAGCAAATGATAGAATATAATTAGAAAATAACAATCAATCATTTCTTTTTCGTATCGCAAGAGAATAATAGAATTTACGCACGAACAAGTTTCAAAAAGATAAGACAAATATCAATTTCCTTTCTTTGTGATGTCAAAAAAGTAACAGATCGATTGATGATTGTAAAGAAAAAAAGCAAGAAAACAGTAAAAAGAAAAAAAGAGAGAAAAAACGAAGAAAAAAAGAAGAAAAAAGAAAAAAAAAAGATCTCATGTGTTTCTTTTGAGTATTTATTGAATACAAGTAGAATGTACATTTGTTAACACTTGTACTTTTAAAAAGACAGACAGACGAGGCATTTTCGATTTTTCCCTAGATTAATTGATTCTGAAGATCAACTACGATAATTAATAAGGTTATTACTAAGTTTTGCTGAGTTGTAACACGAGAAGCCGGTGTATAGCCGGCACTCAGTGAATATCAACTCATTAGTAATGGTTTTCTAGTCTAGCGTTTAAATTGTTGTCTGAAAAAAGTCTGATAAAAAGTATAAGAATAGATGGAGAAAAAATATGTATTTACCCGAACTCGATTGCGCCAGCGGAAACGTGGGTGGGGGACACGAAGGGCATATTTAAGCAGAGCACTACTGGCTGGAGCTTTTCCTTCTCCTAGACCTAGTTTGCCTAAGAAAGATTTTAAAAAACCAGTCTGGCTCGTACTATTTAGCCCATAGGCTGAAGGGGAGAAAGTTGGATCCATACCTTTAAGGGTATTAGCGTAATGTCGACAATGAATGTAAAAACAGCCTCGTCCAAATTTATGATACACCCAGTGCAGAGATCGAACTCCGACACAAGAATTAGACCCATTTTGAGCATACAGCGTAATGCGTTAGTGAGTTCATGGCTTAGAGTTTGCAACCAGAGGTCACAAAGTATGGAGAACTGACTCGTTGCCTAAACCAAGGCTAAAGCAAGCGCCAGTCTGTCGTCCTACGTATTTCCCATAAAACTGGATGGGGGCCGGGGGCATATAGATTCATGTCGTTTCCAAGGGCATGTAGGCGCGGAAGTGGGAATGCAAACAGTATAGGATATGACACACGGTCATTTTTAAAGCGAGCTATAGCTGGTCTTGAAAACAGTTTTCCTCTCGTAGAGCTGGTGCGCGAATCAAAGCTTAAAAGAACCCTGGCTATAACTTTTTTTTTACCATAGCTAGAGGGTGTCACGAACATATAATTCATTTCGTTCGCAAAAAAGCATTAGCACAAGTGAAAAAACCAGAACACGCCGGCGTCCAGGATTTGAACTGAAGATAACCTCCGTTCACGGGTTAGGAGTGACATCAATATCAATGTTTTAAACGAATGAAGCTGGTTTGAATCGCGGTTTCTTCTTCTTGACTGGTGGGGGCCCTAACCAAAGCTAAAGCTACCCGGTCTGTCCTACTATATAACCTAAAGAAAATGTTTAACGCTTATTTGAAAGCCAATGTTCGTCTTGGTCTTCCGAGGTAGTGGTGGTTATATCAGTACTGCCTGTCCCGGGCGTTATGGCTGCACCACGGTTCGACCCGTAACGAAGCGCCTTCGAGAAAGAATGGGAGCGCACAAAATGCTGGCATGCTTCGGTCTTGAACCAAGTTGTTGCGGAAACCAGCACTCTCCACAAAGGAAGCAGCGTATGTTCACCGGGTCCCGCCATTCGTACCAAACCATCCGATGAGCGAGGCATCTGGACACCTGCTGGAAACCAAGGACGAGCTCATAAGCGACGTCTTCTCCTGTGGAAACCAAGCACAACGCAACACGGACCTATACATTGACCAACTCTGCAGGAATACTGGATGCTGCACGGAGACCTGCGGTACAATGAAATGATAGAGAAGGTTTGGCCGCGAGAAATAGTCATGGACTATCCATTGCTAATTGCGGCACAGGACTGAAGATGACGAAACTAAGTGTCCTAGGTCCCGTATGACGTTAAACTGCATTTGAATGGCGAGGCTTCCAATTTTGGAACACCCGGGAATGTGAAGATATCTCTCCTCTTGGGGGG
>CM042154.1:77182629-77236340 GCA_023376005.1 Doryteuthis pealeii | reverse complement strand
AGAGAGAGATCACAACCACCAATACTTTTCATACATATGCAAGATTACAATCACTACTACTACTACTACTACTACTACTACTACTTAAGCGTCGTAGTAAATGGTCAACGGTCCCGATTAAATCCTAGACGAGACTGATGTGCGTATCACATCGCGCTAATGCCTTTGGGGAAGAAAGGCATAAATCTGTCTCGTCTAACCCCACCCCAGTTATGAGTAAATAGTGGGATATGCCAGGTTCTTTAGCCCTGGTTTGGCAATCGTCTAGAGGAAGGAAAACACTGGAAACAAACCAGCTCTACTCCTAAGAAGTTTCGCATCCTACCCGTGGCGAAAGGGTTGGAAAGAGAAAACATACATGGTGTTTAATTGTTAATGCGCGATGATTCAACGTGCGGTGTATAACAAATGGGTTAAATAATCATAGTCATCTGATATCTAATTTGCATAATGATTTTAAATAGGCCAGCTTTTAGGCAAATAACTGTCCTGTGTTATTCATTCAAACCAGCTGTGCTCCGCATAAAAAATGATCTTGTGTCACATCCTGTCTGCGGCGGAGAGGTTGAGTATAAATTAATACTACTACTACTACTACTACTGAAGGGCGGTTTAGCTCAGTTGTAGAGGCGTTCGGCTAGAAAACCACATGGTTCCTAGTTCGATTCCCGGTCCTCGCCAAAACTCAGCGTATGAGTAGCACAGGGATCTGTGCGGTAAAGTAAAGGAGCTGAAGGTAGGTGTGGCGCTCCACCTTCAGTTGCTAAAAACAATCTCCTTGGGTCTAGCGCTAGTGAAAAGGGGATAGACTCCCTCGCTGATTGGCTTGATGCCGACTTTAGGCCGCCCGACGACTTTTACTTACTTACTACTGGTATTTACATGTGTCCCACTTAAACACGATTTGGACAAGGCCCGCTTTAATGTGGGCACCACCCACAAGTCCGAAGGTGTAGGTAGAAAAATTGCGTCAATCCCAGCTCTGCCTTCTTTAGTACAATGAGGCCGGCTGGGATCGACGCTAATTAAATTTAGTATCATCGTCAGATGCCGAGGCTCACTGGACCACCCGTCCCGAAGCGACGAGTAAGCGTATGAGTAGCACAGGGATCTGTTGCGGTAAAGTGAGGAGCTGATGGTAGGTATGACGCTCGCACCTCACAGACGCTAAAAAACAATCTCTTTGTCTAGCGGCTATTGAAAAGGGGATAGAACTCTCTCGCTGTCTGGCTGATACCGACTTTAGGCTCACTGGACGCCTACGAGCCTTTTTCATGCATCCTCTAGGTATTCTAATCAGGATTAGACCATCTTAACCTTGAATGTGGAACGACGTCTAGACTCCGCTTAAAATTGGCCTTGAGGTTCTCATCTTGCGGTTGAGTTAGAACACATCTATGGTTCTAATAAAGATGCACAAAGGTAAAAAACTCGAGGACGAGAGGAAAATTTTTAAGAAAACGTATCCATATCCATATCCCAACGACTTTTTTATATATTTTTACTGCTACAACTGCTGCTGCTACTAAGGTGGTGTGTGTGTGTGTGTGTGTGTGTGTGTGTGTGTGTGTGTGTGTGTGTGTGTGTGTGTGTGTGATTTGATTTTTTTCTTTTTCTTTTTCTTTTTTAATTTCTTAAACATATCTACAGAATCCCAATAGAACACTCCTTTATACTAAGCTTCTTTTTCTTTTCTCCTCTAACCTTTTTCTTTCTGTCGTTTGTTTTACGAACAGGCAAAAGAAAGACAAAAATACAAAAATAAAACAGTTAAATAAAAAAACTAAAAGAGGTCGTCAGCAACAATGGCCGTATTGTATTTCTCCCCTCCAACACCAGGTGGGAGTTTAAAAGCAATGAGAGTTCTATTTAAATGGCTGGGAGCCCTTTTCTTTGGATGTCGGTGAGTCCAACAACGAAGGAGAAAAAGAAAATTTAGTTCTCTTGGGTAATTTTGATCTTTTGTCGTCCCGGTCTCCTGTCCTTGATTTACGCTTATATTTTAGCGTGACGTCGTCAGGCGAATTTCCGGCCTAACTTCGATATTTTTCAGAGTCGCTTTTTGTCGGCAAATTGGTAACTTTAATCTTTTGTCGTCCCGGTCTCCTGTCCTAATTTACGCTGTGTTTAAGCGTTTTAGGCGAAATTCCGGCTCAACTTAGATATTTTCTGAGTCTGTTTTTTTTTGTCGCTTTTTGTCTGCAGCTTGGTCATTTTAATATTTTTGTCGTCCTGGTCACATGCCTAATTTACGCTATGTTTGATTGTGCTGGCGTCAGGCGAGTTTCCGGCCCAACGTAGATATTTTCTGAGTCGTGTTTTGTCGGCAAATTGGTAATTTTGATCTTTGTCGTCCCCTCTCCTGTCCTAATTTACGCTATATCTGAGCGTGTCGGAGTCAGGCGAATTTCCGGCCTAACTTTGGTTTACGCTATGTTTGAGCGTTTCCGACGAATTTCCGGCCCAACTTAGATATTTTCTGAGTCGTGTTTTTGTCGATTTTTGTCGTCAAATTAATGTAGATATTTTTACATGCGTCTCCCCTAGATTTTATCGGCTAATCAATATGGTATTTTAAACCCCCGTCCCGATCTCCTGCCCTAATTTACGCTATGTTTTTTGCGTGCCGGTCTCCTGTCCTAATTTACGTTATGTTTTAGCGTGCCCGGTCAGGTGAATTTTCCAGCCCAGCTTATATTTTCTGAATCGTTTTTTTTGTCGCTTTTTGTTGGCAATTCAATGTAGATATTTTACACCCCCCCCCTCTTATAAAACTGTTTTTTTTTTTGTTTTTGTTCGATTGAATTTGTACAAATTTGAAATCTTAGAGCGTATGCTCAGAGACAAGGAGTACGGTATGAAAATTGAAATTTATACAAATTCCAATCGAAAGAAACGTTTTTTTAAAAGGGGGTTGTAAAATACCTACATTAATTTGCCAATAAAAAAGCGACAAAAAACACGACTAAGTTGGTTCGGGAAATTCGCGTGGCGCCGGCACGCTAAAACATAGTGTAAATTAGGACAGGAGTCCGGGACGATAAAAAGATCAAAATTACCATTTCATTTTATTTTGTGCCATATTTCTTTCACTCTACTGGTTGTCGTCTTCTCTTTCTTTCGCGTACAAATACACATCAAGGAAAGAAAGAAAGAAAAAGAAAGAAAAGAAAAGAAAAAGAAAGAAGTACGCAGGTCGGGATGGTCACGTCTTTTATAGGCAACTATGACACAGACGACAGCGGAAGCTTTGTCTAGATGGCTCCCTCCCTCCGCGGCGCGGGGATATTTAAGACACGAAGAGAAGAAAAAAAGTCCAGCCACACTTGTTTTATGACATGTGAGATGAGCGGAACGCACACACATCACACCGAAAGGATTTTTTTTCTTCTTACATGTATGAGTACGTGTGCGCACGCACGCACATAGACACATACACACATATGTACACACACACACACACACACACACACACACACACACGCACACAAAATATTGTTTTTATTCATGAACTATTAATACATTGCACGGACAAATTTAGTAATATTCATTCATTTTGCACAAGAGACCTTTGAAAAATGGACTTGAATGTCTTCAACTGTAATTGGTTGTGGTGGTGGTGGTGGTGGTCATAGTAGTAGTAGTAGTAGTAGTAGCAGCAACAACAACAACAACCGCTAACAGCCATACTGGTGTTAATTAACAAGAAAAAAACTGTCGATATTTACCACGTACCCCACGTGTTTGGGTTAGGCACAAGGCACTATTCATATGGGACCTCCACCACACGAACCGAAGCTCATGGGAGGTGAGGGCAAAAAATGCGTTGATCCCGTCGGCATTTCCCCTCTAAAGGGCGCCTCAGGCACCAGGCAATAACCCCAGCCCTGCCCGTTTAAATCGAGGGGGAAGGTGTTGTCTGGGGGGGGGGTGGCACCCCGGAATCAACGATGTTAACTTATGCGGTCCATGCTGTCCTCAGCAAGCACGGGTATGGCCCGCATGTAAACTCCGCTCTCACACGGCGATTTTACAGTATCCTAGGTTTTTGAAAAGTTTTTTTTCCAAAGATTTTTCGGCGAAAATGTTCCTTTAGTTTCATTAGGACAATGGGACCTTATGACCTTTAGGCACCCCTTTTTGATCTGGATTAAGAAAGGACATGTTTTTCATTTACACTGTCAATATCTGGTTGTTTTAACAGACGATTTTTAGATTTAAAAAAAAATTATAAAACTAACCCCTAACCCTAACCCCTAACCCTAACCCTAACAAACAACCGGATATTGACGGTGTAAATTAAAAATGTCCTTTCTTAATCCAGATCAAAAAGGGGTGCCCTCATGACATACATATATAATCCATGCTGCCCTCATGGCATACATATGTAAGATAATGATAAAGAGGCTATGTAATATTTAACAAAATAATTTATTTTTGATAAAATCAAAAATAAATAAAGTCGTTATCAGCCAGACAGTGAGGGACTCTATCACCTTTTCACTAGCGCAACAATTGTTTTGGCGTCAGATCCTTACTTTACCGCACATATCCCTACATATTGCTACTCATACGTTGAATTGACGAGGGCCGGTATTGAACCAGGGACCTTTGTGCTTCCTAGTCCGATACTCTACCGACTGAGCTAAACCGGCCCTATAAATCAACAATAAGAGGAATGAAAAACACGAATAGCTACAATAGTTGAACGTTTTCGATGCACAATACTGAAACCAGCTTTTAAAACAATGCTTTTTATGAAATAATTTATAACATTTTTTTAATAAACAAAGGACGCTCCTATTAATTTCCACGTGAGCGACATCAGATACAAAGAGCACAATGACATCGTTGAATACGAACGAGGATCATGTCAATCAAATAAGTTGAATTTTTTGCCTCAGTTTATTTTCAAGGAAATCAATATTGATGGTGGAGGGTCCCTGAAGATTGTCAGCGTAACCTTCTTTACTGACAGCTGCACCCGGAAAGTTTTCTTGACTAGAAAGTCAGTGTGGTTCCACTCAGGCTGGTGGTAGCAAATCCATGTTTAGCCGTTTTGTAAACATTTTTCTCTCTTTTTTGCTAAAACATTCTTCTGTAAAATTTGATGATACTCTGGAGCATTCTGTTTGATTTACCGCCATTCTAAATAGCCTCAAAATAATTATTTTTGCATGATTAAAATAAATTTTCTATGCTCTATCAATGAGAGCACTCTTCACACACACACACACACACACACACATATATATATATATATATATATAGGTAATTTTCACCTTTAGTTGGCTAAATTCCTAGCATAAAATTCTGCATGCGCATTATCTGAAATGAACTTAATTGTTATTAATTAAGAACACATGTTATGATATTTTGTGTGTTAAAGCATGCAATTGTATAGTTTTCAAAAAAGATTTGTTTATTTCGCACGGAAACTTTCAAAATAGCTACCGGCTTGTTTCAAAGTGAAAGTCAAGGGAGGTTACTCTAATTTCCTTATTTGTTAGGATTTAGACAACTAAAGGTCCGCCCTGTCGGTGGGGCGTTAGAATGCACCGACTGCACCTCTGCAGAGGGGTAAGACTCCCCCAATGGGGCCACCTGTTTGCCGTGGGTGGCGACCCGTGATGCTTAAGGATAGAGCCCAGGTGGATGAGCAGTTCATGACATGCAATACTCCACTTTGGCCCTATCTTAGGCTAGACGGTCGGTCGGAGAGGCCCCCTCCGATCAATCGGCTGGTCAAGTCAAGCCGTAGCACCTATATGATTTTCCCAACCCTATTGCCCTTATGGCAAGCCCCAACCCTTTTTATCATATGGTGCTAGAAGGCGGTGGCTGCGGGTCTACATGTCCTTGGAATGCCGTTAAACTCTATCTGATGGTGAGGTTCCAGTTCTGGAGGTTTGGGGAATGTGGAGCACCCCTTCATTACCATTGCTCCCTGCTCCACTCTGACCCGGAGTGGTAGTACCTGTTAGGGTCCCATCTATGGGTTAAATAGAAAAGTGTATTTATAAAAAAATTGTATTATCCATTAAGAATTGATTTATTTCAAAACTTTATCGGCATTAAATGACCCACTGAGGTTGATATGCCATAAAACAAAACAAACCAAACAACTAAAGGTGAAAATTACCTATATATATATATATATATATATATATATATATATATATATGGCCACTACCATTAGCTGTGCATTTTTACCAGTGTGCCATCCTATTTATTTCAAAGGAAACAGATAGAAGGAACACAATACCACTGTCAGAAACACTATTTTTGACTATGTACGCCAGCGAGGAACAGGTTCTTGGATACCGCGCTCGTAAGAGGGCCACTCTGAAAGTAACGCCTCCTATTTTATGTTGTTCACAATGTCTGAATCAGATGTTGGCGGTAGGACAGCAGAAGTTGAATCTTCCTGTGAATAACCCATTATGGTTTGCCTTGTAACAGATAACACTATAGAGTTACAAGAAATAATGATCTCCCTTATATATTGTACATATCCGTTGAGGACTAGTGTGGTGTTGCATGACAGTCCAGAATCCCCTTCTCGGTTTCTATTTGCCTCTGTTCTTTGAACAGTACAGTCGAAGTGTATAGCAGGCATCACTTTCGAAACCACCTTCGTAGAAACACGCATTCGCTAGTAAACCTTTCAGCCTTTATCTTATTGTAGAACTGACACTTTCAAAACGTTTTTTATTTTTATTTTTTACATTTCTTTATGATGCATTATAAAAATCAAGACAAACATGTTAATAAGACAAGCACTGATTATCTGTCACCCGAATGCTCCTTCAACTGTGACACGAAACAGTTCTCCCAGTTGGGGTTATTTACAGAAATGGTGGCTGGGAAGTGTTTTAATACTCTTCTACACCCTTGTGCAAATTATATCAAACAACATACGGTCAGTTTTAGACCCACTGGAATGACTGGGTGAAATCGATTTCTATGTTTTCCTCAGATTAGGTCATTTGCAGTGGTGTGCAGTAATATGAATCTATTTTCGGAGTGTATGATGAAATTTGTTTGGCCTTGAAAAATATCGCGTCGTCCGTAATTGCATAAGATTTTTATCACGCCCAGACACCATTGTGCAAAATTTTAAATTTTTTTGCAAAATGTTGTAGCTTCGGTTCTGAGCAAAAATCAAACTATCTTTTTGGTACAAATAATGTTCAATATATGTAAAATGATAATATAAATTTTTTGTCGTAGATGCAGTGCCACATCGGGATATTGATCTTGCTATGAACAAATCAGAAATCATCAATAACTTAAAATTGACTTTTTTGATTCCTTGGACAAAAATGCTTTTATGGACCAATTTTTAGGAGTAGGGAAGCTCTAGAACTCAGTTTACAGACAAAAATAGGTTACAAAACGTCGCGGCTCCCCTCAAATTTTGGAATTAGGAGCTCAAATTTTGGGGAATGTCTAACTTTATCATAATCACACTTGGACAAAATTTCAGAAAAAATTGAAGAGGGTGGGTGACATGGCCTGGATGATTTGACATGGTATTACCCATATATATATATATATATATATATATATATATATATATATGATGAGTCCATTTTTGTGTATATATTGTATCTATGTGTGTGTGTCTATATTATATATTTATGGAAAAATAATATTTTGGTTGTTATTCGAAGCATGAAACAGATGGGTAAAATAAATTAAAAACTGAGTTGGATATTATGTTTTAAGTTCTATTTATTTTCTTGATATATCGAAAGACTCCGTTTTTCCTTTACAAAGATTTCACAACATATATATTAGACAAAGCGTGACCCATTGGGTCACCCATTGAGCTCTGGGTAGATAATTGGGATTAAGGAAAAGTGAGATTGCAAAGCAAATTATATTTTTTTTAATGAATAAACACGGTCGGAGAATTAAAAAAAAACATTAAAATCATTTTCTAAGTTTTCTAAGAAAGGGAAAATTTGACCTAATTTAAATTTATTGAGAGCCAAGATGTTGAAGCTACTGGCTCGCCGCTTATGAAATTTGACATAAAAAAAGGTTTTGAACACTCTTATCTCTCTCACTTTCTACTCTCAATAAGGAGGAGGTAATCAAGATATACATAGAGGGGAAGAAAGTGATAGGCAGAATGTGAAGGACGGGTCAGTTTGTTTGTTTTTTTACTTAATTGCAAATTAGAACTTATTATAACCAATTAGAATGGATTTTTTTCAAACATAACTCAATCCTAGAACTAAGGAATATTTAGTATAATTTTCGTGTCATTAAACTAAACAGTAAAAAAACCTTTAGTATTATATATATATATTATATATATATATATTAAGAGAGAGAGAGAGAGAAGAGAGAGAGAGAAGAGAAGAGAGAGGGGGGGTGATATAAATAAATGAAGCAATTATTAGTCCGTTAGCTAAAGCGATCCTCCTCTTCTGTTTGTCGACATCGCGCACGTAAGCTGTTCAAAGCATATTTGGCAGATTACAAAAAGCTGCAAGGATTTCAACTCCAAATTCATTTAACGAGTAATAAGAAGAAGGAGCAAAAAAAAAAAAAAAAAAGAATGGCAGCTAACATCTTCTGTCCAATTAAACTGTCTCAATCGAGTGTTGCCTGTTGAAGGATGCTTTGAAACCATCGACATGCTATTAAGATATATTAAATGGACTTCTGTAGATGCACTTGCGGCGACGTTCATTTAGACCAGTGGTTCTCAACCGAGGTCCATATGGACCCCCGGGGACCATATAACATTTTTTAGGACCTAGGCAAGTAAAATGTATTTAACTATAAAAATACAATGGGATTTTTAAACAACGAATGGCTATGGGGGATCCACCAGAGTAAAATAGGTAAAAAAGAGGTTGACAACCATTGAGAATTATGGGATCTCTACGTGTCCCTGTTGACATTGATCCAGATTTAAGTTTCCTTTATTCTTTTTTCTTTTTTCTACAAACATGGCCGGATTGAAATGTCGATACAAATGCAGAATAGCGCGCAAAAGATAATATCATTAAAATTGCATTTTACGTATAAATAGCATTCGATTACGGAAACTCCCGCACTAGCCTAACCCTAACACTAACACTAACCCTAACCCTTACCCTAACCCTAGTGTCTCAAAGGTTTCGAGTATTTCCGTGAAATGTAATGCTCTTTATACGTAAAAGTCATCGCGTGGCCTAAAGTCGGTATCAGCCAGACCGAGGAAGTATATCCTCTTTTCACTAGCGCTAGACAAAGGAGATTGTTTTGGTGTTTGAGGTGGAGCGCCACGCCTACAGCCAGCTCCTCACTTTACCGCACAGATCCATGTGCTACTCATACGCTGAGTTGGTGAGGGCCGGTATCGAACACGGAACCTTGTGATTCCTGGTCAGACGCTCTACCTATTCTTTTGATTGCATCTCAAATCAATAACGGGCGAATGTCTTTAATTGATATCAATTCCCATCTAGTGTTTTTTTTTTTTTTTTTTAGTAAATATAGCCATTCATAGTCGTTTTCCAGTTCCAGAGAATTTTGAGTGTGGCGCTTCTGGTTTTATAAGGCTGATCACTACGCCACCTGACACCTAATGGAAGAAACGTGGCAAGTAAGGAATGTAATTTCTACAGCACTATATTTAAAAACAGATCTGAAATCATTAATTAAAATGTATGGGTCGGTTTAGTTCAGTCGGTAGAGTGTCCAGCTGGGAACGTCAAGGTTCCTGGTTAGATACCGGTCCTCTCATCTCAGCGTATGAGTAGCACAGGGATCTGTGCGGTAAAGTGAGGAGCTGATGGTAGATGTAGCGCTCCGTCTCAGATACTAAGAAACAATCTCTTTGGTCTAGCGCTAGTGAAAAGGGGATATACTCCATCGCTGTCGACTTTAGGCCATCTCGACGACTTATTATAGGAATTCTTACTTTTTTTATTTTTTTAAATTTTTATTATTACTTTTTTTTCTGCCAAAAGTTCCATGGCTTTTGAATCGTAGCGTTTGAGTGCATCTGAAATCAATAACGTCAGCTTTCTTGATATAAATTCCCACCTGGTGTTTTGTAGTAAATACAGTCATTCATTGTCGTTTTCCAGTTCTAATGTGTTCTTTAAAAAAAAGGGAAAAAAAGAAAAGATGACAGGAGTATAAAGGAAATCAATGAAAGGAAATGTGGTGGGATGGCTGGGGGGTGGCGGGCCATTTCGTACACTACTGACTTTGATCCTTGTCACAAGCAAAGTAATTTCTCATTGGTTGGCTTCTAATAACGGTTCAGTGGTGCAGCAGTGGGGCTACATTGTAGCGACAATTCTCTAGATTCATTTTTCAGTAATCTGAACATTAGCTACATAAATGAGAGTAACCTCCTTGTTTCTTTCACTTTGAGGAAGCCGTCTGTTTTGCTCGGCCATTTTCATTTCACCTTAGATCTACACTGAAAATACGAATTTGTTCGAATCAATACAACTGAATGTTTTAACACGAAAATATCATAAAATGTGTTATTAATTGTGCTTGTGCATTATTTGAAATGAACTTAATTGTTATTAAGAACACATTTTATGATATTTTCGTGTTAAAACATGCAGGTGGAGTGTTGCATTTCATGAACTGCTCAGCCACCAGGGTTCCGTCCTTAAGCAACATGAGTTGCCACTCATGGCCAACAGGTTGCCTCATGGGGGGTGGGGTCTTACCCCACTGCAGAGGTGCAGTCGGCGTATTAAAAGCCCTAGCCGACATGGCTTCCCGTTTTAGAGACTGTAAAATAGATACCACCAATTTTTCCTGTTAAATTTACCCCCCCCCCTACATTTAACACAATGAAACTTGCATAAAGGTTAATATTATCTTGAAAATTTTTGTCCATTCGAAAGAAGAAACATTTAAAAATCTCCTAATGATTTAAAAACAAATTTTTCGGCTTACGGAAATAATGAAAATTATAAACGAAAAACAATGTTTACATTTTTGCACCGTTAAATCAATTGAAATTTAACGTAGCCAAAAACAAGTTATAACTAATGGCTTTAAAAAAAAAATTATGAAAAATCAATTAATGGTCAGATTTTCACGAAAATTTCCATAATTAATTACCTTTTGATGAAAGTAAGTCTGAAATAGTTTTTTTCTAAAATATGTTAGGGGAAATATTTTTACGAGGTCTATCCGCCCCTATTTCATTTTAGGAAATATGAAAAAATGAACCGACAAAAAATGATTTTTTTTTCTATAAAGATAAGAGTCTAAATAATTATATAGGATTTTTATAAATTTGAATGCCAGAGTGTTTTAGTAAAAGAACCATGAATGCAGAATTCAGCTAAAAAATATCAATAAAGAAACTGGCCGTGTCGTAAAAAAAGAACGGATTGTTTTACTTATTTTTCAAGATAACGGTGAGTAATTTTTCCCCAATCGCATAATATGATCTTTGAATTAACTGTTTTTCTTTGTAACAACTCTTTATGTTGGTTATTTCTTTTTTGCGAGATTTTAAAAAAAAATTATAATATTTATGTTTCTTCCTTCAATGTGGCCTAAACTGATCACGTGACCTATTTTGGTGGTACCTACTGTAAAACAATTTTTTTTTTACATATGATTTTTAAAAATTCCTTCTTCGTCAAAATACAGCAAAAATTACGTTAAGTTTCATTCATTTTTTTCGAGTTTTGTTGAATTTTAATTCATGGGGGGGGTAATAAAAACACTTACAATTTTGGCCATACATACTACTATAAGTGTTGATAAATACACAACTTTAGTAAACTGTTATATTTTTTTACATACAGATAAAGTACGAAACACTGAATGAAAATGCAAGACTGGGTTGTTGGAAAGTTAACAAGGTGTAATAATAAATGAACACACATGGCTGGGCTTGAGAAAGCTTTATTCTACTTAGAATACAGTTGCAGTTTCTTGGGAGTTTATATACTTTCAGAAAGCTAAAGATTTACACAACGGAGAGGCAATAATAAAAAAGGGGAAATAACTCTCAATTACTTATTACACAAGGTTTTATTTAACACAGGGTAAAGAATGCTTCTACCCTGAAAGTGGCTTAATTGGCTCAACCGTGCTGTGCACGTGCGTCCACTCGGTACAAACCCAATCCAAAAGTGTCATGGTGGAAACCCTACTTCCGAATTCCCATCAGCCCCCCCACCCCACTGATCAAGGGGAGTAACTCTATTTTCATTAGGTCTGAACCTAACACAAACTAGTCGTGGATTTGTGTTGGTATTGTTATTGTAAATACCCATGGAAATACGACGAGAGAAGCAAATGATAGAATATAATTAGAAAATAACAATCAATCATTTCTTTTCGTGTCGCAAGAGAATAATAGAATTTACGCACGAACAAGTTTCAAAAGGATAAGACAATATCAATTTCCTTTCTTTGTGATGTCAAAAAAGTAACAGATCGATTGATGATTGTAAATAAAAAAGAAGAAAAAAAGAAAAAAAGAGAAAAAAAGAAGAAAAAAAGAAGAAAAAAAGAAAAAAAAAAGATCTCATGTGTTTCTTTTGTAGTATTTATTGAATACCAAGTAGAATGGACATTTGTTAACACTTGTACTTTTAAAAAGACAGACAGACGGACGGATTTTCGATTTTTGCTAGATTAATTGATTCTGAAAGATCAACTACGATAAATAAGTTATTTACTAAGTTTTGCTTAGTTGTAACACAAAGCTGGGTGTATGCGGCACTCAGTGAGACTCGAACTCATTAGTAATGGCTTTCTAGTCTAGCGTTAAATTTTGTCTGAAAAAAGTCTGATAAAAAGTATAAGAATAGGATGGAGAAAAAATATGTATTTACCCAACTCATTTGCCACAGGCAGAGCGTGGCACAAGGTCAATTTTTAAGCAGAGCACTACTGGCTTGGAGTTTTCCTTCTCCTAGACTAGTTGCCTAAAAAAGATTTTAAAAAACCAGTCTGCTCTACTATTTACCCATAGCTGAAGGGAGAATAGTTGGATTCATACCTTTTTAAGGGTATTAGCGTAATGTGAAATGTATGTAAAACAGTCTCGTCCAGAATTATGAGACACCCAGTGAGAATCGAACTCACACAAAATTATACCATTTGAGACACAGTGTAATGGTTAGTGAGTTCATGGCTTAGATTTGGCACAAGGCCACAAGTATGGAGCACTGACTCGTTGCCTAACCAAGGCTAAAGAACCCAGTCTGTCCTACTATTTTTCCATAACTGGATGGGGGGGGGGCATATAGATTCATGTCGTTTCCAAGGGCATTAGCGCGAAGTGGAATGCAAACAGTAGGATATGACACACGGTCATTTTTTAAAGCGGGAGTATAGCTGGTTTGAAATCAGTTTTCCTTCTCGTAGACTGGTTGCCGAATCAAAGCTAAAGAACCCTGCTTGCACTACTTTTTTTTTACCATAGCTAGAGGGTGCAGAACATATAGATTCATGTCTTTCGCAAAAAAGCATTAGCACGAAGTGAAAACCAAACAGCCTCGTCCAGGATTTGAACTAAGATAACCCCTCCGTTACGGGTAGGATGTGACACAATATCAATTTTTAAACGGAATGAAGCTGGTTTGAAATTCGGGGTTCTTCTTCTTTGACTGGTTGCCTAACCAAAGCTAAAGTACCCGGTCTGTCCTACTATTAACCTAAGAAAACGTTTAACGCTTATTTGAAAGCAATGTTCGTCTTTCTTCCAGGTAGTGGTTATATCAGTACTGCTGTATGGCTGCACCACTTGGACCCTAACGACGCCTTGAGAAAAAATGGGAGCTGCACAAGAATGCTGCATGCTTGGTCTTGAACAAGTTGTGGAAACAGCACTCCACAAGGAAGCAGCTGTATGGTCACCTGTCCCCCATCTTACAAACCATCCGAACGAGGCATGCTGGACACTGCTGGAGAAGCAAGGACGAGCTCATAAGCGACGTTCTCCTGTGGAAACCAACACAACCAACACGGACTTACATTGACCAACTCTGCGAGAATACTGGATGCTGCACGGAGGACCTCGGTACAATGAATGATAGAGAAGATTGGCGAGAAATAGTCATGGATATCCATGCTAATTGCGCGACATGATGAAGATGACGAAACATAAAGTGTCCTAGGTATGACGTTAAACTGCATCTAATGGCGAGGTTCCAATTTTGGAACACCGGGGAATGTGGAGTACCCCTTCATCACCATTACTCCCAGGTCCACCTTGACCCGGAGTGGTAGTATCTGTTCCATCTATGGGTTAGATAATAAAAAAAAACATGAGTTTAAACAAATGTGTTAAAGATATTTGAATACCTATTAAGAATGAATGAAACAAAACGTCTTCGGCATAAAATAACCCCACAAGGATTGACATGCCGTAAAATCCAACAGACCAATCATAAACGGAAGGAGGTGGTGGTGGTGGTGTTTGATGCTACTACTGCTGCTGTCGTTGCTTTGTTTTATGGGTTTTTTTTTTTGTTTTCCTCTCGACATTTAATTTACCTTTTTATAGGATTTCGACCCCCATTTTTATATTGTGAAAGCATTGCCAGGTTTAAAATATTAAAAACAGAGAGAGAGAGAGAGAAGAGAGAGAAGAGAGAGAGAGAGAGAGAGAGAGAGAGAGCGTGTTATAATGTATGAGGTGTGAGTTAACAAATAAATCTAAAAAGATAGTTACTGACTATGAATTGTTATTATACCAATCTATCTAAATACAAAGAAAGCAATCAATCACTGCTGTTTATTATAACCGATGATACATTTACGCTCGACTAAGTTAGAAAAGGTTTAGAGTATCAACTTTCTATTCTTCCTATGTCAAACTAGCATTGAGCTTGTCGCATATAAAACCTATATAAATATATACATATAGCTCAGTCGGTAGAGCGTTCGGCTAGAAACCACAAGGTACCTACTTCGATACCGGTCCCCGCCAACTCAGCGTATGAGTAGCACAGGGATCTGTGCGGTAAAGTAAGGAGCTGATGGTAGGTGTGGCGCTCCACCTCAGATGCTAAAAAACAATCTCCTTGGTCTAGCGCTACAACTTTACACACACACACACACACACATTATATATATATATATATATATATATATATATATATATATATATATAATACTAGCAAATATATGCACCCTCCGGGTGAAAGTATTTAAGTTTTTAATATAATAAAATATCATATTAAATTAGAAAGGCTAATGAAACTGAATAAGAATGTAGATAAAAAAATTTGGAACAGAGGGGGTATGATTGAAAAATAGAAAACTTTGAAACTAACTCTTCCATCATTTTCCGTTACTCCCGTCTTTCATTGGTAAATTTTCCTAATTAAACTGTTTAGTTAAAAAGGAAGTAAAGAATAATATTAGTTATTCTTGTTAAGGGGATTTCTTTTAAGATTTATTGAAGAGATTTTTGCTCATATTCATTAAGATAAAATCAAACAATTAGAAATCAATAATACTAAGCATATATTTATTAAAATCAAATTTTTAAGATCAATATGCAAATAAGCCTTTCCATTCATACTGTAAATCTCTATTTTGTTGTATATATAAATACAATTGCATGTGCTAGTATGTAGTTATGGTCAACATTATAAGTATTGTAAAACAATTTTATTAATAATTGAGGTATAAATAATAATAAAATCATGGTAAATGTGATGTAAATAACAAAGGGAATTGTGACATGTATAGTAATATAGTTTCGGTTACAGACAAACATACCCACAATCTCCATTATAATAAGAATATATGGGGAGTAGAGGATTAAGTAAATCCGACACAATGTGGTTGAACATAGAAGGAAACGCGGATAAAACGACACAACAACTAAATGATATTTCGCCTCGGTTTTATGCGAAGCTTTGTCAAATTTGCATAAGGCCGAGGCGAAATATAATTTTTCCCTCTATGTTCAACCATATATATATATATATATATATATATATAGTTTATTTGTGAGAAAAAAATTGTCCTGTATATACAGTCATTTCATATATATATATATATATATATATATATATATATTAGTTATTTACTAAGCGTAGCTTAGATGCGGCACAAGGCTAGAAGTATGGAGCATCCAGTGAGAATTGAACTCACTAACATTGGTCTGCGAATCAAGCTTGTTAACCATTACAAATATATATATATAGGTAATCAAGGACTATTTGCTCGTAAATTCCTACCATAAAATAAACTGAACCCCCATTTTATGTCCGTGTTTTTGCAATAAATGTTTTATTTTTCTTGCACCCGTTATGTTACAATACTAAATATATTTCCTTTATTTATTTTAATATTCACTTCAATGTGTTTTTTATTTTGTGAGAATGGTTAGTTTTAAAGTGGGGGTTCGTTTTTACACTTCAACTTTTTACTCGTAAATTCCTACGATAAAATGCCCAAGCCTAATTTTATGGCAGGAATTTACGAGTAAAAAGTTTAATATTACTTTTTGTTGTTATTTCTTTTCTTTTTGGCTTTGGTACTCTAAAATAAAAACGTCAGATTTTAATCATCGTCGACGAAAAAACAAAATTACGGTCATAAAAGAAGGATCCAATTTATGCCTAAATTGTAAAACGAGCTCCCACTTTAAAACTAACCATTCTCACAAAATAAAAACTTTTAGAATATACATATTGAAGTGAATATTAAAATAAATAAATAAAATATATTCAGTATTGTAAAATAACGGGTGCAAGAAAAATAAAACATTTATTGCAAAAACACGGACATAAAATGAGGGTTCAGTTTATTTTATGGTAGGAATTTACGAGCAAATAGTCCTTGATTACCTATATATATATATATATAGAGAGAGAGAGAGGAGAGAGGGGGGTGCGTGGGTGTAATGGTTACCGTCGTAGGATATAGACACAACGAGACTAGTTCAAATCCTGGATGAAGCTGTATTATTCTTGGAAAAACTATCCCCCGTCCAGTTATGGGTAAATTAGGACAGGCTGGGTTCTTTAACCTTGGTTGGTAACCAGTCTAGAAGAAGGAAAACTCTGAATTTAAACCTGTTAAACTCTGCTAAAATATTGACCTTGTGTTGCATCCTACTCGTGTGGAGGGGGTTGGTAAATATATATATATATATATATATATATATATATATATATATAAGTTAAAAAGAAAGGAAATGAATCCGACAATATGAGTATGAAAAGGTGGAATGAAAACATCACACAATGCTGTTAAAGAAGAAAACAATTTATAATATAATCATAGCTGATACTGATCAAAATTTCGATTTTACAAAATCATTATAAATTGTTTTCTTCTTTAACAGCATTGTGTGATGTTTTCATTCCACCTTTTCATATATATAATATATATATATATATATATATATATCCCAAGTCTAGCGCTGGAGATAGACTTCCTCACTGTCCGGTTGATACCGACAATAGGCCACTCTACCAACTTTTTTTTACGTATAAAAAGCATTACACTTTACGGGAATACCCGAAACCTTTGAGACGTTAGGGTTAGGGTTATTGTCAGGATAGTGTTAGTGTCAGAGTTTCCGTAATCTAATGCTATTTATACGTAAAATGCGATTCTAATGGTATTATCTCTTGCGCGCTGTTCTGCATTTGTACACAGATCTGAAAGTGCACGGTCTAGTTATTGGGTGGACGAAAATTGCCTTTGTTTTTTTAATCGACTCAACCTGGCGTACTGGATGGCGCTATTAAAAAAATAAAATGCGGTTATTCCGTGTCTGCTAAAGAGAAGTGTGGACGTCAAGGCAACCACTTTGCGGCTGCCTTTTTTAAAAAACAATCCTTAGATCTTTATTTCTTTTGATTCACCATATATATATATATATATAATATATATATATATATATATATATAGTAATATATATATAATATTTATAATATTGTATACAGTGTTTGGGAAGAGGTGAAGCGAAATGTGACGGTCCTTCTTTCAACATATTTTAGCAAATACATCGAATCAAAAACAAAACAGAAGAGAGAAAAGACAAAAAAAACACTTTCTTTTAATAGGTTTTACCAGTCCAGTGCAGAAGTTGCTGATAGGTTAGCGTCCTGCGTTCCTGACGCATAAGAATCTAAAAGGACGCAGTAAATCATATCCGTGCATCCCAGTGTTTTTCTGTTTTCTTCCCTCGCCATTTTCAAACTAACTGTAAATACATTTCAAATAGGTTCTTAGAAACGAATTACACAGGATAGGTTTCAAGGTAGGCGTTAGACGGCTTTAGTTGTTTTCCCCGGATCATTAAAAAAAAAAAACTACAATTTATTAAGAAACTTTAGTTAGGACCCATTCAAATTTCCTGGGGACTCGTTCAAAGCAAATATGTGCGTCCCAGACGTACTAAATCAAAAAGTTATCAGCATCACTGCCGGTGTAATTTCAAGGTACGTAGACGTATCTGCAATTAATTACTCAACGATCATACAACGAACCTTTAACTCAAGTCTGGACACAAGGCTATGATACGCATATGACTATAAAATGATTTAATGTCGTAAAATAATTATATAAACATAATCTATTCATTAATATTCGTGTTCCTTAAAAGTATGACCGTTATCATCTTACAAACCCTCCGTCAATGAGACCGTCAAAATCCATTCAAGATGAAATGCAAAAATGTATCCTGATTATCTGGTGTTGCATATCACCCGAATTTCTTATGAGTACGGCACCTCAGCTGAATAATGGACCATTCCGTTTTTATTTTAAAGAAAGAAAAAAAAGAAAAGGACATGCTACACAGAAAAATACAGTCACTGCACCAGAGATTGCTATTTCAAAAATTGGCCGGTTCAGCCATCGCACAGCCATTGGACACTACGCCATCGTCTGTAAAGACGATGGCGTAGTGTCCAATTTTTTAAATATTTTTTTTTAAAAACTGAATCTGCACGAGTGGCTGAACAGGACAATTTTTGAAGGATGCCAACAAGGAAGGACCAGGTTTAGCTCAGTCAGTAGAGTGCTCCGGCTAGGAATCACAAAAGTTCCCTGGTTCGATACCGGCATTTCGCCAACTCAGCTTATGAGTAGCACAAGGATCTGTGCGGTAAAGTAAGGAGCTGATGGTAGGGTGTGGCGCTCCACCTCAGACGCAAAAACAATCTCCTTGGTCTAACGCTAGTGAAAAGAGGATAGGTTATTCCTATAACTCCAACATTAAAAAAGGGGAATCATCGGATTGACTGATAAATTATTTATTATTGATCTACTAGGTAAAAAGAAGAACGGGTTTTTAGGGTTAGGGTTTAGGGTTAGTTTAATGGGAAAAAATAAATAGATGTTTATCAGTCAATAAGAGTGGTTTCCCCTTTTTATGTTGGAGTTATAGGAAATAACAGGGATAGACTCCTCGCTGATTGGCTGATACCAACTTTAGGCCACCCCGACGACTTTTTTTTAAAGTTTAGGAAATATCTACTCCTATAAAGACATATGCAAATTTTTCCTGTAAAAAAATTCGTTTAAATTCTGAAAATCAGTTCAAGTGGAAAATAATGTCAAACATTAAAAACAAACTAAAATTTTTTCTTTTCTTTTTAAAATTTAACAATATTTACATAAAAATGAAGGGGAAATGTATAAATGGCAAACGACACTAACAATAAAACCAATCTTAGATAAATGAAGATAAGATTTTTTTCTTCTTTTCTCTTCTCTCTCTCTCTCTCTTCTCTCTCTCCACGAAACACACACGCACCACACACAAATCCTTAAAAAACTTAAAATGTTCGTTGAAAAAGGATAAAATAAAAAATGAACAGGAAAGAAACACACACCCTGTTTTAAAAAGGGAAGAGTATAATTCAATTATTTTATTTCTTTTCCTTTTTTTTTTACCTTTCTTCATCTTCACCCTCTTTCCCCCTCTCCCCCACCCCTTACAATAGGATGCATCCCTCCCCCTCACCCTTCCTTCTGTGATTGCTTTAAAAAAAAATTAGCAGCTGACTTTTAAGAGACTTCACTACTCCCTTTCCCTTGCCCCCCACCATTACTATTCCCACCAGGGAGTAAGCGGGAGAGGAGAGGGGGGGGCAGAGAGAAGGAGAAAAAGAGTGAGCTAGAAGAGAGAAAAGCGAGAGGTAGAGAGAAGGTAGAGAGAGAGAGAGAAGGAGAGAACCTAGAGAGAGTAAAGCGAGAGGGAGAGAGGGGGTAGAGAGAGTGAGGGGGAGAATCCGGTGGGGGTGTTGATGAGACTGGGGAGGTTAGATGCAAGAGGGGGGGGGCAGATTCAGCCCTCCCATCCTTTATTCAACAACCTGCAGCCTCTTTAGAATCATCACCCCACATCAACCTCCACTAACAGCCCAGCCTTAGCCCCCCCCACTCCCCCCACCCAATAACAGGGGTTATAAAGTCAGGGAAGCTATGAATTGGGAGGGTGACAATTTTTTTAATTTTTTTAAAATTTGCAGTGGGGGTTGCGGGTGAGGAAGGGGTCCTTTTCAGATTATTAAAATTGGTTTTCTTCTTAAACAGCCATTGTGTGATGGTTCATTCACCTTTTCATTTATATCATATTATATATATATTATTATATATAATATATATCCAAGTCTAGCGCTGGAGATAGACTTCCTCACTGTCCGGCTGAACTACCGAATAGCCACTTTCCCAACTTTTTTTTACGTATAAAAAGCATTACACTTTACCGGAATACCCGAACCTTTGAGACGTTAGGGTTAGGTTATTGTCAGATAGTGTTAGTGTCAGAGTTTCCGTAATCTAATGCTATTTTATACGTAAAATGCGATTCTAATGGATTATCTTTGCGCGTCTGTTCGGCATTTTACACAGCATCTGGAAAGTGCACGGTCTAGTTATTGGGTGGATGAAAATCGCCTTTGTTTTTTTAATCGACTCAACCTGGCGTACTGGATGGCGCTATTAAAAAATAAAAATGCGGTTATTCCGTGTCTGCTAAAGAGAAGTGTGGACGTCCAAGGCAATCACTTTGCGGCTGCCTTTTTTAAAAAACAATCCCAGATCTTTATTTCTTTTGATTCACCATATATATATATATATATATATATATATATAATATATATATTAATATATATATATATATATATATATATATTTCTGTACAGGTGTTGGGAAGAGGTGGAAGCGAATGTGACGTCCTTCTTTTCAAACAATTTTAGCAAATTACAATCGAATCAAACAACAAACAGCAAAGAGAGGAAAAAAAAGGACAAAAAACACTTTCCTTTTATAGGGTTTACCAGGGTCCAAGTGCTTGTCGCATATAAACCTAATTATAAATATAATCATATAGCTGGCCAGTCGGTAGAGCGTTCGGCTAGAAACCGACAAAGGTACCTAAATTCGATACGGTCCCCCGCCAACTCAGCGTAATGAGTAGGCACAGGATCTGGTGCGGTAAAGTAAGGAGGCTTTTGATGGTAAGGTGTGGGCGCTCCACCTCACGATGCTAAAAAAACAATCCTCCTTGGTCTAGCGCTACAACTTTACAGCACACACACACACACATTATATATATAATATATATATATATATATATATATATATATATATATTAATACTAGTAGGCAAATATATGCACGCCTCCGGGTGAAAAGTATTTAAGTTTTTAATATAATAAAATTATCATATTAAATTAGAAAGGCTAATGAAACTGAATAGAATGTAGATAAAAAAAATTTGGAACAGAGGGGGTATGATTGAAAATAGAACAACTTTGAAACTAATCTTCCATCATTTTCCGTTACTTCTCGCGTCTTTCATTGGTAAATTTTCTAAATTTAACTGTTTAGTTAAAATAGGAAGTAAAGAGAATAATATTACAGTTATTCTTGTAAGGGATTTCTTTAAGATTTTATTGAAGAGATTTTTGCCTCATATTCATTAAGATAAAATCAAACAATTAGAAATCATAATACTAAGCATATTATTTATTAAAAATCAATTTTTTAAGATGCAATATGCAAATAGCCTTTCCATTCATACTGTAAAATCTCTATTTGTTGTTATATAAATACAATTGCAATGTGCTTAGTATGTAGTTATGGTCAACATTATTAAGTATTGTAAAAACAATTTTATTAATAATTGAGGTATAAATAAATAATAAAATCATGGTAAATGTGATGTAAATAACAAGGGAATTGTGACATGTATAGTATATAGTTTCGGTTACAGACAAACATACCCACAATCTCCATTATAATAAGAATATATGGGGAGTAGAGATTAAGTTAAATCCGACACAATGTGGTTGAACATAGAAGGAAACGCGGATAAAACGACACAACAACTAAATGTATTTCGCCTCGTTTTATGCGAAGCTTTGTCAAATTTGGCATAAGGCCGAGGCGAAATATAATTTTTCCTCTATGTTCAACCAATATATATATATATATATATATATATATAGTTTATTTGTGAGAAAAAAATTGTCCTGTATATACAGTCATTTCAATATATATATATATATATATATATATATATATATATAGTTATTTACTAAGCGTAGCTTAGATGCGGCACAAGGCTAGAAGTATGGAGCATCCAGTGGAATTGAACTCACTAACATTGGTCTGCGAATCAAGCTTTGTTAACCATTACAAATATATATATATAGGTAATCAAGGACTATTTGCTCGTAAATTCCTACCATAAAATAAACTGAACCCCCATTTTATGTCCGTGTTTTTTGCAATAAATGTTTTTATTTTTCTTGCACCCGTTTATGTTACAATACTAAATATATTTCCTTTATTTATTTTAATATTCACTTCAATGTGTTTTTATTTTGTGAGAATGGTTAGTTTTAAAGTGGGGTTCGTTTTTACACTTCAACTTTTTTACTCGTAAATTCCTACGATAAAATGCCCAAGCCTAATTTTATGGCAGGAATTTACGAGTAAAAAGTTTAATATTACTTTTTGTTGTTATTTCTTTTCTTTTTGGCTTTGGTACTCTAAATAAAAACGTCAGATTTTAATCATCGTCGACGAAAAAACAAAATTACGGTCAAAAGAAGGATCCAATTTATGCCTAAATTGTAAAACGAGCTCCCACTTTAAAACTAACCATTCTCACAAAATAAAAACTTTTAGAATATACATATTGAAGTGAATATTAAAATAAATAAATAAAAATATATCAGTATTGTAAAATAACGGGTGCAAGAAAAATAAAACATTTATTTGCAAAAACACGGACATAAATGAGGTTCAGTTTATTTTATGGTAGGAATTTACGAGCAAATAGTCCTTGATTACCTATATATATATATATATAGAGAGAGAGAGAGAGAGAGAGGGGGGGTGCGTGGTGTAATGGTTACCGTCGTAGGATATAGACACAACGAGACTAGTTCAAATCCTGGATGAAGCTGTATTATTCTTGGAAAAACTATCCCCCGTCCAGTTATGGGTAAATAGTAGGACAGGCTGGGTTCTTTAACCTTGGTTTGGTAACCAGTCTAGAAGAAGGAAAACTCTGAATTTAAACCTGTTAAACTCTGCCTAAAATATTGACCTTGTGTTGCATCCTACTCGTGTGGAGGGGTTGGTAAATTATATATATATATATATATATAATATATATATATATATATAAGTTAAAAGAAAGGAAATGAATCCGACAATATGAGTATGAAAAGGTGGAATGAAAACATCACACAATGCTGTTAAAGAAGAAAACAATTTATAATATAATCATAGCTGATACTGATCAAAATTTCGATTTTACAAAAATCATTATAAATTGTTTTCTTCTTTAACAGCATTGTGTGATGTTTTCATTCCACCTTTTCATTCATATATATATATATATATATATATATATATCCCAAGTCTAGCGCTGGAGATAGACTTCCTCACTGTCCGGCTGATACCGACAATAGGCCACTCTACCAACTTTTTTTTACGTATAAAAAGCATTACACTTTACGGGAATACCCGAAACCTTTGAGACGTTAGGGTTAGGGTTATTGTCAGGATAGTGTTAGTGTCAGAGTTTCCGTAATCTAATGCTATTTATACGTAAAATGCGATTCTAATGGTATTATCTCTTGCGCGCTGTTCTGCATTTGTACACAGATCTGAAAGTGCACGGTCTAGTTATTGGGTGGATGAAAATCGCCTTTGTTTTTTTAATCGACTCAACCTGGCGTACTGGATGGCGCTATTAAAAAAATAAAATGCGGTTATTCCGTGTCTGCTAAAGAGAAGTGTGGACGTCAAGGCAATCCACTTTGCGGCTGCCTTTTTTAAAAAACAATCCTTAGATCTTTATTTCTTTTGATTTCACCATATATATATATATATATATATATATATATATAATATATATATATATATATATATATATATATATATATATTTTGTACAGTGTTTGGGAAGAGGTGAAGCGAAATGTGACGGTCCTTCTTTTCAACATATTTTAGCAAATACAATCGAATCAAAACAAAACAGAAGAGAGAAAAAAAGACAAAAAAACACTTTCTTTTAATAGGTTTTACCAGTCCAGTGCAGAGTTGCTGATAGGTTAGCGTCCTGCGTTCCTGACGCATAAGAATCTAAAAGGACGCAGTAAAATCATATCCGTGCATCCCAGTGTTTTTCTGTTTTCTTCCCTCGCCATTTCAAACTAACTGTAAATACATTTCAATAGGTTCTTAGAAACGAATTACACAGGATAGGTTTCAAGGTAGGCGTTAGACGGCTTTAGTTGTTTCCCCGGATCATTAAAAAAAAAACTACAATTTATTAAGAAACTTTAGTTAGGACCCATCAAATTTCCTGGGGACTCGTTCAAAGCAAATATGTGCGTCCCAGGACGTACTAAATCAAAAAGTTATCAGCATCACTGCCAGTGTAATTCAAGGTACGTAGCACGTATCTGCAATTAATTACTCAACGATCATACAACGAACCTTTAACTCAAGTCTGACACAAGGCTATGATACGCATATGACTATAAATGATTTAATGTCGTAAAATAATTATATAACATATCTATTCATTAATATTCGTGTTCCTTAAAAGTATGACCGTTATCATCTTACAACACCGTCAATGAGACCGTCAAAATCATTCAAGATGAAATGCAAAAATGTAAATCCTGATTATCTGGTGTTGCATATCACCCGAATTTCTTATGAGTATCGGCACCTCAGCTGAATAATGGACCATTCCGTTTTTATTTTAAAGAAAGAAAAGAAAGAAAAGGACATGCTACACAGAAAAATACAGTCACTGCACCAGAGATTGCTATTCAAAAATTGGCCGGTTCAGCCATTCGCACAGCCATTGGACACTACGCCATCGTCTGCTAAAGACGATGGCGTAGTGTCCAATTTTTAAAATATTTTTTTTTAAAACTGAATCTGCACGAGTGGCTGAACAGGACAATTTTTGAAGGATGCCAACAAGGAAGGACCAGGTTAGCTCAGTCAGTAGAGTGCTCGGCTAGGAATCACAAAGTTCCTGGTTCGATACCGGCATTCGCCAACTCAGCTTATGAGTAGCACAAGGATCTGTGCGGTAAAGTAAGGAGCTGATGGTAGGTGTGGCGCTCCACCTCAGACGCAAAAACAATCTCCTTGGTCTAACGCTAGTGAAAAGGAGATAGGTTATTTCCTATAACTCCAACATTAAAAAAGGGGAATCACTCGGATTGACTGATAAATTATTTATTTATTGATCTACTAGGTAAAAAGAAGACGGGTTTAGGGTTAGGGTTTAGGGTTAGTTTAATGGGAAAATAAATAGATGATTTATCAGTCAATAAGAGTGGTTTCCCCTTTTTTATGTTGGAGTTATAGGAAATAACCAGGGATAGACTCCCTCGCTGATTGGCTGATACCAACTTTAGGCCACCCCGACGACTTTTTTTTTAAGTTTAGGAAATATCTACTCCTATAAAGACATATGCAAAATTTTGTCTGTAAAAAAATTCGTTTAAATTCTGAAATCAGTTCAAGTGGAAAATAATGTCAAACATTAAAAAACAAACTAAACATTTTTTTCTTTTCTTTTTAAAATTTAACAATATTTACATAAAAATGAAGGGGAAATGTATAATGGCAAACGACACTAACAATAAAACCAATCTTAGATAAATGAAGATAAGATTTCTATTTTTCTTTCTTTCTCTCTCTCTCTCTCTCTCTCTCTCTCTCTCTCACGAAACACACACGCACACACACAAATCCTTAAAAACTTAAAATGTTCCGTTGAAAAAGGATAAAATAAAAATGAACAGGAAAGAAAACACACACCCTGTTTTAAAAAGGGAAGAGTATAATTCAATTATTATTATTTCTTTTCCTTTTTTTTTACCTTTCTTCATCTTCACCCTCTTTCCCCCTCTCCCCCCACCCCCTTACAATAGGATGCATCCCTCCCCCTCACCCTTCCTTCTGTGATTGCTTTAAAAAAAAATTAGCAGCTGACTTTTAAGAGACTTCAACTACTCCCTTTCCCTTGCCCACCCCACCATTACTATTCCCACCAGGGAGTAAGGGGAGAGAGAGAGGGGGGGCAGAAAGAAGGAGAAAAAGAGTGAGCTAGAGAGAGAAAAGCGAGAGGTAGAGAGAGAGGTAGAGAGAGAGAGAGAAGGAGAGAAAGCTAGAGAGAGTAAAAGCGAGAGGAGAGAGGGAGGTAGAGAGAGTGAGGGGGAGAATCCGGTGAGGGGTGTTGATGAGACTTGGGGAGGTTAGATGCAAGAGGGGGGGGGGGCAGATTCAGCCTCCCCATCTTTATTCAACAACCTGCAGCCTCTTTAGAATCATCACCCCACATCAACCTCCACTAACAGCCCAGCATTAGCCCCTACCCCACTCCCCACCCAATAACAGGGGTTATAAAGTCAGGGAAGCTATGAATTGGGAGGGTGACAATTTTTTAATTTTTTTAAATTTGCAGTGGGGGTTGCGGGTGAGGAAGGGGTCCTTTTCAGATGGATAAAAAGTGTGGGGGTGGGGGGCGGAAAAACTGATGATGATGACAAACATCCTGTTTCTTCTCCACCAGGAAAATTAGGGGGAAAAAACATTGTAGTCCCCCCACCCCAATTTTGTATTTTTTTTGTTTCTTTTCTTCCTTTAATTCAATCAGGTTTCTGAATGATAATTTGATTAAGGAAAAACAGAAGAAGAGAGAGAGAGAGAGAGAGATAAAAAAAAAATCAAAACAAAACAAACATACACACACACACACACATGTATAAAACACACACACACACACACACACACACACACACACTTCAATTACACTTTGTTTTCATTCATAAATAAACAAATATGTGTATAGATATTTAATGGGATATTTTCAATGCTAAAAATTGCCGCAACTAAAAAGATAGGTTTTTGTAAGTCATTAAAACAAGATATGTATAAACACACACTTTATTTTGATTGATACCCTAAAGTCGGTATCAGCCAGACAGCGAGCACTAGACCAAGGAGATTGTTATTGGCATCTAAGGTGGAGCATCACACCTACCATCAGCTTTGCACTTTACTGCACAGATCCGTGTGCTACTCATATGCTGAGAACTCAGAACCAAAACAAAAAGAATTAAACATTTTTTTCTGAGAACAAAATACATTTTGCGGACCTTCTTTTTTTTTATAAAATATTGAATTTTCTCCCGTTGGAACCAGAACAACATTATATATATATATATATATATATATATATATATATTATAGAGAGAGAGAGAGAGAGAGAGAGAGAGAGAGATTATAGATAATATGGGTGCTATATTTATAAGTAAATAGTACCCAATATCATTGATAAAGCATTAAAATCTAAGTTAAGGTAGCATGGACTTGGAGTCAATGGCGTCTGGTTACTGACAGTTTCTTAACGATGCGATCTTCAGGCTACCTTAACTTTATATATATATTATATATATATATATATTTAAAAATAAGGGTTTTTATAAGTCATTAAAAAACTATGAATGAATACACATTTCAATACACATTTCAACATATATATTCTATGTATTTAAAATTATTTTAAATATAAAATAAAATAATAAAAACAAAATATCGGGCATGGAAACAAGAGATCATCTTCAGGACAGAGTGTTTTGATTATTTTTAAAAATGTGTAATACAAGAAAAACATTCTCCCTAATATATATATATATATATATATAGGCTGTCAGAATTATCCTGAAGATCCTTCTTGGTGAAACCTAGGTAGTTAACTTCTGCAAAGTTTCCAAAACCAGCTCTACAAGTACATGTTGAGCACTTTCCAATATTTATCATCCTGACTCGTTTGGTTTCTTTTTCTTTTTCTGACAGTCAAAATTGTAAGTATCTTTTTTTGTTCTGTTAAGTTGTGCCCCCAAACTTCTACATTATATATACTAGCAAATATATGCACCCTCCGTAGGGTGCAAGTATTTAAGTTTTAATGTAATAAAATATTGTATTAAATTAGAAAGGCTAATGAAACTAAATAAGAATACAGATAAAAAGATTTGAAACAGAGGGAGTATAATAAAAGATTTGAAACAGAGGGAGTATAATAAAAAATGGAACAACTGAAACTTACTCTTCCATCACTCTCGTCTTTCATTGTTATTTTTTCTAATTTAAGTATTTAGTTAAAAGAGGAAGTAAAGAATAAAATGACAGTTATTTTATCTTGTTAATGGATTTCATTTAAGATTCATTGAAGAGATTTTGGCTTATATTCATTAAAATAAAACCAAACAGTTAGAAATCAATAATACTAAGCACATATTTATTAAATTCGATTTTTTTATATCAATATGCAAATTAGCCTTCCCGTTCACATTGTAAACCGCTATTTTGTTGTATATATAAATATAATTACATGTTGTCAGTATGTAGACATAGTTAACAGTATTAATAATGTAAGACAATTTTATTAATAATTGAGGTTTAGATAAAAATAAAATCATGGAGAATGTGATGTCAATAACTAAGAGAATTGTAATTTAAGTAGGAATATAGTTTCGGTTACAGACAGAAAAACACACAATCTCCATTATAATAAGATATATATATATATATATATATATATATATATAGACGAGGTTGAGTAAAAAAGTAATGCCATTATAAAACTAAGGCCTACATTGAAATCCTAATGGCTCAGATCAAGAATCCGACTAGTAAGAGCCAACTTGGCCAATCGACAATGTCTTCCTTCTGCATGACAATGCTCAGCCACACACAAGCATCAGGACATGGAAGAAAATCGCCTCATTTGGGTAGACAACTTTACCGCATCTTCCATACTCACCAGATTTAGTGCCTTTTTGGTCCCATGAAGAGGGTTTGAGAGGCAAACATTATTCCAGTGACGAGGAAGTGAAATCTGTAGTGAAGAAGTGGCTCAAAGAACAGTCAACAGAATTTTACGGAGTAGGGATACATGCTCTCATTTGAAGGTGGAACATTGCTATTGAGAGAAACGGGGACTATGTGGAGGAGTAGGGATGTGATCCCCAGAGGACCAGCTTCATTTTGATATATGAAATAACGTCGGTTATAACCGACGTTATTTACAATCCAAAATGTGACATTGAGTAAAGAACTCCAACAAACACCATAGGATCTTGCTCCACAGCCTGATGATTGCTATTTAGCATGAAACCGCGGTCGCTGATAATGAACACTGATCTGTGAAAACATTGTAAAATAAATAAATATATATATATATATATATATATATATATATATATAAATATACACACACATAACTGAGCAATGAGATTTTAGAGCAAATAACTCAGTTGGAGAACCCATGGGTCCAGTATTTTCTAAACAGTGCTGCTATGGAAGGAAGGATTCTGTCTATCTAGTTATATATAAAAAAAGTCAGCACTGGTTTGGGGGGGGGATAGAGGTGGTCATAGGCGCATGGACAGTATATAAAGCAATTTAAAGTCAAATTAAACAGAAGAAAAAAAGTATAAAATAAAATAAAAAATAAAATAAAAGAATTACAGTTAGACTAAAACACAGAATAAAGTTTTTCATTCTGGCCAGCTTATGATTTGTGAAAAAAAAAGAAAGAAAAAAAAACAACAATACACTTAAAATGTTATGATTTGGAGAATAAAGGAATTTCCAGTTTGATTAGTAAACTGAATGAAATAAATCACAAAATAAAAGAAACAACAGACGATGTAGAGTGAATATAATTATTTTAATATTTTATTTCTGTAATGAAGGACATTTAAAGTAAAGATGAATCAGCATAAAAAGAAAAGAAAAAAGAAAAAAGAAAAAGAAAAATTCATGATAGAAACTTATTGAATTCATTTTTAAACTTAAAAAAAAAAAGTTCTTTAAAAAAAACAAAACATTTTGAATGGAGAGAAGTCATAGTAGATTTGTATCATTGATAGTAAGTTAAAAAAAAAAATTTAAAAAAGTAGGCGGAGTGACCTATTGTTCATATCAGTCAGGCAGCTAGGGAGTCTAACCCCTTTTCACTCGCGCTAGACCAGGGAGAGTGTTTTTCGTCTAAGGTAGAGTGCAACACCTACTGTCAGCTCCCTATTTTACTGCTGTGCTACTCCTACACTGAGTTGGGAAGTGCCAAGATCAAACCGTGAACATAGTGGTTTCTAGGTGGATGCTCTACCGACTGAGCTAAACTGGCTCTAAGGAGAGAGAGAGGGAGAGAGAGAGAGAGAGAGAGAGAGAGAGAGGGAGGGAGAGAGAGAGATAGTGTTAAGTCAAACAGTGTTTCTTTCTTTTCTTCAGAGAAACAAAAAATCTGTATTATTTTGATTTTTCGGACTGTTGCCCTCATCTTTATTGTGATATATAAAAATATGTTTTGGCGATTATATCCTCTGGCCATCTTCAAGTATACTTTGCCTATCCGGGCATAGCAATAATTCAACTTGGGAAATCATTTTGAACAGTCTGACTGTTGAGCAAACAAAGTGTTGAAAAATTTAGGAATATCTCATCCAAATAATGACATCGTTGTTTTTTGCTCACCCATCAATACAAGAAGCATCACGATCAATTTTTTTTAAAAAATGGACAAAACATTATGTTTTTATATATCACAATAAAGACGAGGTCAACAGTCTGAAAAATCAAAATAGTACGTGTCAAGCCTCATCTAAAAAGTTCAGACAAATAAAAAAATCTGTTTCTCTGAATTTTTGAGATGAGGCTTGATAATTTGTATTATTTGTATTATTTGGACTATTGTCCTCATCTTTATTGTTATCTGTACAATGTTTCAGCCAATATGAAAAGGTAGATATTCTAGGTAAAATGAGACATTAGGTTTATAAGTTCCCAAAATTCACACTGAATTGTCCAATTGGACACATAGCATAGTGGATAAAGGCATTGGGATAAAACAGTTCTAAGTGACAGTTATCTCTAGGCTGCAGGTTCAATCCTGGTCAAGGGTGACAGTAACATAGAATAATAATTAACACAGTTTAACACCTGTACCCCAGCTATGGTTGGTGGAATGAGAACAAGATACCCCTGTGGATTGAATAAAGGGTTGGATTCAAAGTTCCGTGATGGCTCCCGATTACAACAAGAAGATTTCCGAGTTTGAGAAGGTTCCCGAGTCCAGCAAGAAATACCTGAAGAAGGCCGGAAGCCACATCGGCCTTCCTGTTGTATAGATAACAATAAAGATGAGGACAATAGTCGGAATAATACTAAAAAAATCTGTATAGAATATTTTGTCACTGACCAGGATCTTCTTTCTTTAAAATATTTTTTTTAAAAAGAAAACTATGATTTAAGAAAATTGAATTTAACCAGATTTAAAAACAAAATAGAGAGAGAGAAGATGTTAATAATACAATTTAAAAAACTAATTAATATAAATTAATATAATATGTTAGCTTAATTGTTAGTCCATTTTAAAAGTGTGGTAAGGGTAACCCAAAGCCAAACATTTTTAGACCTTATTTTTTCGATGCAGGTATCATTGGGGAAACCAGAAAAGTTATGTTCAATTGGCCAAATGTAAGTTTTGTATAGTATACTATTCTAACTTAAAATATTTATATATATATATATTATATATATATTATATATAAATATACACCCATATTTGTTATCAATAGAACCTCTACTTAAGATATATAAGCTAGGCTAGTATGGGCATGCAGTCAACAGCACCTGGTTACCGATAGTTTCTTGCCTATGTGATTTTCAGTCCCTGAAGATCACGTAGGTGAGAAACTGTCAGTAATCAGGTACCATTGACTATGTCCACACTATCCTAACTTAGATATAAATTCTCTATCCATGATATTGAGCACTGTTTAACTTATAGATATAGCACCCATATTATCTATATAACAATATCATAACCATTATATATATATATATATATATATATATATATATATATATTTATAAAGATAAAAAGTGGCTTACCAGTTAATATGGACACAATGATTGGGAGGTGCAAAATTCAGGAGTTAAGTCAGCGATATAACAAATACAAAGTAATATATATATATATATATATATATATATATATATATATATATATATTATATAGAGAGAGAGAGAGAGAGAGAGAGTTTTAATTAATATAATTTTATATGAGGTTTTTATTGTAACACAAACTCATTAAAAAAAATTAAATTACAAAAAAAAAAAAAAAAAAAAAGGCATGCATTTAAATAGGGTCTTATATATTCCGTGTTAAATAGGGGGAAGTTATTTTTACAGAAAGTTCTTAAATCATCTAAGTTTTGTATGTATTTACCCAACCCCTCAGTAGAATGTGATACAGGGTGAATTTTTAAGCAGATTAAAGGTGATTTGCAATTTAGAGTTTTCATTCTCCTACACTGGTTACCTAACCAAGGCTCAAGAACCCAATCTGCCCTACTATTTTCTCATTGCTTATCTAAGTTTTGTATGTTTTAATAAACCAACTATTTTTTTTTTTCGAAGATATTTAGAAATTAGAATTTGAATAGTAAAAGAAGGGAAAGTCATGATTAAAACATATACAAATCAACTATGGAAGACCAAAACAATTAATGGATCTGCGAGACTAACTTTTTTTTTATCACCCCTCTACACAAGCAACGTTGGGTAGCTGCTTCTGGTTTCTAAATAATTTATTCTATTAAATTCAGTTCCCAAGAAAATAAAGAAATCCAGACTATATGATTTGAGATATTTTTTTTTACTTTATTTTAAAACATTTATAAACTCTTACCAAGTTCTTGCGTTTTTTAAATGAACAAAATATTGTTCAATTCAACAGCATGGTACCACATAGAAAAGGCATTGCACTGTATGTGATAGATAAATCCTTAAAAAAGAAAAGGAAAAAAAAATTCTTTGTGTAGTGAGGTTGGGTAAATAACAAACGGCAGTGAACGGTTATTGTGAATCTTAAAGCAATAACAGCAGAATACGTGTATATGGCGATTTTGATGATTTTTTTTTTTCTTTCTTTTTGTGTTGAGATGCAAAGAGTCACCGTGAAGACCATCACCACTGCCAAGTAGATGGACTCGAGTAGCTCAGGAGATAGAACTAGGTGCTGCCTTGTACTTAATGTGGGACCACCCACGAACCGAAGCTCAAGGTGAGCCGGATGCATCCTTGTACTTGTTGAAAACTTTGTACAGTACACGCAATGTCGCCTTCAGGTCACAGTTGACGATATCTAGAAAAGACAAAAATTCAATTAATAAAATTAAATTAAATCATGTTTTGTAAAGAATAAAAAAAAGAATATATATATATATATATTTAAAAAGAAAATTATGACTTAAAAAAATTGAATTCAAGCAGATTTAGATAGAGAGAGATACAGATGTTAATAATAAGATTTAATAAAAAAAATATATACATCTATCTATCTATACATATATGAAGGGCAGTTGGTGTGTATGTATGTATGTTTGAATGAAACTATGAAAATAAAACAATTAACAACAAGGCAAATATATATATATATATATATATATATATATATACACACACACACACACATTAAATAGCACCATCTACGAAAAGAACAAAACAATTAACAAAATATATATATATATATATATATATATATATATATATATATATATATACAAAGATGCTGATCCCTGATGCACAAAAATCTAAAATCATATCCATATGTGTCAGTGTTTTTTCTTTTTTCTTCCCTCACCATTTCAAGCTAACTGTAAATACATTTCATTACTTTCTTAGAAACGAATTACACAGGATAGGTTACAAGGTAAGAGTTAAATGGCCTTAGTTGAGACCCATAAATTTTCCCAGGAACTCATTCAAAGCAAATATACTCATCCCAGGTCACACTAAATCAAAAAGGTATCAGAATCACTATATATATATATATATATATATATATATATATATTAAATATCACCAGTTCTTGCTTTTTGATTTATATACATCATTTATATAAGATATTTAAAAATTAAATTAAACATAAAAAAAAGCATTGAAATTCTACTTAAAATCTCAAAAGTAAACAAATCAATACACCAGGTGTTTTTGCCCTTCCTCTACCCAGGTGATGCTGGGTAGCTGCTTCTAGTTCAATATAAAGTAGAAGTTGGCTTAATTGTTAGTGAAGGTTAAAAGTGTGGTAAGGAGAACCCAAAGCCAAACCTTTTTTTAGACCTTATTTTTTCAATGCAGGTATCATTGGGGAAACAAGAAGATTTATGGTAAACAGGACAAATGTAAGTTTTGTATAGTACACTATTCTAACTGAGAATATATATATATCACTTATATAAGATATTTGAAAATTAAAATATACATAGAAATAACATTGAAATTCGACTTAGAGATGTCCAGCATTTTTAAATCTCAAAAGTAAACAAATCAATACACCAGGGAAACAAGAAAATTTATGGTAAATGGGATAAATATAAGTTTTGTATAGTATACTATTCTAACTGAGAATATACATATTATATATCAAATATATATAAAACATATATACTCATATTTACTATCAATGAACGTCTACTTATATATATATATATATATATATATATATATATACATATATATGTTGAACGTGAACGTTTCTGATGACGACCAATCACCTAAAGGTGATGTTCCAAAACCTTTGGTCAAACGGACTTTTAAATGTATTGTAAACTATAAATAAATAAATACAG
Organism: Doryteuthis pealeii; assembly: GCA_023376005.1. NCBI lineage: Eukaryota > Metazoa > Mollusca > Cephalopoda > Myopsida > Loliginidae > Doryteuthis > Doryteuthis pealeii. The sequence continues at coordinate 77,201,168 of CM042154.1, read as the reverse complement.
CTCTTACAGAAGTAATTGAGCACTTGATTATCATTTCCCCAATACTAACAAGGAATTAACTATATACATATATGTATATATATATATAGTTAGGCAGCATTTCTTCTTTAAGGCATATATTATTGAACAATGCAGCCATTTTTTGTCTGCAAATTTTGTTCCTTGTCCTTTCAAATTGCCGGATTGATCTAATTATATCTGGTGAAAACTGGCTGATATATTTGCCATAGGTAATCTCCTGAGTACTTTCCGCCCTATTTATATCAATCCGGCAATTTGAAAGGACAATGAACAAAATTTGCAGACAAAAAATGGCTGCATTGTTCAATAATATATATATATATATATATATATGAATATGATATATTGAAAAAACAAAGGATATTTACAAATGATGAGCCCATGCATTTGTAAACATCCTTTGTTTTTTCAATATATCATATTCACACTGTCGGATTAATTTCTATTTTATTTTCATACACACACATATATATATATATATATATATATATATATATTATATAAATTAAATCATCCATTTTTTTAACAAGGGACTTCAGCAAAGTGCATATTTGGTATAAACATTCAAATAGAATCAGGATATAAGAGAGTTATCTCCCTTGAGTGATTTGTGGATTGATTGATACTTACCTGCATGACGGCAGGTAAATGAGCTAAAATAAATCCTCTGGTATAAGGGAGCCATCCCACCCAAAAAGAGTTAGGGTTGGGTATATTGCCAGGTGCTTGAGGCACCCCTTAAGGAGAATGCCGATGGCAGCATGCATTTTTTTGCACTGGCCATCAAATGATCTTCAGTAAAAAAAGACTTTGTGTTAATCCAGTCTGATGGGAGGTCAGGAAAATATAAACTTATGATTCCATATATTAATATATTAATACATGTGTTCCTTAAAAGTACAACTGTTATCATCTTGCAACACCTTCTGGTTAAAAATGAGACAGTCCAAATCGTCCAAGATGACATGCAAGAATTGTAAATCGTTTATCTGGTGTTGCTTACCCACCAAATTCTTACATCAGATGCAGTAGCACACCTGCATAACTAATAAATCACTCTTGGTTGGTTGGCTGGGTTTTATGCCATGTCAACCCACGGGGTTATTTAATGCTGAAGAAATTTTGTTTTATTCTTTCTTGATGGATACTCAATTTTCTTAATACACATTTTTTTTTAACCCATAGATGGGACCCTAATAGGTACTACCACTCCGGGTCAGAGTGGACCTTGGAGTAATGGTGATGAAGGAGCGCTCCACATTCCCCAGAGCTCCAGAATTGGAACTTCACCATCAGATTGAGTTTAACATCATTCCCAGGACATTAAGACCCTCAGCCACCACCTTCTAGCAACCATATGATAAAAAGGGTTGGGGGTTTGCCATCAGGCAATAGGGTTGGGACAATCATATAGGTGCTAAGGTTTGACATGACCAGCTGATTGATCTGAGCTTTTTATGAGGAATTGAATACAGTAGTGTACTCGCATAGCAAATAAATCACTCTTGGCAAGTCCTCTATACGGCATCCAGTGTCAGCACAGAGCTGATGAATGTAAGTTTTTGCTAGTCGGTCAACACAGGTTGATCCTAAATGATGTAAAACATTTTCCCATAAAACATTTTTTTTTTCCCCATTGAAGATTTCTTCTAAAAACGTCAATTTTAAAGCAATATATCTTCTGAGTCAACAACACTCGTCCCATTACTGTTATGAAATAAGTGCTAGCTGTTGCTAGGCAACTATTAACAGTGTATATTCAATTACTTACTGACTGATTTATTCTTTATTTTCTTAACGCTTTCATGTAATTTGTGCATATGTAAAAATGAATAACCCATCCACACCTATTTTTTTTTTTTTTGTGGTGTGTGTGAATCACTTTGGCCTGACCCTGACAACAGGATTTCCTACAGATTTGCTGCACATTGATCCTGAATAAACGTGCTCCAAATGTAAGAACCAAAAGTTTACCCGACATATCACATAATTAAAAAAGTTATGCCTCTTAAAAAAGATTGTCAATGTGAAATCTATAAAATAATTATCTGCAAATAGTTTGGTTTGTTTTACAGCAGATCAATCTCAGTGGGTCATTTAATGCTGACTAAGTTTTTAAATAAATTCATTCTTAATGAATATTCAATTTTTCAAATAAATTCATGTTTTTCTATTTAATTCATAGATGGGACCCTAACAGGTACTACCACTCTGGGTCAGGGTGGACCTGTGAGCAATGGTGATGAAGAGGTGCTCCACATTCCCCAGACCCCCAGAACTGGGACCTAACCATCAGATAGAGTTTAACATCATTCCCAAGACATGATGACCCTCAGCCACAACCTTCTAGCACATACATGATAAAAAGGGTTGGGCAATCATATAGGTGCTAGGGCTTAATGTGACCTGATGATTGATCAGAAGGTGCCTTTCCGCCCACCTGTCTAGTCCAAGTAAGGGCTAAAGTGGACTGTTGCATATCATGGACTACTAAGCCACCTATCTGCAAATGACTTCAAGATTTAAATTATCATTTTCTCACTCTTCTTAGAGAGTTTTTTCAAACCATCGTTAGTTGGTGTTCTTTTACTAGAGTCTGAGTGGCAACAAGACTCCTCAGGTCTCCAGGACACTTCTGAGTATTCCATTTGCTTTCCTAACCCATAGTGGGTCCCATCTATGTGTTAAATAGATAAAAAAATGAGTTTTAAAAAATGTGTTAAAAAAAAAAGTTGAAAAAAATTTTTTGAATACCCATCAAGAATGAATAAAACAAAACATCTTCAGCATAAAATAACCCAACAAGGGTTGATATGTTGTAAAATCAGTGGACCTGGGAGTAATGGCAAGAAATAGATAAGATAATAATAATAATATCCAACAATAACGGTTCAAGAAATTGCAAATTGTACTTGGAGAAAAAATACCATATATTAAGTTTTCCAGATTTTAATAATTTGCTAAATAAAAAATCAGAGTTTGTAGCTAAATGCAGCCATAAAAGTAAATATTTATTTTGTAATCCGGCACCAGATGATTCATGTGACTCAAAAGAGAACAATTTTTTTCAGTTCAATCTAACAGAAGCCAGACATGTTAATACTAGCTCACCTGAGCATCAACAATGTGAAACTCAGGGTTGTGAGCTGTTATACTCTTTTTATTATTATCCTATTTTATTCTTGAAAAAAGAAATATATATATATATATATATATATATATATATATACAAGGTGTTTCATAAAAGTATTGAAATTGAAATAAGATAGAAATGAACAATAAATGTAACGTTAATTAAATACAGATTCTAAAGCTGTATTTACCAAGATAGAAATGAACAATGAATGGAATGTTCATTTTTTCAGAATACAAGGTGTGTCAAAAAAAGTACCAAAAATCTTGATACTTTTTTAACTCACCTTATATATATATATATATATATATATATATATATATATATATATATATATATACACACACATTAAAAAATTAGATCCTTTAGATTTAAGGTTACAGTTAGGATCTATAAGAATTTTGCTTAAGATATTACATGATTAATAATATACATTCCAAAAGGCTTCCATTTGGTACTAATCATCTCCACATATACTACACCACCCACTCAGTTAATACCCCCCACAACTCAACCTGTTTCTTGATTATTTGATATACAGGATTCCACAAGCCTCTCTTTGATATTCTGAATTCTATAATTCAGCCTTCCTTCCACCCCACCCCACCACCAACTTAATATTTTGGATTCTATACCCCCCCCATTCTCTTGTACTAGCCTCCTATCTATCTGATATTCTGGATTCCATAATTCACTCCTTTTCCTCCTTGGCTCTGCCCTCCCTTGAGATCCTCATTTATTTGATATTCTGGATTCCATAATTCAGAAAGAAACTTGGTATTTGTTTCAAGATTTCTCTTCATTCACGATCCGACTTAAAATCCGATCCACTTGAAGAAGCGGATCTTGCTTACCAAAAACGAGAAACTTGAGCCTTTTCTTTCACAAAATTTTTTTTTTACCTTTATATATATATATATATATATATATATATATATACACACATATATATATATACATATATATATGTATAGACATTGCATGCATATACACACACTGTTGTCTTTTTTCCCTTCTTCCTTTTACTTATTTGTTTATTTATTCTTTAAATAGATTATTAAAAAAAACTCTAGCTTTTTAGACTTAACAGAAAAGCATGCATTCAATTCCCCCATATATTTCCCCATGAGAGAGAGAGAGAGAGAGAGAGAGAGAGAGAGAGAGTCACAAAAGCAACTCAGAATTAGCATTGTTTCATTCTGTCCCTTGTTTACGGGGGCCACGACAAGACGAAGGTCACAGGTAAAAAGAGAGAAAGTCTTCTGTTATTGATGGACAAGCATTGTTCCACAATCTGAGACCAAGAAGAGAATGGCCTTTCATACTCTTAAGATAAAAATCAATGAATGAATAGAAGAAAGCTAAAAGAAAACAAAAAAACAAAAAAAACAAAAAAAACAACACACATACAGCCATAGCAGAATGTATGGCTGCTTCTGCTGTTGTTAATGCTATTGTTTTAACAAAAAGAACAGAAAGGAAGGCGGGAGTGGGAGAAAAACTTGAGAGGAAATTGTAAAATGCAGCTCAAAAGTAAGACTTGAAAGTTCCTTCATCATACAAGTTGTAAAGGCATTTCCAGTGATCTGAATTATATTAGATGTTCATCATGAAGTGAAGACAGCTCAATTTATTCATTCATATGTATATATATTATTTATTTACCAACCCCTCCGCACGAGCAGGATGTGACACAAGGTCAATTTCTTAAGCGGGGTTTAACAGGTTTGAATTCAGAGTTTTTCCTTCTCCTAGACCAGTTGCCTAACCAAGGTTAAAGAGCCCAGTCTGCCCTACTATTTACCCATAGCTGGAGGGAGAGTAGAATTCATACCTTTCCCAAGGGTATTAGCGCTAAGTGAAATGCAATTACCATGTCCAGGATTTGAACTCGGGGCGACGAGTCCGTTTCCTATGACTTTAACCATTACACCACGCGCTTTCATTCATATATATATATATATATATATATATATATATATATATATATATATACACACACACAGTGATGCTGATAGCTTTTTGATTTAGTGTTTCCTAGGACGTACATATTTACTTTGAATGAGTCCCCAGGAAAATTTATGGTCCCAACTAAAGTTTCTTAATAAATTGTAGGGTTTTTATTTATGATCTGGGGAAACAACTGAAACCATCTAACTCCTACTTTGTAACCTATCCTGTGTAATAGATTTCTAAGAAACTATTGAAATGTACTTACAGCTAGCTTGAAATGGTGAGGGAAGAAAAAAGAAAAACACTGGGACGTATGGATATGATTTTACTGTGTGTGTATATATATATATATATATATATATTGTTGTTGGGGTTGTTATTGTTATTTTTGTGAATGGTGTGCAGATACAGTTTTATTTGTTGATCAACGTTTTTGTTGGGGAAGTTGTTATTGACAAGGGTTTGTTTAATATTACTACTGGCCAGGGAGAAATTTCCTTGACACATGGTAGCTATGACCCGTGAATAAAGCCTAAATCATAAAACAACCTTTTGTCTTTGTCTCTTCATTTTCGTTCCTTAAATTCCTTCCTTTTCAGCGCGACCACCAAATAAGATGGGGTTAAAAGCAAACCCTAGGAACACGCACCAAGAGTGATCAACTACCTTTTTAACCTAAAATATAAAACCACTTGCCACCCCACAAAACCTTTGTAAGCTCAAATCCTACTGTGAAGAAAGGTTAATGCAATAACAGCTGGCAATCTTTTTATCATACAATAAAAGATGATGCAATAATATACAAAAAATACAAAATAGACAAGATGGTCTTAAACTTTTATTAATGACTGTAATTATCATTTATTTTGAACACTGATAAAAAGATTAAGAATTTAATCTTATGTCAATATAAACAAAACAGTTCACAGTGCAAGCAAACTATCACTTTTAGAGTAGCTTTTTCCCAACTGATTCTTATTTAGATTATTGTTGTTTAATCACATTATAAAGAAAGAGCTCTGAAAATGGAGTTCAAAACCGATTGAATTATGCAAACTAGCAAATATATGCACCCTCCGGGTGCAAGTATTTAAGTTTAAATGTAATAAAATATTATATTAAATTAGAAAAACTAATGAAACTAAATAGGAATGCAGATAAAAAGATTTGAATCAGAGGGGAGTATAAACGAAAAATAGGACAACTGAACCTTACTCTTCCATCACTCCCATCTTTCATTGCTAAATTTTCCTAATTTATCTATTTAGTTAAGATAGGAAGTAAAGAATAAAATTACAGTTATTTCTTCTTGTTAATAGATTTCTTTTAAGATTTATCCACAAGATTTTTGCTCATATTTATTAAAATAAAACAAAATAATTAGAAATCAATAATACTAAGCAAATATTTATTCTTAATATCAATATGCAAATTAGCCTTCATGTTCACACTATAAACTGCTATTTTGTTGTATATATAAATACAATTGCATGTCATTAGTATGTAGATAAGACCAACAGTATTAATAATATAAAACAATCTTATTAATAATTGAGTTTTAAATAAAAATCATGGAGAATGTGACGTAAATAACTAAGGGAATTGTGACTTAAGTAGTGATATAGTGTTGGTTACAGACAAACACACAATCTCCATTATAATATGATGATATCCTTAGTGGTTCAAAAGTTATGAGAATTTCCCTGATGCACAAAAATCTAAAAGGACACAGTAAAATTGTATCCATACATCCAAGTGTCTTTCTTTTTTCCTCCCTCATCTTTTCAAGCTAACTGTAAATACATTTCAATAGTTTCTTAGAAATGAATTACACAGGATAAATTACAAAGTAGGAGTTAGATGGCTTTAGTTGTTTCCCCAGATCATAAATATAAAGCCTAAAATTTATTAAGAAACTTTAAGTGGGACCCATAAATTTTCCCAAGGACTCATTCAAAGTAAATATGTGCATCCCAGGATGCACTAAAACAAAAAACTATCAGCATCACTGAAACCCCATACAAAAGCAAAAACATTATAGTTGAAGTTTGATTTGTATTTGTTCAATTTCAAGAATATCAATAAAGATTAACCACTTTGATTTTGCAAAGGAATACAACATATCAAATTTTGCAAAGGAATACAACATATCAAATTTTGCAAAGGAATACAACATATCAAATTTTTCATTTTTGGTTGTTTGCAGCGAGAGAGAGAAAAAAATAAATTAAATAAATAAATAAATAAATAAAAAAACCTTTTTAAGATGCTGTAAAAATAATTTAATGGATAAAAAAAAAAAACATAAAAATTGCATAGTTGGTTGGTTGGTTAGATTTTACAGCATGTCAACCCTTGTTGGGTTATTTTTTGCCAAAGCCGTTTTGTTTTATTCATTCTTGATGTGTATTCAAAGTTTTTAAACTCTTTTTTTTTTTTAAATACATTTTTTAAACTCATGTTTTTGTTTTCTATTTAACCCATGAATGGGACCCTAACAGGATCAGGGTGGACCTGGGAGTAATGAGGATGAGGGGATATTTCACACTCCCCAGAGCTCCAGAATTGGATCTTCACCACTAGATGCAGTTTAACATCATACCCAGGACACAAAGACCCTCAGCCACTGCCTTCTAGTACATATATGATAAAATGGGTTAGGGGCGGGCCATAAGGACAATAGAGTCAGGACAATCATATAGATGCTAGCGCTTGACATGACCAGCCAATTGATTAGAAGGGGCCTCTCTGACCGCCCATCTAGCTCAACTAAGAGCCAAAGTGTTGCATATCATGGACTGCTCAGCCACCAAGATTCCATCCTTAAGTTACATATGTGGAAAGCTTATTTTATCTTATTTCAAACAAAATAAATATTTTAAAGATTGGACCAGAAATAAGCAAGAAATGATCCTTAAAAAAAAAAGAAAAAAAAAAAAGATTTCTTCAACATACTTATAAAAAAATATATATCTATATATAATGGAGATAGATTGCATTTCTGTCTGAAGCCGAAACTATGTCACTGCTTACGTCACAGATTCCACAATAATCTAAAGCATTTATTAATAAGAACCTAATTTATAATCAAGATGGTTTATACATAATATTACAGAATAGTGTTGGTTTATATACACTATGAAATTGTCTTTGTAACATCTGATGGTCTAGGCGATTTTTAACGAATCTTTCAATAAATGCATGCTTAGTTATATGCATTTTTACATAGCTATTTTTATTTTAATTTGTATTTATAATTATCTAATGTATAAAGTTTTGCGAGAAATTTATCTATAAATAAGGTATAGCCACTTATTCATACCTTACCTTAAATATATATAACTTCCATGAAAATGACACCATTATCTTTATGTCTTATTATAATGGGGACGATGTGCCAGACTGTAACCAAAACTATGTCACTATGTGATTTAAAAAAAAATCCTTCTTCATATAACAGCAAAAAATTACATAGTTTCATTCCTTTTTTCTTTAAGGGCCGGTTTAGCTCATTTGGTAGAGCATCCACCTGGGAACCACAAGGTTCCTGGTTCATAACCAGCCCTCGCCAATCAGTGAATGAGTAGTACAGGAATCTGTGCAGTAAAGTGAGGAGTTGATGATAGGTGTGGCGCTCCACCCCAGACACTAAAAACGATCTCCTTAGTCTAGCACTAGTGAAAAAGGGATAGACTCCCTCACTGTCTGTCTGATACCGACTTTAGGCCACCCTGACGACTTTACTTACTTTGTTGAATTTTAATTCATTAATTAAGAAAACACATTAAATTTTGGCCCAGTCATCAACAGAGAACAGATAAATAAAAAAGTAAAGCCTTTTTTATTTTCTTTCAAACAAAATAAATATTTTAAAGATTGAACCAGAAATAAGCAAGAAATAAGCAAGTTGAACAAACTAAGGTGTGAATTCGTCGTTGTCGGTTGAAAACAGACAATCTGCTGGGAATGCTATTTAGAAAGTACTTATAAACATAAAAGTGTTGAAAAGATTTTTTTTTTTAAATCTGAAATATCAAAACAAATTTTAAATTTTATTAACTTGATATGCAATTACGACTTAGACTAACACAATTATTACTATGATTGTCACTTCAGTTCATAGTCTGACCTGAACGAGTTTGCTGGCTATTGAACCGGAAAAGAAATACTACCTCTGCCCTAGAATAGTTATTACACTTAGTGGATGAAATATACAGTGGTATCTTGACTTACTAGTTGAATTTGTTCCACTCATAACTCAATTTCCTCGTATATCAAATCAATTTTCCCCATTGAAATAAACGGAAATGTCATTAATCTGTTCCAAACCCCACAAAACACCCTATTTTTTAATTACCTTGACGGCATATAAGACACATGGGCATATAAGACGCACCCCCATTTCAGCAGGCCAGATTCAGGGAAAAAAGTTTTTAGTGTATTTAAGCATATATAGTTGAAAACAGTCTAGCTGTGCATTACACAAGCAGAAACATAGCTATATAAAAGCAATTTGCCAGTACAGGCAAGCAATAAGCATACACAAGACATCTCAATAACAGGAAATAATAATAATAATAAAAGTACTCTAGCCTAGGCCTATGGGAGGTCTCAAACTTCACCTACAATGTATAAGATGCAGGGCAATTTTTTGAGCCAAAATTTTGGAAAAAAGTGCGTCCTATATGCTGTCAAATACGGTAATTTTTAAAGATAGCATTGTATTGTACAAGGTGTGTCAAAAAAGTATCCAGATCTTTTGTACTTTTTGACACACCTTGTATTCTGAAAACAATTTAACATTCCATTCATTGTTCATTTCTATCTTGGTAAATACAGTTTCAATTTTGATACTTTTATGACACACCTTGTATAAAAACATAATAAAATATAATGTAAAAAATGATGTACTGTAATATCCAAATTTTTTTCCCTCTTATTCCACTATTCTCTCTTAAAAGAATACCTGGGGGTTAGATTTATTTCTCCCTCTCCCCGTTGTATGATAGTAACAGGTACACACACACACACACAGAGTTTAAAGACAGACTGATTTTATAAATCTATCTCAATTTATTGTTGTCTATTGAAGTTAAGACACTCCTTTGTAGTTTTACTTTACTTTACTGATATCATTGTGTTTGTGCATACATGGAAATGAAGTGCTTACACTTGTGATTGAATAAACTCAATACTGGATATTACTTCCCAAGTAAAATGGGTGGATGGATGGGGGTTGTAAAAATGAGAAAGAAGAAGAAAAAAGATAAGTTAAAAGGTAAACGCTGGGAGAGGGCAAAATTTGTTGAGTAAATTAAAAAGAACTAGCAGTATCTCTGCCGTTGTATATCTGTTTATGATGCATAAAAATTTAAAAGGAAGCAGTAAAATCGAAATCCATGTGTCCAAGTGTTTTTCTTTTTTCTTCCCTCACCATTTCAAGCTAACTGTAAATACATTTCAATAGTTTCTTAGAAACGAATTACACAGGATAGGTTACAAGGTAGGAGTTAAACGTTTATCCTCAGATCATAAATAAAAACCCTTTAATTTATTAAGAAACTTTAGTTGGGACCCATCAAATTTCCCGGGGACTCATTCAAAGCAAATATGTACATTCCAGGATGAACTAAATCAAAAAGCTATCAGCATCAGTGCCACAGTATGATAATTTATTTATTACAACATTTGATATGTTTACTTAAGAGCTATTTCCTTCTTTTCATCGTGTTTGATTGAAACAGATTAGCGTTATCACTTCCGCATGCTCACCCCCTTTCTCATTATATTTTTTTCTGTGTAGCATGTCCTTTTTCTTCTCTTTCCTTCTAATAAAAACGGAATGGTCCATTATTTAGCTGTGGTGATGACACTCATCACAAATAAAAATTCGGTGGATAAGCAACACCAGATAGTCAGGATTTTCATTTTTTGCATTTAATCTTGGATAATTTAGACAGTCTCATTTTTAAGCAGAGGGTGTTGCAAGATGATAACAGTCATTAAATTAAGGATTACAAGTATTAATATATAGATTAGTTTTAAATAAGATTTCAGATACTCACTATCCTCCTCAACATTATTTTCAAGTGAGTTCAATCCTCCCAAGATTCCCCGTACTTGCAGCCTTATGCCAAACTTAAGCTGTGCTTAGTTTCATAAGAGCACCTGGTGTAATGGTTATCAAACTAGGCTAGCAGATCAATACTAGTTTGATTCTTACTAGACCAGGTGGTTATTTTGCTGAGGCGGAGAGCCACACCTACCATCAGCTCTCAGGTGTGTTACTGCACAGATCAGATTATCCAAGCTATGCAACTTATTGGCAGGGGACTGGTATCAAACCTGATTCCTAGGCGAATGCTCTACCGACTGAACTAAACCAGCTCCTAGTGCAAAACTAAACTAAGCTTATTGATTGATTTTAATGGCATGTCAACCCGTTGAGGGATATTTTATGCCAAGAAGTTAGGGAATTGCATTCATTGTAGGTTCATATTTACATTTTTTGTGTAGCTGTTGCAACAAGTCTTTTTTCTTTGTTTGTTCTTTTTTAAAATTTTTGCCACCTATTGATCCTATATAATACAAATAATATTTATTTAGCTCAGTCGGTAGAGCACCTGCCTAGGAATCGCAAGGTTCCGGGTTCAATACCAGTCGCCATCAACTCAGTGCATGATTAGCACAGATTGGGTAATCTGATCTGTGCGGTAAAGTGGGAAGCTGACGGTAGGTGTAGCGCTCCACCTCAGCAAAAACAATCTCCCTGGTCTAGCACTAGTGAAAAGGGAATAGACTCCCTTGCTATCCAGCTGACACCGACAATAGGTCATTCCTCCAACTTTAATTGCTTTTTCGGTAATTTATGAGGAAGTGCGTCCCGGTCTCCTGCCTCAAGAGTTGCTGCTCGGTGACTATTAAAATAACGACCCAGCTCAGTCTATTCAAAACTATCCATCTATCTATCTATCTCAATTTGTTCATATTTATCTATATTACTTTAAATACTAAGATTTTTTTTTATTCATGTTTGTTTAATGTCTTGTTTTTAGTTTAAATAAACAAGAATTACGACAAAAAAAGAAGCGACACCCCACAAATACATTTACTTGTCGAAAATATCTATCTATCTATATTATTTTGTTTGTTTATCTATCTCAGTCTATTCAAAACTATATATCCATCTTCATATCTAAACAAGGATTACGACAAATTACAATAAATAAACAAGAATTACGACGAGCTGGGGTTGTTATTTTGATAGTCACCGGGTAGCAATTTTTGAGGCAGGAGACCTGGACGCACTTCATCATAAATTACCGCTTTTTCTTTACATGTTCAGTCTAACATCTTTTATTCAAATCCCTGCCCGACTATTTTTTGTTTTTTTCCCCAACCTCTTTTTGCTCCTGTCCTTCCTATAAAACAAAATTTTTCACATATTATTTTCTTATCTTCCCCCACCCCTTCTTTGGTCCATGTTGTCCTTCATTCTTTAAAGAGACTCTATTCAATTCTTAACAAACTTTACTTATTCACTGATTATTTCAATAGGATTTTTTCTTAACCTCCTCTAACACTCCCATCAGCACATCATCTAAAAGGTTCAATTAAGGACAGCGCAAACAAAGAGTAAAGTGCATGCACTTCTAGTTTAACCCTATCCTGAGCAATCGTTACTTTTACCATTTTAAAATGGCTTCTACTTCAGCGAGTAGCTAAAGAAACCCTGACACTAAAAATAAAAAAAATAAAAATCACTGAAAATTGCACTTTGTCATCTTCTGCTTTTTGAAGTGTTGGCCATTTTAAAACAGTAAAAGTAACAATTGTCTCTTTCAATGCTTTTAGTTAATGGAGATTTTCATTGTAGATTGATCTACTGAATTTTAACAGCATGTTGGTTGTTTGTTTGTTTTTTACGGCATATCAACCGTCTTTTAATGCCAAATCAAATCATTTTTTATAAACAAAGTACTCAGGCTGCTTAAGTGGTCACCCACTGCTTGGCTGGTTTGAGTGTACAAAATTATTTTTAGGAATTAGACAATTGACTTCCTTGAAAAAAGTGCAACTGCCAAACAATCCATGGAGTGGAAACACACGGACTCTTCAGCAAAGAAAAAGTTCCTAATGCAGCAGGCATATCAACCCTTTTTGGGTTATTTAATGCCGAATCAAGTCATTTCCTCATGCAGTGGTCAGTAAAGAGAGTTGGATGGTTGGTTTCTTTAATGGCATATCAACTCTTTTCAGGTTATTTAATGCCAATTTAATGCAGTTTTATATCAAGTCAATTTTGATAAACAAAGGTCTCAGGTTGCTTACAGTACCTGCTGTTGCTTAGGTGGCTGCATAATTAAGTGTCGAACAGTTATATGGTTTCAAGTATTCCCATCTAATACTAATAACTATATAGTAATAAATTTTGCGGTGTGGCCTATTGTCAGTATCAGCTGAACAACAAGGAAGTTTATCCTTTTGGTTTGTGCTTTCAGCCAGATTGTTTTGCTGTGGAGTGCCACACATGAGATGCACATATTTGCTTTGAATGAGTCCCAAGGAAATTTGATGTGTCCAACTAAAGTTTCTTAATAGATTGTAGGGTTTTTATTTATGATCTGGGGAAACAACTAAAGCCATCTATACCCTACCTTGTAACCTATCCTGTGTAATTTATTTCTAAGATACTATTAAAATGGGAGCATATAACCTTTAGGCACCCCTTTTTGATCTCAATTAAGAAAGGACATGTTTTTCATTTACACCGTCAATATCCAGTTATTTTAACAGATGATTTTTTGATTTTAAAAAAAAATTATAAAACTAACCCCTAACCCTAACCCCTAACCCTAACAAACAACTGGATATTGACAGTGTAAATGAAAAACATGTCCTTTCTTAATCGTAGGTAATATAGTCCTTAAAATGTATTAACAGTCAGCTTGAAATGGTGAGGGAAGAAAAAAGAAAAACACTGGGACACTTGAATACAATTTTACTGCTTCCTTTTAAATTTCTATGCTTCAGGACGCAGCACGCGTACCTATCATCATCACTGAGAGGTGCAGTCGGTGTATTCTAAAGCCCCAGCCAACAGGGCTGTTAATGGGGATAGAGGGCCGAACATAATATTTTCAAAGGCATATAGTGTAAAATGAAGTTTCAGTAAAGCAACAATATTGATTTCAAATCACACACACATCAGATGTTCTTTGTAGTCTATGTAAATCTACACCAATGATTGAATTTGATCTTGATGGGCTTCAGAATATAAGAATATTGAATTCCAGATTGAGTCAGGTGTGTTTGTGTTTAGGTCAATTTTCTTTTGAAAGGCTTGATGCTGGGTGTATATATATATATATATATATATATATATATATATATATATATATATATATCAAGTGCTTAATTTTTTTTTTTTTTTTTTTTTAATGACCTTAGGAAAGAAATTATAATTTTATCACTCCAACTACCCTGGATTAAACATTTGATGTGGGAAGTAGCTATTAAAAAAAAACATTAAAGAGGGAGAGAGAGAGAGAGGAGGAGAGAGAGAGAGGAGGGAGAGAGGAGGGGGAGAGAGAGAGAGAGAGAGGGGGGGGTTCAATAGAAAAACAAGGAAGTGAAGCAAAGGCTAGACTATAAGTAAATATCAATCTACATCTATTCCAGGTGGAAGATTGAAAGACTGAAGAGCATAGACAGAATCAGCTATTATTAGTATCAACTATATATATATATATATATATATATATTATATATATGTGTGTGTGTGTGATATGAAAAAAAAAACGTATTCATAGGATGATTTTATTATAGTTATAGTTAAACATTAATCGTTTCGATTTTTATATTAAACCATCATCAGAGCATTGTTAATATGTGATGTTATAAATTCAGAAAAATAGTCAATATCAATATGGAAAGAAAAAAAGAATTATTCATATTACAATACATATACATGCGCACACACACACATATATACACTCACATTTACACACACACACACACATATATACACTCACATTTACACACACACACACACACACACACATATACACACACACACACACACACACACACATATATACACTCACATTTAAATATACACACACATACATATATACACACATTTACATACACACATACACACACACACACACACACACACACATATATATATATATATATATATTATACTAAAGCTGAGTTAATTAACATTTATTTCCTAAAGTCTTTTTTACTGTTTAGTAATGACACAAAAATTATACTAAATTATTCCTTACTTTTAGGATTGAATTATGTTTGAAAAAAATCTGTTTTAATTGGTTCTAATTAGTTGTAATTTGCAATTAAGTCAAAAACCGACCAATCTCTTACTTTACTGTGTCTATCTCTTTCTTCCTCCTCAATGTATCTCTTGACTACCTCCCCATTATATAATCTTAGTTTCTCTGGAGTAGAGAGAGAGAGAGAGAGAGGAGAATTTTAAATATATTTCTATTTTAAATGTCACAACCAGCAACCTGTAGCTTAAATGAATGTAGTAAAACATTTCCTTTCTTAGAAAGCTAACAAAATGATTTTAAAGTTTTGTCTGGCTGTATTGTTTTTTTTTTTAATTTTATTCGCTTTTCTAACTCCCTTTTTCCTAATCTCAATTATCTACCCAGAGCTGAATGGGTGACCCAATGGGTCACATTTTATCTAGTATATATATATATATATATATATATATATATATATATATATATAAAGGAGAATTTTTCCCCACTTTCTTGCTTGCTATGCTTTTCCTTAGGAAAAACATCTCATTTCAAAGAAGTTCCTTACCAACTTATTATTTAGTAGCCACCAAAAGAGTTTTGTATATTTATATAAGATATACATAAAATAACATAAAAACAAAAAATTGCCCACACAAAACATTTATAAATCATGTTTATTATTACCTACGTTGGGTGTGCTTCAAAACACTTCCTATATTCCACCAAAAACACATTTCTCAATCCTCAGTGTATTAATCCCTCTACACAGACCTACAGCAGGCTTTCAGTTTTGTTTGGCAGAATTTTATCTTTAACACTTATCTAAAATAAACATTAGCTACAATCACAGGTTCCCTTGCTACCCATGGTTCCATTAATGATTTAATTGGACATACTTCTTTTTCAACAACCAAGTTGTCAACTTATATATGAAATGGTATATCTGTCATGGTACCTGGCTTCCCTAGAAATGAGAAGTTTCATAATGTAAACAATGAAATTTCTTATCTATATCTATACATATATAAAGGGCAGTTGTGTGTATGTATGTGTGCGTGTATGTATGTCCAGAAGAAACTACAAAAATATAATAATTAACAATAAAGTAAATATATATACATATTAAATATCGCCAGAGCTTGGTTTTTGTGCAAAAATAATAAAGATTTTATTCATATTTGGGAAGATATTCAAAAATTAAAATTTTTCTAATAACAAAAGGGAAAGTTATTAGCACATTGTTTCTTTTTTTTTTTTTTTTTTTCAGGTTTTTCTTTTTATCAATATCGATTGATTGATTGAATTGTCTCATTTATATCTTATTTTTAAAATTATTGAACTAAAATTTCTTAATATATTTTTTATATGTGATGTAATTCCCTTTACCAAGGCGAAAAAAAATTCCTGACGTACCACCAAGCCTTTTTTACAGGGGAATATTTATGGGGCAACCAGTGAAGATCAAACTTGTGAGAAGTAATAATGGATCTGCGAGACTAACTTTTTATCCCCCCTATACCCTATAGATTTATGATTAACAGAATTTGAACCCAAACATGGATACAAAATCAGTAGAAGCTAAAGTAGAAAATCTTCTACATTATAAAGCTTTAGATATTAATTGAAAAAATATAATAATGATAATAATAACAGAATATTGATACGGAATCTTATTTCAGCATTTCTTTGGGTTTTTTTTTTTGTCACTTATGGACTCCTACACATGGACACACCAGTGTTGGCTGACCAGCAAAAACTTACATTCACCAGCTCTATATTGACACTGGGCGCCATCTAGAGTGATGGCCAATGTTGGATAGTTATTATCATTTTATCTTTTTGAGTTTTCACACCAGTGTTAGCTGATGGTATTTCACTGGAGTCTGAGTGCCAGCAAGTCTCCTCAGGTCTCCAGGACTCTTCTGAGTATTCTGGCAGATTGCAGCAGTGCAGTGTTCTGAATGGTTTCAATCCTTCCTTTGATATCCAAACTTTCCAAACCCTTTTCTAATCCTTTTGGGACTGTTCCAAGTGCACCAACCACAATTGGTATCACTTTCACGTTCCATAACTTTTTCAGTTCTCTGGCAAGGTCCTATTATTATTATTATTATTATTATCATGTTCTCTGTTCTTTTACATCTGCAATCTTCTCTCTAAATAATGATTTGTTATATTGTTATTATTAATCTCTGATCCAAATGTTTGGGTAAGTTTTGCTTCTCCTAGGCCAGTTGCCATACCAAGGTTAAAGAGTCCAGTCTGCCTTACTATTTACCCATAACAGAAGAGAGAATAGTTGAATTCATACCTTTCCCAAGGGTATTAGCACTATATGAAATGCTACCTGACATGTCTATTTCCCACAATGATAACTGTTACACCAGGGGTGCCTCCAAATAATGATTTATATATTCTTGTTTGGATCAGTTCAGCCCTCAAAATCTGTCTGCTTACTGTGACCCTATGCAAGAAGAAGTGCACTATAAACATAGTAAAGTAATTAAAATCGATGGCGAGGCCTAAAGTCAGTATCAGCCAGACAATGAGGGAGTTTATCACCTTTTCACTAGTGCTGGACCAAGGAGATTGTTGTTGCGTCTGAGGAGGAGCACCACTGATGGTAGGCTCCTCACTTTACCACAGAGATCCCTGTGCTACTTAAACATGGAGTTGGCGAGGGCCAATATCGAACACAGAACCTTGTGGTTCCTAGTCCAATGTTCTACCGACTGAGCTAATCCGACCCTTCTATAAATGTTGAATAAGATTAGCAAAAGAGGGCCAGATAAGTAATATATATATATATATATATATAAGTAAATATCCAAGTGTGAAACCCAAATAGATTTGGGCCAGGTTGGATTTCTATTTAAAAAAAAAAAAAAAAAAAAAAAAAATCTACCCCAATGTCGAGTTGGTCGGAAAGAAGAGAAAATAAGTGGATATTATTTACAAATTTACTGAGTTTATAATTTGAAGCTGAAGTTTACTTAGGCAAAATGCCAGTCAAAAAAAAAAAAAAAAAAAAAAAAAAAACCTGACAGGAGTCGAAGATGTTTTTATTACTTACCTTCAGCTCTGACTCCAGCTATTGGCAGGCCAGCATCTAGCATCAGTTCAAAGGCAAAATGGACATTGTGTAACTGTAAAGA
>CM042154.1:77137629-77177629 GCA_023376005.1 Doryteuthis pealeii | reverse complement strand
GTTCATTTCTAAGAAAATATTGAAATGTATTTACAGTTAGCTTGAAATAGTGAGGGAAGAAAAAAGAAAAACACCGGGATGCATGGATATGATTTTCATGCGTCAGGGATGCAGGACGCATATCTATCAGCATCTCTGGTATTGGTCTAAATTGAAACATTAAAAAAAAATTTTTTTTTAAAAACAAAAATGTTGTAGACAGACAGAACAATAAACACAGACGACTCAAGGATATAATTTTTCACTATGAAGCTCCAAGATGTAAACGAATAAACACACCTGATTAGTTTTTATTGAAAACAAAATAGTTTATAACCATCAACATCAGCCGAGAGTGGCAGGTAGGGGGAGACAACTCCAGGTAAAATAAAATTAACATTCAGTTTTAGTTTCAAGATGGCGCCACCTGAGCCTTCAAA
Organism: Doryteuthis pealeii; assembly: GCA_023376005.1. NCBI lineage: Eukaryota > Metazoa > Mollusca > Cephalopoda > Myopsida > Loliginidae > Doryteuthis > Doryteuthis pealeii. Next base: position 77,177,210 of record CM042154.1, on the reverse strand, counting down.
TGATTTATCTCAGGCAGACAGGTTTAATTTACAACCAGCAGCTGCCAAAACTGACAGGCCATAGCAGTTTTCGCCTTCTCATCCCTTTCCAATATACTGCACCCTTTTATAAGTACCTATGTACACATCTACCTGGCTACCAATCTATCTTAGTTAAACCTATTTTCTTTTAAAAGAAGGAGGAGGAGGAGGAGGAGCAAAAGTATCTCTCTCTGTCTGTCTGTCTATTTCTTTCTGTTCAGTCTTCCTTACCAACACTATTTCTCACCTTTCCTATCTTTTTCTTTTTTTTCTTCCTCTAATATTTTAGAAAACACTCCTCTTTCTTAGCCCTTTTCTATTTTATGACCACAGATTATATCACTAGACTGTCACCTTGGGAACAAATAGCTTTGTTAGTAGCAAACCTATTATATATAGCAACTTGGTGTGGCTTGGGGGAGTATCAAAGAGAAGAAGGTAGAATAAAGATGTGCTGGGTAGGTGCTGTCAAAGAGAGGGTTGAGGAAGAGAAGGTGAACTGTTTGTCAAAGATTTTACTGTTTGTTTTCAATAGTCATATTAGTGAGGATGGTAAATGATGTGTGTAAGATGGTATTGATGGTATTGTTGGTGTTCTTGATTGTTCATGACCCAATTTTGTGTCTTTTTTTCCGGTTTTTAATTTTTTTTTTTACTTACTTTTATAGTCTAGTGGTTAGAGCATAATACCTAGGGTGTTCAGCATTCTAGCTCCAAGGGATCAGATCGGTGACAATCATTATCATAGATTTATATTCTTAATACTATTAAAAAAAAAATTTTTTTTAAAAATGGGTGGTGTAAAAATAAATTTTGGAAAGATATTGCCTGAGCTGGGGGGGGGGGGAATTTAAATAAATTAAATAAAACTTTTGATATTAAAAAAAAAAATTATTTACTTAAAAAGTATCATATTCACTCCACTGAAATATTTGTTTTGTTTTACAACAGTAGAGACTTCTAAAACGTTTCTAAAAACTTCTGATTTAACTATTCAGACCTTTATGAGTAAAATATATTTTGTTCAGATTTCATAAAATTAAGTAGATTGGGGGGGGGGGGGCTAGTAAAAAAAAAAAAAAAATGTACCCTAATATATTTTTAGGAATAAACTATTTTAAACATAAAATTTATCTAGAGGTGAATAAGTATCAAAATTTTCATGGAAATTTGACAATTAATTGAATTTTCATAGAATCGTAATATTTTAATGTAGTAATGATACTGACTATAAATTAAATACTCCTTGATGAACTTACTTAATTCCTGAAATAGCTGTGACCATAGCAGTAATGTAGTTTTGGTTACAGACAAATAGAGACTGAATCTCTATTATCAATAGATAACGGTTACTAACTGTTGAACTTGGAAACAAATAGTTTTTTTATAGCAAATAAAATCTAAATTTCCAAATACAATTTGTGTGAATGTTATAAACTTGGAGGCACTCGTAGCATAATGGCTATTGTCATAGGAAGTGGATTCAGTAACCAGAGTTCAATCCTGATAGAGGCTGTTTGTATTTCACATAGCACAAATACAATAAATAAATAAATAAATAGTAGGGCAGACAGAGCTTTTTAACTTTGGCACTGTAACCAGTCCAGGAGAAAGAAAACTGAATTTTAAATCAGTTAAACTCCACTTCAAAATTGACCTTGTGTCATATCCTGCTTATGCAGAGGGGTTGTGTGTGTGTGTATATATATATATATATAAGTATCCAATAGACAGGTAAGTTGGGGATGATTCTATTTGGAATCATCTATATCTTCCATACACCAACATTGCATGCCTATGCAGATACACACCTATAGGTTTATACAAGGATTATTTCAAATCCCAAAGAGAGCTCAATGTAAGATGATTAATAAATCAATTACATATATAAAGGAGCAATATTTACACTTTCAATAAGAAAGAAAAACTCAAAAAAACATTATTTGGCTATTATAAATTTATTTCAGATGGTAACTCCATAAATGGGCCCAGTCCTGTCAGATAGCCATCACAAATTGTACAACTAATATAGCTACAGTTCATTTAAGAGAAAACAGTTAATAATACCATCAAAATAATAACAGTTTTTCAAAACTTCAAGTCCCTACAGTTAGAGTAGTTAATTAAACAATAATAAAAAAAAAACAATGTCCCAATGGAAAGTAGTTATGATAGCAAGTTGAAAATTTAAACTAGAGGAGCTAGGAGCTGAGGACATCATTAATTTGATTATACAGTTGATAATATCTGATATAAAATTAGATCTACAAACACCTACAACTAATGTAGAATGCAGTAGGTAGCTCAGTAACACACAATAATAAGCTAAAGAAGTTAATCAGGTTATCAGCCAACCAAGGAGGTGCCAGGTGGGAACAACCCACCAAGTGAAATTATAAAAATCAGGAAAAAATTCTATTGAAAGCTCTTTGAAATTTACTAGATATAATATCAACTTGAGGAGGGTTAGAGAGCACAATGGCTGAAACATGATACAGTGGTACCTTAACTTATGACTTTTCCAAGTTATGAGCTATCACTCGGTAAAATGTATGCTTTGTGTTGTGAGCTAAAATTTGAGGTGCGAGTGAGCTTTAGATACACTTATGTTAATAAATTCACTAAAAACATTCAAGTTTCCAAATTTATTAGCTAAAGAAAAATATTATTTATAAAATGTTGTAATGGAATATTCCACACTCTCTCATCCATGTGATCTGACTAATAAAAGTAAGTAAAGTCGTTGGGGAGGCCTAATGTCGGTATCAGCCATTCAGCGAGGGAATCTATCCCCTTTTCACTAGCGCTAGACCAAGGAGATTGGTTTTTTTTCATCTGAGGTGGAGCGCCACACCAACCATCAGCTCCTTACTTTACCGCACAGATCCCTGTGCTACTATGGCATATCAACCTTTATGGATTATTTAATGCCAAAGTTTCTCATCTATGCAATCTTTGGACCAAGTCTGAAGATCACATAGGCAAGAAGCTGTCAGTTACTAAGCGCTGTTGACTATGCTTATATCTATTATTATACTAAAGCTGAGATTATCAACTTTCTTTTCCTAATGGATTTTTTTCTATTTATGTTATGGACACAATATTTATACTTAGATATTCCTTGGTTTTAGGACTACTCATTGTTTTAAAAAAATCAGTTTAATTGGTTTTAATTAGCCGTAATTAGCAATTAAGTCAACAACAGACCAATCCCTGTCTTATATTATATACGATTATTCCCCTCTATAGAGAGTTAACATGTGTGTGTGATAACATGGAGGCGTTTATGATGTAATGATTACTGTCATAGGAAGTGGACATGGTGACATGAGCTCACGAGATGAGGTTTGTTGCATTTCACTTAGCACTTATACCCTTGGGAAAGGCATGAATCCAACTATTCTCTCTCCAGCTATGGGTAAATAGTAAGGCAGACTGGGCTCTTTAACTGTGGTACAACAACCAGTCTAGAAGGAAAACTCTGAATTCAAACCTGTTAAACTCTGCTTAAAAATGACCTTGTGTTGCATCCTGCTCATGCAGAGGGGTTAGTGTGTGTATATATATATATATATATATATATATATATATATATATATATAATTTAATATACCAAGCGTATTGGTAGATCCTTGCGGAGAGAAAAAAACCCAGCAGAAAGTTTGATTGTAAAAATATACTACCAAAGATCAACCAGGAAGAAAAAAATTTTTGAAAAAAAGAAAGGACCAAGATATTCGTACCAACAAAAAATAATCTATTGGTACAGTATTTGGCCAAAAGAAAAAATCAATTATATGTATAGAAGATATATATATATTCATATAACCGCTAGGAGAAAGCTAATATGTAAAAAGTGCTCGATACCTAAGTAGAGCCAATAATAAAGATAATCTAATGAGTCAGACGAACCTACTATGAGTTTTGCATAAAGCTCTTCAGGGCTAAAATCTGACGATAGATTTTAGCCCTGAAGAGCTTTATGCGAAACTAATAGTAGGTTCGTCTGACTCATTAGATTATCTTTATATATATATATATATATATATATATATATGATCTAATAATTACAAAAAAAAAAGTCTCTCATATTCTCAAGTTAATTTTGTTCCATATTTAATAACAGCAGCATGATAGTATAATGAATACAACATTTGCCTGGCTTTCTTCAAGTCTGATGTTCGAATCACAGCAGGACTCTCTAAATTTTATATATATGCTTACTTTAGCATGACCACTGATAAAAAAAAAAAAAAAAAAAACTAAAAAAAAAAAAGGTAATAATGATATTCATATAATGTACACACATCATATATATATATATATATATATATATAAGATAGGAACATAATAGCCAAAGCATGGGATTGGCGCTACAGTATAATTCACCAAGTGACTTTACCTAGTTATGGCACATTAACACTAATGTATATTTTCCTCCTGGTGTGTGACATCACTTCCTATCATGTAACCAATAGAAGAAAACAAGTTTGAGGTGTTGAGGATTTGCGAGTTTAAAATTTGGCATTTATCATACTGACAAATAGATTTCTGATGTTTATTTTTAAATTGTCTAAAAAAAAAAAAAAAAAAAGAAAAAAAGTTACCCTAACGAGCAAAGAAAGATTGAGTGTATATTCTTTGAAGCAAGATACAACTTTAATAAGTTTTTTAGTAGTCTCAATATAAGCATTGAGAACATAATATATAGATATATATCTATTATGGTAACTATCCCATAAAAGAAAAAGACTTCCCACTAAAAAAAAGGCAATCCGATCTTACTGACAAGTTAAAGTGACAATTATTTCAAGCTGTAGTTGTATTAGTGCTACTGTATGGCTGCACCACTTGGACCCTAACAAAGTACCAAGAGAATAAGCTAGATGGGAGCTGCACAAGAATGCTGCATGTAATATTAAACAAAACGTGGAAACAACACCCTACAAAAAAGCAGCTGTATGGCCACTTGCCTCCTATCACACAAACCACCAGAGTGAGACCAAGAAGACATGCTGGGCACTACTGGAGAAGCAGGGACGAATTCATAAGTGATGTTCTCCTGTGGAAGCCAGCACATGGGCACACCAAGTGTGGGCCATCCAACAAGGACCTACATTGACCAGCTCTGCACAGATACTGGATGCTGTACTGAGGACCTCTCGAGAGCAGTATATGTTAGGAACACTTGGCGAGAGATTATTGTGGATACCTATGCTACTAGTGCGATATGATGATGACAAGAAATACTATGTGCGGTCTTGAACAAATCATGAAAGCAGCACCTCACAAAAGAGCAGCTGTACTGCCACGTGCCTCCTATCACACAAAACATCCAAGTAAAATGACCAAGACATGCTGGAGAAGTAAGGAGGAGCTTATAAGTGATGTTATCCTGCAAAAAAATACATCAATCAGCTCTGCACAGACACTAAATGCTGTCCAGAGGACCTTCCATGATTTGGTTTGATCTGTTTGGTTTTATGGCATATCAACCTCAGTGGGTCAATTTAATGCTGACAAAGTTTTGAAGTAAATTCATTCTTAATGGATACTCAATTTTTTTTATAAACTCATGTTTTTCTATTTAACCCATAGATGGGACCCTAACACGTACTTCCACTCCGGAAGTGCAATGGACCATGGAGCAATGGTGATAAAGGGGCACTTGACATTCCCCAGACTTCCAAAACTGGAACCTCACCATCAGATAGAGTTTAATGTCCTTCCCAGGACATGAAGACCATCAAACAGTGCCTTCTAGCACCCATATGATAAAAAGATTTGGGACTTGCCATAAGGGAAATAGGGTTGGGCCAATCATATAGGTGCTAGGGCTTGACATGCCGAGCGGATTAATCAGAGGGGGCCTCTCTGACCACCTGTCTAGCCCAAGTAAGGGCCAAAGTCGAGTGTTGCAAGTCATGGACTGCTCAGGGTCCTGGAGAGCCATGCTGTTGTCAAACAATAAATGCACCATTCAAAATTTTTCAAACTCAAAGTAAACTAAAAAAGAATTATTTTTTTTAAATCAATCATGTCTGCAAGAAGAGTTGCTATTGAAATATTGTCTTAAGGCAAAGAGTCACCATGTTCAAATGATTAATGATGGCTGACAGTAAACAAACCAGAAAAGCCAGCCTATATTGCCACAAGCAAAATACATAAAAACTCATAGAAGAGAGAAGAAGAGAATTTGAAAACAAAAAAATCCTAAGATAAACAACAAAACGGTCAAAATAGCAAATCAAAAAGTTCATATCTTATTTATTAACGATGACATCTCAAACAACCATTGCACAGAACATATCTTATTATAATGGAGATTCAGTGTCTGTCTGTCTGTGTAACCGAAACTTACATTAGAATACCCTCAGGAATTGCGTAAGTTTACCAATGAGTTAGATAGGAGTTACTCAGTTGTAGTTGTTTCCCCGGATCATAAATAAAAACCCTACAATCTACTAAGAAACTTTAGTTGGGACCCATAAATTCTCCTGGGGACTCATTCAAAGCAAATATGTACATTCCAGGACGAACTAAAGCAAAAAGCTATCAGCATCAGTGCCACAGTATTATAATTCATTAATTACAACATTTGATATGTGTCTGAGGTGGAGCACCACACCTACCATCAGCTCCTCACTTTACCGCACAGATCCCTGTGCTACTCATTCTACTCATTGTAATCTGAGTCCTTCTGCTCAATTATAATGAACTAACTATCAGCAATTTACGGGGGGATCACAGAAGTGGGAGAGCCACTCTGAGCGGATTAAAGTAGGCAAAGAGTTAAGAGAAAGCATCTTCCCATTGCACTTAAACAGTGTCAGGTATTTATCGAAATCCAAAGTATTTATGTATAACATTTATTACTATATTCTCTCTTTGTGGAGGTGCATGGTGTAATGGTTATCAGTGTAGAAAATGAAACCAGAGTTCAAATCCTAGACGAGGCTGTTTGCATTTGACATAGTGCTAATACTCTTGGCAAAGGTATGTATCTGACTACTCTCCCTCCAGCTATGATTAAATAGTAGGGTAGACTGGGCTTTTTAACCTTGGTATGGAAACCAGTCTAGGATAAGGAAAACTGAATTCACACCTGTGGACACCTACACATGGACACACCAGTGTAGGCCAACCAACAAAAACATACATCAACCAGCTCTGTATAGATACTGGATGTCATACAGAAGACCTGCCAGGAGTGATCACTGGAATAATGTTTGCCTCCCAAACCCTCTTTCATTTGGTCGAAGAGAGGCAAATATTATTCCAGTGACAAGGAAGTGAAATCTGTAGTGAAGAAGTGGCTCAAAGAACAGTCAACAGAATTTTACAGGGCAGGGATACATGCTCTCATTCAAAGGTGGAACATTGCCATAAAGAGAAATGGTGATTATGTGGAGAAGTAGGCATGTGATCCACAGAGGACCAGCTTCATTTTGATGTATGATACAGGTTCTTGTATTGGTAATTATAAAAAGTCGTCGGGGTGGCTTAAAGTCGGTATCAGCCTGTCAGCGAGGGAGTCTATCCCCTTTTCAATAGCGCTGGACCAAGGAGATTGTTTTTAGCGTCTAAGGTTTAACCTGCACTTAAAAATTGACCTTGTGTCACATTCTGCTTGTGTGGAGGAGTTGGTAGATATATACATTATTTATATTAATTTAGTAGGGTCAGTTTAGCTCAGTCTATAGAGTGTCCAGCAAGGAACCACAAGGTTTCTAGTTTGATATGGACCCTCACCAACTCAGATTATGAGTAGCACAGGGATCTATGTGGTAAAGTAAGGAGCTGATGGTAGGTGTGTCGCCCCACCTCAGACGCCAAAATAATCTCCTTGGTCTAGCACTATTGAAAAGGGGATAGACACCCTCAATGTCTGGCCACCCCGTTTTTTTTTAATATTAATTTATATCTGAGTACCTTGTTGCATATCTCACAGGTATACAGTTACATAACACTAAAATAACTGACCTTGTGCCACATTTGAAATTATAATCATAATTATAAGAAGTTTCAAATAAATATAATTTTTCTTTTAATCAGCCTTTCTCTCTAAACTCAGGACAGGTGCTTGGGTTTCATGCCCCCCTGAATCTTTGATGCAGGGGGGACCCCACTCTACTATATCAATTTTCATAAAGTATTATTCATTTGAAATATATGAAACCTGCCTTTCTGGAGGAGGGGGCACACAGGCTTTGGGCCCCCTTCTGGTCGGGGTGGCGGTGGGGAAGTATGTTACGGTCCTGTCTAAACCTATAGATTCTTCTTTCTCACATCCCTCATTATATATGCTTTTCGTTCAACATTTTCTTTTCTTTTTTTCTTCCTTGATGAACCGAAGCCACAGTCACCTCTTTTTTTTTGTCTTTCTAATTTCTTCTTTTCTGAAGAGAAATACTTCTTCCATTTTATGTCTCTATGAAAAATGAACGATCAAAAAAGATGGCAGTGATGGAGCAGAAAGCAAATAATGAACAAAACAAAACAAAAACTCACACATGATTTATGCCATTTCAACAAGGGCAAGGAATCAAAAGAGAAAAGAAAAAAAGAAAGAAACAAGAACTATATAGGGGGGAAGAAAGAAAGAAAGAAAGAAAGAAAGAAAGAAGAAAAGATACAATGGCAGGAGGGGGCGAGTACAAGAATAAGAGCTATATTCGGGGGGGGGGGAAGAAAGAAAGAAAGGAAGGAAGAGGATTCAAGAAAAGAAATAATAGCGTGGGGAGGGGGGATAACAGGATGGGGGCGGGATGGGGGGGGGGGAGATGAGGGTAACAAGATAATTAAGAGGTGAAGAATAAACAGTAAAAGAAATGATAAACCATAAACAAATAGGATTTTTTTTTAATGTTTTTCCTCTTCAGTTTTTTTTTTGTTTGTTGTTTTTTTTTTGTTTTTTTTTGCACACTGGATCAGCAGACAAGGTTTAATAATAGCCTGACATCTTCTCAACCCTCCAGTTTCATCACACCCTCACCAATTATATCCCACCCCACAAAGGTATTACAATCTACATGTTTATGCTACAAAGATTCTATTATGTGTGCGTGTATATGCCTCAGAATAGAATATATATATATATATATATATATATATATATACATCTATATATATAACAATAATAAAGCCTAAAGAATGAGAAACTACCTACAAGGTTTCACCTAACAGATCATCAGGATAATTCTGAGTCATAATTATTCTGATGATCTGTTAGGTGAAACCTAGGTAGGTAGTTTCTTACACTTTAGGCTTTATTATTATTATTAGGCTCTATTTAGTGTATCGAGCACTTTAACATATTCAACTTAGGCAATTTTATTTTTTCCATTACATTGGTGCCTGTTGATTATTGGTGGTACGAATGTTTTGGTGTTTTCTTTTTCTCCAGGCACCAGTTTGTATTTTGTATTTACAAATTATATTGTTAAGAGATTTTTCATGCCGTCAGTGGTTTAAAAATAATATATATATATCAAAAGTTACTACCACATTTTCATTGCAGTAGCATAAGTAGTTAATCCAAAAGGGCTCAATATATATCGTAAAATATAGAGCATTTATAGTTGTAGAAAAGTTTTTCTCTCTACCATGGTTTCGGTGTTCAAGGTACACCTTCCTCAGGAGAACTAAAAATTATAGGTAGCTAATATTATATATACTTGGCTGGTTTAGAATTATTTTTATTTCTCTCCTTGTCTTCTAAAATAAACTTTAGTCTTTAAATCTAAATTGTTTTCCTTTATCACGTACCTTCAAATATATATATATATATATATTTGGAGGCACGTGATGTAATGGTTACTGTTGTAGGAAATAGATACAGCAAGATGAGTTCAAAGCTTGGACAAGGCCGTTTTCATTTCATATAGTGCTAATACCCTTGGGAAAGGTATGGATCCAAATATTCTCGCTTCATACAAACCATCCAAATAAGATGAACAAGACATGCTGGACACTGCTGGGAAAGCAAGAGTGAACTCATAAGTGATGTTCTCCTGTGGACACCTAGACATGGACACACCAGTGTAGGCCAACCAACAAAAACATACATCAATCAGCTCTGTATGGATACTGGATGTCATACAGAAGATCTGCCAGGAGTGATCACTGGAATAATGTTTGCCTCTCAAACGCTCTTTCATGGGGTCGAAGAGAGGCAAACATTATTCCAGTGACGAGGAAGTGAAATCTGTAGTGAAGAAGTGGCTCAAAGAACAGTAAACAGAATTTCACAGGGCAGGGATACATGCTCTCATTCAAAGGTGGAACATTGCTATTAAGAGAAATGGTGACTATGTGGAGAAGTAGGCATGTGATCCACAGAGGACCAGCTTCATTTTGATGTATGATACAGGTTCTTGTATTGGTAATTATAAAAAGTCGTCAGGGTGGCTTAAAGTCGGTATCAGCCTGTCAGCAAGGGAGTCTATCCCCTTTTCAATAGCGCTAGACCAAGGAGATTGTTTTTAGCGTCTAAGGTGGAGCGACACACCTACCATCAGCTCCTTACTTTACCGCACAGATCCCTGTGCTACTCATACGCTGAGTTGGTGGGGACCGGTATCGAACTAGGAACCTTGTGGTTTCTAGCCGAATGCGCTACCGACTAAACTAACCCGGCTGTTATACCTGTCCTAAACAAAATGGCATTACTTTTGGAAACACACTTGTAATTTAAATAATGTTGGAGGAAGGCATAAATGAAATGGAAACAAGAAAAAAAAAACAGGAATTAAATTTTTTCTTCCTAGTCCCCCCCCACACGTTTTTTTAAGAAGCATATTGTGTTTGCACATTCTACTTTTTTTTTCTTTTTTTTTTTTTCCTTCTTATTTATTTCAGAAAAAAAGATCCTTAAAGATTACCTGCACGAAAAGGTGAGTGGAAAAGTCTTTGAAATGAAGGTAAATCAATTTTCCAAACATGCAATTGGTATCGAGTTACATCTTTTGCAAAAAGGCCAAATTTCTGCCAAGACTATTGCAGACATTCAAAGAATGATGAGACTGACAGACACTGGAATGGTAGAAACACAGCCACAATTGAGGAAACATAAGAAACGAATGCTAAAGTTCAGCACTTACCATATTCCATAGGATATGATGCACTTTTTGGCACAGCTGCAAGCCTCACGATCTAACCTTGCCACAATTGGGCTTACCTGGGTGCTTCAGAAACAGTCAGGTCCTCATCACCAGTGCCCATCAAAACACTAAAATATGATAAATTCTGTTCTACCCCCTGTGCATTGAAGAATGCTAAAATTTAACATTCAACCATGTAAATATGCTGAATTTTAATATCCTATTACAGCCATGAACTTTTAGCAAAAAAGAAAACTTCAGTTCATAAATTGTTGGTTGGTTGGATTTTACAGCATGACAACCCTTGTTGGGTTATTTTATGCAAAGACATATTCTATTCATTCTGTTGGGTATTCATTTTTTTGTTTTTTGTTTAAACTAAATTTTTGACCACATTCTTTTAAAACTCACAATTCAGTAATAATCAACCTGCAAGATAAACCTTTTCCACCCTACCTTCTACCCAGGTGATGCTGGGTAGCTGCTTCTAGGAGTAAATAAAGATGTTTTTCATATTCTTTAGCTATTGTGGCTATAAAAATCATAATTTTAAAGATGTCATAACATTATAATAACCATAATAATTCAAAGAATTTTAACAAAAAGACTGTTTATGATTCAATTTACACCAAAGATTATTATATCTTTTATAAAAAATTTTAAAATTATGACAAAAAAGAATTTTAGAGTCTGAGAAAACTAAAATTCTGGTTATCTTCAAGATATGAACTCCTGAATTTTTCAACTTTTTTTTTAAAGGAATGCTCCTTTAAAATTAGTAGCAGGAGTCAGCTTCAGTTGATCTGGGTTTTTTTTGGTTTTTTTTAAATAAACTTGTTTTTCATCTGAATTCTTAAATAATTTTGTTTTACAATAAATCATTTTGGGCCATTTTAAATAAATATGTCTCAATTAACTTTTATTACAGAAACAGAATTTAACCTTATTTTCATCCAACATAAAAAAGGCAATTTTTATTAATTTTCTGTCCAGGTGCATATGCAGAACAAGTACATTTTAAATTCCACTACCTGCTAAAAATGATATACTATGCCTATTCATTATATAAAACAGGTAAAGGACTGATTATTACAGAAATAATTTTTTACCAACATGAAAGAGGCAATTTCTATTAAGTTTGTACCCAGATGCAAAATATGCAGAACAAGCAGAATTTTAAACTACAAAAATGATAGGCTATGCCTATCCATTATGTAAAAATGGTAAAGAACTGATTATTAAAGGAACAGAATATAATCATATTTTCCAAACATGAAATAGGCAATTTTTATCAACTTTATGCCCAGGTGCAAAATATGCAGAACAAGCATAATCTTAAACTACACTACACTACCAACTAAAAATGATAGGCTATGCCTATCCATTATGTAAAAATGGTAAACAACTGATTATTAAAGGAACAGAATTTAATCATATTTTCCAAACATTAAATTTTTATTAACTTTGTGCCTAGGTGCATAATATGCAAAACAAGCAAAATTAATTAGGTTTTTTTTGAGAATATAAAATTTATTTTATCACATTAAAGTCTAACCTAAGAGCATTTATTGTTTATAGACGCTTTCTAAGAAGCTATCTTCATTTTTATAACCCTCCAGAAGCACCGAAAATGCAATACAAGTGGCCATTATCTTTCTATTTTTTTATTAATAGTGGCACTTGTCTGACTCTGACCATGAAATGTCAACAAGCAATATATATATATATATATATATATATATATATTTATGTACCTTTTCTAATGAGAAGAGGCCTGCTTCATATACACTTGAAACCAATTTGATCAACTCTTAAACATTTTGTTTTATTTGCAATAGACTTTTTTTTTAATATAGTCTGAACACCTCACCAAAGTTATTTGGAATGGTAAAATTGGTTGGATTTTACAGCATGTCAACCCTTGTTGGGTTATTTTATTCCAAAGATGTTTTGCTTTATTCATTCTTGATGGGAACTCAATTTTTTTTAAACACATTTTTTTTTTAATGAAAACTCCTTATTTAACCCATAGATGGTACCCTAACAGGTACTACCACTCCGAGTCAGAGTGGACCTGGGAGTAATGGTGATGTAGGGATAGTACACATTCCCCAGAGCTCCAGAATTGGAACTTCACCATAAGATAGAGTTTAACGTTATCCCCAGGACATTAAGACCCTCACCCACCACCTTCTAGCAACCATATAATAAAAAGGATTGGGGGTTTGCCATCAGGGCAATAGGATTGGGACAATCATATATATTTACCAACTCCTCCGTACAAGCAGGATACGACACAAGGTCAATCATATAGGTGTCATACCTTGACGTAACCAGCTGATTGATCAGATGTGGCCCCTTCAACTGAAAGCCCGCCCAGCCCAAGTAAGCGGCAAAGTGGAGTGTTGCATTTTATGGACTACCTGGCCAATAGAGTTCCATCCTTAAGCATCATGGGTTGCCACCCATGGCCAACAGGTGATCAGCTGATTGATCAGAGGTGGACCTGGGAGTAACTAAATAATTTTTTTAAAGATTTAATAATTCAAACAAAGTGTTATCCTCTGAATACTTACACATGGATACAGTGTAGGCTCTGCGAACAAAAACCTACATCAATTAGGTCTTTGCAGATTATGAAAGATGTGTGGAAGACCTACCAGGGGGTGATGACCGATAGGGATGGGTGGTGAGAGAGAGAGTCATACGTATCTTTGGTTTGATTTGTTTTGTTTTACGGCATATCAACCTCAGTGGGTCATTTAATGCCGATAAAGTTTTGAAATAAATTAATTCTTAATGGATACTCAATTTTTTTTAATAAATACATTTTTCTATTTAACCCATAGATGGGACCCTAACAGGTACTACCACTCCAGGTCAGAGTGGACCAGGGAGCAATGGTGATGAAGGTGTGCTCCACATTCCCCAAACCTCCAAAACTGGAACCTCATCATCAGATAGAGTTTAACGTCATTCCCAGGACATGTAGACCCTCAGCCACCACCTTCTAGCACCCATATGATAAAAAGGTTGGGGCTTGCCATAAGGGCAATATGGTTGGGGCAATTATATAGGTGCTAGGGCTTGACATGACAAGCCGATTGATCAGAGGGGGCCTCTCCGACTGTGGTCTAGCCTAAGTAAGGGTCTAAGTGGAGTGTTGCAGGTCATGGACTGCTAATCCACCAAGACTCCGTCCTTAAGCATCACGGGTCACCACCCATGGCCAACAAGTGGCCCCATTGGGGTGGGCGTCTTACCCCTCTGCAGAGGTGCAGTCAGTGTATTCTAAAGCTCCAGCTGAGAGGGCTGTGGCGAGAAAGAGTCATGGGAATCCGTGCTGTCAACGCAACGTGATGATGATGATGATACTTCATACTGAAGTTTATTGTTTTGGTGTTCTTATTCTGTTATTGCTTGACGTGACCGATTGATCAGAGTGGGGGTGGGGGTAATATTGGTAAAAACTAAACAATAAAAAAAGTCAGTATACCTTAAAATTATTTCCACAGCAAGTTTTTATTATACGCAAGTAATATTAACTCTTAACATCCTGTTGAGAATTTTCCAAGTCCAGAGCCCCATTCTTATAAGATTTATCAAGAAATGGATAAAAATGGCCTTTTCATTTAACTCTTAATCTCCTATACCACCTCATTCCACCCGACCAGGAGTTTCATTCGTTTTCCTAATCCGCCCCAAACGATAGCCTTTGTTTAAATGTAATATTAAACATATTTAAAAGTCTTTAATTTAAGGGAAATAACAGGTAACTTTAGATGCAAAGGTCATTTTTTCATATATCCTTATAGAAATGCTCTAGACTTATAAAATTCTTAACAGGATGTTAAGAGTTAAAGCTACCCGAGATATTTACCTTAAATCAAAGACTTCTAAATATTTTTAATATTACATTTAAACAAAGGCTATCATTTGGGGCAGATTAGGAAATGTGACTTCTGGTCGGGTGGAATGAGTTGGTACAGGATGTTAAGAGTTAAAAGTCATGAGAAGATAATCAATCATAGGTTTATGTCAGAGTATGCACAACACTTAGAGGCAGGGTTAGTTCAGTCAGTAGAGCACTTGTCTAGGTATCACAAGGTTCCTGGTTTGATGCCAGCACTCACCAACTCAGCGTAGGAGTAGCAGAAGGACCTGTGCAGGCAAAGTGAGGAGCTGATGGTAGGTGTGGCGCTCCATCTCAGACACCAAACAATCTCCTTGGTCTGGCGCTAGTGAAAAGGGGATAGACTCCCTTGCTGTCTGGTTGATACCGACTTTAGACCACCCCGACGACTTTACTTATATATTACTAAGTTCTCAATATTTGGAGATACAAATGTATGTATATGAGAGAGAGAGAGAGAGAGAGAGAGAGAGAGAGAGAGGGGGGAGAGGGAGAGGGAGAGAGAGAGAGATACCATAAACCAGCAAAAATGGCATATAACAAGATTCTTATTAGATCAATATACCTAAAATGGAAATGCTCGTGGTGTAATGGTTTTCATCATAAGAAATGTACATGGTGACCTGGGTAGGTGTGGCACTCCACCTCATATGCAAAAACAATCTCCTTGCTCTAGCGCTAGTGAAGAGGAGGTAGACTCCCTTGCTGTCTGACTGATACTGACATTAGGCCACCCATTGACTTTATAACCTTTTATGCACAATATTGTTATATATAAACTTATGATTGATTAAAATGTCATAACTAATTTTTAAAAAAATTTTTTTTTTTTTAAAGTTTAGTACTGCATCAGCATGCCTTTAGGAAAGGAATTAAACCATCTCTCCTTCTATGGATGAAATGATAGGCCAGAATTACTTCTCTGGCCCTGATAGGCAATCAGTCTAGGAGAAGGATAAAGTTCAAAACAAGAAACCAGTGGTTTTTGTCATCAGCCTTATTCTGGCAATACATTTTTATTTTTGGTTACAGTTTCAATGCTGTAGAATTTAGTAATAAATAATTCCTAATAATATCAGTTTTATTATATATGTTCCACTAACCAGCAAAAACCTACATCAATCAGCTCTGTGCAGATTCTAAATGCTGTGTGGAGGACCTCCTAGAGGTGATAATTGATAGGGATGGTTGGAGAGAGAGAGAGTCATGGAGATCTGTGCAGCCAGCATAACCTGATGATGATGTTGAAAGATTGGTATCCATTTTAGAAGAAAATTAAATTTCGAATTAAAATGAAATAAGTGTTAGAGGTGTACTTATTTATGGGTGATACTATACACATGATGTATTAGGTGTAATTTTTTCTAAACTCTTTTAGAAAAAAAAAATATTTGTGAAGGCATGTTAATGACATGGTTACATTTAGTTGGTTTTTTTTTTTTGGGGGGGGGGGAGAAAAAAGAAAATGCATCTGCTTCCTAACCAAAAAGTAATTTATTTCTATCTTTCTTTTTAAATGTATTTCTTCTCATTCCTGCCATTTCTTTAGCCTCATAGTTTCGGAGGCAAACATCTCATTCAGACAACAACAAAAAAGATCAAGGTGGTATGAACTACCTGCAAAGCAACTAATGACAAAAAAAAAAAAAAAACACCCCAAAAAATGGGATAGATAGATATATAGATAGCAGTGATGAAGAAAGAAAAAAAGAAAGATGTTGTAGAGGAACAGTTAGAGTCCTTCACTCCTTTCTAAATAGAAGCATCAATATCATCATGGACTGCTGTTACAATTGGAACCCAACAGTTCTCAGGCTGTCTAGTTTGGTTTCATTTTGTTTCTTTGTTCAATTGCATATAAAGTTTCCTGGGTTATTTAATGCCAAAGATATCCTTGTAGAAGAACAGTAGTGGTACTATTTAACCTGGAGGGGATGAAGGGTTTCATACCTTTCCCAAAGGTATTACTCCGAAAGTGAATGTAATAGCGTGACTGGAGCTTGAACTTGCTTACTACGACGTCATAGTCAAGAATGTTAGCTCCTACATCATGGAGACGCCAATGTTTAATAATGGTTTGGTTTGGTTTCTTTGTTTAATGGCACAGTAATGCTGATAGCTTTTTCATTTAGTGCATCCTGGGACGCATATATTTGCTTTGAATGAGTCTCTAGGAAAATTGAAGGCTCCCAACTAAAGCCATCTAACTCCTACCTTGTAACCTATCCTGTGTAATTCATTTCTAAGAAACTATTGAAATGTATGTACAGTTAGCTTGAAATGGTGAGGGAAGAAAAAGGAAAAACACTGGGATACATGGATATGATTTTACTGTGATCCTTTTAGATTTTTGTATGTCAGGGACACAGTACGCATACCTATCAGCATCTCTGATGGCATATCAACCATCATGGGTTATTCAATGCCAAAACCATCTTTGTAGAACAACAGTCTAGGACGCGTACCTGTCAGCATCTCCGAGATAGATAAATTTGAATAAATAGGATATATAGATATAGGTAAATTTGAAGAATGTGATAGATAGATAGATAGATTTGAAGACATGGGATAGATAGATAAGTTGATAGGATCTGCTGACAAGGGAAGAAAAAGGAAAAACACTGGGATACATGGATATGATTTTACTGTGATCCTTTTAGATTTTTGTGTGTCAGGGACGCAGGATGCGTATCTGTCAGCATCTCTGAGATAGATAAATTTGAATAAATAGGATATATATATATAGGTAAATTTGAAGAAATGGGATAGATAGATAAGTTGATAGGATCTGCTGACAAGGGAAGAAAAAGGAAAAACACTGGGATACATGGATATTATTTTACTGTGATCCTTTTAGATTTTTGTGCGTCAGGGACACAGGACGCGTACCTGTCAGCATCTCTAAGAGATAAATTTGAATAAATAGGATATATAGATATAGGCAAATTTGAATAAATAGGATATAATAGATATAGGTAAATTTGAAGAAATGGGATAGATAGACAGTTAGATTTGAAGGCATGGGATAGATAGATAAGTTGATAGGATCTGCTGACAATGGAATTGTATTCGTAGGATGGATGCTGTGAAGAGGGAGAAAAACTCATTTCCTGTTTCTGGCTGACTAAAAGAGTGGTAGGGAAAAATGGAGTGGTTGGTTGTGGCTATTTGTTAACATAGTAGCGTTACTAATAACCTTGGGTCTATTACTAGGATGTTTACTATTTACATTTTCCTTCTCTTTTTTTTTTTCAACTGGCCTTTCTCACTTGGGACAGAATTTCTGACTCTTTACCTGCCACCCCCCCACTCAACTATTAGACACGATACACTCGCATGCAACATTACGAAGAGAGAGAGACATGCTCATCCTGTTGCCATAGAAACCAAGATAGAAATAATTAAATTACTTCAAATTGAAAAGTTAAAAAAAGAGGATAGTAAAAGAATAAAGCAAGCATTAAAAATGTTAATTACTAAAAACACATTAAGTCCATACTTGAATCATGTGGCAAAAATAAAAATGCCTCTTTTAGAAACTTGACAATGTTAATCATATTGAGAGAGAGGGAGAGAGAGAGAGAGAGTGTGTGTGTGTGTGTGTGTAAGAAAGTGGGGGGGGGGATCTGCTAACTTGGTTTTACTTCACTCTTTTTGAATCAAAGCATCAATATAATAATGGACTGTAGTTTCAACAGGAATCCAACAGGTCCATCTGTATATTTACCTTATGCTTGAATAGAAGGAAAAAGATGAATGAATAGGAATGAGATAGATAGATATAGATAGATAGATAGATAGATAGAACAGAATAGAGATAGATAGATATGATAGATAGATAGATAAGAACAGAGATAGATAGATAGATAGATAGATAGATAAGAACAGAATGAGAGATAGATAGATAAGAACAGAATGAGAGATAGATAGAATGAGAGATAGATAGATAAGAACAGAATGATAGATAGATAGATAAGAACAGAATAGATAGATAGATAGATAAGAACAGAGATAGATAGATAGATAGATAGATAAGAACAGAATGAGAGATAGATAGATAGAATAGATAAGAACAGAATGAGAAATAGATAGATAGATAGAACAGAGATAGATAGATAGATAAGAACAGAATAGATAGATAGATAAAGAACAGAATGAGATATAGATAGATAGATAAAGAACAGAGATATAGATAGATAGATAAAGAACAGAATGAGATATAGATAGATAGATAAAGAACATAGATAGATAGATAAGAACAGAATGAGATAGATAGATAAGAACAGAATAGATGAGAGATAGATAGATAAGAACAGAATGAGAGATAGATAAGAACAGAATGAGAAATAGATAGATAGATAAGAACAGAATGAGAGATAGATAAAGAATAGAATGAGAAATAGACAGATAGATAAAGAACAGAATGAGATATAGATAGATAAGAACAGAATGATAGATAGATAGATAGATAGATAAGAACAGAATGAGATAGATATACACACACAGTTGCCCATCTATCTCACTCTTTTCATATCTATCTTATTTCATTCATATCTAGATATACCTATTTATAAAGAGTATGTAAATAGTGCAAATACATACAAAGTAAAAACAATATTTGTTTTTATATTTTCTAAGCATCACATGTATTAAAGGAATGAAATTGTCACAAAATAATTCTAGAGGATAAAAATGAATGGCAATAACTTATATAGTAAAATATCAGTCAAACCAGTTTTTAACATTTTTTAGTAACTTGTACTTTTATCTTGAAAGAAAGAAAGAATGTAGTCAAGTAACTTTTACTAATTCCTTGATGGATACTCTACTGACTGAGCTAAATCGGCCCACGACTTTTACTAAAAATAAAATAAAAATTGGGACATCCTAAAGTACAATGCCAATTTTGACCCAGCTATAGTATTTGTACGCTAGGGGATAGGACACATTCTTATAAAATTGTCTAAGTCATTTCGGATGTAGTTAGTTGGTTGGATTTTACAGCATATCAACCCTTGTTGGGTTAATTTATGCCGAAGACATTGTTTTATTAATCTCTGTTGGGAATTCAATTTTTTTTTCAAACACTTTTTAAATACTCATTTTTAAAAATCTATTTAACCTATAGATAGGACCCTAACAGGAACTACCACTCCGAGTCAGAGTGGACCTGGGAGCAATACTGATGAAGGGGTGTTCCACATTCCCCAGAGCTCAAGAACTGGAACCTCACCATCAGATTGAATTTAAAATACCTTGGACACTAAGACCCTCAGCCACCACCTTTCTAGCACAAATATGATAAAAAGAGTTTGGGACTTACCATAAGGGCAATAGGGTTGGGACAATCATATAGGTGCTAGAGCTTGACATGACCAGCCTAAATAAGGGCCAAAGTGGAGCATTGCATGTCATGGACTGCTCAGCTACCAGGATTTCATACTTAAGCATCACAGGTTGCCACCCACAGCCAATAGGTGGCCCCATTGGGTGGGTGGGGGTCTTACTTCTATGCAGAGGTGCAGTCGGTGTATTCTAAAGCCCCAGCCAACAGAGCGGTCTACCATTCTATAGCGTAAGATATTTTATTATAGTAAAACACTAATTTGTCATCAGATATGCTAGAGGCCATTCATTAAAAGAAATGGGTGCTCTTCCAATACGTGATCTACTGAATGGTTTCTAATCCAATATGTGATCTACCCATTAACTACCCATTATTTTCCCATTAAACTAACCCTAACCCTAACTCCTTTTTTCCTAGTAGATCACATGGCATGAATAGTAGATCAATAATAGATCACAAACCTTTGGTAGATCACATATTGAAAGAGCACCACCCTAACCCTAACCCTATTTTCTTTTTTCCTAGTAGATCAATAGTAGATCACAAACCTTTAGTAGATCACATATTGGAAGAGCACGAAGAAATGATCATAGTTAATATAACCAATGTCCTCTTATCTTGTCGTCTCTTCTTCTTCATTATAAATACTCTTTTAAAAAAACTCTGAAACTATTTTTGAAGCTGTATACAGAAATCTTATCTGACAACCTGTTGATAGTTAAATATTGCAAGCAGCATGTCATTGCTGGAAGGGAAGGAAAAAAAAAACCCAACTAATTCTAGGTATCAAAATACTTACAACAATATATAGAGGCAATAATGGGCATTGACATTAAGGTTTGCACTTTTACTTATGACTCCTCCTCCTCCTCCTCCCCTCTCCAAAATTCGTGCAGTACATAATTAGTGTTGGGCTAACAATGTTAATAAGGTGCTGTTGGAAAGATCCAACCTTTACAATTGGGTAGATGGTGTGCAGAAAAGTCACCTTTTCTAGACAACCCACAAATAGATTTTACCATTCAATTCATATTACACACAAGTGTTGCCAAATAGTATCATTACTAAGTTGTTTAACACACCTGCTTATAAGGCCCATTATTCATACTGGCCATTTTACTAAATCATAAAAAAACTATCTTCCTTTTTATGTTACACAAATAATATAGATTCTATATATATAGGGTGATAAAAAAACAAACTTTTTTTTGAAAGTCAGGCATGTTTTTTTTTTGGTCAACCTGTGTGTGTGTGTGTGTGTATATATATATATATATATATATATATATATACATACATACACAGGGTGACACAAAAAAAACAGGCCTGGCTTTTAAAAAGCTGATAGCTTTTTAATTTTGTGTGTCCTGGGATGCATGTATTTGATTTGAATGAATCCTAGGGAAATTTGATGGGTCTCAACTGAAGTTTCTTTATAAATTAGAGTTTTTATTTATGAACAACTAAAGCCATCTAACCCCTACAGTGTAATTCATTTCCAATAAACTATTGAAATGTATTTACAGTTAGCTGGAAATTGTGGGGGAAGAAAAAAAGAACACTGGGATGCATGGATATGATTTTTCTGCATTTTTTAAAGATTGTTATTTGTCATTTATGCAGGATATATACCTATCAGCATCTCTCTCTCTCTCTCTCTCTCTCTCTATATATATATATATATATATATATATATATACACACACAGGGTCGGTTGAAAAGTTCATAGGTTGATCAAGATACTTTCATGGAATGTGACCAAATGAAGTCTATTTTTCAACATAATCCTCCTTGGGGTCCCCACACTTCTGTCAGTGTTGTAGTGCTTGGATACCACTGGTCAAAAAACTCATCAACAGTAAATATGTCGTTATCCTATGAACCTTTCAGACCACCAATGTATACACACACACACACACACACACACACACATATATATATATATATAAGGGATGATTGGAACGTACAATGGGTTGACCAGCATACTCTCATAGAATGTGACCAAAAAAAGTTTATTTTTTAGCATACTCCCCTGTGGGATCCACACACTTCTTCAGCCAGTGTTGCAGTGCTTGGATACAATTGGTCAAAAAGTCATCAACAGCCTATCAACATTTCAGACCACCCTTGTATATATATATATATATATATATATATATATATATACAAACACACATGTTAAAAAATAAGAGTTGTGAAGATGATTTATTAATATTTGAAAATTTTTGTTGATGTTTAAAATGTTTTGATTATTAAATATATCAATTATAATTACTAGCAAAAAAAAAAAAAAGAAAAAAAAAAAAAGAAAAAAAAAACGCAGTGTGAAATTATTTTTTGAAAGATATTGCCTGAGGGAGTTGGAAGTTAAAAGTTCAATGCCAGAGAGTTTGTACAATAAGTAAGTAAAATCATCAAATTTATTAAAGGAGTATAAAAAATAAAACAATTTGAAATGGATACTTAGTTCTGATAACTAAATATATATTAAAATAAAACAAACTATATATAAATATATAATACCGGGTATGTATTTAGTAAAACTTGTTTTAAAGAACAATGAGGACCGCTTAAGACTGCATGCTCAAATTTTGAGTGTATTTATTCTGTGTTATGACGATTTTGGATAATGTGGACATAAGCAGTGACATAGTTTCTGTTACAGACTAATAGAGACCTAATCTCCATTATTAATAGATATTTAATGATCAAAACGTTTTAATTTCATACTTCTGTTGCTCTTTTATTGTAACTCCCAGGTTGTCATTGTTCTATGATTGTTAGCAAGCAGACCATATCAGAAATAAAGAAATTTTTGGTGAGATTAAAGCTTCCAATTCTTCTCTTATTTAAAAAAAAAAAATGGGGGGGGGGTTTGGGTGGAGCCCGATGATTTGATTAGACCAGGGTGTTGTGGACTAGCCTAGCTCACCTTTCGTAGGGAGTAAATGAGCTGGTCCAAGACTATTTGTACACTGCTGTTTTAGAACAGCTGGGTGATTACTGAGACTGCGAAGATTACAGAACCATTATGCGGACCATCTACCTCGATGTGTTAGCACTCTGTTGCGAGTTACTCTATGTCTGCCGCATATTGTATTCAGATGTACTAGTATACTGAATATTGTATGATCAAGTATACAACAGAGGGTAAAGATCTGCAATACAGCTGGCCAGACAATTGGGCTTTGTAAAGATAAGGAATGTATGTTTGAGCTTAATCAAAGTTTTTTTTATTGCTTGATTTCTGATTTGTGTGGTTTACTAACAAAATTGCATAACAAAGTTATAAGAGTTGCAATGAAAAAAACAAAAAGAAAATGAGAAGTTAAAAATTAGTTCTTTACTGGATTTTGTTAGAAATCTTTGTCCTTTTTTGTTGTCTTTTTAATTTTTTTTTTCCTTCTTTATTTGACAATGTTTTGATTGTGTACCCTTCAGGCTGTTTTTTGATAGTATATACAGGGTGTCCCCAAAGTCCATGTGCACATTAAATTTATAAATTCTTTAAAGTACACACGGACTTTGTGGACACTATATATATATATATATATATATATATTATATATATATAAAGAACAAAAGTGTGTGTGTGTGTGTGTGTGTGTGTGTATGTATATATATATATATATATATATATAGGTTTTACAAATATAGGGAATCTCAAAGAAAATATATCACCAGAATTAAATCTTCTCATATGCTCACATAAGAAAAACAATATTTATTACAGCAACAATAACAAATTTGAATTCTAGGGCATAAGAACAAAAAGTGTGTATATATATATATATATATATATATATATATATATATATATATTTTTTATTTAAAAAAATTTATTTTACAATGTCTTGACTGTGAAACCCTTCAAGTACCTTCTGATAATGTTGTTTTTTTTTTTTTAGCTGTTGGTATTTATTGGTCACTGGTATTCGTTTGAATTCCTTTTGTGACATTTTTTGAATATTTAAATTCCAATGAAAATTGGACCCAGTTGTTACCATGAGATATTACCAGTTGAAGAAAAGAGAAAAGGAAAACAAAGGAAAAAGAAATTAAACACCCTCCAAAAGAAAGTCAGAGAGTAGTTGCTGAAACATCTTTAAAAAGATTAAAAGAAAACACATTAGAGATGAAATAGTTCAATTTTAGGAGATGACTAATACATAGAGTTGGTCGGTTGGTTGGATTTTATGACACGTCAACCCTCGTTGGGTTATTTTATATATTTATTTTCATTCATTCATGATGGGTACTCAACTTTTTTTTTACTATTTTTTTTTTTTTTTAAACTCATTTTTTAACCCATTCCGGATCAGAATAGACCTGCACGTAAGAGTGATGAAGGGGTACTCCACATTCTCCAGAGCTCTAGAATTGGAATTTTATGCCAAAGACATTTTGTTTTATTTATGTTTTGAGTAAAATTTTTTAAAAAAACAATTTTTTTAACTCATTTTTTTCTCTTTTAATCTATAGATGGGACCCTAATAGGTCAGACTGGACCAGGAAGTAAAGCTCCAAAATTGGAAATTCACCATCAGATAAAGTTTAATGTGATACTCAGGACACTAAGATCCTCAGCCACTGCCTTTTAGCACATATCTGATAAAAAGGGGTTGGTTTTTAATGTAAAAGTCAGCCTTTTTTTTTCAAGCAATTACATGGTTTCAAGTTTCTTTCATCTTTGTTTAATAGCATATCAACCTACATGGGTTATCTAATGCCAAAGTCCTCTTTGTAGAAGAACAGTAGTTGTAGTATTTAAGCCATAGCTGGAAGGATACAGAGGTTCATACCTTTCCCAAGGGTATGTCTGAAAGTGAATGCAATAGTTCGACTGGAGCTTTACTTCAATGTAGTAGTCCAGTACCATGGCTACTACACCATACTGACTCTTCCTATATGGTTTCAATGGAGACACATAGTAAAAAGATCAGAGTCATAGGAAATGGACTCTTTGACCCAAGTTCAAATCCTAGACAAGTGGGATAATAATAGGGCAGGCTGGGCTCTTTAACCTTGGCTAGGTAACCAGTCTAGGAGAAGGAAAACTGAATTCAAACATGTTAAACTCTGCTTAAGAAATTTACCTTGTGTCAGATCCTGCTAGTGTGGAGGGGTTGGTATATATTATATATATATATATATATTTAGGGCCGGGTTAGCACAGTCGGTAGAACATTCGGCTAGAAACCACAAGGTTCCTAGTTCGATACTGGTCCTCACCAACTATGAGTAGCACAGGGATCTGTGTAGTAATGTAAAGGCTGATGGTAGGCGTGGCGCTTCACATCAGATGCAAAAACAATCTCCTTGGTCTAGTGCTAGTGAAAAGGGGATAGACTCTCTCACTGATTGGCTGATACTGACTTTAGGCCACCCCAACGACTTTTACTTTTATATATATATATATATTTATATATGTGGTTTCAAGTAACTGATGATAATCATTTGTAAACAATTATAGTTTCAAGTAACTATTCCTATTTAATAATAATCAGATGTTTACACAATTTCAAATATTCCTACTTAATAGATTAATTTACACACAGTTATGTGGTTTCAAGTGACAATGATAATAATAATCCCATGTAAACAATTATAGCTTCAATTAACTATTCTTGATACAAATAATTTCAAAACAAATCTATTTGACTCCTAGATTGGACTCTACCAAGTACTACCACTTCAGGTTAGTGGACCAGGGAGTAATGGCAACGAATGAGTGAGTCCATTCTTCCCATAGATCCAAAACTGGAGCCACACTACCGGTGTAATACTAAGGAATACTCTTTTTTTTCTTTTTTTTTTGGAGGGTGAGGGTGAGGGGACCATAATCCTCTACAGGTGATGCAATAGGCATATTCTAGGCCTGCCAAGAAAGAGGAGAGTTATAATGGGTTAAAAATGTATCAGGAGAAAATACATTCAGTGGAATAAAAGTGTTTACACATAAAAAAAAAAAAAAATGTCTCTGTGTTGTTTCTGAAAATAACAGAGCAAAATGGAACCCAGAGAGACAACCCCCAGACAGAGAAAGACATGCAACCCAATATGAAGAAGAAATCCCCAGCTGGAAAGAGAAACTCCAAACATAATGCGAAGAACAGAATTTCCCAAAAAGAGATCCAGAATTGGAACCTCACTACTAGATGCAGTTTAACATCACACCTAGGACACTTAGACCCTCAGCCACCACCTTCTAGCACATATATAATAAAAAGGGTTGAAGGATTGCCATCAGAGCAATATAGTCGGGACAATCATATAGTAGCTAGGTCTTGACGTAACCAACTGATTGATTGAAGGTGACTCTGTCCGTACAACTAATTTCAACCAAACTTTTAAAGATTTGTTAGTCATAGAAAATGGGTTATTTAATGCCAAAGCTATCCTTGTAGAAGAACAGTAGTGGTAACCTATAGCTGGGGTGATGAGGTGGTTTATACCTTTACCAGGATATTAGTCCAAAAGTGAACGTAATAGCAAGACTGAAGTACAAACTCTCTTACTATGATGTTGCAGTTCTGAATTTTAGCCACTATGCTACAATCCTCCATAGGAGTTATTGTTATCAAACCAGGAGTTACTCAGACGAGTACCCTCATCTAATTTTTATCCCATGTAGTAGAACAGTAGTGATACTATTTAACCCATAGTCTGAGGAGGGGATAAGAGGGTTCATACCTTTTCCAAAGGTATTAGTTCTAAAGTGAACGTACAAACTCGCTATGATATGGCTGTCCAGCATGTTAACCCTTATACCGCAGGGACTCCCCCCAAACAACAGAAGGAATAGAACTGCCCAATCTAGAATGAATCAGTATTGTGGAACATGAAGGTTACAGTGATACCAATTTCCATGACCCCAATAATCTGAACAAAGGGAATGAGATAAAAGAAAGTCCTATATTTGAGGCCAGTCCAAAAGTGAACGTAATAACAAGACTGAAGTACAAACTCTCCTACTATAATGTCACAGTTCTGAATTTTAGCCACTATGCTACAATCCTCCATAGGAGTTATCGTTATCAAACCAGGAGTTACTCAGACTAGTACCCTCATCTAATTTTTATCCCATTAATGATTAAAACTCTTAACATCCTATACCACCTCATTCTACCCAGCCGGAAGATATACGTTTTCCTAATCTGCTCCAAATAATAGCCTTTATTTAAATGTAATATTAAACATATTTAGAAGTCTTTGATTTAAAGGAAATAACAGGTAACTTTAAATGAAAAGGCCATTTTTAGCTATTTTTTTTATAAATCCTTATAGGAATGGGGGGCTCTGAACGTAGAAAATTCTCAACAGGATGTTAAGAGTTAAGATAATTATCCTAATAACACAAGGAATAATTTTAAAATCTCAATTATTTTGGCAATTAATTTATTAAGTCAAAATAATATATCGTATCTGTGACCTATTTCAAAAGGGGTGGAGCAGATAATACACTGTCTAATGAAAAGATATGATACATAGAAGTACCAAAAAATTTATAATGGTCAGCCAAGTTGGGATGAACTGCATTAGATAGATAGTAGCACAGAGATTTGTGTGGTAAAGTGAGGAGCTGATGGTAGGTGTGGTGCTCCATCTCAGACGCCAAACAATCTCCTTGGTCTAGCACTAGTGAAATGGGGATATACTCCCTCACTGTCTGGTTGATACCGACTTTAGACCCACCCGACGACTTTACTTATATATTACTAAGGTTCTCAATATTTGAAGGTACAAATGTATGTATATGAGAGAGAGAGAGAGAGAGAGAGAGAGAGAGAGAGACCATAAACCAGCAAAAATGACATATAACAAGATTCTTATTATATCAATATACCTAAAATTGAAATGCTTGTGGTGTAATGGTTGTCACCGTAAGAAATTTACATGGTGACCTGGGTCCAGATTCTGGACAAGATTGTTTGCATTTCACTAATACCCTTGAGAAAGATAGGAATCCAATTATTCTCCCTCCAGCTATGGGTAAATAGTAAGGCAGACTGGGTTCTTTAACTCTTTGCCTACCAAATTTCCCCCACAGATGTACCAAACTTTCATGGTATTTTTTTTTTTTTTTACCTGTATGATGTGATATTTCAAACACCACTATTTATTCACCTCAGAACTCATTCTATTAAGATAAAGTCCTATTATTATTGTAATCCGAGTCCTTCAGCTCAAATATAATCAACTAACCATCAGTTTTTGTATGGCGGCTTACAGTAGGATCACAATGGTGGGAGAGCTGCTGTGAGTGGTTTAAATTAGGCAAAAGAGTTAACCTTGGCATGGCAACCAGTCTAGTAGAAGGAAAACTCTGAATTCAAATCTGTTAAAAAAAATTGACCTTGGGTTGTATTCTGCTTGTACAGAGCGGTTGGGTAAATACATATAAATATATTCACAAAAAAAAAAAAAAAAAAAGAAAAAAGTTGTGATTGCAGACTTTAAGAAAACACCTATACTGTTTTTTTGATTATTTTTTTTTTTTTATCTATCTCTCACCCACTGTCTGTCTGTCTATCTGTCTCTCTCTCTCTCTCTTTCTTTCTCATATTAGTAGAATTGGAAGTTGTTTTGGAGGTGTTACATGGACCAGAACAGTAAGATAACAGTATGAGTCATGCCATCCTCCACTCAAAACTTCCCTCTCTCCTTACTCTCCCCCCCCCCACAACTTACTCTCCACTCCTTATTTACCATTTCCCAACCAACCTTCCACCCATTCTACCTGAAATACTCACACTCCTTGGTCTCACCAATGACACCAAACAGGCTTGGAAGGAGTATGAATAACAGTTGCCCGGGGGGGGGGGTATAGTGGTAGAGGTGGTGGTGGTGGTGGTGATAGCAACCATCACTATTACAGGTTGTAGACACATTTAAAACTGTTATACTAGATCTACTGGAAGGTGATTGAGATGGTGGTGGGTGCATGTGTGTATGGGTGGGATCAGTGGCAGAACAAGAAAGAAAAATAAGAGAGAAAAAAATAAAAAAAATAAGGCTTCACTGATTTATTAAAAAAAAAAAGTATATAAAAAAAGCCGTGCCCTAAAAAACCAATGACGTATGTAGATAACTGTATACATACATCCTTTCTAAAAATATAGTCAATATTGTATAAACAAGACGTTTTAATACAGCCATGTAAACAGATAAAACTTATCCAAATAATGTAAGGGTATATATATATAATATTAATAATAATATA
The DNA here is from genome assembly GCA_023376005.1 of Doryteuthis pealeii. Lineage (NCBI taxonomy): Eukaryota > Metazoa > Mollusca > Cephalopoda > Myopsida > Loliginidae > Doryteuthis > Doryteuthis pealeii. The sequence continues at coordinate 77,147,604 of CM042154.1, read as the reverse complement.
TATATATATATGAAGAAAATAACAGATTAAGAAAAATCCGACAAAATATAATGAACATAAAGGAAAGTTGAATAACAAAGAAACAATCGGTCCAATTGATATTTAGTTTCTGTTAGCTTAGAATGATTTAGACAAAAGTTTCTGAGCTAACAGAGAGGAAATATTAATTGAATCAAATGTGTTTGTTATTCACCTTTCCTTCAGATTCATTACACACACGTGTGTGTGTATTTATATATATATATATAATATATATATAATATATATATATATATTTAATTAATTAATTATTAATTAATTAACCTTCAAAATTAGGTTCGACTTCAATTAAGCACATATTCTCCCATATATATATATATATATATATATATATATATATATATATATATATATATATATATATTAGATATGAGCACTTTTGAATTTTAAAACAATTACCAAAAATCAGGGAACTGTCCAATTTTAATTAAATTTTCAGCACTTTATTCATAAATGACATCATTTCATATTGAATAGTTTATTTTATTAAAAAAAAAAAAAAAAAAAAAAAAAAAAATGTTTTTTTAGCAATTATGTGTTGGGGGTGCAGGGTGGGACAAATTTTAGTCATAGAATTTTTTTTTTAATTCAGTACCTGACTTTTACATTTCTAGAAAGATCAAACCCAGAAGACCACATATAAGTAAAAAAAAAAAAAAAAAAAAAAAAAAGTGTTTGATTTCAACACGAAAAAGTTATTTGAAAATTTAAAAGTTATTTCTTAAAACTCAAAAAATGATTTGGGTATTTTTCTCTCTCTTTTCTTAGTTTTAAAAATAATATTTTACTTTACTTTGAATTGAGGAAAAAAAAAAAAAGAGTCTTTTCTCTGATCAAATTAGCCTATTTTTTATTCACTTAAAAATTTAATAATGAATTTTAAATAATATTTGGTATATAAGGTGTACTGTAGGCCACAACTTAAACTTATAGACTCATCGTGGCTACGTGGATTCAATCAGCCAATCAACATGCTCGAATATGTGGTTAGTTAACTATCTAATTGCCAATCTTCAAAGGCATTTAGTTGCTCATAGTTAATACAGACGAACAGATCAACAACTAAGGATTCTTCACTAAGGAATAACCAAGGATTCTGCCTAACACTAAGGAACAGAAAGGATCTCCACTGTAAAGTGCTCTCACCTGTAGCCTAAAACTGCCACAAAAATCATAACAAAATATCTGGAAGATGGCATAAGATTTATAAGAGAAATAAAGTCAACAATGAACATTGTCATTGGAAAATGACAGTTGACACAACAGGATCAATATGGATTTTCAAATTACGGAAAGTGTTGATGGTAGATTTGATAACTAAGACCAAATTTCTTGACCAAATGAAATGTCACCAATAAAATAGGTCAAATAGTTCTGGGTTATTTAGTGACACACATTTTGGAAAATACCCTATCAGATTTTAAAAAAAATTGCAATTACCATATTAGACGGCAAATATCTATATATACCAACCCCTCTGTACGTGCAGGATGCAACACAAGATCAATTTCTTAAGCAGAGTTCAACAGGTTTGAATTCAGAGTTTTCCTTCTCCTAGACCAGTTGCCTAACCAAGGTTAAAGTGCCCAGTCTGCCCTACTAGTAATCCATAGCTGGAGGGAGAATAGGATTCATACCTTCCCCAAGGGTATTAGTGCTAAGTGAAAATGCAATTACCATGTCCAGGATTTTAACTCGGGGCAACAAGTCCATTTCCCATGACTTTAACCATTACACCACGTGCTTCCATTTGACGGCATATAGGACACACTTTTTCCCAAAATTTTGGCTCAAAAAATTGCCCTGCGTTTTATACATCGTAGGTGAAGTTTGAGACCTCCCTTAGGCCTAGGCTAATCTTCTCTATGATGCTCACTAACCCAGCTGATGCTCAGTAATTTTACCTACCCTAAACTCCATGCATCCTTATTTTATTGCTGGTATAAAGCTATATTTCTGCTCGTGTAATGCACAGCTAGACTGTTTTCAACAATATATGTTTAAATACACTAAAAACTTTTTTTTTCCCTGAATCTGACCTGCTGAAATGGGGGTGCATCTTATATGCCGTCAAATACTACGGTAACTTGTTTACAGAAAAATAAACAAATGAATAAAAAACAAACAAAAAAAAACATTGAATTTATATAAACAAAATTCTTAGATTAAATCTGCATCTCTGGAATGAAGAAACATCAAATACAAACAAAATTTGATAAAATATGCACATAGTATAAATAATAATAAATAATGATGATGATGATAATGATAATAATAACTAGCAGAACCTGTGGATATACCACAGTATGATAATTTAATTATTATGACATTTGATTTAAAAAGTATAATAATCTTGATTTAACTCCCCCTCACTCTTTTTTTAACTTTCCTTCCTTCCTTCTTTTCATTATATTAGATTAAAACAGATTAGCATTAGCGCTTCTATGTGATCTCTCAGTATCTCTATCTTTCCTATTTCTTTCTTCCTTATTATATTTTTTCTGTGTAGCATCTTCTTTTTCTTTCTTTATAATAAAAACAGAATGGTCCATTGTGTAGCTGAGGTGACAATACACATAAGAAATAAGAATTCGGTGGATAAGCAACAACAGCAATAATCAGGATTTACATTTTTAGATTTCATCTTGAAAAATTTGGATGGTCTCATTTTTAACCAGAGGGTGTTGCAAGATGATAACAGTCATACAATTAAGGAACATGAGTATTAATATACAGATAATATGTCACTTAAACTTTAGTGAAAAACCACCAGTTAGAGTTGGTCTGAAAAGAGTAAGACAATAGCAGTACAAGTAGACACTTATGAGTCACCTTTATTACCAAAAAAACTTTGTGTCAAATCTATATATTGGAAGTTACATGACTATCAATATATATAAAGTACTATAGATGTTAATCATATATCCATCATTGATGGTGATGATTGTAATCTTATTATAATGGAGATTGTGTGTTTTTCTGTCTGTAACCGAAACTATATTACTACTCAAGTCACAATTCCCTTAGTTATTGACATCACATTCTCAATGATTTGATTTTATCTTAACCTCAATTATAAATAAAATTGTTTTTAAATTATTAATACTGTTAACCATATCTACATGATATTTTCCACGTACCCCACTTGTACGGGTCAGGCACGAAGGCCCTATTTATGTGGGACCACCCACAAGCCGAAACTCATGGGGTGGCGGGTGAAAAATTGCGTCGATCCCGTTGGCATTCCCCCTCAAGGGGGCGCCTCAGGCGCTGGGCAATAAACCCAGCCCTGCCCCTTTAAATCGAGGGGGCAGGTGTTGCCTGGGGGGATAGCTCCCTGGGATCGACGCTATTAACTCGTAAAGATCCAGGGCCGAAGCCACTGGACCCCCGGTGTTGACCAGGTCTACATACTAATAACATGCAATCATATTTATATATACAACAAAATAGCGATTTACAGTGTGAACGGGAAGGCTAATTTGCATATTGATATTAAAAAATCAAATTTAATAAATATGTGCTCAGTATTATTGATTTCTAACTGTTTGGTTTTATTTTAATGAATATAAGCAAAAATCTCTTCAATAAATCTTCAATGAAATCCATTAACAAGAAAAAAATAACTGTCATTTTATTCTTTACTTCCTCATTTAACTAAATAGTTAAATTAGAAAAAATAACAATGAAAGACAAGAGTGATCGAAGAGTAAGATTCAGTTGTTCTATTTTTTGATTATACTCCCCTTTGTTTCAAATCTTTTTATCTGCATTGTTATTTAGTTTCATTAGCGTTTCTAATTTAATACGATATTTCATTACATTAAAACTTAAATACTTGCACCCGGAGAGTGCATATATTTGCTAGTATAAATAAACACACTACATGAAAAAGTCAGTAACTTAAAATGACATCATGATGATAAATGAATAAAAGATAATATCTTATGCTTTACCACAAACTGAATAAGATAATATGTAACAAGGAAACCTTTTAATATTATCATGCACACGTTAAGATCCTATCATCAAATGATTCTTTACAATAATGACAATCCAGGGTAGATAAGTCAGATGAATATGAGTTCAGATTTCAATAGAATTCAACAAGCATAAATTAGTCAAATTAATTATTTGTACTTTAACGACATTCTCCTTGGATACACTGAATTAAACAAAGATGTCGGTAAGAGAATTAAAGAGTTTCACAAAATCAATATTAATCCACCTGGGGATTAAAAGAGAAGTACGGGTCAATAAGTAATGCCATTTTGTTTAGGACAGGTATAATTACCAACACAGGAACATGTATCATACATCAAAATGAAGCTGGTTCTCTGTGGATCACATCCCTACTTCTCCACATAGTCACTGTTTTTCTCAATAGCAATGTTTCACCTTCGAATGAGAGCATGTATCCCTGCCCCGTAAAATTCTGTTGACTGTTCTTTGAGCCATTTCTTCACTGCAGATTTTACTTCCTTGTCACTGGAATTATTTTTGCCTCTCAAACCCTCTTTCATGGGGCCAAAGAGAGGCAAATATTATTCCAGTGACGAGGAAGTGAAATCTGTAGTGAAGAACTGGCTCAAAGAACAGTCAACAGAATTTTATGGGGCAGAGATACATGCTCTCATTCGAAGGTGGAACATTGCTATTGAAAGAAACGGTGACTATGTGGAGAAGTAGAGATGTGATCCACAGAGAACAAGCTTCATTTTGATGTATAATACATATTCCTGTGTTGATAATTATACCTATATGATAGAGAATGAACGCAATAAAGTCCTAATAAATTTCTTTTTCTGGATTTATAAACAAAACAAAGGTTGGTTGGTTGGTTGTATTTTTCAGCATGTCAACCCTTGTTGGGTTATTTTATGTTGAAGACGTTTTTTGTTTTATTCATTATTGATGAGTCTTCAGCATTTATTTCATACTCAATTTTTTAAACTCATTTTTTTCTATTTAACCCATAGATGGGACCCTAACAGGTACTACCACTCCCAAAACAAAGGATAATAATATCTAAAATACATTTATCAAAGTGTCATTTTCTTTGTTTGTGATTGAATGGCTATAAACAACAGGAGTTGGCCGATTGAAGATTAAAAATGCTTATTAATAAAAAAAACTGTCCTATTAATTTGATGGATTTGTTTTGTGTATCTCTCTCTCTCTCTCTCTCTCCCCCAGGAATAAAAGACATTTATATGACTTGGATAGTTCCAGACTGACAGTAATAAAGAGCTCCTACCCCCAGTCCACCAAGCTCTGGCCTCATTTGTCTAGATGAGTGAATACCTATAATTATACATACTCAGCCAACCCATAAAACATCAGACTTCTGCTTTCACCCATCGTATTCCTCTTTCTAGACTGAAAATATTGTTATTACTAATATTTAAAAAAATAATAAAAAAACAAAAAAACAAACAAACAATATACTTATATAATTTCTAACAAGGTCACATCTACCATAATAGCTTAGTAGATAATCTTTTACTTATATTAAGCAATTTTGTTTCATATCATTCATTTTACTGACTAATTCAGCAGAAAGCGGGGAGTGACTCTTTCCTGTAACGTCTAAACTTTTTTTCCTCTCTATAAATAAATAGAATCTTCTTGTTTAATCATTACTGACAGTTCAATAGAAATAAATTCAACCTCATTTTTCAACTTCAACACAACCATCTTCTTTTTTTAATATTAAATATAAAATGCCGGGGTAGAGGACCTGCCAGGAGAGATGGCTGATAGGGATGGATGGTGAGAGAAGATCAAAGGAATTTGTGCTGTTGGCACAACTTGATGATATGGTGATGAAACATAATTAAAAATTATTTTTAATTATGTTTCCTCATTATATCATCAAGTTGTGCCAACAGCACAAATTCCTTTGATCTTCTCTCACCATCCATCCCTATCAGCCATCTCTCCTGGCAGGTCCTCTAACCCAGCATTTAGCATCTGCACTAAGCTAACGAATGCAAGTTTTTGCTGATCAGCAAACACTGGTGTGTCCATGTGTAGGAGTTCATAGGAAAACATTGCTTGTTTGTCCTTATTTCTCCAGCGGTGGCTACAGCATGTCTTGCTCATCTTACTTAAATGTGAGATGAGAGGTAAGTGGCCATACAGTTGACTGTAATACTGTGACTAGAGTTTGAACAGTCCAGCACATTAGCCATTATAACAATGGGACTCCCAATCATCCATGGGAATAGATTGTTCTCATTCCACTGTCTGTTTAAAGGATATATCATATCCGCTAATGGGTAAATAGTATGGTAGACTGGGCTCTTTAACCTCAGTATGGTGACCAATCTATGAAATGAAAAGAAAAACTCTGAATTCATACAAGCTATACTCTGCTTAAAAATTGACCTTCTGTTGCATTCTGAAGTGGCGAAAGTGTAAGGCAAATACAATTTCAAATACCTTGGTGTGGCTACCAGTCTAGGAAAAGGATAACTCTGAATTCAAACAAACTCTACTCTGCATAAAAATTGACCTTGTGCCACATCCTGTTTGAGGCATAGGTGCTGGGTGAATACAATTTCAAATACCTTGGTATGGCAACTAGTCTAGGAGAAGGAAAACTCTGAATTCAAACAAGCTGTACTCTGCATAAAAATTGACCCTGTGCCACATCCTGTTCATAGCGGAGTTGTTGGGTAAATACAATTTCTTACCTGCTAACTCTTCCAAGTTAATTCATGCATGAGATGAACCAAAGCATGTAACCTTTTTATCCATTACCTGACCCAAGGATTGAACTTGCAACTGTCAGGTAACTAGATACACTTTATCCAATGCCTTTTTTTTTTTAAATACCTATTGTTCCTTACATAGTTTACATCTAAGAGATGTGGTGGGGATGGAGTCTTAGGACCTACAGCTGCTAACAAGATTCTATTGTGCTTTCAAAGCCAGTATTTGTGCAACCCTGTATGCAGGTGTACTTGGGTGACTGGCTATGGCAGGTAAAAATCAATGAAGCCTATCAGCTTACGGAAATTTTGCTTTTAAGGCATGCGAAGAGTGGTTTATGGCGGATTGCAAAGGTAGTCATAGCAACTTGTACAACAAGATGGGTATCAACTAAAAGAATCTGGAAAGGGGGGGGGGGCATTCTTTACTCTGATCGGAAAATATCGCCTGCAGAGTGGGGAAGTAAAAATTTCCCTCTTTCCTCAGTATTAACAGCAAAATACCATTTATTTATAAGGGGCCGGTTTAGCTCAGGCTTATGCTAATGCTCTATGAATGAATTTACAAACCACGGGTTGTGCAAAAATCTGGTTGCCATGACAACTGATAAAGATTTTTTTCTTCTTTTTTTTTTGTGTGCATTGTTTTACTTAAAACCAGGAAGCTTAACACGGAAATAGGAGTTATGGAATAAAACAATCTGTCATTCCTTATTTTGATGGATAGTTGTTTTTGTTTTATGGCATATCAACTTTTTGGGGTCATTTAATGCTGTATTATCCTCCAACACAATACGCCTAAAACACATTACTATATGCAACTTGGGTTCCATTCCATTATATATTCCGTTATTATACCATTAAACAAACCAAATGAAGTTAATGAAAATCATTTATAGCAATTTGAAGATATTAAGAACTTGAAAAACAGAAACTTATCAAAATTACTTGTTTTGGCATTAAATGACCCGAAAAGGGTTGATATGCCGTAAACCAAACAATATGCAACTTGGATTACATTCCTCGAAAGTTGTCATAAAAATGCAGAAATGAAATGCAATTTTCTTCCCAAGAACAGTCGGTCAATGGGCAGCGGCAAAATATATGTTCAAAAAGCAAATATAAAAACAATCATTGAAAACTGGGTTTCTTCCATTCATCATTGAAATGCCAACAGTATTGGCTTTCATTATAACATGTAATGAGATAGTTGAAATTAGACTGTTTACTGCACTTCTAATGATCACCTAGTATTTATACATGGTGTCCACAAAGTCAATGTGCACTTTAAATTTATAAATTCTTTAAAGTGCACACGGACTTTACGGACATACTGTACAACATTGTTGCAAACACATAAGCCGAAAGACAAAGTTAAACCATAATATAGGAGGTGCCTGCAACGTAATGGTTGCCGTCGAAAGAAATAGACATAATGATACAAGTTCAAATCCTGGACATGGCTGGTTGCATTTCATATGGCACTAATACTCTTGGGAATGGTATGAATCCAACTATTCTCTCTCCAACTATAGATAAATAGTAGGGCGGACTAGGCTCTTCAAACTTGGTATGGCAACTGGTCTTAGAGAAGGAAAACTCTGCTTAAAAATTGACCTTGTGTTGCATCCTGCTCGTGCAGAGGAGTTGGTAAATACGTACATGGGGTCCACAAAGACCGTGTGCACTTTAGATTTATAAATCATTTAAGGTGCACACAGACTTTATGGACTACTGTACAACACTGTTACAAGCACATAAGCCGCAAGACAAAATTAAACCATATTCTTCTCGGTCAGTACAAAGTGAGTGACCTAACATTTCAGTGCTGTGTCAGTAAAGATATAAATTGTTTTCCATTAATATAAGAGAGGAATCTTATCACTGTATGCAGGGCATAAGTAAAGTCATCGGGCTAGCCTAAAGTCGGTATCAGCCAGACAGCGAGGGAGTCTATCCCCCTTTCACTAGTGCTAGACCAAGGAGATTGTTTTTGCACTTGATGTGGGGCATCACACTTACCATGAGCTCCTCACTTTACTGCACAGATCCCTGTGCTACTCATATGCTAGTATGAGTTGGCGAGGGCCGGTATCGAACCTGGAACCTTGCAGTTACCAGTCGGAACGCTCTACCGACTGAGCTAAACTGGCCCTATGTTGAACCGGCCCTCAGTATATTCTAAGCCCCAGCAACATGGCAGTAAAACAGATTTTGTCACCTCTAGTTCAATACTCTAACTACTGAGCTACACCATATTTGATCCTAGTACAACAGGGTTTCTACTGTTTACAGTGACAAAACAAAAGTTGAAATGTAGTTAAAAAGAAAGCAGCCAGTTTTTGCGTCTATCCAAGCAGATGCTCTTAACTGAATTTTATGCACTCTTAACCCCACCCCCTTCAGCCACTATCTCCAACTTGGGTAATAACACCCTCCTCTTCCTCCTTACATCCTCTACTTACAGCCATTCCTCTCTTCAGTCCTAATTGGACACCAAACAGTAGTAAGGGAGATTGTCTAAGAATTGGCAAAACTTTGGCGCTAAATCTATTACTAACACTGATTCTAGCAAATCTTTTGTCTTTTTCTCCTCTTATCTTTTTCCCATGTTGTTCTTCCATTAAAAATGTATTTGAGTGTGTTTTCCAGTTTAGACTAGCTGTCCCCTAAGTGTCCTTAATCTAATAGGTCTTTTAGTACAATGTTAGATTCCAACACATGTTGTATATACATAAATGTGTATGTGTGAGAGATAGAGAGAGTGTGTGTGTGTGTGTATGAGAGAGAGAGTGAGGGAGTGTGTGTGTGTGTGTGTGTGTGTGCCAATTTGTAATTTTCTCAGAGAGAGAGGGGGGGCAATATCACCATATGGGCCCCATTGTTTTTTTCCCTAGTCCCCCCACACCCACCATCTGCTCACAAGTCAACATCCCATCTGTCCCAAATCAAAGTACCCCACCCCCAAAAATTCTCAGACTGATTCTTCTGTTGAGTCAGCACTCACATCAACACTTGTGGTCTTCCTTCTTTTTGTCTATTAACTCCAAAATGGATGACATTAAAGGTTGGTTGGTTGGGTTTTATGGTATGCCAACCCTTGTTGGAATATCTTATGCCAAAGACGTTTTGTTTTATTCATTCTTGATGGGTACTCAGAATTTAAAAAAAAACTCATTTTCTTCTATTTAACCCATAGATGGGACCAACACAGTGAACA
>CM042154.1:77079836-77137529 GCA_023376005.1 Doryteuthis pealeii | reverse complement strand
TATAATATATAAGTTATGTAATTATGTTACCTCTAAAACTAAATATGTAGGGTGGACAAGGACTTTCGCACACCTGACATAAATCGAGTGGTCGAAGTCTGTCACCCCTACGTATTGCTTTTTAATTTTTATTATTTTTGTTTTAATAATATAATATATAAGTTTATGTAATTATTTTACCTTCTAAAACTAAATATGTAGGTGACAAGACTTTCGGACCACGCTGTACATTAAATTCAACTGAGTGGTCCGAAAAAGTCTTGTCACCCCTACGTATTGTTTTTAATTTTTATTATTTTTTGTTTTAATAATATAATATATAAGTAGTAATTATTTCCTCCAAAAACAATATTGTAGCAGATGGACAAGACTTTAATCTATGGATTAAATGCTATCTTCATTTGTTATTTTAGTAACTCTGTTTATATTGGACTAATTTGGCCTTTCTTATGGGTCAGTGAGTGCTTAAGAGGGTAATATCTGTGTTGGGGGTGGGATAACGTGCTGGACTGCCAAACATCAAAGATAAGCTGAGTTTGAACTCCAGTTTGCACTATTACATTCACTTCATACTAATTACCCTGGGAAAGTATGAGGCCACCTCATCCTCCACTTATGATTTAAATAGTACTTACTACTGTTGTTCTACAAAGATGTCTTTGGATTGAATAACCCATGAAGGTCGATATGCATACTCTTAATGATCTATACCGCCTCATCCGTCCTGCTGGAAGTCACATTCGTTTTAACTAATCAGCCCAAACAAGAGCCATTGTGTAAAATGTAATATTAAACATATGTAGAAATCTCTTAATTCAAAGGAAATAACTCGAGGTAACCTTTAAATGAAAATGGTCATTTTTAGTTATTTTTGATAATCCTATTAGTAATGGGGCTCTGGACAACAGGATGTTTAAGAGTTAAACATACTATTATTATGTCACTTTTGGACTAATACCCTTGGGTAAGGTATGAAACCCCTCATCTTCCAGCTATGGGTTAAATAGAACTACTACGTTCTTCTTTCAAGGATGACTTTGGCATAATGACCATGGAGCGTTGATATCGCCATTAAACAAAGAAAAAACCAAAACTGATCATATATATTCACTGAGCTTAATTTCACTGATGGGTATTATTAACCCCAAACCACATTTACTTTAATGTCACAGTATTATGGAGTTAATCTGAGATACAACTACTGATAGTCTACAGCAGTGCTTCTCAACCAGGGTCCATATGCCTCCCCTGAGACTATTTAACATTTGGGTCTCTAGGCAAGCAAAAAATATTTTAATTTAAGGAAACTCTGAATTCAAACCTGTTAAACTCTACTTGGGGTGGTCACCACTAGTATAGGCTCAGTCTAATTAGTGATCTATTCACTAACATTGTAGTAAGCATGTTCAATCCTGTCATGCTATTTACGTTCACTTTTTGGACTAATACCCTTGTGTAAGATGAACTCCCTCAAATCTCTCAAGCTATGGTTAAATAGTACCACTACTGTTCTTCTACAAGGATGGTTTTGGCATTAAATAACCCATGAAGGTTGATTATACCATTAAACAAAGACAATAACCAAGATATTCAAGCAATTTCAAGTCCACGTGGTTAGAATAACATGCTGGACTGTGACATTTTCGTAAGTGTGTTTGAACTCCAATCAAACTATTATGTTCACTTTCAGACTAATAATACTCTTGGGAAAGGTATGAGCACCTTCAGCCACTAGCTATGAATTAAATGATACCACTAGAGTTCTTCTACAAGTATGTCTTTGGCATTAAATAACCCCATGGAGGATTATATGCCATTAAACAAATACTATTATTTCACTTTTGGACTAATACCTTTGGCAAGTATGAAACTCCTTATCCCTCCAACTACGGGTTAAATAGAACCACTACTGTTCTTCACAAGGATTGTTTTGGCATTAAATAGCCATGAAGGTTGATATACCATTAAACAATGAAACCAACCAGATACTTAAGGAATTTGGAAAAATTATTATGTTTTTAGAAAAATAAGTGATGTTAGCACTATTTGAACCACAAATCTGTGAAGATATTTTGGATATACAGTGAACTTCGGTTGTCGAATGACTCTGAACTTGAACAATTCAGAGTTCAAACCAAAAAATTTCTGAAGAATAGAGATTCAATAAAGACAGCTGATGTTGCCTTTTATATATTATATAATATTGTATTATATATAACTGTTGGCATATAAATAGGCTTCATCTGATGGTCAAGAACGCATAAATCCACTTTATATTATTTTCTTACTACTATTGAAGTCAGTTAGCCTACTGTTGGTTTTAATAACAGCAGCTAAGTAGAACTCAAGCAGTGTCCAAGACAGCTGGTACAAAACAGGAATCAAGAACGGTCCATTCATGAATCAGGGCGATCTGGCCATTCCACTCTTGAGTCCCGATTGGCTGCTTGACTGGTTTGATCTGCATGACACTGTGGAGTCCTATATATACTTGGTCATTCTGCAGTGGACCCTGCGGCATTTCGAGTCTGTATTTTGAGCCACAATCGCATGCTACCCTGTCCTCCCAGTTCGACGGTAATTGGAACTTATTCTTCAACTACCAGTGGCTACCTGCGTCACCTGGGTAGAGGGGGATTTTTTAAGTTAGTCCGCAGATCCATTATACTTAATCGTGAGTTGGAACATGTGGGATGCCCCATTTAAATCCCTATGTAAAAAAATAGACCTTGCATTGATCCAGCCACTCTGAAAAAAATTGTAATGTCTACTATCTCAAATATTAAATGAAAAAAGAAAATCGATATTGTTATCATTTAAATTTTATTTTTTAATCATCTTCACGAAATATAAAATCAAATCTCTCTTATTTTTGCTCAAAAACCAAGCCCTGGTATAATTTATGTATATATATATTTACTTTGTTTTATTTTTGATGTTTCCTTCGGACATACATATACACACAACTGTCCTTTATATATGTATAGATTTCTTATGGGAAATATTGTTTTAGTTTTCGTACAAATTGGTTCTTGAACATACTTTTCGAAAAAATTATGTTCGAGAACCAAGCTTCCACTGTAATGAATAAAAATACTAAAGTTACTTAAAAATCCAGTTATATCTAAAAAAATTTAAATAAAAAAATTCAGCTGAATTTAAATTTAAATGCCATTTGTTTTTCTATTAGCTATCACTGCAGATTTATATTATCGTTAACTTAATTCTTTTTTTGGCTTACAGGAAATTAACTCCATAAGGAGATTTTTATTATTTTATCATTTTTTTATTAACATGGGAGGTGGGAGTGAATCTTAGCTATTCAATTTGAGGTTTTATAAGCTCTTGTTTTAATGGGAATTTTCATATTGCTATGGTTTTAACATTCCTGTTTGCCAGAAAAATAAATAAATAAAAAACAAACTTGTGAGAATTTTCTCCATAACTCAGCAAATATTATGCATACTTTGTTTCTTAGCAACAGGTAAAATCTATAGACAACATTTGGTGATCAATGATTGTTCTGATTGGAAAGAGAAAAGTTACAAATAATAATTACTTTGATTTCTTTGCTTTTTTCTTTTCTTTTTAAAAAAAATCTATTCCTTTCTTTCTTTCTTTCTTTTTTCTTTCTTCTTCTTTTTCTTCTCTTCTTCATTACTTTTCTGTTTCTTTCTTCTTTCATTCCTTTTTCTTCTCTTTCTTCTTTCATTCCTTTCTTCTCTTCCTTCTTTCATTCCTTTTCTTCTCTTCTTTCATCCTATTCTTTCTCTTTCTCTCTTTAAATTCTTTTTTCTCTTCTTCTTTTATTCCTTTTCTTTTTTTCTCTTTCTTCTTCATTCCTTTTCTTTCTCTTTCTTTCCTTTCTTCTCTTCTTTTCTTTTTTATTCATTTTATTTAATTTCTTTCTTTTTAATTTCTTTTTTCTTTTCTTTTCTTTTCTTTCTTTCTTTCTTTCTTCTTTTATCTTCAATTTATTTAATTTCTTCCTTTCTTTTTTTTAATTCATTTTCTTTCTTCGTTTATTTGTTTTCTTCTTCATTTATTTTTCTTATATTATTTTCTTTCTTTTTCTTTTTTCTTCTTTTTTCCTTTTCTTTCTTATTCCTTCTCTTTCTTTTATTCCTTCTCTTTTTTTATTCACTTCCTTTCTCCCTTTTTCTATTAATCTCTTCATTTTCCTGTTTCTTTTCCTCGTCTTTTAAATCTTTTCACCCCCCCCCTCTCTTGTTGGCCTTCACCATCTATCTCTCCATCACAACAAAAATTTTCCTTATTTGCCCACTTTTTTTTTTTTTTTTTTTTTTTTAGCCAAACAAAACTACATTTTCTTTTTAGAAACATTCTTCATCTCCAACTTGACACTCTTAGTGAATTAGTATCCAACCTTGACTACAACCAGTTGAATTCAGTGGTCATTGTGCAGTAGACAGTTACCAGCTGTCATCACATTCTTGATTAAAAAACACCTTTGTTGAACACCATTGATTCTTTCCATCCACATCAAACTGTTTGTGCAGTGGCGTTGCTCGGCAACTGGTAATTTCTACTAATGTCCAATTTATCCACAGTTAACTTCATAGTGTCTATATGTATATAAAGTGACATATGGATATATTAATTGTTGTATTATTCATATATATGTAAGTGATGTGTATATGAATATTAGTGTATTCATGTATATATTATAGCATTTACCAGCAGTTTAGCTGAAATCGGTGGACATTGACAAATTTGCACCTTAATCAGTTCAAGTTGGCATTTCTTGAATATTTCTAGTCCAATCTTAAAAATATTCATATGGTTGGAAAGAAAATAAAATAATCTTTCTAAATATGTAATTTGTATGTGCTTCATCCATTGAATTATTTTTTATAACGATTTAAAATGGTATTTTGCTTCGAACAGCCGAAAACAGGAAATATGAATGTCATTAAATAACAATAACCTCAAAAAAAAAAAATAAAAAAATCAACTAGTAATGCTAATATTATTACTTGTGTATTATATATATATATATATTATATATAAAACTACTTCAAATCCTGGACATGGCTGTTTGCAGTACTAATCCCCTTGGGAAAGGTATAAATCCAACAATTCTCCCTTCCCTACATGTATGGTTAAATAGTACCACTATGGTTCATCTACAACAATTGCTTTTGGTATTAAATAACCCATAAAGCTTGATATGCCATTAAACAATAAAAACAAACCAAACCTATCTACCTACTTATAAGTAAATTTTAGGCCTAAATTCTAGCCTAAGTGGGAGTCTCTGTTGTGTAGTGACTAATGTACTAAACTAAAACATTATAGTAAGCGAGTTCAAACTCCAATCACACTATTACCTTCACTTTCAGGCTAATGCCCTTAGAAAAGGTATGCACCTCCTCACCCCCTCAGCTATGGGTTAAATAGTACCACTACTATTCTTCTACAAGGATTGTATTAGCATTAAATAACCCATGAAGGTTGTTATGCCATTAAACAAAGAAACCTAACCAATATTCTGTTTACATGTACTAGTAAAAAAAACAAACATCCTTTGGGTTTGTAAGAATAAATTTTTGAAAGATATTGCCTGAGTTAGATGGGAAAATTAAATAAATATAATAAAATGTTTAATATTTTTTAAAAATAAATTACTTACTTAAAATCATCATATTCACTACACTCCACTGATATATTTGTTTTGTTTACAACATCATTTGAAAAAATTTCTGATTTAATTATCTTATCTTTTGGAGAAAAATTTAAAAATTGTACGAGTAAAGTATATTTTGTTTGGATTTCATAAAATCAAATATGGGGGACCTAGTAAAAAAATATTTCCCCCAATATATTTTAGGAAAAAATATTTTAAATATAAATTCATCCAAAGGTGAATAAGTATTTAAATTTTTTGAAAATTTGATAATTAATTGATTTTTCATAGAATTTTAATATTTTTATGTAGTAATGATATTGACTATAAATTAAATACTCATTGATAAACTTAGTTAATTCTTGAAATGACTGTGACGTATGCAGTGACGTAGTTTCAGTTACAGACAAATAGAGACCGAATCTCTATTATTAATAGATAATGAAAATAATATAAAGATAAATACTGTATCGCCATCATCATCATCATCATCATCAGCAGCATCATTAACAAACCATTTGTTTGGGGATAGTAGAATGCCTACTTGTCTATTGTAAGTTAGAATGTATTCAAGCCAAGTGGTCAGTCCTAAATGACCAGTGTGACTACTTTACATCATTGCCATAATTTGTGAAGTGTCAAACCTTTAAAAGGTGCTTAATGGCCTGAGTAAATGATAAGTGGACTTCTGTCAAGGCAAGTGGTCCTTTTCAAGTGGTCAAGGATCAGGTTGATCTAACCTCTGCCATTTTGGTCATCTTGAGGAAATACTGTTTTAAAATTGCTAATGTATAACAAAGTATAAGTTATTTTGTGTTATTCTTCATTTGGGGATTTTTTTTTTTTTTTTTTTTTTTTTTCAAGGAAAGATTTTTTAATTATTTATCCCGTTCAAATTTAGTTGTATTGTGGGACTTTCTTTCCGCTTGAAAGCTTATCCAAGCCGACCTCCCGTGACATGCAACACTCCAGTTCAGCCCGTACTTGGGCTCGATAGGCAGTCGGAGAGGCACAATCCAATCAATTGGCAGGTCATTTCAAGCCCTAGCACCTACATGAATTTCCCAATTGTATTCTTCAAATTGCTCTTATGACAAAACCTAACCTCTTTTGGTTATTTCCTATAACTCCAACCTAAAAAAGGGGAACCACTCTGAATTAATTTTATCTGCTAACTAATCAACCCATTATTTTCCCATTAAACTAACCCGAAACCCTAACCCTAACCCTAACCCAGTCTTAATTTTTCCTAGTAGATCAATAAATAAATAATTTATAAGATTCATTCAGAGTGGTTCCTCTTTATTAGGTTGGAGTTATAGGAAATAAACCCCCTTTTTATCATATCTAATGGTGAAATCCAATTCTGGAGGTCTCAGAGCCATTACTCTCAATTCTACTCTAATCTGGAGTGGTAGTACCTTTTAGGATCCCATCTATGGGTTAAATAGAAAAATAATTGAGTTAAAAAAAAATTGAATACCCATCAACCATGATTAGAACAAAACGTCTTTGGCATGAAATAACCCAACAAGATTTGACATGCCGTAAAATCCAACAAACCAAAAACAAAAGTTTTTATCATATGAGTACTAGAAGGCAGTGGCTGACGGTTGACCACAAGTTTATTAATAAGCTCAGTCAGTAAAGTATCAGCCTAGAAACCAGAAGGTTCCTGGTTTGATACCAGCCCTTGCCAACTCAGATGAGTAGCACAGAGATCTGTGTGGTAAAGTAAGGGGCTGATGGTAGGTGTGGCGCTCCACCTCAGATGCAAAAACGATCTCCTTGGTTTAGCACTAGTGAAAAGGGATAGACTCTCTTGCTGTCTGGATGATACCGACTTTAGGCCACATCAACAACATTTCTACTTTACCTATTTATCAATAGACATGAAGGTAAAGTAAGGAGCTGATGGTAGGTGTGGCGCTCCACCTCAGATGCAAAAAAAATCTCCTTGATCTAGCGCTAGTGAAAAGGATAGACTCTCGCTGTCGGCTGATACTGACTTTAGGCCACCCCAACAACATTTTTTACTTTACCCATTTTATCAATACACATGAAGTTAATGAAAATTATTTCTACTAGTTTATAGAACCAAACTAATATTTACTTACTATCTATTTGCTTAAAAAATCATATAACCAAAAAGAAAAAAGGTTTGGTATTAAATAGACCACAAGGGTTGATATGTCATTAAACACATAACCAACCAACCAACCAACCAACCAAGCAGAACTCAAACTCTTGTTTGCTGATTCATTTTTTCAAAAATTGATAATCCTCTTAGTGCCAAGTTACACTTCCCATGAATATTACCTGTTGATGAATGTTTATACAGCTGTCTTTAAAAAAAAAAAAAAAAAAAAAAAAGGTGCATTTATAGATATTAGTTATCTTCTTTCAGTGATGTGAGTTCACACTAACATGCTTATCTTTATCATGTTATGGCAAAAGTAAATCTTTGCTTTATCTTACCATAGTTTATTGTTCATATTCTTGACAGTAATATTGCCATGTGAGAATATTATATCATAATAACCAAAAGTTAAAAGAAAAAAAAAAAGAAAAAAAAAAAAAATAGAAGGTAAGCTACTTATTGGTATCTATTTTTTGTATTAACATGAAATCAAAGTATCCTGCGTATAGTTCTACCAAGTTTTTTTTTTTCTCTCTATTTTCAAAGCTGAAAAAAACTCTCTTTTATCTGCTTCCTATCAAAATGTACTATTGGATTACATAATTTTAAAACAATTATGGTTATTAATATTAGAATCTTCCAGCCAACTCAGGCTGCTGTCGGGGTGTACCTAATGTGAATCAAACTTACAGTCAATGGCTTGTGAGACTAACTTGTTTATCATCACTTTATAGCAAGAGTTGTTAGCCTAGTATGGTACAAGGCTAGATTACTCATCTTTATATCTCATCACCAGGTCACGCTAACAGCACGGATATCCATGACTCTCTCTCTCTCTCTCTAGCATTACCAGCACTTTCACTGAAATCGGTGGACATTGACAAATTTGCACCTTAATCGGTTTAATTTGCAATTTCTCGAGTATTTCTGATCCAATCATTTGTTTGCACATAGTTAAAACAATTTAATAATAATCATTTGTTTTAACTATGTGTAAACAAATGATTATTATTAAATAGGAATAGTTACTTCAAAACATACAATTGTGTATAGATTATTAGTATTAGATAGCAATACTTGATGCCATATATAATCGTGTATAAATTATTAGCATTATGGAAGAATACTTGAAACCATACAACTGTGTGCAAATTATTTGCATTATTTCTCTGAATTTTTGAGATGAGGCTTGATAATTAGTATTATTTGTATTATTCGGACTATTGTCCTCATCTTCATTGTTATTTGTATAAATAACAATGAAGATGAGGACAATAATCCGAATAATACAAATAATACTTATTTGCATTAGATAGGACTATTTGATATCATATAACTTTGTGCAAACAAATGATTAAACACAAAGAGTGCAACATTGACAATATAATTAGGATTGCAACAAATCAATCAAATTTTGGCATTAAATAACCCATAAAGAGTTGGTATGCCATTAAACAAATAAACCAAACCAAACCATCTACATGACATTGGCTGCGTACAACAAAGAATTTAATGGCTGCTTTTGAGTGAATGCTCCTCCCTATCATAGCATCATAAGGTTGAAAAATTTGTTGATCTCATATATATATATATATATATATATATATGTAAGTAAGTAAGTAAAGTCGTCGAGGCAGCCTAATGTCGGTATCAGCCATGCAGCGAGGGAGTCTATCCCCTTTTCAATAGCGCTAGACCAAGGAGATTGTTTTGGCATCTGAGATGGAGCGCCACACCTACCATCAGCTCCTTACTTTACCGCACAGATCCCTGTGCTATTCATACGCTGAGTTGGCGAGGACCAGTATCGAACTAGGAACCTTGTGGTTTCTAGCCGAACGCTCTACCGACTGAGCTAATATAAATAAACTACCAATAATAAAACCTTGCAACTGAATAGACCTCACACCCACACCAAACAACAACAACAACAAAAAAAAACAATACCTTAAAAAAAATCCCCCACCCCCTCCTGAAGACAATCAATGGATGTGATCAAATTGCTTGGGAGCAAAATTTGGGACACCTGCTCTATGAATTGAACCCTGGCATAAAGAAACTAGCTAGAATGCTAGAGGAGAAAGAAAAAAAAGATTATAACAAAGAAATGTTCAGTAGTCTTTAACCAACCATGTTAAAACAATATATATATATATATATATATATATAAAATATGGGTGCTATATTTATAAGTAAAGAGTGCTCAATATCATGGATAGAGCATTTATATCTAAGTTAAGGTAGACTAAAATTTATTAATAGATTGTAGGGGTTTTATTTATGATCTGGGGAAACAAAAGCAGTCTAACTTCTACCTTGTAACCTATTCTGTGTAATTCATTTCTAAGAAACTATTGAAATGTATTTACATTTAGCTTGAAATTATGAGGGAAGAAAAAAGAAAAACACTGGGTGGGATGCATGGATATGATTTTACTGTGTCCTTTTAGATTTTTATGCGTTAGAGATGCAGGACGCATACCTATCAGCATCTGTGTGTGTGTATATATATGTATAAACATGAGAAACATTTTAAAGAAATAAACATACATATGTTTTTGGTTTTTTTTATTAATTTTGAACACAAATTACATCATAGTTTTGAAATAGAATGCTATTAATGGCTATAGAATGCTAAGTTTTGTCTCTTATTTCTTTCCATATTTATATTGAATATTATTCAGAAGTTATAACATCACATATTAAAAATGCCTTGATGATGGTTTAATATATAAACCGAAATATTTAACTTTGCCCAACACTTCTAACTATAAGAAAATCATCCTCTTGAATGCCTTGTTTTTCATATTTTAAATATATATTACATATATATTACACACACACACACACACACACACAATAACTAGATTGCTCTTCCCAGAATGCCCCCAAAACTAAACCACCCTTCCCATCATGTACCACACAACAGTATATAAAGAAATTTACATGTGCATTTTCTCTTGGTCTGAAGATCACATAGGTGATAAGCTGTCAGTTATCAAGCGCCGTTGACTCTATATCTACGCTATCTTAACTTGCTCTATCACTGATATTGAACACTCCTTATTTATATATATCGAAACTGCAGTGGACCCATAATTTTTGGCAAGCCCCAACCCCTTTTTATTATATGGGTGCTAGAAGGCGGTGGCTGCAGGTCTACATGTCCTGGGAATGACGTTAAACTCTATCTGATGATGAGGTTCCAGTTTTGGAGGTTTGGGGAATGTGGAGCACCCCTTCATCACCATTGCTCCCAGGTCCACCCTGACCCGGAGTGGTAGTACCTGTTAGGGTCCCATCTATGGGTTAAATAGAAAAATTATTTATAAATAAATTGTATTATCCATTAAGAATTGATTTATTTCAAAACTTTATCGGCATTAAATGACCCACTGAGATTGATATGCCGTAAAACAAAACAAACCAAAAACCAAACCATAATTTTTCTATTATTATTATTATTATTATTAACAAAGCTCTACTTTTTATGAAGTATTGAGCATTCTTGGATAAATTACTGAAATAATACTACTGCAATAGAGATGTTGAGGTGGTACACACACACACACACACACACACACATACATATATATATATATATTTTTTTTCTATATTTAAAAAGTTTATTCAATAGCATATCAACTCCTTATGGGTTTTAAGTTAGGGTAGCGTGGACATGAAGTCAATGGTGCTTGGTTGCTGATAGTTTCTCATCTACGAGTCAGGAAACTGTTAGTAACCAAGCACTGTCGATTGCATGTCCATGCTAGCCTAACTTAGATATACATGCTCTATCAATGATATTGAACACTATTTACTTATAAATATAGCACTCTATTATCAATATTAAGGGCCGGATTAGCTCAGTCGGTAGAGAGTTCGGCTAGAAACCACAAGGTTCCGAGTTCGACACCGGCCCTCACCAATTCAGTGTATGAGTAGCACAGGGATCTGTGCGGTAAAGTAAGGAGCTGATGGTAGGTATGGTGTCGCTCCACCTCAGATGCTAAATAATCTCCTTGGTCTAGCGCTATTGAAAAGAGGATAGACTCCCTCGCTGATTGGCTGATACCGACTTTAGGCCACCCCGACGACTTTACTTATTATTAATATATATATATACACACATATATATATATATATATATATATAGTTTGTGTATCTTCAAAGCTATGGGCTCTTGATCAACTCATGACCTATCAGTATTTTCATATTTTTCCTATATATTTACCATGTATGTTAATAACAGTTAATTGAATAGAAATCCTATATCAGTATTATTAAACCACTCTCCTCTGTCTTCCTGTCCCTTTTTTTGACTGCCGTTAATTGTTGTCCAGCATGATTCACGCTTACACCCAAGTAAAGTTTTACACACACACACACACACACACACACACTATGTATATATAGTGTGCGTGTGTGCGTGCATATGTGTGTGTGTGTTCCAATTTGATTATATACATGACCTTACTAATTCTTAAAGATTCTATGCATTGGTGAAGTAGTGTATCTGAGTGGAATATAGAAAAAACAATTTAAGTTTGAGAAAAGTAGGGGGAATAAGGTGAGGGATAGGTATAAGAGTAGTTTTGTAGTGTGTGTGGGGGGGCGTTAGGGTGTGATTGTTGGGGTGGAGGGGGTTGAAAACAAGCTGACAGTCAGGCAGGCAGTTTAAGGGACCCCAGTGAGAAAGTACAAAATAATACTTTCTGAGGAATCTGGTGAAGTCAATCTCATTCATTTGGGTATTTTTACAATCTCAAGTATTCTTTGTTTTGCATGTGCCCTCTAAGAAAAAGGAAATACCATTCACAGACTAGGTGTGGACGGCGGCAGGGGGTGTGGGTGGATGGTGGAAATAAGGGCCATCATGCTGGAGCCAGACCTTCTCTTCCAGACCCAAGAGTAATGGGAACAGGTGATGTCTACTGCAGCTGTGCCACTGTTGTCAAAGAGAATTCTTGATGCAGGCGGCTGGAAGATTTTTCTTTTATTATATGTAGGTGAGGAGTGAAGAGAAACACACACACACACACACACACACACAATCTCTCTCTCTTCCTTTCACTCACGCACACTCCCTCTCTTTCTTTCACTCACACACACTCCCTCTCTTTCTTTCACTCACACACACTCCCTCTCTTTCTTCACTCACACACACTCCCTCTCTTCTTTCACTCACACACACTCCCTCTCTTCCTTTCACTCACACACACTCCCCTCTTCCTTTCACTCACACACACACACACACTCTCTTCCCTTTTACTCCACTACACAACTCACTCTCTCCCTTTTACACACACAAACTCACTCTCTCTCTCTCTTCTTCTCACACACACCACACACACACACACACTCTCTCTCCTCTCTCTTCCTTCACTCACTCACACACACACACTCTTCCTTTCACTCACACACACACACACACACTCTCTCCTCTCCTCATACACACACACTCTCTCTTCCTCTCCCTCATACACAACACTCTCTCTTCCTCTCCCTCATACACACACACACACTCTCTTCCTCTCCCTCATACACACACACTCCTCTCTCTCCTCCCTCATACACACACACTCTCTCTTCCTCTCCCTACACTCTTTCTTCCTCTCCCTCACACACACACTCTCTCTTCCTCTCCTCACTCACACTATCACATACACACACACACACAATCTGGTTAAGGGAAGAGTTTGTTTTCATTTTTTATTTTATTTTGCATCTGTTTTATTCTATTTGTTTTTGTTTGTGTATGAAGAATAAATGTCTACAAAGCTGGACAGCTGCAGATGAAGGTCATATGTAAGTTGAGAGGGAATTGGGAAAAGAAATGAAAGGCAACAATGTCTTTTTGTCAACAATGTTAAGTAACCTCTCCATTAAGGTTTCATCTATAACAGGACAAAACTGGGGTGGGGTGGGGGGGTAGGGAAAATTCCAATTGCTTTGCCTCTACCTCCATCCAAACAATAACCCCCAACCTGGAAAAAATGTAACTATTTCTAATTTTCCAACATCTCTCACTTTTTATTTCTTTACCCCCTTACTAATTATATATATATATATATATATATATATATACAGAGATTGTGGTGTCCTGGGTATGACGTTAAACTGCATCTAATAGTGAAGTTCCAATTTTGGATCTCTGGGGAGTGTGGAGTACCCCTTCATTGGGTTACTCCTTGGTCTCATCTATGGGTTAAATAGATTAAAAAAATGAGTTTTTGAAATATTTGAATACTCATCAAGAATAAATAAAACAAAATATCTTTGGCATAAAATAACCCAACAAGAGTTGACATGCCGTAAAACCCACCCAAATGGTACAAGAACAGAATCAACTTTTAAAATCAGGCTCTCCTTTTTATGCCAATCCATTTAAAAGGAATTATTTTTAGTCATCATCATCAAGTCATTCTGGCAGCATGGATATCTGTGGCATTCTCTCACCAACCATCCCTATCCGTCATCACTCCCGGAAGGTCCTCTGTGCAGCATCCAGAATCCACACAGAGCTGATTGATGTAGGTCCTTGCTGGGCAGCCCACACTGGTGTGCCCATGTGTAGGTTTCCACAGGAGAACATCACTTATGAGTTCATCCAACCGGAAGGTTTCCATGACCTCGGACCAACCCAAAATATCTCATGTCAGTATTCCTAGTAGAAACCAAAATTTATGGTCTCCATGGTTTCCAAATCAAGTTGAATTCACTATATGTAATTAAAAAAAAAAGAAAAAACTCTTAGAGAAAAAGATATATGGGAACTACACAATGATGCTGTGTGCTGTCTTGAATAAATCTTAGAAGCAGCATTCTACAAGAAAGCAGTTGTATGGCCACTTGCCTTCTATCACACAAAACATCCAAGTAAAAGGAACACTATATGCTGGACATTGCTGGAGAAGCAAAGATGAACTCATAAGTGACATTCTCCCCCGATGGACACCACCAGTGAGAAAAAGATAGATGGGAACTAGACAAGGATGCTGTGTGCTGTCTTGAACAAATCTTGGAAGCAGCACCCCATTAAAAAAAAACACCCCATATGGCTACTTGCCTTCTATGACACAAACCATCCAAGTAAGATGAACAAGCCATGCTGGATGCTACTGGAGAAGCAAGGATGAACTCATAAATGACATTCTCCTGTGGACACTTACACATGGACACACCAGTATGAGCTGACCAGCAAAAATTTATTGTTAAGTTGCATTGAAAGCATTGGTTGTCACTAGATCACTAAAGTTAAGCAGCGATGAGCCGGTTCAATATTTAGATGGGTGACCATTTTTAGCAACAGCAGGTACTGTAAAAACCGAATATCAAAATGACTTGATTTGGCATTAAATGACCCGAAAAGGGTTGATATGCTATAAAACTAACCTAAGTCAATCAGCTCTGTGTGGATTCTAGACGTCATGTTTAAGACCTCCTGTGGGTGATGACCATTGACCAATAGGGATGGTTGGCCTGTTTAACTTAGTCAGAGCATCCCCTTAGGAATCACAAGGTTCTGGGTTTGATACTGGCTCTCACCAACTCAGCACAAGAGTAGCACAGTTTTTATCTGTGCAGTAAAGTGTGGAGCTGTTTATAGATGTGGTGCTTCACCTCAGATGCAAAATAATCTTCCTGGCCTGATGCTAGTGAAAAAGATATAGACTCCCTTACTGTCCAGTTGATACCAACAATAAACCATTCTGCTGACTTTACTTACTTTTTACAGCTAGTTTGAATTCAGTTTTACTTCTCCTAGACTGGTTACCATACAAGGCTAAGGAACCCAGTCTGTCCTACTATTTACCATAGCTTTTTCTTAGTAATTATTTTCTATTGAGGTTTAATGAATTCAAAAAATCAAATGAATAAAAAAAATAGTCTATGTATGATGAATAATAACAATTCTTTTGATAGAAATTTTTTACTAAATTCTCTTGTATATTTTTAGACAGGAAGTAATTTTTCTATGTAATTATGGGACAATGTACCCAAGTCTGTCCTTTCTGTTTGAACATAAACTTCTAAAAAAAAATTCTATTAACTCGTTATGTTTTTTTTTGTTGCCAAATAGTCCCTAATTTTAAGTACTCTTAAAAAAAAACACAATGAGACTTTATGTATATGTATTTACAATAGATATATGATTAACATACATATGTATAAAGCACTTCATATATATTGAAGGTCATGTGACTTCAAATATAGGATTGACACTATCAAGTTATCTGGTAATAAAACTATCTCCTTATTTATAAGCTAATTTGTTCTTGTTAAAGCTAGTTAATATGCATTTAGGATTTTTAAAATATTGTATCACTACTATTACCCTAATCATGTACACACACACACACACACACACACATACGTGTGTGTATATATATGTGTATATAGATCTATAAAAAGTGGATATGTATGTGTGTATGGGCGTGTATATATATGTTTGTGTGCGTGTATTTTTCCTTTATTTTCAACCATATTTTGTCAGATTTACCAAATCCATACTCCTCATATATATATATATATATATATATATATATACACATACATACATGTGTGTGTGTGTGTGTATATATATTCTTATTCATTCCATTTTGCTGCGTATGATTGACATTAATGAAACTCAAGTAGTAGGAAAACTTTGTGAGTTTTTAGATTTAATATTTATTGCCGCATATATATATATATATATATATATATATATATAATATATGAGAGAGAGATAGATAGATAGATTTACATCCCAGCTTTTAAATTAAAGATGGGTACAACTTTATTGTTATGTTTTCTGAAATTTACATTTGGCATCACTTAACTCTTATCTGCTTAAAATACAATGGGAAAGAAAGTGTATACGCCTAGATATACCTTACTTACACCCATTTATATAATATTATATATACTAATATACTATATACACTTTTTCTTTCCCATTTGTATTTAAGCAGCATAACGAGTTAAGCTGATGCCAAATGTACAATTTCAAGAAAACATAAACATAAAAGTCATTGTCACCCATCTTTAATTTATAAAGCACTGGGATGTAAATCTATCATATCTATCCTCTTCTCATATATACTAACCGGTCACTGTCAACGCGGACTAACACGACCCACAGCACGACTGTTATACATAGAGACCCCTACACCTAATACTTCACGCCACACGCATCCGTAAAACTAGGTCAATCACCATCCCAACCCTTGTCGCACTATTTATATCTCATAACACACAGCCCATAATCCGCATACTACTTGATACAGGCTTCGGCTCACGCATCTAATATACGTGAATATTCTGACGCGCAATACCCCTCTGCTAGACACTCTCGAACACTAATGCTACTCAGCAAAGCGATATTTTCCTACTAACTTGAGTTTTCCAGTTAATGTCAATCATACGCAGCAAAAATGGAGAATAAGAGTATAATACACACACCACACACACACATGTATGTATGAGTATATTATATATACTATATATATATATATATTATCGGAGTATGGATTTGTTAAATCTGACCAAAATATGGTGAAATAAAGGGAAAAATACACGCAACACAAAAACATATATATACACGGCCCATACACCACCATAACATATCACTTTTTATAGATCAAACACTTACTATACCACACACACGCTGTGTGTGTGTGTGTGTGTGTGTGTAGTACTGATCTAGGGTAATAGTAGTGATACAATCATCCTTAAAAATCCTAAATGCATATTTTAACAGCCTTTTAACAAGAACAAAGTAGCTTATAAATAAGGAGATATTTCTTTCATTACCAGAACTAACCTTGATCAGTCGAGCCACTAATGTCACTACGTCATCCGAGGCGCGCCGATATACATTCCATCACAAGATAACAACTTACCGACTAATGACCTTCAAATATATTGTAGTGCTTTAATACATATGTATGTTATTCATATATCTATTGTAATACATATACATAAAGTCCCATTGTTGTTTTTTTACGAGTACTTAAAAAATAGGGACTATTTGGCAACAATAAAAAAAGCATCAATGCCTCCAACGAATATTCTACTCACACTACAGCTCATATTCTTCAGTATGCTATGTCAGACGCTCTACTTGTCCTTGACTACAAGAACCAGGTCCGAACGGACGACGCTGTGCTAACATGGTCACATTCTGCAGTGTTCCCATGTCATCTCGCGTATTCCATTACATCCTAAGAACTCATCTATTGATGCGACCTACTATCCTGTCGTAGAACAAATCTATACAAGAGAATTAGTAAAAATTTCTTCAAAAGAATTATTATCTCATCATCACATTAGACTATTTTTTTTATTTCATTTGATTGCAATCATTTCAAACCTCATAGAAAATACATACTAAGAAAGCCTATGAATAGTAGGACCAGGCTGGGTTCCTTAGCGCTTTGTATGGTAAACCAGTCTAGGAGAAGTAAAACTGAATTCAAAAATAGCCTGTAAAAGTAAGTAAAGTCAGCAGAATGTTTATTGTTGGTATCAACTGGACAGTAAGGGATCTATATCTTTTTCACTAGCATCAGGCAGGAAAGATTATTTTTGCATCTGAGGTGAAAGCACCACATCTATAAACCAGCTCCACACTTTACTGCACAGAATAAAAACTGTCGCTACTCTTGTGCTGAGTCTGGTGAGAGCCAGTATCAAAACCCAGAACCTGTGATTCCTAAGGGGATGCTCTGACTAAGTTAAACAGCCAACCATCCTATTGGTCCAATGGTCATCACCCCACAGGAGGTCTTAAACATGCACGTACTAAATCCACACAGAGCTGATTGACTTAGGTTATTTTATAGCATATCAACCCTTTCTCGGGTTCATTAATGCCAACTCAAGTCATTTTGATATTCGGTTTCTTACAGTACCTGCTGTTGCTAAATGGTCACCCATCTAAATATTGAACCGGCTCATCGCTGCTTAACTTTAGTGATCTAGTGACAACCAATGCTTCAATGGCAACTTAACAATAAAATTTTTTGCTGGTCAGCTCATACTGGTGTGTCCATGTGTAAGTGTCCACAGGAGAATGTCATTTATGAGTTCATCCTTGCTTCTCCAGTAGCATCCAGCATGGCTTGTTCATCTTACTTGGATGGTTTGTGTCATAGAAGGCAAGTAGCCATATGGGTGTTTTTTTTAATGGGGGTGCTGCTTCCAAGATTTGTTCAAGACAGCACAACAGCATCCTGTCTAGTTCCATCTATCTTTTTCTCACTGGTTGTGTGTCCATCGGGGGAGAATGTCACTTATGAGTTCATCTTTGCTTCTCCAGCAATGTCCAGCATATAGTGTTCCTTTTACTTGGATGTTTGTGTGATAGAAGGCAAGTGGCCATACAACTGCTTTCTTGTAGAATGCTGCTTCTAAAGATTATTCAAGACAGCACACAGCATCATTGTGTAGTTCCCATATATCTTTTTCTCTAAGAGTTTTTTCTTTTTTTTTTAATTACATATAGTGAATTCACTTGATTTGGAAACCATGGAGACCATAAATTTTGGTTTCTACTAGAATACTGACATGAGATATTTGGTTGGTCCGAGGTCATGGAAACCTTCCGGTTGGATGAACTCATAAGTGATGTTTCTCCTGTGGAAACCTACACATGGGCACACCAGTGTGGGCTGCCCAGCAAGGACCTACATCAATCAGCTCTGTGTGGATCTGGATGCTGCACAGAGGACCTCCGGGAGTGTGACGGATAGGGATGGTTGGTGAGAGATGCCACAGATATCCATGCTGCCAGAATGACTTGATGATGATGACTAAAAATAATTCCTTTTAAATGGATTGGCATAAAAAGGAGAGCCTGATTTTAAAAGTTGATTCTGTTCTTGTACCATTTGGGTGGTTTTACGGCATGTAAACTCTTGTTGGGTTATTTTATGCCAAAGATTTTTGTTTTATTTATTCTTGATGAGTATTCAAATATTTCAAAAACTCATTTTTTTAATCTATTTAACCCATAGATGAGACCCAAGGAGTACCCAATGAAGGGGTACTCCACACTCCCCCAGAGATCCAAAATTGGAACTTCACTATTAGATGCAGTTTAACGTCATACCCAGGACACCACAATCTCTGTTATATATATATATATATATATATATATATATAATTAGTAAGGGGGTAAAGAAATAAAAAGTGGAGATGTTGGAAAATTAGAAATAGTTACATTTTTCCAGGTTGGGGGTTATTGTTTGGATGGAGGTAGAGGCAAGCAATTGGAATTTTCCCTACCCCCCACCCCACCCCAGTTTTGTCCTGTTATAGATGAAACCTTAATGGAGAGGTTACTTAACATTGTTGACAAAAAGACATTGTTGCCTTTCATTTTTTTCCCAATTCCCTCTCAACTTACATATGACCTTCATCTGCAGCTGTCCAGCTTTGTAGACATTTATTCTTCATACAAAACAAAACAAATAGAATAAAACAGATGCAAAATAAAAATAAAAATGAAAACAAACTCTTCCTTAACCAGATTGTGTGTGTGTGTGTATGTGATAGGTGAGTGGAAGGAGAGGAAGAGAGTAAGTGTGTGTGTGTATGAGGGAGAGGAAGAAAGAGTGTGTGTTGTGATGAGGGAGAGGTAAGAGAGAGTGTGTGTGTATGAGGAAGAGGAAGAGAGAGTGTGTGTGTATGAGGGAGAGAAGAAGAGTGTTGGTGATATGGGGAGAGGAAGAGAGAGTGTGTGTGTATGAGGGAGAGAGAGAGAGTTGTGGTGTATGAGGGAGAGGAAGAGAGTGTGTGTGTGTGTGTGAGTGAAAGGAAAGTGTGTGTGTGTGTGAGTGAGTGAAAGGAAGAGAGAGAGAGAGAGAGTGTGTGTGTGTGTGTGTGTGTGTGAAAGAAGAGAGAGAGAGAGTGAGTTTGGTGTGTGTAAATAAAAGGGAGAGAGTGAGTTTGTGTATGTGAGTAAAAGGAGAGAGTTGTGTGTGTGTGTTGTGAGTGAGGAAAGAGGGAGGTGTGTGAGTGAAAGGAAGAGAGGGAGTGTGTGTGAGTGGAAAAGAAAGAGAGGAGTGTGTGTGAGTGAAAGAAAGAGAGGGAGTGTGTGTGAGTGAAAGAAAGAGAGGGGTGTGTCGTGGAGTGAAAGGAAAGAGAGGGATGTGCGATTGAGTGAAAGGAAGAGAGAGAGATTGTGTGTGTGTTTGTGTGTGTGTTGTGTGTTTCTCTTCACTCCTCACCTACATATAATAAAAGAAAAATCTTCCAGCCGCCTGCATCAAGAATTCTCTTTGACAACAGTGGCACAGCTGCAGTAGACATCACCTGTTCCCATTACTCTTGGGTCTGGAAGAGAAGGTCTGGCTCCAGCATGATGGCCCTTATTTCCACCATCCACCCACACCCCCCTGCCGCCGTCCACACCTAGTCTGTGAATGGTATTTCCTTTTTCTTAGAGGGCAATGCAAAACAAAGAATACTTGAGATTGTAAAAAATACCCAAATGAATGAGATTGACTTCACCAGATTCCTCAGAAAGTATTATTTTGTACTTTCTCACTGGGGTCCCTTAAACTGCCTGCCTGACTGTCAGCTTGTTTTCAACCCCTCCACCCCCAACAATCACACCCTAACGCCCCCCCACCACACTACAAAACTACTCTTATACCTATCCCTCACCTTATTCCCCTACTTTTCTCAAACTTAAATTGTTTTTTCTATATTCCACTCAGATACACTACTTCACCAATGCATAGAATCTTAAGAATTAGTAAGGTCATGTATATAATCAAATTGGGAAAACACACACACACATATGCACGCACCACACGCACACATATAATATACTAGTTGTGTGTGTGTGTGTTGTGTGTTGTAAAACTTTACTTGGGTGTAAGCGTGAATCATGCTGGACAACAATTAACGGCAGTCAAAAAGGACAGGAAGACAGAGGAGAGTGGTTTAATATACTGATATAGGATTTCTATTCAATTAACTGTTATTAACATACATGGTAAATATATAGAAAAATATGAAAATACTGATAGGTCATGAGTTGATCAAGAGCCCATAGCTTTGAAGATACACAAACTATAATATATATATATATATATATGTGTGTATATATAATATTAATAATAAGTAAAGTCGTCGGGGTGGCCTAAAGTCGGTATCAGCCAATCAGCGAGGGAGTCTATCCTCTTTTCAATAGCGCTAGACCAAGGAGATTATTTAGCATCTGAGGTGGAGCGACACCATACCTACCATCAGCTCCTTACTTTACCGCACAGATCCCTGTGCTACTCATACACTGAATTGGTGAGGGCCGGTGTCGAACTCGGAACCTTGTGGTTTCTAGCCGAACTCTCTACCGACTGAGCTAATCCGGCCCTTAATATTGATAATAGAGTGCTATATTTTAAGTAAATAGTGTTCAATATCATTGAATAGAGCATGTATATCTAAGTTAGGCTAGCATGGACATGCAATCGACAGTGCTTGGTTACTAACAGTTTCCTGACTCTGTAGATGAGAAACTATCAGCAACCAAGCACCATTGACTTCATGTCCACGCTACCCTAACTTAAAACCCATAAGGAGTTGATATGCTATTGAATAAACTTTTTAAATATAGAAAAAAAAAAATATATATATATAATATGTATGTGTGGTGTGTGGTGTGTGTGTGTACCACCTCAACATCTCTATTGCAGTAGTATTATTTCAGTAATTTATCCAAGAATGCTCAATACTTCATAAAAAGTAGAGCTTTGTTAATAATAATAATAATAATAATAGAAAAATTATGGTTTGGTTTTGGTTTGTTTGTTTACGGCATATCAATCTCAGTGGGTCATTTAATGCCGATAAAGTTTTTGAAATAAATCAATTCTTAATGGATAATACAATTTATTTATAAATAAAATTTTTCTATTTAACCCATAGATGGACCCTAACAGGTACTACCACTCCGGGTCAGGTGGGACCTGGAGCAATGGTGATGAAGGGTGCTCCACATTCCCCAAACCTCCAAAACTGGAACCTCATCATCAGATAGAGTTTAACGTCATTCCCAGGACATGTAGACCTGCAGCCACGCCCTTCTAGCACCCATATAATAAAAAGGGGTTGGGGCTTGCCAAAAATTATGGGTCCACTGCAGTTTCGATATATATAAATAAGGAGTGTTCAATATCAGTGATAGAGCAAGTTAAGATAGCGTAGATATAGAGTCAACGGCGCTTGATAACTGACAGCTTATCACCTATGTGATCTTCAGACCAAGAGAAAATGCACATGTAAATTTCTTTATATACTGTTGTGTGGTACATGATGGAAGGGTGGTTTAGTTTTGGGGGCATTCTGGGAAGAGCAATCTAGTTATTGTGTTGTGTGTGTGTGTGTGTGTGTAATATATATGTAATATATATTTAAAATATGAAAAACAAGGCATTCAGAGGATGATTTCTTATAGTTAGAAGTGTTGGGCAAAGTTAAATATTTCGGTTTATATATTAAACCATCATCAAGGCATTTTTAATATGTGATGTTATAACTTCTGAATAATATTCAATATAAATATGGAAAGAAAAGAGACAAAACTTAGCATTCTATAGCCATTAATAGCATTCTATTTCAAAACTATGATGTAATTTGTGTTCAAAATTAATAAAAAAACCAAAAACATATGTATGTTTATTTCTTTAAAATGTTTCTCATGTTATACATATATATACACACACACAGATGCTGATAGGTATGCGTCCTGCATCTCTAACGCATAAAAATCTAAAAGGACACAGTAAAATCATATCCATGCATCCCACCCAGTGTTTTTCTTTTTTCTTCCCTCATAATTTCAAGCTAAATGTAAATACATTTCAATAGTTTCTTAGAAATGAATTACACAGAAATAGTTACAAGGTAGAAGTTAGACTGCTTTTGTTTCCCCAGATCATAAATAAAACCCCTACAATCTATTAATAAATTTTAGTCTACCTAACTTAGATATAAATGCTCTATCCATGATATTGAGCACTCTTTACTTATAAATATAGCACCCATATTTTATATATATATATATATATATAATATATATATATATATATATATATATATATTGTTTAACATGGTTGGTTAAAAACTACTGAACATTTCTTTGTATAATCTTTTTTTCTTTCTCTCTAGCATTCTAGCTAGTTTCTTTATGCCAGGGTTCAATTCATAGAGCAGGTGTCCCAAATTTTGCTCCCAAGCAATTTGATCACATCCATTGATTGTCTTCAGGAGGGGGTGGGGGATTTTTTTTAAGGTATTGTTTTTTTGTTGTTGTTGTTGTTGTTTGGTGTGGGTGTGAGGTCTATTCAGTTGCAAGGTTTTATTATTGGTAGTTTATTTATATTAGCTCAGTCGGTAGAGCGTTCGGCTAGAAACCACAAGGTTCCTAGTTCGATACCGGTCCTCGCCAACTCAGCGTATGAGTAGCACAGGGATCTGTGCGGTAAAGTAAGGAGCTGATGGTAGGTGTGGCGCTCCATCTCAGATGCCAAAACAATCTCCTTGGTCTAGCGCTATTGAAAAGGGGATAGACTCCCTCGCTGCATGGCTGATACCGACATTAGGCTGCCTCGACGACTTTACTTACTTACTTACATATATATATATATATATATATATATATATGAGATCAACAAATTTTTCAACCTTATGATGCTATGATAGGGAGGAGCATTCACTCAAAAGCAGCCATTAAATTTTTGTTGTACGCAGCCAATGTCATGTAGATGGTTTGGTTTGGTTTATTTGTTTAATGGCATACCAACTCTTTATGGGTTATTTAATGCCAAAATTGATTGATTTGTTGCAATCCTAATTATATTGTCAATGTGCACTCTTTGTGTTTAATCATTTGTTGCACAAAGTTATATGATATCAAATAGTCCTATCTAATGCAAATAAGTATTATTTGTATTATTCGGATTATTGTCCTCATCTTCATTGTTATTTATACAAATAACAATGAAGATGAGGACAATAGTCCGAATAATACAAATAATACTAATTATCAAGCCTCATCTCAAAAATTCAGAGAAATAATGCAAATAATTTGCACACAGTTGTATGGTTTCAAGTATTCTTCCATAATGCTAATAATTTATACACGATTATATATGGCATCAAGTATTGCTATCTAATACTAATAATCTATACACAATTGTATGTTTTGAAGTAACTATTCCTATTTAATAATAATCATTTGTTTACACATAGTTAAAACAAATGATTATTATTAAATTGTTTTAACTATGTGCAAACAAATGATTGGATCAGAAATACTCGAGAAATTGCAAATTAAACCGATTAAGGTGCAAATTTGTCAATGTCCACCGATTTCAGTGAAAGTGCTGGTAATGCTAGAGAGAGAGAGAGAGAGTCATGGATATCCGTGCTGTTAGCGTGACCTGGTGATGAGATATATAAAGATGAGTAATCTAGCCTTGTACCATACAGGCTAACAACTCTTGCTATAAAGTGATGATAAACAAGTTAGTCTCACAAGCCATTGACTGTAAGTTTGATTCACATTAGGTACACCCCGACAGCAGCCTGAGTTGGCTGGAAGATTCTAATATTAATAACCATAATTGTTTTAAAATTATGTAATCCAATAGTACATTTTGATAGGAAGCAGATAAAAGAGAGTTTTTTTCAGCTTTGAAAATAGAGAGAAAAAAAAAAACTTGGTAGAACTATACGCAGGATACTTTGATTTCATGTTAATACAAAAAATAGATACCAATAAGTAGCTTACCTTCTATTTTTTTTTTTTTTCCTTTTTTTTTTCTTTTAACTTTTGGTTATTATGATATAAATATTCTCACATGGCAATATTACTGTCAAGAATATGAACAATAAACTATGGTAAGATAAAGCAAAGATTTACTTTTTGCCATAACATGATAAAGATAAGCATGTTAGTGTGAACTCACATCACTGAAAGAAGATAACTAAATATCTATAAATGCACCTTTTTTTTTTTTTTTTTTTTTAAAGACAGCTGTATAAACATTCATCAACAGGTAATATCATGGGAAGTGTAACTTGGCACTAAGAGGATTATCAATTTTTGAAAAAATGAATCAGCAAACAAGAGTTTGAGTTCTGCTTGGTTGGTTGGTTGGTTGGTTGGTTATGTGTTTAATGACATATCAACCCTTGTGGTCTATTTAATACCAAACCTTTTTTCTTTTTGGTTATATGATTTTTAAGCAAATAGATAGTAAGTAAATATTAGTTTGGTTCTATAAACTAGTAGAAATAATTTTCATTAACTTCATGTGTATTGATAAAATGGGTAAAGTAAAAAATGTTGTTGGGGTGGCCTAAAGTCAGTATCAGCCAGACAGCGAGAGTCTATCCCTTTTCACTAGCGCTAGATCAAGGAGATTTTTTTTGCATCTGAGGTGGAGCGCCACACCTACCATCAGCTCCTTACTTTACCTTCATGTCTATTGATAAATAGGTAAAGTAGAAATGTTGTTGATGTGGCCTAAAGTCGGTATCATCCAGACAGCAAGAGAGTCTATCCCCTTTTCACTAGTGCTAAACCAAGGAGATCGTTTTTGCATCTGAGGTGGAGCGCCACACCTACCATCAGCCCCTTACTTTACCACACAGATCTCTGTGCTACTCATCTGAGTTGGCAAGGGCTGGTATCAAACCAGGAACCTTCTGGTTTCTAGGCTGATACTTTACTGACTGAGCTTATTAATAAACTTGTGGTCAACCGTCAGCCACTGCCTTCTAGTACTCATATGATAAAAACTTTTGTTTTGGTTTGTTGGATTTTACGGCATGTCAAATCTTGTTGGGTTATTTCATGCCAAAGACGTTTTGTTCTAATCATGGTTGATGGGTATTCCAATTTTTTTTTAACTCAATTATTTTTCTATTTAACCCATAGATGGGATCCTAAAAGGTACTACCACTCCAGATTAGAGTAGAATTGAGAGTAATGGCTCTGAGACCTCCAGAATTGGATTTCACCATTAGATATGATAAAAAGGGGGTTTATTTCCTATAACTCCAACCTAATAAAGAGGAACCACTCTGAATGAATCTTATAAATTATTTATTTATTGATCTACTAGGAAAAATTAAGACTGGGTTAGGGTTAGGGTTTAGGGTTTCGGGTTAGTTTAATGGGAAAATAATGGGTTGATTAGTTAGCAGATAAAATTAATCAGAGTGGTTCCCCTTTTTTAGGTTGGAGTTATAGGAAATAACCAAAAGAGGTTAGGTTTTGTCATAAGAGCAATTTGAAGAATACAATTGGGAAATTCATGTAGGTGCTAGGGCTTGAAATGACCTGCCAATTGATTGGATTGTGCCTCTCCGACTGCCTATCGAGCCCAAGTACGGGCTGAACTGGAGTGTTGCATGTCACGGGAGGTCGGCTTGGATAAGCTTTCAAGCGGAAAGAAAAGTCCCACAATACAACTAAATTTGAACGGGATAAAATAATTAAAAAATCTTTCCTTGAAAAAAAAAAAAAAAAAAAAAAAAAAAAAAAATCCCCAAATGAAGATACAACACAAAATAACTTATACTTTGTTATACATTAGCAATTTTAAAACAGTATTTCCTCAAGATGACCAAAATGGCAGAGGTTAGATCAACCTGATCCTTTGACCACTTGAAAAGGACCACTTGCCTTGACAGAAGTCCACTTATCATTTACTCAGGCCATTAAGCACCTTTTAAAGGTTTGACACTTCACAAATTATGGCAATGATGTAAAGTAGTCACACTGGTCATTTAGGACTGACCACTTGGCTTGAATACATTCTAACTTACAATAGACAAGTAGGCATTCTACTATCCCCAAACAAATGGTTTGTTAATGATGCTGCTGATGATGATGATGATGATGATGGCGATACAGTATTTATCTTTATATTATTTTCATTATCTATTAATAATAGAGATTCGGTCTCTATTTGTCTGTAACTGAAACTACGTCACTGCATACGTCACAGTCATTTCAAGAATTAACTAAGTTTATCAATGAGTATTTAATTTATAGTCAATATCATTACTACATAAAAATATTAAAATTCTATGAAAAATCAATTAATTATCAAATTTTCAAGAAAATTTAAATACTTATTCACCTTTGGATGAATTTATATTTAAAATATTTTTTTCCTAAAATATATTGGGGGAAATATTTTTTTACTAGGTCCCCCATATTTGATTTTATGAAATCCAAACAAAATATACTTTACTCGTACAATTTTTAAATTTTTCTCCAAAAGATAAGATAATTAAATCAGAATTTTTTCAAATGATGTTGTAAAACAAAACAAATATATCAGTGGAGTGTAGTGAATATGATGATTTTTAAGTAAGTAATTTATTTTTAAAAAATATTAAACATTTTATTATATTTATTTAATTTTCCCATCTAACTCAGGCAATATCTTTCAAAAATTTATTCTTACAACACCCAAAGGATGTTGTTTTTTTTACTAGTACATGTAAACAGAATATTGGTTAGGTTTCTTTGTTTAATGGCATAACAACCTTCATGGGTTATTTAATGCTAATACAATCCTTGTAGAAGAATAGTAGTGGTACTATTTAACCCATAGCTGAGGGGTGAGGAGGTGCATACCTTTTCTAAGGGCATTAGCCTGAAAGTGAAGGTAATAGTGTGATTGGAGTTTGAACTCGCTTACTATAATGTTTTAGTTTAGTACATTAGTCACTACACAACAGAGACTCCCACTTAGGCTAGAATTTAGGCCTAAAATTTACTTATAAGTAGGTAGATAGGTTTGGTTTGTTTTTATTGTTTAATGGCATATCAAGCTTTATGGGTTATTTAATACCAAAGCAATTGTTGTAGATGAACCATAGTGGTACTATTTAACCCATACATGTAGGGAAGGGAGAATTGTTGGATTTATACCTTTCCCAAGGGGATTAGTACTGCAAACAGCCATGTCCAGGATTTGAAGTAGTCTTTATATATATATATATATATATATATAATACACAAGTAATAATATTAGCATTACTAGTTGATTTTTTATTTTTTTTATTTGAGGTTATTGTTATTTAATGACATTCATATTTCCTGTTTTCGGCTGTTCGAAGCAAAATACCATTTTAAATCGTTATAAAAAATAATTCAATGGATGAAAGCACATACAAATTACATATTTAGAAAGATTATTTTATTTTCTTTCCAACCATATGAATATTTTTAAGATTGGACTAGAAATATTCAAGAAATTGCAACTTGAACTGATTAAGGTGCAAATTTGTCAATGTCCACCGATTTCAGCTAAACTGCTGGTAAATGCTAATAATATATACATGAATACACTAATATTCATATACACATCACTTTACATATATATGAATAATACACAAATTAATATATCCATATGTCACTTTATATACATATAGACACCTATGAAGTTAACTGTGGATAAATTGGACATTAGTAGAAATTACCAGTTGCCGAGCAACGCCACTGCACAAACAGTTTGATGTGAATGGAAAGAATCAATGGTGTTCAACAAAGGTGTTGTTTAATCAAGAATGTGATGACAGCTGGTAACTGTCTACTGCACAAATGACCACTGAATTCAACTGGTTGTAGTCAAGGTTGGATACTAATTCACTAAGAGTGTCAAGTTGGAGATGAAGAATGTTTCTAAAAAGAAAATGTAGTTTTGTTTGGCTAAAAAAAAAAAAAAAAAAAAAAGTGGGCAAATAAGGAAAATTTTGTTGTGATGGAGAGATAGATGGTGA
Source organism: Doryteuthis pealeii (assembly GCA_023376005.1). Taxonomy (NCBI): domain Eukaryota; kingdom Metazoa; phylum Mollusca; class Cephalopoda; order Myopsida; family Loliginidae; genus Doryteuthis; species Doryteuthis pealeii. The sequence goes on along the minus strand of CM042154.1, from coordinate 77,107,941 downwards.
AGGCCAACCAAGAGAGGGGGGGTGAAAAGATTTAAAAGACGAGGAAAAGAAACAGGAAAATGAAGAGATTAATAGAAAAAGGGAAAGAAAGGAAGTGAATAAAAAAAAGAGAAGGAATAAAAGAAAGAGAAGGAATAAAAGAAAGAAAAGGAAAAAAGAGAAGAAAAAAGAAAAAGAAAGAAAATAATATAAAGAAAAATAAATGAAGAAGAAAACAAATAAACGAAGAAAGAAAATGAATTAAAAAAAAGAAAAGGAAGAAATTAAATAAATTGAAGATAAAAGAAGAAAGAAAAGAAAGAAAAGAAAAGAAAAGAAAAGAAAAAAGAAATTAAAAAAGAAAGAAATTAAATAAAATGAATAAAAGAAAAAAGAAAGAGAAAGAAAAGGAAAGAAAGAGAAAAAAAGAAAAGGAATGAAAGAAGAAAGAGAAAAAAAGAAAAGGAATAAAAGAAGAAAGAGAAAAAAAGAATTTAAAGAAGAAAGAGAAAGAATAGGATGAAAGAAGAGAAGAAAAGGAATGAAAGAAGGAAGAGAAGAAAAGGAATGAAAGAAGAAAGAGAAAGAAAAGGAATGAAAGAAGAAAGAAACAGAAAAGTAATGAAAGAAGAGAAGAAAAAGAATGAAAGAAGAAAGAAAAAGAAAGAAAAGAAAGAGAAAGGAATAGATTTTTTTTAAAAAGAAAAGAAAAAAGCAAAGAAATCAAAGTAATTATTATTTGTAACTTTTCTCTTTCCAATCAGACAATCATTGATCACCAATGATTGTCTATAGATTTTACCTGTTGCTAAGAAACAAAGTATGCATAATATTTGCTGAGTTATGGAGAAAATTCTCACAAGTTTGTTTTTTTATTTATTTTATTTTTCTGGCAAACAGGAATGTTAAAACCATAGCAATATGAAAATTCCCATTAAAACAAGAGCTTATAAAACCTCAAATTGAATAGCTAAGATTCACTCCCACCTCCCATGTTTAATAAAAAAAAATGATAAAATAATAAAATCTCCTTATGGAGTTAATTTCCTGTAAGCCAAAAAAGAATTAAGTTAACGATAATATAAATCTGCAGTGATAGCTAATAGAAAAACAAATGGCATTTAAATTTAAATTCAGCTGAATTTTTTTATTTAAATTTTTTTAGATATACTGGATTTTTTAAGTAACTTTAGTATTTTTATCATTACAGTGGAAGCTTGGTTCTCGAACATAATTTTTTCGAAAAGTATGTTCAAGAACCAATTTGTACGAAAACTAAAACAATATTTCCCATAAGAAATCTATACATATATAAAGGACAGTTGTGTGTATATGTATGTCCGAAGGAAACATCAAAAATAAAACAAAGTAAATATATATATACATTAAATATCACCAGGGCTTGGTTTTTGAGCAAAAATAAGAGAGATTTGATTTATATTTCGTGAAGATGATTAAAAAATAAAATTTAAATGATAACAATATCGATTTTCTTTTTTCATTTAATATTTGAGATAGTAGACATTAACATTTCTTTTCAGAGTGGCTGGATCAATGCAAGGTCTATTTTTTTTACATAGGGATTTAAATGGGGCATCCCACATGTTTCAACTCACGATTAAGTAATAATGGATCTGCGGGACTAACTTAAAAAAATCCCCCTCTACCCAGGTGACGCCAGGTAGCCACTGGTAGTTGAAGAATAAGTTCCAATTACCGTCGAACTGGGAGGACAGGGTAGCATGCGATTGTGGCTCAATACAGACTCGAAATGCCGCAGGGTCCACTGCAGAATGACCAAGTATATATAGGACTCCACAGTGTCATGCAGATCAACCAGTCAAGCAGCCAATCGGGACTCAAGGAGTGGAATGGCCCAGATCGCCCTGATTCATGAATGGACCGTTCTTGATTCCTGTTTGTACCAGCTGTCTTGGACACTGCTTGAGTTCTACTTAGCTGCTGTTATTAAAACCAACAGTAGGCTAACTGACTTCAATAGTAGTAAGAAATAATATAAAGTGGATTTATGCGTTCTTGACCATCAGATGAATGCCTATTTATATGCCAACAGTTATATATAATACAATATTATATAATATATAAAAGGCAACATCAGCTGTCTTTATTGAATCTCTATTCTTCAGAAATTTTTTGGTTTGAACTCTGAATTGTTCAAGTTCAGAGTCATTCGACAACCGAAGTTCCACTGTATATCCAAAATATCTTTCACAGATTTGTGGTTCAAATAGTGCTAACATCACTTATTTTTCTAAAAAACATAATATTTTTCCAAATTCCTTAAGTATCTTGGTTGGTTTCATTGTTTAATGGTATATCAACCTTCATGGGCTATTTAATGCCAAAACAATCCTTGTAGAAGAACAGTAGTGGTTCTATTTAACCCGTAGTTGGAGGGATAAGGAGTTTCATACCTTGCCCAAAGGTATTAGTCCAAAAGTGAACATAATAGTATTTGTTTAATGGCATATAATCCTCCATGGGTTATTTAATGCCAAAGACATACTTGTAGAAGAACTCTAGTGGTATCATTTAATTCATAGCTAGTGGGCTGAAGGTGCTCATACCTTTCCCAAGAGTATTATTAGTCTGAAAGTGAACATAATAGTTTGATTGGAGTTCAAACACACTTACGAAAATGTCACAGTCCAGCATGTTATCTACACCACGTGGACTTGAAATTGCTTGAATATCTTGGTTATTGTCTTTGTTTAATGGTATATCAACCTTCATGGGTTATTTAATGCCAAAACCATCCTTGTAGAAGAACAGTAGTGGTACTATTTAACCCATAGCTTGAGAGATGAGGGAGTTCATACCTTACCCAAGGGTATTAGTCCAAAAGTGAACGTAATAGCATGACTAGGATTTGAACATGCTTACTACAATGTTAGTGAAATAGATCACTAATTAGGACTGAGCCTATACTAGTGGTGACCACCCCAAGTAGAGTTTAACAGGTTTGAATTCAGAGTTTTCCTTAAATTAAATATTTTTTGCTTGCCTAGAGACCCCAAAATGTTAAATAGTCTCAGGGGAGGCATATGACCCCTGGTTGAGAACCACTGCTGTAGACTATCAGTAGTTGTACTCAGATTAACTCCATAATACTGTGACATTAAATGTAAATGTGGTTTGGGGGGTTAATATACCATCAGATGAAATTAAGCTCAGTGAATATATATGATCAGTTTTGGTTTCTTTGTTTAATGGCATATCAACCTTCATGGGTCATTTAATGCCAAAGTCATCCTTGAAGAAGAACAGTAGTAGTTCTATTTAACCCATAGCTGGAGAGATGAGGGGTTTCATACCTTACCCAAGGGTATTAGTCCAAAAGTGAACATAATAATAGTATGTTTAACTCTTAACATCCTGTTGTCCAGAGCCCCATTACTATAAGGATTTATCAAAAAATAACTAAAAATGACCTTTTCATTTAAAGTTACCCGAGTTATTTCCCTTGAATTAAAGATTTCTACATATGTTTAATATTACATTTAAACAATGGCTCTTGTTTGTGGCTGATTAGTTAAAACGAATGTGACTTCCAGCAGGACGGAATGAGGCGGTATAGGATATTAAGAGTTAATGGCATATCGACCTTCATGGGTTATTCAATGCCAAAGACATCTTTGTAGAACAACAGTAGTAGTACTATTTAAATCATAAGTGGAAGGATGAGGTGGCTCATACCTTTCCCAAGGGTATTAGTCTGAAAGTGAATGTAATAGTGCAACTGGAGTTCAAACTCACTTACTTTGATGTTGCAGTCCAGCACGTTATCCACCCCCAACACAGATATTCCCCTCTTAACACTCACTGACCCTAAGAAAGGCCAAATTAGTCAATATAAACAGAGTTACTAAATAACAAATGAAGAATAAGCATTTAATCCATAGATTAAAGTCTTGTCATCTGCTACATATTTGTTTTTGGAGGTAAAATAATTACATAACTTATATATTATATTATTAAAACAAAAAATAATAAAAATTAAAACAATACGTAGGGGTGACAAGACTTTCGGACCACTCAGTTGATTTATGTACAGCGTGGTCCGAAAGTCTTGTCACCCCTACATATTTAGTTTTAGAGGTAAAATAATTACATAACTTATATATTATATTATTAAAACAAAAAATAATAAAAATTAAAACAATACGTAGGGGTGACAGACTTTCGGACCACTCGATTTATGTACAGCGTGGTCCGAAAGTCTTGTCACCCCTACATATTAGTTTTAGAGGTAACATAATTACATAACTTATATATTATATTATTAAAACAAAAAATAATAAAAATTAAAACAATACGTAGGGGTGACAAGACTTTCGGACCACTCAGTTGATTTATGTACAGCGTGGTCCGAAAGTCTTGTTACCCCTACATATTTAGTTTTAGAGGTAAAATAATTACATAACTTATATATTATATTATTAAAACAAAAGATAATGAAAGAAAGCAATATGTAGGGGTGGCAAGACTTTCGGACCACCACCGTATATTAATGTCCAGTGTGGTCTGAAAGTCCTGCCACCCCTACATATACGTTTTTAGTGGTAAAATAATTACATAACATTATTACCCCTTCATCTACCAGTGCGCCCCAAACTGATCAAAAAATGAGTTTAAAAAAAAAATTGGGTTTGAAAGAAAAAATATTTATCCAACAAGAAATAAAACAAAAATGTCTTTGGCATAAATTAACCCAAGGGTTGACATCTCGGGCGTTTTCAGGCGGTCCGACATTTTGATTGTTGGACAGTTTAAGGGGCTCTGGTAGATAAAGGGTTAAAATAAAAAATAATTACATAACTTATATATTATATTATTAAAACAAAAATAATAAAAATTAAAACAATACGTTGGGTGACAAGACTTTCGGACCACTCAGTTGATTTATGTACAGTTTAAGGGGCTCTGGTAGATAAAGGGTTAAAATAAAAAATAATGAAATTAAAACAATATGTAGGGGTGACAAGACTTTAGGACCACCCTGTATATTATATTATCAAAACAAAAAATAATGAAAGCTAAAACAATATGTAGGGGTGACAAGACTTTCGGAGTACCCTGTATATTTAAGATTTATTTTTGTTTAGTTATTATAAAGTGTATGTCACATGTGAATTTTCGCCTTTCTCTTTTCGGTTTGTTATTGTGGTCATTGAATCATAGTAAAATGAATCTGCTGTGAAATGGAACTATGCATGTTATTTAAATGGGGGGTGAACAAAAGGAAAATTTTAATTGTTTTCTTTTGTCACTCCCTGTTGAGAAAAAACCCAAAAAAACATACAAACAGCAGTGTTCTTCAATTATATACATACTAGTATCAATATATGTACTCAAAATGTGTGCATATGTATGTATTTACCTAACCCATTACCCAACTATATACATACTAGTATCAATATATGTACTCAAAATGTGTGCATATGTATGTATTTACCTAACCCATTTGCATAAGCAGGATGTGACGCAAGTTCTCTTTTCTTTCTTTTTTTAAAGCAGAGTACCGTTTGTTTGAAACACATTTTTCTATTTAACCCATAGATGGGACCCTAACAGGTACTACCATTCCAGGTCAGAGTGGACCAGGAAGCAATGGTGATGAAGGGGTGCTCCATATTCGCCAGACCTTCAGAACTGGAACCTCACCATCAGATAGAGTTTAACGTCATTACCAGTACATGAAGACCCTCAGCTACCACCTTCTAGGACACATGATAAAAAGGATTGGGGCTTGCCATAAGGGTAATAGGGTTGGGACAATCATATAGGTGCTAGGGCTTGACATGACCAGCCAGATGGGGCCTCTCTAACCGCCCATCTAGGCTAAGTAAGGGCCAAAGTGGAGTGTTACATGTCATGGACTGCTCATCCACCAGGATCTACAAGGTATAGGGTCAGAAAAGTTCTTGGCCTGGTGTTGCATACCTCTTTCTTTCACTTTCTTCTATTCTTCTTCTGGCGTCTTTGATATCTTAAGTTTTTCTAGCGTCTTTTCTAACATCTCTCCTAGCGTCTGGACTTCGTCTCTTAACTCATTTCTTCTTCTAGATCAGTCTTGTTACCAAGACATTCACCAACCACAAAACCGTGTTATTTTCATAAGCTTTTATTTACTTAACTAAACATTTCATGTAACTAAACATAGCGCGCGTATGCAGGTGAGTTCCAGTTAAGGCAGTACATCTTCCCTGCCTGACATCCAAACTGAAACTGAGGACCCAACCAGGTCCCACGTGACTTCACATATTTCGCAGGCTTTCTGTAATATTCCATGGAAAGTCCTGCCCGTGATATGAAAAGGGCTATCCCTTTAGAAATACAGGGGATTGACAATAATCTTATGCAACCGCATAGATTATGTAACACTGGCTTTTATCAAAGGTCTTTAACTCTTCCCTGGGGGTAAGGGCAATAAAAAGATAAATAGAAAGGAACAAGGGGGGGGGGTATTCCTTACTTGGTTAGGCCAAGAACTTTTCATCATTCCCCATCCCCAATATATCCCTGTGTTATTACAGGTGATACTGAGCTGAAGAGGTCCAAGTACACAGTGGAGTGGAAGAGATTGGATATCCTATCTTATACAAAGAGACTTTTAAACACAAAGACCAGCAGTGGATAAACATTATGCAAGAATAACAATGCAAAGAACATGTGCATCAGCCTTCAGTTGTAATGGTCAAAAATCCCAGGTTTCTTGTAATGAGACACTAGCCCCCCCCCTCCACTACCCCCTTTCCCTAACCAATCACCGGCACCGCTTTTTGGCAGAGTTTCAAGATGTGCAAACATCTTTGTACAATTTCAATGGGATTCTTGCAAAGCAGCAAAGTTGTTTTATTTTTCTAACTGCCAGATGAACGTTGGGAGTGTTACGTTAATGACAAAGAAGCAAGTGCATTTGGCACATCAATTTCATACGAGAATTGCACATGTTGGAACAACGTGTAAAAAGAAAGAGAGAGAGAGAGAATAAGAGAGTGTGAGAGAGAGAGAGAGAATTAAAGTTTGTTTGGGGCCTTTGAAGGGTTTAAACCGACAATAAGGATACAAAAGAACTTTATACAGATTCATTATGCATGGTTTTTAACATCAAGAGAATCCTAGGACCTTGGTGTTTAAAAAAAAACAACATAAAAATAGGTGTTTATAGTTTCCTAAAAATAACAGACAAAAGAATAACAGAAGATGAAATATTGCAGAAACCTGGAATATAATTGCTGAGGAAACAACTAGTTATGGTCGGAATCCAAAGTTTTATGAAAATAGACAGGATTTTAAAAAAAGAAAAGAGAGAGAGAGAGAGAGAGAGAAAATTGGAAAGTTACTTAGAATAATATAGCAGATGTCTTTCTGTTTTTTGTTTTTGTTTGTTTTTTGCAAAGAAACAAGTTGTATTTTACTTCTTACTCTTATACTTTTTCTTTAGTCATTAAATAAAGATCCATCTGCACATCACATAAAAGTTATTCAATAATACAAGAGAGGGGTTGATGTTTATAGTATAGACACCTGCACAGTAAAATTAACTTTAATGAAACTACATATTTACCAACTCCTTCACATGAGTAGGATGTGACACAAGGTCATTTTCTTGGACAGAGTTTAACAGGTTTGAATTCAGTTTTCCTTCTCCTAGACTGGTTGTCTAACCAATGTTAAAGAGCCCAATCTGCCCTACTATTTACCCGTAGCTGGATGAAGAATAGTTAGATTCATACCTTTCACAAGAGTATTAGTGCTCTATGAAATGCAAAATGTATTGTCCAGGATTTGTTTAATTTCTTGAGCAGTATTTAACAGGTTTGAATTAAGAGTTTTCCTTCTCTTAGATTGGTTGCTTAACCAAGGTTAGAGAGTCCAGTTTGTCCTATTTACCCATAGCTGTTGGGAGAATAGTTAGATTCACATCTTTCCTCAGGGGTATTAGTGTTATATAAAATGCAAACAGAACGAATTGGGTAAATACCTACCCAAAATACTCCTTTTTATTTGACGGGGGGGGGGGGCATCTCACAACTACTGCAGAGGATACAGTTGATATATTTTAAGTTCCACCCAAGAGGATGTCTTATTTTATGGCTTTAATCAACTTCTTATTTCTTAGCAGAATTGATTTATGATTTCACTACCAGGAGGAGTCACCCCCCCCTTCATTGCTATTACTCTCAGGTCCATCCTGACCTGGAGTGGTAGTACCTGTTAAGGTCCCACCTATGGGTCAAATAGATCTGTTATCTACATTTATCTATATTGAAAATGAGAGAAGAAAAAAAGATAAAGATGTAAATAATTTGTTATTTTGCAACTGCTCTTATGCATTTTACAGAGCACTAATACTCTTGTGAAAGGTATGAATCTAACTATTCTCCATCCAGCTAAGGGTAAACATTTTTTTTTTCAGATGCACAAATGAGTCAGTTTTGTGACTTCCAATAAAATATCTTCTATCTAAAAGTGACATTTAATGACCAATAAAATGATGGATTGAAAATTTGAAAGAAAAAAAAAAAAAAAAAACACAGACACACACACACACCTGGTCTCTTTTTTAACCCATTTGCAACCCCCACTCTCAATTTTCAAGCTCTGGCTTTAGTCAAGGTAGAAGTGATTGGGCACTTAACAACCATTAAGTTGAAATCTATACCAAGACCAAAACTACCGAGTGTACAAGGGCTTAAGTAGAAGACATTAGACTTTATTTATATACTTTGTGACAAATAGATTGAAATACAGTTAAAAAAAAAATTTTTTAAATAAAAAAAATAAATAAAATGGTTGGAGGTGTGTGGTGTAATGGTTAGAGTCATAGGAAATGGACTCGTTGATCTGAGTTCAAATCCTGGACAAAGCTACAGTTCACATAGCGCTAATATCCTTGGGAAAGGTATGAATGTAACTACTCTCCCTCCAGCTATGGGTAAATAGCAGGGCAGACTGTGCGCTTTAACTATGATTATGTAACCAGTCTAGGAGAAGGAAAACTCTGAATTCAAACCTTTTAAACTCCGCTTGGGGTGGCCACTACTAGAATAGGCTTAGTCCTAATTAGTGATCTATTTCACTAATAATAATTAAAAAAATACAAAATATAAACATTTCTCAGTGAGATAGTTTTATATCTTCCACTGATATCAACATTTTTCTGATCTGACAGAACTTTCCCATTTGAATTTAGTTTCTTTATCCAATGGCATATCAATCTTCTTGGATTATTTAATACCAAAGCCATCCTTGTAGAAGAACAGTAGTGGTACTATTTAATCCATAGCTAGGGGAATGAGGAACAGAAATAAGATGACAAAATGATGTTACTTATCCATAATACACGTACTTGTCTAGAAAAATATGGAGTCACTTGAACACCACGTTGCACTCACTAATCTATAATTGTTAATCCTTCCATCTAAGCAGCACGGCATCTCTATTTATACCAGATGATATCACATGTGTAAACTATTAATATTTGATAGCATTACTTGAAACCATATAACTGAGGTGACAAGTGCAACTACCTCCGACCAAAAGTAAAAACTGACTGACTTTTGATCAGTCCGATTCGTTAACCTCTCGCCATCGACAGCTGCCATTATGGAGCGGTGTTTTAACTGTATAAATACATACATCTGCATATATATTTTACAATCGCCAGAGAGATCAAATCTGTCAACAACAGATGATCATTGCTTTATGCTGGCAGTGAAAGTCAATTAAAATCGCTCCTAGAGAGCTCTACTGGGTTTTGGGAGCATATAATAAGTCATCCACAGACACCGTGTTTTCGACGTTTCACGTTTCATCAGTGTGGTTAGACACAGCAATATATATATATATATATATATATGTTGTGAAGTCCACATATGCTTCTTTGTTGGTATATCTAGAGAGTCTAGTTCGAGTCAACCAAGCCCACAGATAACTGGAGTTCCAACAATACCAGCTATAAAGGCACCAAAAGCAACATAAAACAATCAGTCTAGATTTTCTTGATAAAGGACGGTCACACTTCCGAAATATTGAATGAAATAAAATGAAACTTAACATCCAACGGAATTACTTATCTATTTCACATCCCATGCTTCAAAAAAATCCCCCCAAATACATTATATATATATATATATATATATATATATATATTAATATACCGATAATAGACGTACAACTTCAAAATAGGCGAATACAGTAGATGTGAGTAAACAATTTTTAGTGTCAATACTTAAGCATTTCGGTATTTTGTACCATCTTCAGGACACTGTTAATAGCATCAGATTCACACAACCACTATACACTTAACATCTTTCATTTCGTCCCTCACATAAACATTACTTAACAAATATGTAAATTGTTTGTATTTGATAGGAATAATTGAAACCACATAACTGCATGTAAATCATTTGTATTAAGAATAGTTACATGAAGCAATGACAGTTTTTAAATAAAAATTAGAATAAAAACATCCCTAAATCTTTTCTGATTTCTTGTAAATGAAACACAAAAATTTGGAGGCCATTTTTATTCTCTGGCAATCAGTGTTCAAACTCCAGAGTCGGCAGTGACATTTTATTTATATATGACCGTACTTGGTTTAACTCAGTCAGTAGATCATCCGGCTCAATACCGACCCTCACACACTCAGCGTATGAGTAGCACAGGGATTCGAGCAGTAAAGAAGGGAGCTGATGCGGTAGATGTGGTGCTCCACCTCAGATACAAAAACAATCTCCTTGGTCTAGCAGTAGTGAAAAGGGGATAGACTCCCTCACTGTCTGGCTAATACCAACAATAGGCCACTCCATCGACTACTTTTTTTTTTTATATGGCAAATAGTTTGTTTTTTTAAATTGAGAGGTCAAGATGGAGGGTGGGGGTTGAACAACCAAAAAGAGAAAGAAAAAATTAGGGTGCTTCACAAAAGGACACAAATCAAATCCTGCACAGCGTTTAATTCAGAAAGATGACTCAGAATCTGTTGGCAAAACAAACCGAGCATCATCATCATCCAAGTGGCAAGGATTTTGAGAAATGCTCTTGACATGAGGACTACATTTCCCAAATTTGAAGACAAGCAGCAGGAAAAAAAAATAGAAAAGAAAATAGAAAAGAAATAAAAATGTCTACAATTTAGTTTTAAGAAGTAAATCTTCTTGAATCCAGCATGGGGTAACACAATATCGAGCAAAGAAAAAAAAAAAAAAAAAAAAAAAAAAAGAAGGAAGACCACTTGCCTGCTGATAGTGCCAACTATTGCAGACTGCTTTCTAAGAAAACTTACAAAATAAAAAAATCTTACAAGGAAGTCAATTCTACTCAGTGCAATAAACTGAAGCAAGCTGATTTATAGCATATTAAAAAAAAAAAAAAAAAATTAGAACCTGTCGAGGTTGACTATAAGGGTAACAGTTATTTTTATATATTTACCAACAAGAAGGACGTAACACAAGGTCAATTTCTTAAGGGGAGTTTAACAGGTTTGAATTCAGAGTTTTCTTTCTCCTAGACTGGATAGCTGGAAGGAAAATAGTAGGATTCATTCCTCTCCCAAGAGTATTAGAACAATGTGAAATGCATTCTCGTTCAGGATTTGAAATCATCTCACCATGTCCATTACGCCACAGGTAACTCCAAGATTTAAAGTAAATACCATTTCTTCTTGTACTGTGATGATTATTTTCATCAAAGTCCCATTGATATTCCACCAATTAAATTTCAATGTTGTGACATACATATATATATTATATATATATATATATATGAGATTTATCCAAAACTTGGTAGTAAGGGATGATTCTATATGCGATTTCTAAGATCCACTGTACTAATATTGATGATCCAGTATGTATAAATACAGCGAATCTTTAAATCACTGAAGAGAGCTCAATGTATAATAACCTTTTAGATTATATACAGAGCAATATTTATCAATAAAGGAAGGAAGAACTCAACACCGTAATTCCATAATAAATTTATTTCGACCAAAATTGGGGCCCATATAAATCTAAGTTGATTTAAACCGGCTCCCCAAATTTTCGTCTCATCAGATGGGTCTCAATTCACTTATGGAAAAGCACATCACAAAAAACCCCAAAGAGCTGAATATATATAAATTCAAACAAAAACAAAAACAAAAATAATAAAAAAAAAAATTTTTTAACAGTATAGGATTGTAACCATAGAAACAGGAAGTGAATGAAAAAAAAAGAGATACATTTCAAGGTTGGCTTCTAGGGTGTCCAGACAGACAAAAAAGTGACAAGACAGAAAAAACAGAGTAGTATATTAAAATATAAATAGACAAGTAAATAATTTTTTTTTTTAAATTTAAACATTAGAGTATAATGATGTATAAAGAAAAATACTAGTTATGGTATAAATAATAAAATAAATTAATAATAATAAGATAATAATAAAAATAATAAAATAAAATATAATAATAATATATATATATATATATATATATATATATATTTAAATAATCACAACAAACAAATTCGGTGAATACCATAATATATATGATATATATATATATATATAACTAGTCTTGTGTAAGTGTGTGTGTAAGTGTGTATATATATATAATTAGGCAGCATTTCTTCTTTCAAACATATTTCATTGAACTGTGCAGACATTTTGTGTCTGCAAATTTGTGATAGGGCAGAAAGTACTTGGGAACAGATAAGTTACGGAAAATACATCAGCCAATTCCAGCCAGATATCATATAATCTATTTGGCATCTTGAAAGGATGATAAACAAAATTTGCAGACACAAAATGTCAGCACAGTTCAACAAAATTATATATATATATATATACACACATATATATATAATAACTAGTTGTGTGTGTGTATATACATATATAAGAAATATTTACTGAGGACAAAATCAGGTTATAGGCAAAAATGTTGGTCACTTAAAAGTACTCCAATAATATATATATATATATATATATATATATCATTACAAAAAAGATGACACTATCCAATATAAATGAGTTCATTGGCTGGCTTTTTAAAACAGTTAAACTGGTTTTGAGAAAAAGATTTTGTGGCCTTGAAAGGTGAAAATTACCTGAGAACCTTTGAAAGGTAGGATCTATATTTATACAAATTGTAATTTGTGTGTGTGTGTGTGTGTGTACAAAAATAAAGATAAATATATCTGGGTGTGTACATGCATAAAATAAATCTATTTACTTATAAGATAAAATCTACATCATAATGATCTGGTTTTTGTGTTTATCAGTAAAACTGACACATCACAGCAAGAATTTTTATTTGCACAATAGCAGTAACATTTTGTGAGATTGGTACTTTAGAGCAAGCTTTCCCAAAGTGGGAGTCACAACTCACCAGATGAGAGAAGTCCACATAAAAATTTTGAGGTTACAAGTGCAATTGAAAATAAAAAACAAATATAATATATATATATATATATATATGTGTGTGTGTGTGTGTGGAGGCGCGTAGTGTAATGGTCAGAGTTGTAGGAAATGGACTCATCAACCCAAGTTCAATTCCTGGGCGAAGCTGTTTGTTTCACATGGCGTTAATACCCTTGGGAAAGGTATGAATCCAATTCTCTTCCAGCTATGGGTAAATAGCAGGGCAGACTGTGATTTTTAACCATGGCTAGGTAACCAGTTTAGAAGGAAAACTCTGAATTCAAACCTGTTAAACTCCTATATACTCAAACAAGAACAACAACCACAATGTGGAACATGTCAAACACCTTTGACAGTTAAACACTTATTCATGGAATGCAGGCTTTTTGCTCACATTAAAATCATATAATTGCTTGAAATATTTTAAATCCTACGTGTGTAAATTAAAAAAACATCTCTTAATCTTTCCTGATTTCTTGTAAATGAAACATAAAAATTTGTAAGTGACAAGTTCAACTGAGAATATATATATATATATATATATTTGGGAGAATATGTGCTTAACTGAAGACGTACCTAATTTTGAAAATTAATTAATTGATAATTAATGAATTAGACAGGAAGACTGCTTTGTGTGTGATTCAAACCCTGACTTCTTCCTGTTTATAGCTCTGCTGATGAGGCCTAATAGGCTGAAATGTACATACAGAGATTGATTTTTATCGATTTGTTTAGCCTTACATTTTGAATAGGTATGCCTAATTCATTAATTATCAATTAATTAATTTTCAAAATTAGGTACGACTTCAATTAAGCACATATTCTCCCAAAAATTGTCGGCTAAAAAAAAGCTATATCAAACACATTGTTTGTTTGTCTACTTCTCATTCATATATATATATATATATATATATATATATATATACGAGAAGAAAATATGGATATAAAATCCGACAGTGTAATAAAGTATAAAGTTTTTTAAATAAACAACAAAATTAAGTCAAAGATTGACTTACAAATAGCTGACACTAAAGTGTTTCAGTTTTAATAAAAGCATCCAAGGGGCTTATCTTGGTTAATATTTGTTAATCATACCAAAAGAAATTGGTATGGAATAAGCAAAAGCTTGTGAACCTTACTTTTTGATGTTATACCAATTTCTTTTAGTATGATTCACAAATATTAATCAAGTTAAGCCCCGTTGATGGTTTTATTAAAACCAAAATGCTTTAGCGTCGGCTGTCTGTAAGTCAATCTTTGACTTAATTATGTTATTTTATCAAAACTTTATACTTTATTATATATATATATATATATATATATATATATATATATAATCTTATTATAAAGATATCTGTAACTGAAGTTATTGACATTTCTCAATGATTTTATTTCTATTTAAACATCAGTTATTAATAAAATTGTTTTACATGTTAACCATATCTACATACTAACAACATAATTGTATTTATATATACAACAAAATAGCAGTTTATGTGAACATGAAGGCTAATTTGCATATTGATATATATAATAAATATGTGCTTATATTATTGATAATATCTTAAGAAATATATATAAATCTTAAAGAAATTTATTTACAAGAAGAGTAGTTAAGAGACAAAGTAAATCATAAAATCTTACAGCCTTTCTAATTTAACATGATATTGCATGCATATAAGTAAAATATAATAAAGGACTACAAATAAGAAAAGTGTTTGCATAAAAAGAGTACTCAATGCTCAATAGCAGAGCAGGTGTAAAACCTAAAATTAAGGGTACCATACTTTCATTATTCTAGTTTCATAAGATCTTCAGATTATTATTGTGTTAAACAATGAAACTTAAGTAATAGAAATATAGAATCCATAATTTTATATATATATATATATATATAATATATATAATATATATATAAAATTAAGTTTATATTCTAACTTTAAGATCATTATTTGATGGTTATTTCATTATTTATAACTAGAAATGGGAAAAAAAGTTTATAAAATGGTTTTAAGTTGTTTATTTGCATAGGAAATGGACAGTGACACAAGTTCAAATCCTGTGCTGATACCCAAGGGAAAGGTATGAATGCTCCAGCTATTACTAAATAGTAGGGGGGAGACATAGCATGAATCCAACTACTCTCCCTCTAGTTATAGGTAAATAGTAGGGCAAACTGGGCTCTCTAACCTTGGTATGACAACCGATCTAGGAGATGGAAAACTCTTAATTAAAACCTGTTAAAGTCCACTTAAAAACTGGCCTTGTGTCATATCCAGCTTATGTGGAGTGGTTGGTAAATCCCTATAAAAGGTTTCAAATATTGTACAAGAATTTGAAACCTTGTAGAAGAGTCATAATTTCCTCTTAACTCTTAACATCTTGTTAAGAATTTTCTATGTCCAGAATCCTATAAGGATTTATCAAAAAATGGCTAAAATGGCCTTTTCATTTTAAGTTACCTGTTATTTCCTTTTAATCTAAGACTTTTAAATATGTTTAATATCACATTTAAACAAAGGCTAATATTTGGGGCAGAATAGGAAAACGAATGTGACTTTTGGCCAAGTAGATGTTAAGAGTTAATATCAACTGTTTTAAGTTTATTTTAATTCTACATGAATAGAAATCATTAAAAGGAGAGAAAGAATTATAAAAAAAAATTTTTTAAAGAAAAGAGAGGAGAAGGAGAGTAGTAAAAGAAAAGTTGGTGGAATGGCCTATTGTCGGTATCAGCCAGACAGCGAGTGAGTCTATCCCCTTTTCGCTAGCCCTAAACAGGAGAGATTGTTTTGTGTTTGAGACAGAGCGCCACGCCTATCATCAGCTCCCCACTTTACCACACAGATCAGATTACCCAATTTGTACAACTCCTGCGCCGAGTTGGTGAGGATTGGTATCGAACCAGGGAACCTTGCAATTCCTAGGTGGGTGCTCTACCGACTGAGCTAAACCGGACCCATTGGAGAAGGAGAAGAAAAGAATTAAAAAGACAGTTGGAGGCACATGGTGTAATGGTTAAAGTTGTAGGAAACGGACTTGTTGACCCAAGTTCAAATCCTGGACGAAGCTACAGTTCACATAGCGCTAGTAAACCCTTGGGAAAGGTATGAATCCAACTACTCTCCCTCCAGCTATGAGTAAATAGATGGGAAGACTGAGCTCTTTAACCTTGGTTAGGCAACCCATCTAGGAAAAAGAAAACTCTGAATTCAGACCTGTTAAACTCCACTCGGGGTGGTCACTACTAGTATAGGCTCAGTCCTAATTAGTGATCTATTTCACTACTAGACAAAGAGGTAATTAAAATTAAGTTGTCTTTTGTTTTTAATTTGTTTATGCAGGTGACCTAACCCTAAGATAACAAAATCTGGAGACATTCCCAGGTTAAGAAAGCAATTTTTTCTTACTCTATTTTATTTTTTTATTCTTTATTTAAAAAAAAAAATAACAAATAAACTCTTTGTCAGAAGGACATGTTTAGATGGCCTTTAGAATAAAATATTAATTTAACGTTCATTTTAAACACAACTAAGTATCTGAGCTTTGTAAGTAGATTATGTCTACAAAAGAACATAGATAAAATAAGAGATAAGGAAAATTAATGATGTTTGTCTTATTTGTTTATTGCTTTCTAAAGAAAATAACAAAAAAAAAAGAAGATTAACAATATATCAAGTCTCAAAATCAGAATAACATAGACAAAAACATAAGACATAGACTTAAACAAATTGACAAACAAATAATAAAACCTATAATAATACTACTATTATATTTACCTTTGAATTTTTTTTTTTTTACTTACAAATATAGGATAGGCTGATAGCTTTTTGATTAACTGCATCCTGGGACACATATATTTGCTTTGAATGAGTCCCTAGGAAAATTTAAGGCTCCCAACTGAAAATTACAGTTGAGACTAAAAAATAGTTTCTTCCAGGTCTTTATTATTTTTATTCCTTTTTTTTTTGGGGGGGGGGGAGTATTCAAAAGCATTAAAATCGATTGTAGAACATAGTACCATTTATGCAGGATAAGACTCGAATGCAGTGATGCTGATAGCTTTTTGATTTAGTGTGTCCTGGGACACACATATTTGCTTTGAATGAGTCCCTAGGAAAATTTAAGGCTCCCAACTAAAGCCATCTAACTCCTACCTTGTAACCTATCCTGTGTAATTCATTTCTAAGAAACTATTGAAATGCATTTACAGTTAGCTTGAAATGATAAGGGAAGAAAAAGAAAAACACTGGGATGCATGGATATGATTTTACTACATTCTTTTGGATTTTTATGCATCAGTGATGCATCTCTGGCTTAGTATTATCATTATTTTAACATTTATGAAAAATCATTATTTATTTATTTATTCACTAGCAGGACCTGTGAATATACCACAGTGTGATAATTTGATTATTACAATGTTTGATATGTTTACTTAAGAACTATTGCTAAATAGTTCAATATGTAAAAGATATAATGATATTGATTTAACTCTCACTCTTTTTTTTTTCTTTCTTTCCTTCTTTTCTTTACATTTGATTGAAACAGATTAGCGTTATCGATTCCTCGGTCACTCAATCAAGTATTGAATTGGTGATCTAGCGGGGGGGGGGGGGACCAGAACCCAGTTGGTTGGTTGGTTGGTTGTTTTATGGCATATCAACCCTCTTTCTGGTTATTCAATGCTGAATCAAGTCATTTTGATAAACTAAGGATTCAAGTTGCTTACAGTACCTGCTGTTGCTTAAGTGGTCACCAAGCTAAGTATTGAATAGACTCATTGCTGTTTAACATTTGGTGATCAAGTGGGAACCAAAACTGGTTGGTTGTTTTTTTTACAGCATATCAACCCTCTTTCTGGTTATTCAATGCCGAATCAAGTCATTTTAATAAACAAAGGACTCAGGTTGCTTACAGTACTTGCTGTTGCTTAAGTGGTCACCCAACTAAATACTGAATAGGCTGATTGCTGCTTAACTTCAGTGATCTAGCTTTCAGCATGACTTGACTATAATAAAGCAGATCAGTCTGTTATCAAATAAGATTTGTTTCTTTGTTTTTTTGTTCTTTGTTTTCAAATCTGTTTTCAATATACTAGGAAAGCAACATGAATCATCAGGGTTTTTTTTTTTTGGAGGGGGGGAGGAGGTCCTAGAGGGAAAAAAAGAGAGTTTCTTTCTTAAAGTTCATTCACATCAGCTAAGTAAATTAGAGGAGACAGATTTGTGGGAGTAACAAAAAGGTGTGTGTGTGTGTGTATATGTGAGCCTTTATTGATGTTGAAAGGGTTCAAGAAGGCTAAAAACAGTGATAGTAATGTCATTAAAAAATCAAGAGAGTTCTAAGATCACAGAAAATGGTTGTACAAATATTTTCAAGGATCCCAATAGACCTTCATTTGTTGGTTGGTTGAGTTCCAAGAGAAAGAGAAAGAGAAAAAAAAAAAATATCTGTTCATCCAAGTGAACAGGTCTGTATATATAAGTTACTGTGAGTATTTAAGAGTTTATCAGTATGTGTGTATGTACAAGAAAATACCACTTTATAGTGTGACCGTGTGTGAAGAAGAGTACACTACCAGGAAACAAAGTGTGTTAGTGTGTGTGTGTGTGTGAGTGTGTGTGGTCAAAGGTCAAGTTCAACAAAGTATTCATTTATTTTCAGTGTATACAATGTTTGTTTTTTTTTTCTTTGTTAGTTTTTATGTTTTTTGTCTTAACTATGCCAATGTCATGCATGAAGTTCAAAGAAATAGTTCTCTGTACACCAACCAATACATGTTTATAGAATGTATTTCTTAATATATAATTGTGGTAGACATATGTTTTAAATAAGTGCCTATAAGCATAAATAATTATATATATATATATATATATATATATATATATATATATATATATATATAGTTGTAGAAAAGGTTTTTCTCTTTACCACAGTTTTGGTGTTCAAGGTGTATATATATATATATATATATATAAAAGTAATTGGTAATTTGCTTGAAGCATTGTTAAGTATGTTATAAAATAATAAAATTCGAAGGCAATACAATGCGTAAAAAATAAAGACAAAAAGATGTTTATATGTCTAATCGATTTCAAAGCGAAGCTTTATCGTCAGAGACGGATTTCAGAAATGACGTGCTTATGTTTTTTTTTTTTTTAATATATTTGTGTGGTTATAATTTCTCTTCTTATTTCCTTTTCCTCTCCTTTTTTCCTCTCTTTCTTCTTCTCCTCCTTTATGAATGGGCGAATAACTGTAATTTCTTATTTCTCTCTTTCTTTTTTTTTCTTTCTTAAAAGTTTGTTGAGAACAAGGCTGACATCCGGTAAGATGTCGCAATGTGTAGCAATGTGTAGCAATGTTTAGCAACGGTGTGAGCGTGTCATAATTTCAAAAACAAAAGTGAACAAATGAATAAAAACCGTTAATAGAAATTTTTTTTTTTTTTTTTTTTTTTTAACATACTTAGCTTTTGTTTCGCTTTCACCTTTCATTTCTTATTCTTTCTCCCTTTTTTTTTTTTTTTTTTTTGTGTTATTTCTCTTCTTTTTTTTTTTTTTTTTTTTCTTCTCCTTTTTCCCCTTTATCCCCTTTGTTCTCTAATTTAAATTATTTTTTTATAGTAAATAAGTAAATAAAAGATTATCTTAAATTATGTATTAGTATTGATAGAAAAATAAATGATTCTTTTTTTATTATTATTATTTTTTTTTTTTTTTAAGAAAATATCTTTTATGAGTACTTTTTTCTCTTTTCTTTTAAACTTAAATAGATTAAATATTATATTAATTATATATTTAAAATAATTACATATTAGGATTGATGTAAAATTCAAAACAATAAAAATAAGACAAACCATTCCCCCCTTAAATTTCAGATAGATTAAATATCATAAATCAAATATTTGAATTACAAAAGGCATAATGTACTGTTTCAATTATATATTTTATTTAACTATTTTTTTTTTTTCATTCTTTTGTTGTTATTATTTATTCTTATTTTTTTTTTTTTCCCCCCACTTTTCCTTAAATATTATTAATAGTTCTAGACTGACCGTACTCCTAAGAGGGTATTATGGTTTAAAGAAATAGTGTCATGGTTTAAAGAAATAATGTCATGTAAAGGAGTTAATACGTATGTCAATATTGTTAAATTAATCGTAATTAATTTTTTTATATTTCTCTATTATCTTCTTTTCACTCTCAATCATCCCATCACTATATATATATATAATATATATTTATATAATATATATTAATTTAATTTAATTAAGAAAAAAAAAAAAAAAAAAAAAAGGCTATATATGAAACGTGTAAATTTAGTTAATCGTGTATTCTGAGTTTAATTCTAATCTATTGATAGTTGGTAGGTTTAAAATTTATGGTAGGGAAAATTATATATATATGAGAGAACATGTGTACTAAATAAACTAAAACCTATATATGGA
The DNA here is from genome assembly GCA_023376005.1 of Doryteuthis pealeii. Lineage (NCBI taxonomy): Eukaryota > Metazoa > Mollusca > Cephalopoda > Myopsida > Loliginidae > Doryteuthis > Doryteuthis pealeii. The sequence continues at coordinate 77,087,087 of CM042154.1, read as the reverse complement.
ACGTGTAAATTTAGTTAATTATGTATTCTGTGTTTAATTCTAATCTATTGTTTATATTAGGACCTAATTTAGCTATTAATAAACTTTCTCTAATTCTGAGATTACCAATGTTGCGTATTATAGCCTCTATCTTAACTGAAAAATTGTTGTCCTTATTTTTGCATTTGATAAAAAATAAGGACAACAATTTTTCAGTTAAGATAGAGGCTATAATACGCAACAGTTAAGATAGAGGCTATAATACGCAACAGTTAAGATAGAGGCTATAATACGCAACATTGGTAATCTCAAATTAGAGAAAGTTTATTAATAGCTAAATTAGGTCCTAATATAAAAATAGATTAGAATTAAACACAGAATACATAATTAACTAAATTTACACGTTCCATATATAGGTTTTAGTTTATTTAGTACACATGTTCTCTCATATATATATAATTTTCCCTACCATAAATTTTAAACCTACCAACTATCAAAGATTAGAATTAAACTCAGAATACACGATTAACTAATTTACACGTTTCATATATAGCCTTTTTTTTTTTTTTTTTTTTTTTTTTTTTCTTAATTAAAATTAATATATATATATATATATATATATATATATATATAGTGATGGGATGATTGAGAGTGAAAAGAAGATAATAGAGAAATATAAAAAAATTAATTACGATTAATTTAACAATATTGACATACGTATTAACTCCTTTACATGACATTATTTCTTTAAACCATGACACTATTTCTTTAAACCATAATACCCTCTTAGGAGTACGGTCAGTCTAGAACTATTAATAAATATTTAAGGAAAAGTGGGGGAAAAAAAAAAATAAGAATAAATAATAACAACAAAAGAATGAAAAAAAAAAATAGTTAAATAAAATATATAATTGAAACAGTACATTATGCCTTTTGTAATTCAAATATTTGATTTATGATATTTAATCTATCTGAAATTTAAGGGGGGAATGGTTTGTCTTATTTTTATTGTTTTGAATTTTACATCAATCCTAATATGTAATTATTTTAATATATAATTAATATAATATTTAATCTATTTAAGTTTAAAAGAAAAAGAGAAAAAAGTACTCATAAAAGATATTTTCTTAAAAAATAAAAAAAATAATAATAATAAAAAAATCATTTATTTTTCTATCAATACTAATACATAATTTAAGATAATCTTTTATTTACTTATTTACTATAAAAAAATAATTTAAATTAGAGAACAAAGGGGATAAAGGGAAAAAGGAGAAGAAAAAAAAAAAAAAAAAAGAGAAATAACACAAAAAAAAAAAAAAAAAAAAGGGAGAAAGAATAAGAAATGAAAGGTGAAAGCGAAACAAAAGCTAAGTATGTTAAAAAAAAAAAAAAAAAAAAATTTCTATTAACGGTTTTTATTCATTTGTTCACTTTTGTTTTTGAAATTATGACACGCTCACACCGTTGCTAAACATTGCTACACATTGCTACACATTGCGACATCTTACCGGATGTCAGCCTTGTTCTCAACAAACTTTTAAGAAAGAAAAAAAAAGAAAGAGAGAAATAAGAAATTACAGTTATTCGCCCATTCATAAAGGAGGAGAAGAAGAAAGAGAGGAAAAAAGGAGAAAAGGAAATAAGAAGAGAAATTATAACCACACAAATATATTAAAAAAAAAAAAATAAGCACGTCATTTCTGAAATCCGTCTCTGACGATAAAGCTTCGCTTTGAAATCGATTAGACATATAAAACATCTTTTTGTCTTTATTTTTTACGCATTGTATTGCCTTCGAATTTTATTTATTTTATATATATATAATATATATATATATACAACGATAGCGGAGAGACAGGATCAATGATGCTTGATAACTGTCAGTTTCTCACCTATATGGTTTCTTTGTGTGTATATATATATATATATATATATATATATATATCAAGTAAGTAAAGTCGTCGGGATGGCCTAAAGTCGGTAATAGCCAGTCAGCGAGGGAGTCTATCCCCTTTTCACTACCGCTAGACCAAGGAGATTGTTTTGGCGTCTGAGGTGGAGCGCCACACCTACCATCAGCTCCTTACTTTACTGCACAGATCCCTGTGCTACTCATACGCTGAGTTGGCGAGGACTGGTATCAAACTAGGAACCTTGTGGTTTCTAGCCGAACACTCTACTGACTGAGCTAACCCGGCCCCAATATATATATATATATATATATATATATATAACCCTCAAAAATATAATAATAGATGCTCCTAATTTGAAAAAGCAATGAATGAATGAATGAATAAATTCAAATGAGAAGAAAGAAAAAAAAAAACACACCACAACCTTCAATCCCCTGGTGACGACCGGTGAAATGGTCGAAGCCCTAGGGTAAAAAATATGGGACGGTTCCTCTACCAACTGAATCTTGATTTACAAAAACACTAGAAGACTAGAAAGAATAAAGATAAAGATCATAAAGAAGAAATATTCAATAATACCTGCTTTTATATATATATATATATATATATATATATATATATATATATGTGTGTGTGTGTGTGTTGTAGTTTTCTATATTCATAAATAATGTTCAATATCAATGATAGAACATATATATATATATATATATATAGGATAGAGGAGACACAGAGTCAATGATGCTTGGTGACTGTCAGTTTCTCCCCTACATGGTTTCTTTGTATAATGGCATATCAATGAGATCATTAGAGCAAGTATATATATATATATATATATATATATATATATATATATATAGTAAAATAATGTTAAAAACTTTTTTTCTTTTCAGCTACCCTCATAATGTAGGAATACCCAAAACACACGTACATTAAAGAGTATATTATTTATATTCACATATAGGGTGCAGCAGAAATACCTTCCACATTTTAAACTGTCACTTGTGCAGTGCAAGTGAACTTAAGCAATTGGCAATGGTAGCTCCATCTAGTAATCTTGTTCTATTTTTTTTTTTTCATTTCATATTAAATCATTTACGATCATGGCTTGGACTGATTCACATCATGCGTTTGCTATTGAAATATTTGTTATGACTGGTGGATCTAATTGCTACACAGAGAGTTTTTCAGGCTCATTTCAGGTTATGTCAGAATGATGCTGTTCTGGATAGAAAATATTTACTTCTATGAGTTGAAAATTATACCATTAACACTGTTAAGAACAGCTACAATACTCAGAAGAGTCCTTGAGGAAACTTGCTGTCACTCAGACTTCACTGAAAAATCAGTTAAACCGGAGGTAAAAAAAAAAACTTTAAGGAGAATATTTTTGATAGTAATAATATAAACAACAAAATGGTATATGCACAAACCAGAATCCATTCTTGAGAATGAAATGCATAAAATTCTCTGGGGTCTCGCGATACAGACAGATCACCTTATCATAGTCAGAAGACAAGACTTAGTATTGAGTAACAAGAAAAAGAGAACTTGTCAACTGGTAGATTTTGCAGTCCCAGCAGATCACAGGGCGAAGATGAAAGAAAATGAAAAGCTGGACCTTGCTAGAGAATTGAAAAAAATATGAAATATGAGGGTGAAAGTGATACCAATTGTAGTTGGTGCACTTGGAACACTCCTCAAAAGTTTAGAAAACAACTGGAGGAATTGGAGATCAGAGGAAGAATTGAGACCATCCAGACAACAGCATATTTAAGATTGGCTAGAATACTCAGTAGAGTCCTGGAGACCTGAGGAGACTTGTTGTTGCTGTCATTCAGATTCCAGTGAAAGACCACAAGGTTGGTTAGTTGGTTGTTTGGGTTTTACGGCAAGTCAACCCATTGGGTCATTTTATGCTGAAGATGTTTTTGTTTTATTCATTCTCATGGGTACTCAATTTTTTTCAAACTCATTTTTTCTATTTAATCCATAGATGGGACCCTAACAGGTACTACCACTCTGGAAAGACTACAAGGAGTGAAATAATAATAACAATGATGACTGAGTACTTTATTTAAATAAATAAATAGATGAATAAAATGTTGTTTAGATTATGTCTTTAATGGTAGCCCTGACCTAACCCACCTAGCATTTTTGTTGACATTAGGAAGTTCACTGAGTAGTAGGATAAGGCCTAAGGACCCCCCCCCAAAAAAAAAAGTAGTACAAGAGGTCAGAAGTCGAGTAGAGAAGTAACTCCTAAACACCACTACCACCACCCGCATTCAAGATGATGTGGGTGGCAAATGATACAAAAAACATTTTTACAGATTTGGGGGATTTATGCAAATGGAAAGACAAGGAAAAACAGGTGCTGAAATGAGAAATAGATATAAAAAGGTTTCTGCTGGGAGGATAATCTAATAATTCCTATCCCAAAATAGGAACCCACCCCCCAGGGCTTCTGTTTTTTTCTGTACAGGTTTATTTGGAATAGGGCTATATTTATGGGATTGTGTGGATTAACTTTTTGTGAAAAATACTACTACCTCAGCCTCATAATATTTGTTACGGTTGCATATAAATTTGCCCCAACAAATGTAACTACTATTATGGGACAGAGGCGGTATTTAGTATTTACATTGTTATATTGTTGCAGAAATGATTTAAAAATAGTTAATATTTTTCACCTATTAAATATTTTCATATATATATATATATATATATATATATATATGTGTGTGTGTGTGTGTGAAGAAAGGAAGTGAATCCGACGGTATGTAGTTTATTAAGAAAAATGAAAAAACACAGGTTTAAATGGGAAGTTTATTGGCCACGCTGCAGTGTTTCGATCTATTAATTAGATCATCTTCAGGGCATTTTTTGGTATATGGAAGGTAATAAGAATTTTTTTTATCACAGAATAATGAGAAAAGCGAGTGGTAGTCCTTGTTATTCAGTCTGTTTAAAAAATTTTGAGGTTTGAAAAAAGGGGAGACGGTTTGAAATATGACGTCAAATATTCTTTTTTACTGTGTAAAAAATTAAAATTTTTTGAATACCATTTTATAATAATCATATTAATTCAAAGCTTCAGTAAAGAGTCCGGCAGAGGTGAAGAAGGCTTTTCCATTAGGGACCTCTCTTAATAATTTTTTTCTTTTAAGCGAGGTCCTTTGGAAAGGATTTTTTCATTCATTTTTTCCATTAATTCTTAGCTATATATATATATATGCAAGATTCTATGGATACAGAAATAAACTACAAGTTTTTAGATAAAGAAAAAGATGAAGTTAATATACATGCAAAACATCAGGTCCCTAGAACTTTTAGTTTGGCTGGGATTCTCTCTCTCACTAGCAAAAATATACAAACTTCAAAATAGTAATATGTAAGTATGTGCATGTGTTAGTAAAGTTTAGAAAGAAATCCTTTGTATAATTTCATCAGTTGAGAAAATCAATTGACATTATTTCCTAGCAGTCTTGCGAATTGTAAATGAATTTATTGGGAAAAACAAATTTTGTAATGCAAAAGAAAGAGAAATGTGGTAATTTATATAGAGCACATGTAGACCTAATTAAAGCAAAAATTAAATGCACGTGGGCTCTACATAAATTATCAAATTTCTCTTCCTTGCATTGTAAAATTTGTTTTTTTGCCCTGTTGGTGGGGCGTTAGAATGCACCAACTGCACCTCTGCAGAGGGGTAAGACTCCCCCAATGGGGCCACCTGTTGGCCGTGGGTGGCGACCCGTGATGCTTAAGGATAGAACCCAGGTGGATGAGCAGTTCATGACATGCAATACTCCACTTTAGCCCTATCTTGGGCTAGACAGGGCAATCAATCGGCTGGTCACGTCAAGCCCTAGCACCTATATGATTTTCCCAACCCTATTGCCCTTATGGCAAGCCCCAACCCCTTTTTATCATATGGGTGCTAGAAGGCGGTGGCTGCGGGTCTACATGTCCTGGGAATGACGTTAAACTCTATCTGATGGTGAGGTTCCAGTTTTGGAAGTTTGGGGAATGTGGAGCACCCCTTCATCACCATTGCCCCCTGGTCCACTCTGACCTGGAGTGGTAGTACCTGTTAGGGTCCCATCTATGAGTTAAATAGAAAAATGTATTTATAAAAAAATGTATTATCCATTAATTGATTTATTTCAAAACTTTATCGGCATTAAATGACCCACTGAGGTTGATATGCCGTAAAACAAAACAAACCAAATCATTTGCATTTTGATGAGGCTAGACTGCTAGGGAATAATGTCAAACTGATTTTCTCAACTGACATCTTTCCAGGACCATTGGATTTCATTCCAAACTTGTACATCTTATTTATTATATATAAATATATATAAGTCAATATCAACAATGAGGGCGAGGAAGTCTATCCCCTTTTCACAAGTGCTAGACCAAGGAGATTATTTTAATGTCTGGGGTGGGGTGCCACACCTACCATCGCTCCTTACTTTACCGCACAGATCCCTGTGCTACTCAAACACTGAGTTGGCGAGGGCCGGTATTGAACCATGGACCTTGTGATTCCTAGTCGGATACTCTACCGACTGAGCTAAACTAGTCCTATGTTGAAGAAAATGATTGAAAGTGAAATATATATATATATATATGATGGTAAGGATGAAATTTATTGTTCATATATATATTTCGCTTTTAATCCTTTTCTTCAACATATTGTCAGATTTTTTCACATCCCGCCTAATTCATTATTAATTAATTAATTTTCAAAATTAGGTACGACTCCAATTAAGCACTTATTCTCCAAAAAATTATCGGCAAAAAGCCATTCTAAACAAACCTTGTTTACAATATATATATATATATATATATATATGAAAAAGTGAATGGAAAAGAATCCGACAGTATGAGATAAATATTTTTAGAAAAAATATCATCTGTTTGTTTTTTCTAAAAATATTTATCTCATATTATATATTATATATATATATATATATATATATATATATATATGAATCCAACAATATGTTGAAAGGATAAATAAAGGAAAGAAGAAAATGTTGAATGGATTAAACTAATTTTATCAATTCAACATTTTCTTTCCTTTATTCATTTATCCTTTCAATATATATATATATATATATATATATATATATATATATATGGTAGGACCATTATTATACATAATGTGTGGTATGATATAATTCACTGGTCTGGTTTTGGAGTCTATTTGTAATTTTTCAAAGAAGCTATATTTGAAAATTGCAAATAGAATGATTGGTTTTGGTTGGTTTCTTTGTTTAATGGCATATCAATCTTCATGGATTATTTAATGCTAAAGCCATCCTTGTAGAACAGGAGTGGTACTATTTAA
>CM042154.1:77032336-77074836 GCA_023376005.1 Doryteuthis pealeii | reverse complement strand
ATATATATAGATAGATAGATAGATAGATAGATAATATGGGTGTTATATCTATAAGTAAATAGTGCTGAATATCATGGATATAGCATTTATATCTAAACTAAGGTAGCGTGGACATGGAGTCAAGGACGTCTGTGTGATCTTCAGACCAAGGTCTTAAGATTCCACAAACCTTTAGTAACCATGCATCATTGACTTCATTGTCCACTCTACCGCAACTATATATATATTTAGCTTTTAAAAACCCACCCTATAGGGAGGCAATTAAGCTAGCTCTTGCAGAGTACCCTTCATGGGTGACTTTTGCTGGATTTTGCAATTAATTTTGATTATTCTCAAATTTATTTCCAAGTTATAAAAATTTTTATCATACAAAAAATTTGTTGCAAAAAATCATGTAAAAAAATGGCCAAAAACAATCGCAGTAATTAAAACTTGGGAGTCCAAAATTTCAGGATTGCGGGTCCGGATTTGGCCCAGAATATTTTTAATTTCTTCACGGAGTCAACCCGATTCCAAAATTGTATGATATTTTGGGCTATTATCCATATATTTTACTTGCTATATGTTCTTTTAATTGTGAATTAATATGCAACACATGAAACAGACATAATTCTAAAAGAAAATCTGTTTTAGTCAGTAAAAGCTTGAGGGTAGACAACATTTCTTCTAAAAATATAAAGGAAGTAACATTTTTAACAGTATATACCGAAAATAGGCTATTTTTTTAGCATCTGTTACCAAGTTATATATCATATTTAATAGAAAACGATGACCATATGTGTAGTAGACCAGGTTTTTATTTTGACCCTCCGAATATGTTAAAGTGAACCGGGGTAGAGTTTGATCTTCTCCAATCAAAACCAGAATTACTAATGCCCCTGGAGGAAAAAAAAATTATAAACCTATCTCTCCTAGGTATGAGTTAAATTGTAGGGCAAACTGGGCTCTCCAGTCAAGGAGAAGGTCAACTCTCAATTCAAAACCAGAATTACTAATGTCCCTGCGGTAAAAAAAGCATAAACCGGCATATACTATAGCCTCAGGCAACAGGACAATATTTATTCTGGTTAACATGGATAGGGCTGCAAACACATCAATGATATTGTTACAGTTTCAAGATCAGGGTTTTACAAGGTGGGACTGCTATCCTCAGATACATTTTTTTTTCTTTTAAGTTATCAATTTATAACTGGGGTAAAAGTGGATTCATGCCTTTCCCAAGCACATTTCAAGGAGCTCCAATTATGGTTTTGAATTCAGAGTTGACCTCCTCATAAGATTGGAGAGCCATGTTTGCCCAACAATTTAACTCATAGCTAGGAAAGATAGGTTTATTCTTTTTTCCCCCAGGGGCATTAGTAATTCTGGTTTTGAATTCAGAGTGGACCTTCTCCTAGACTGGAGAGCCCGGTTTGCCCTACAATTTAACTCTAGCTAGGAAAGATAGATTTATTCTTTTTTCCCCCAGGGGCATTAGTAATTCTGGTCTTGAATTCAGAGTTGACCTTCTCCTAAACTGGAGAGCCCGGTTTGCCCTACAATTTAACTCTAGCTAGGAAAGATAGATTTATTCTTTTTTCCCCCAGGGGCATTAGTAATTCTGGTCTTGAATTCAGAGTTGACCTTCTCCTAAACTGGAGAGCCCGGCTTGCCCTACAATTTAACTCCTAGCTAGGAGAGATAGGTCCATGTTCTTTTGTTTTTTTTTTTTTTTTTTTTCTTGTTTTTTTTCTCTATGGGACATTAGTAAACACAAACTGTTTCAGTCGGAAATTGAATTTCACCCACAGATCTTATTAGGCCACCCACACCTCAATCTCCTCCTTCTGTGGATATAATAATAGTTTTTCTAAATTTAAATTGGCAGCAGCAGAATCTTTCTCATTTCCAAAAAACTCTTCCCCCCTAAGAAGGAAGTCTAACAAATTATTTCTGCAGATTTTTGAACATCAAAATAAAGTATCAGTTAAGAATGTTTGTTTGTAATACACACACACACACACACACACACACACACATGTGCATCTCAAGTGTAAAACAACTTTCAAGTGGGTCTGTTTACAAAAGCCACAAAAGCAAAGTTTCACGCTTATTTTCTTATTCTTTAACAGTCAAAACAGTATATAATATATTTAGTGTTCCTATCAGTCTCAGGCTTATTTTTAGAATGTTTCGCATAGAATTAAATAAAGCTTTGTGCCAAATACATACATTGGACTGTTTTCACTGAAGAGTTTATGGGTAAAAGGTATTGCAAAATTTGAATCACTATATATTTATATATATATATGAGGTTGCTATCCAGCGTTGCCAGGTTAGAGGGGAGGGGACAAAAAAACTGTATATTGATTTGTTTAATTTTGAGATTTACAAATGTTGGATATTTTAAGTAGAATTTCAATGCTATTTCTATGTATATTTTAATTTTTAAATATCTTTGAATATAAATCAAATCTTCGTAAGTTTGCACAAAAAGCAGAAACTGGTGATATCTAATCTGTATATATATTTACTTTATATATATATATATATATATATATATATATATATATATAACTTCAGAAATTTTTTAAACAGACTTAATGACAAGGATTACCACTCGCTTTTCTCATTATTCTGTGATAAATAATTTCTTATCTTATGCCCTGAATATGATCTAATTAATAGATTGAAACACTGCAGCATCGGCCAATAAACTCACCACTTAACCCATTTAAACCTGTGTTTTTTCATTTTTCTTGATATATTACATACCGTCGGATTTACTTCCTCTCTTCACATATATATATATATATATATATAGCATTACCAGCTTGTTTGGTAAAATCGTTGGACATTGACAATTTTTCACCTTAATTGGCTCAAATCAAATTTTCTTGGGCATTTCTGATCCAATCTTAAAAATATTTATATGGTTGGAAAGAAAAGAAAATAATCTTTCTAAATAGGTAATATTCATGTGTTTTTATCCCTTGAATTATTTTTTACAGAAAGTTAAAATGATATTTTGCTTCAAACAGCCGAAAACATAAAATATTACCTTTTTTTTTTTTAAGACTAATTTTTACACACTACTTTGTTTTTCAAAATCATAGTGGCTAATCTTTATCAATATTCTTGAAATTTTACACTCAATTATAAGACACCTGGAAGTACAAAGAGGACCTGTTTTTTTTGGGGGGGGGTTTTAAGGCCCCGTGAAAGCAAAAATACAATAGAACAAAGTTGAAAGCGATTTCTTCAAAAAAATATAAGGGAATCAAAAAAAAAAAAAAAAAAAAAAAGCACTATAGCAGTAATAGAAGACAGTCTCAGAATTATTTTCATATATAATGTGTGAAATAAAAACGATGCTACATTGTCAGAGATTTTGCTCAAAGTTATAATTTTGAAAAGGGAAACTGTCAAATTTACTTGATTTTCAAATGTAAATACAATTTGTGAACAGGTATTGTAATTCTGGCCTTATCGGCTTAAAAAAGTAATTACTAGCATATATTTCGGGTCCAATTTTTTAAATATTTATATGGTTGGAAATAAAATAAAATAATTTTTCTAAATATGTAATTTGTATGTGTTTTTATGCATTGAATTATTTTTTACAGGGAGTTAAAACGGTATTTTGTCTTTGAACGGACGAAAATGCGTTATACAAATGTTTTTCATAGATGAATTTTCCGTGTTCCTTTTTTTGTAAAATCCAAGTGGTTAATTTTTATCAATATTCTTGAAATTTTACATTTAATTAGGAGACACTTTTAACTACTAGCAGAAACTTGTTTTTTTTTCTTTTCTGACCTGTGGAAGCCGAACCACAACAGACCAAAGTTGACGGAGATATCTTCAAAAAATATAAGATAAGCCAAAAAAAGAAAAAAAAAAAGCACTATATAATTAATAGAAAGTCTCAGAATTATTTCCATAAATAATGTGTGAAATTTTAATCAGGGTTTTTGTCAATCTTTCAATTTTGGAAGAAAAAAATATCTTACGTAAACAAACCTGCACAGGACAGGCTGTATTAAATAAAATTATATAAAGAGTTATTCTATTTCTTGTATGTAATACAACATAGCAGGTATTTAAAAAGGTGTTTTTAAGTCCAAAGTGATGTTATCTATATAAATTAATACTATATGTGTGTATATATACTGTATTAAGATGAAAATGTTTAATAATCTTGTTCCCCAAATAATAGGTCCAGTATGGAGATACATAAAATGTGAGTCCATTATCAGAAAGAACATACAATTTTACGTAATAATGCAAAGTTTTATCAAAATTGCTCTAAAAATAAAGAAATGGTGAAGAAATTACTAAATTTCTTGTTTTGAATTGGTCTGTGATTTGACATTTTTTTTTAACAAAATCATGTCCACTTTTGTACCCCCAATTTCAGGGCTTTAAATTCTCATAACTTTTGAACCACTGAGGATATTTGCATAACTCAAACAGTTTTGAATTCCATTTACACAGCTCTATTTAACTAATATGATTAAATAACAATAACCTCAAATTAAAAAATCAACTGGGAATACTAATATATATATATATATATACACGCACACACATATATATTTAAAACTAAAAATATAGATGTTAATTTTGAAAATTTCATAAATTCTTAAAAACGTTTTTTCCTTTTCACAAATTTTTAAAAAAATTTTTTTTAAAAACACAATAGTGATGTAAGTCTGATTTTAAAATAGAACACTAAGAATTTTTAAATCTTTTTTAATTTGTATTTTTCATTTGAAAATATTTTTCATATGAAGAATTAAACTCAGGGATGAATATGTAGTGTGGATATTTCATAGCTCCTTCGAGGTCTTCTTTGTTGGACTGAGAACTTTTCAGTAACTGATTATGGTAACATAAAGCTTTTGATTTTTTTTAACTGAAAGCAAAAGAATTTAAACTGCATTACTTAATTTATCTGTCTGTCTGTCTGTCTGTCTATCTCTTTCTCTCACTATCTTTTTTTCTTTGCTCTATCTCTATTTTCTTCATCTACACATGAGTTTTCTCCCTTTTCTGTGTTCACTTTTTCTAGTGTCATATCCAGGACAGACCTTTTTTTCTTGGTGGTGGGGGTGGTCTTCTGCAGAGGATATAGTCAGTATATTCTAAGCCCTGTTGACAGGGCTTCGTTATGTTCGAATTTCAACCTTATAAAATTATTACTTATATCATTACGTATAGGTCAACATTTGCTTAATAATTAGCAGCCTTCAAAATTTGACCTTTATAGTACCTGGAGGCGTGTAGTGAAATGGACTCATCTATGCGAGTTCTAATCCTGGACGAAGCTGTTTACATTTCACATTGCACTAATACCCTTGGGAAAGGTATGAATCCAACTATTCTCCCTCCAGCTATGAGTAAATAGAAGGGTGAACTGGGCTCTTTAACCGTGGGGAGGTAATCAGTCTAGGAGAAGAAAAACTCTGAAAAAACCTGTTAAACTCTGCTTAATAAATTGACCTTGTGTCACATCCTGCTCGTGTGGAGGGGTTGGTAAATATGTTTAATATGTTAAATCATTGCTTGATCAATATCTGTTGTACACATTTGAATTCTTTATAAATCCTGGCCTTAAAACTAAATTTAACAATTTCTATATAAACAATGTTTATTTCAAATTAACTGAAAGGGATATCTTACCAAATTCCAGGCAAGAATTAGTGGTTTGTAGGTTATTAGTTATACTTGGAGAATCATTACCAGACTGGTTGATGATTCTAGCAGATCTGTCAAAATTTGACCAGATCTCAGATTGAGAATTAAGAAACCAAATCAAAATAATGTTTTGAACATGTGTTTTATTTCTGAAAAAAAAAAAAGCGGGGGGGGGGAATGCAAGGAGAAGAACTTTACTTATAATTCACACATACACACAAAAAAAATGAAAAGAAAAAAAAGAAAAAAAAACAATATTAGAGACAGATGTCAGATATGAAAATTACAAAGTGGTTCAACCTGAATATCTTAGAGCTTAACTCTTAGAAAATTAAGTTTGGTGTAAGATAGGTCTTGAGAAAACAATTTTACACCATCAGTATTTTTTGTTTTTTGTTTTTTCCCCTAAGTCACATTACCTTTCACTCAAATTACTTGAAACTTCCTTAACCCAATTAGGAAATGGGAGATTAACCTTTCAGAATTAATACAGAATGATTACCATATGCATCATCTTGTTTCAAATATCTTAGAAATGTATTTTCTAAAAATGGTAATTCCATACTTTTTCAAAGACTCAATACCACAGAGAAAACCAATAGGTTTCTCTTTCAAGTAAAAAGTCTGCAGTGGCCTATTGTTGGTATCAGCTAAACAGCAAGGAAGTCTATGCCATTTTTGCTTGGACTAGACCAGGGAGATTGTTTTGCAGAGGTGGAGTGCCATACCTAACATCAGCTCCTAGACTTTTTCAAAGACTCAATACCACAGAGAAAAACAATAGAATTCTCTTTCAAGTAAAAAGTCTGCAGTGGCCTATTGTTAGTATCAGCTAAACAGCAAAGAAGTCTATGCCCTTTTTGCTTAGACTAGACCAGGGAGGTTGTTTTGCTGAGGTGGAGTACCATACCTAACCTAACATCAGCTCCCAGACTTTTTCAAAGACTCAATACCACAGAGAAAAACAATAGGTTTCTCTTTCAAGTAAAAAATCTGCAGTGGCCTATTGTTGGTATCAGCTAAACAGCAAAGAAGTCTATGCCCCTTTTGCTTGGACTAGATCAGGGAGATTGTTTTGCAGAGGTGGAGTGCCATACCTAACATCAGCTGCCAGAGACTTTACCCAAACTGTGCTACTCATGCACTGAGTTGGAATCTGGAACCTTGTGATTTCTAGGTGAATGCTCAACTGACTGAGGGAGTCTATGCCCTTTTTGAAAAAACTTGAAAGTTTGACAAAAAATCCTGATGGTTGACCATCATCCAAATATCACACATTATATATCAAAATAATTTTGAGACTATCTTCTATTAAGGATATGGTTGTTTCCCCAGATCATAAATAAAAACCCTACAATCTATTAAGAAACTTTAGTTGGGACCCATAAATACTTATTCAAAGCAAATATATGAGTCCTAGGACGCACTAAATCAAAAAGCTATCAGTATCACTGTAATGTTACATACAACACACCAACCACACTTTATATATGTATAGATAGTTAGATACAAGAAATGGAAGAGAAAGTAACATAAATGTTATTGAAAAACTGTCTCAAGCGGAAACTACAAACAGATCTGCAAAAAGAACCAGTTAATCCTCCTATAAAAGTTGAATGCTACAAACTGGCCTAATTCATTGAGTTATTATGTTACAGTGTGACCCACAGCCCAAAGGAAACAATGGAAAGTAAGTAATAAAAAAAAAGTCTTAAATGTTTACAAACACTTTAAAAGGGTGGAGTAGTTACAGTTCTTTCTTTCTTTTTTTTTGAAATTTTGAAATTTTATTTTCTGGTGACACAAGACGAAAAGGGGGAAGAAAAGTGATCAGTAAAAAAAGAAATTTTTTTTTTTTTTTATTTAAAAAAAAAATCCCTGTCAGCTGAAGTATCCACCATGACATTCTAATAAATATCCAACTGTGTTAAAATATGAATTAAAAACTCCAAGGTTTATGGCTTTATCCAATGTATTGTATTCACAATGTGAATTTTGTTGGCTGGTTGGTTGGTCGGTTTTACAGCATGTCAACCCTTCTTAAATAGTAATAAAGAATGGGTTCTTTAACTTTTAACATCCTATACTGCCTCATTCCACCCAGTCGGAAGACTTTGTTTAAATGTAATATTAAACATATTTAGCAGTCTTTGATTTATGGGAAATAACAGGTAACTTTAAATGAAAAAGCCATTTTTAGACATTTTTTGATAAATCCTTAGAGGAATGGGGCTCTGGACTTAGAAAATTCTCAACAGGATGTTAAGAGTTAACCTTGGTTGAGCAACCAATCTAGGTTGAAGGAAAATTGTAAATTCAAACCAGCTTTACTCCACTTAAAAATTGACCTTGTGTCACTTAGGGATTTATGCCTTTTCCCAAGGTCATTAGCATAAAGTGAAACACATCAGCCACAGCCAGGATTTGAAACTGGGTCACCAATTTTTACCTGCAATATTAATTTTCCAAAGCCCAAGCAATCAGCTTGCATAACACAATTGACCTCTGTCAATTCTATTCTGGAGTAATCTTTTTTTTTCTTATCTTTCTTTTTTTGGATTTTATGGCATGTCAACCCTTGTTGGGTTATTTTATGCTGAAGACATTTTGTTTTATTCATTCTTGATGGGTACTCAATTTTTTTAAACACATTTTTTTAAAATTCATTTTTACTATCTAACCTATAGATGGGTACCTAACATGTACTACCACTCTGGGTCAGAGTGGACGTGGGAGCAATGGTGATGAAAGTGTGCTCCACATTCCCCAGACCTCCAGAACTGGAATCTCACCATCAGATAGAGTTTAATGTCATACCCAGGACATAAAATCCCTCAGCCACCACTTTCTAGCACCCATGTGATTAAAAAAAAAGAGTTGGGGCTTGCCATGATGGTAATAGGGTCGGGACAACCATATAGGTGCTAGGACGACGTAACCAGCTGATTGATCAGTGGGTGCCTCTCCGACGACCAGTCTAGCCAATGTAAGAGCCTAAGTGGAGTGTTGCATATCATAGACTGCTCAGCCACCAGGGTTCCATACTTAAGTATCACGGGTTGCTATCCATGGCCAACAGGTGGTGGTGGTGGGGTCTTATCCCTCTGCAGAGGTGCAGTCAGTGTATGTTAAAGCCCTAACTGACAGGGCTGTGTGAATTTTGAACCAGTCACTCAGTAATATTGTAGTCAGTCAGTATACTGTTGGTTTGAACAACAGTAACTGGCTAAGCACAACTGAAGCAGTGACCAAGACAGTTGGTATTTATGGAAATCAAATATAGTCCATTGATGTATTTGGGTGATTCCATTCCTCGAGTCCTGATTGGCTGCTTGGTTTCTATGATGTTGTGGGGCTTCATTAATACCCTGACATTCTGGAGTAGAATAGCAGCAAGATAGATTTGTATTCAGTTACGACAACTTGTTGCATTGTCTTACCAATACAACGGTAATTGGAACTTAGTTTGATTATTCTACAAGTAGAAGCCAAAACTAAAAGATAAAAAGACTTTTGCATGATCATTGAACTTTATGTCAGCCAAAATTCTGATCAAATGTCATCAATAAGGTTCTAACTTGACTGGGGAAGAAGGAGGTACTAGTAATATGATGGTTATCTTCATAAAAAGAGGACTCGGCTACTAGAGTTCAAATTCTGAACAAAGCTGTTTGCTTTTCACATCTTATTATAATGGAGATTGTATGTTTTTCTGTCTGTAACCGAAACTAAATCACTACTCGTCACAATTCCCTTAGTTATCTATGTCACATTCTCCATGATTCTATTTCTATTTAAACCGCAATTAATAATAAAACTGTTTGACATTATTAATACTGTTGGCCTTACCTAAATACTAATAACATGCAATTGTATTTATATATACAACAAAATACCAGTTTTCAGTGTAAACGTAAAGCTAATTTGCATATTGATATTAAAAAAACTGATTTTAATAAAAATGTGCTTGGTATTATTGATTTCTAATTGTTTGGTTTTATCTTAATGAATATGAGTAAAAATCTCTTCAATAAATCCTAAAAGAAATTCATTAACAAGAAGAAATAACTGTAATTTTATTCTTTACTTCCTATTTTAACTAAATAGTTAAATTAGGAAAATTGAGCATTGAAAAACGGAAGTGATGAAAGAGTAAGTTTCAGTTGTTCTATTTTCCGATTATACCCTCTCCGTTTCAAATCTTTTTATTTGAATTCTTAATTTGTTTCATTAGCCTTTCTGATTTAATCTAATATTTTATTACATTTTAACTTAAATACTTGCACCCGGAGGGTGCATATATTTGCTAGTACCACTAAATATTCTTGGGAAATGTATGAATGCAAATATTCTCTCTCCAGCTATGGGCTAATAGTAGGGCAGACTGGGTTCTTCAAACTTGGTCAGGCATCCAGTCTAGGAGAAGGAAAACTCTGAATTCAAACCAGTTGTACTTAATTAGGGAAAAGGACTGTTATAGTAAACAGTGAAAACTATAAAATGAAAATTTTAAAATTCTATTTTACCCACCCCTTTTAGGAGGTGTGGACTCAGCTACCAGGATTGTTTACATTCCACATATCGCTAATACTCTTGGGAAAGGTATGAATCCAACTATTCTCCCTCCAGCTATGGGTAAATAGTAGGGTAGATTGGGCTTTTTAACCTTGGTATGGCAATTGGTCTAGGAGTAGAAAAACTCTGAATTTAAACCTGTTGTACTCTGGTTAAAAAAAAATTGACATTGTGTCACATCCTGCTCATGGCAGATGGGTAGGGTAAATATATATGCATACGTTTTAAGTAGATATGGAGATAAAATGGTACACTAGCAAGTATATATGTAGATGCTAGTATGTAAATATATTTACCAACCCCTCCACACGTGTAGGGTGTGATGCCAGGTCAATTTCTTAAGTGGAGTTTAATAGGTTTGAATTTAGAGTTTTTTCGCCTCCTAGACTGATTGCCTAGCTAAGGTTAAAGAGCCCAGTCTGCCCTACTATTTACTCATAACTGGAAGGAGAACTCTTCGATGCATACGTTTCCTTAGAGTATTAGAATTATGTAAAATGCAAACAACCTCTTCCAAGATTTGAACTTAGGTTGCTTTTTTTTTTTTATGATGATAACCATTACACAACACACGCCTCCATAGATACTGGTGTGTATATGGTTGAAGAACACTACAGTTTGCATGTTGTTGTTTTGTTTTGTTTTTTCACCTTGGCACGAACTGACAATTCAAACCAGTTGTAGACCTGGAGAGGAAGAGGCTATTCCTGCCCAAGACAAGCTACATGAGTAGCGCTCCCACCACCAAAACCAGGTTATGGAACCAATGTGTGTGAGAGAGAGAGAAAGAATGAGAGAGAGAGAGAGGTTATGGAACCAGTGTGAGAGAGAGAGAGAGTAAGAGAAAGAGAGAGAGATTATGGAACCAGTGAGAGAGTGAGTGAGAGAGAGAGTGATTTTGTTTCATAGGTTTGCACTGATTGTTAACAGCTAAAGAACAGTTTGTTGGTAGGACTTGTGTTTTATTTGTGATTACAAAATATTCTGATAGGTTATGTTCCACTAATTTAAATTGGTAAATTCTTTAACCTCTCGAACCCACTAGTACAGCCATTCTAAGCTGAGCACTATTTTACTATACACCATAAGCCCAATATTTCAGGATCTATTCGATCTATCATGTCAAATCATCCAGAGAAAAAAAGTAAAATTGTCACCCACCCCCTTCAATTTTTCCTGGTGTGGACTATGTTAACATTAGACAATCCAAAAAATTTGAGCTTCCAATTCCAAAAATTGGTCGAGATATGTTGATTTTTAGCTCTCCAAATTTGGTGGGGTTGGCGAAAAATGGCAACTTTTTGTAATCTATTTTTGTCTGTAAAATGAGTTCTAGAGCTTCCCTACTACTAAGAATTGGTTTATAAAAGCATTTTTGCCCATGAAATTTTGAGGGTTAGCTAACTTTATCATAGTCCACACTGGACAAAATTTCAGAAAAATTGAAGTGGGTGGATGACATGGCCTGGATGATTTGACATGGAATTACCCATTTATATATTAATACACTTGTTTCTTAATCTTCCAACCGTTATCATCTTGCAACACCCTCTGGTTAAAAATGAGACCGTCCAAATCATCCAAGATGGAATGCAAAAAATATAAATCCTGATTATCTGGTGCTGCTTAATCACCAAATTTTTATTTCTTAAATAATGAACTATTCCACTTTTATCATAAAGAAAGAAAGGAAAGAAATAGGACATGTTACACAGAAAAAAACATAATAAGAAGAAAAGTGAGATGGGGAAAGATAGAGAGAGGGGGACAATAACGCTAATCTATTTCAATCGAACATAATGAAAGAAGGAAAAAAGAGTGAGAGAGAGGGAGAGTTAAATCAAGATTATTATACTTTTTACATATTGAACTATTTTGCAATAACTATCAAGTAAACATATCAAATGTTGTAATAATTAAATTATCATACTGTGGTATATCCACAGGCCCTGCTAGTTTAATGATAATCCTTTACTTGCACAGTTATATGGTTTCAAGAAACTAATAATAATAATAATAATAATAATAATAATAATAATAATAATAGGTAAATAATTAAAGCTTCAATTAACTATTCTTAATACAAATAATTTTCACAGTTATATTGTATCAAGTATTTTTCTATCTAATACAAATATTGTAATGGTGTAATAGTTATTGTAGAAAATGGATACTGCGATCTGAGTTCAAATCCTGGACAAAACTGGTAGCATTTCACATCTTATTATAATGGAGATTGTGTGTTTTTCTGTCTGTAACCGAAACTATATTACTAATCGAGTCACAATTAACATAGTTATTTACATCACATTCTCCATGATTTTATTTATATTTAAATTTGAATTATTAATAAAATTGCTTCACCTTTTTATTAGTGTTGTCCATATCTACATACAAATAACATGCAATTGTATTTATATATACAAAAAATAGAATGGGAAGGCTAATTTGCATATTGATATTAAAAATGTGATTTTATTAAATGTGTGCTCAGTATTATTGATTTCTAATTGTTTGGTTTTATTTTAATGAATATAACCAAAAATCTCTTCAATGAATCTTAAATGAAATCAATTAACAAGAAAAAATAACTGTCATTTTATTCTTTATTTCCTAATTTAACTAAATAGTTAAATAAGTAAAATTCAGCAATCAAAGACGGGAGTGATGGAAGAGTAAGTTTCATTTCTATTTTTCTATTATACCTTCACTCTGTTACATATCTTTTTTATCTGCCTTCTTATTAGACTTTCTAATTTAATACGATATTTCATTACATTAAAACTTAAATACTTGCACCCGGAGGGTGCATATATTTGCTAGTAGTTCTAATATCCTTAGGAAAGGTATGAATCCAACTATTTTCTCTCCATCAATGAGTAAATAGTAAGGCAGAATGTGTTCTTTAACCTCAGTATGTGAACCAGTCTAGGAGAAGGAAAACTCTGAATTCAAACCTGTTAAACTCCACTTAAAAATAAACTTTGTGTCACACTGTTCATGCAGAGTGGTTGGTAAATATATAATACAAATAATATTTTGACTCATAGATGCGGCCTTAACAGGTACTACCACTCTGAGGTCAGAGTGGACCTTAGGAGTAAAGACAATGAAGGACTACTCCACACTCTCCTGGGCTCCAAAATTGGACTCTCACGATCAGACAGGTTAGAATCATATCTAGGACACACTATTTTGGGGGCTTGGTGTGTGTGTGTGTGGGGGGGTATTACCCCTCTGCAGAGGATACATTCAATGTATTTTAAGCTCCAACAACCAGATACAATGGCTAAAATGCTCATATTTAAAAAAAAAAAGAAAAAAAGATGAGAAAACTTTATTCAAATATCAAAAGCAGCAATTTAGAAATATCTTATTATAATGGAGAATGTGTGTTTGTATATCTGTAACCAAAACTACATTACTTCTCAAGTCACAATTCCTTTAGTTATTTACGTCATATTCCCCATGATTTTATTTTTATTTAAACCTCAATTATTAATAAAATTGTTTTATATTATTAATACTGTTGGGCTTATCTACATACTAATAACATGCAATTGTTTTTATATATACAACAAAATAGCAGTTTACTGTGTGAATGGGAAGGCTTATTTGCATATTGATATTAAAAATTTGATTTTAATAAATATGTGGTTAGTATTATTGATTTCTAATTGTTTGGTTTTCTCTTAATGAATATGAACAAAAATCTCGGGGATAAATCTTAAAAGAAATCCATTAATAAGAAGAAATAACTGTAATTTTATTCTTTACTTCCTATTTTAACTAAATAGTTAAATTAGGACAATTTAGCAAGATGGGAGTGATGGAAGAGTAAGTTTCAGTTGTTGTATTCTTTGATTATACCCTCCTCTGTTTCAAATTTTTTATCTGCGTTCTTATTTAGTTTCATTAGCCTTTCTAATTTGATATATTTTATTATATTAAAACTTAAATACTTGCACCCAGAGGTTGCATATGTTTGCTAGTACATCTAAATATTTATTGTTTTGTTTTGTTTGTTGAGAAATGAAGAATTTCATGAATGTTTAATTTTGAAATGAAACATAACACAACAACAAACATAAAAAAAACAATAATTCATAACCATGAGAAAGAGAAAGAAGGCTTGTTCATAGTTAAACTTATGAATTATTTGATGCCATGGCCATCCTTGTAGAAGAATAGTAGTGGTATTATTTAACCCATTGCTGGGGAGATGAAAGGATTCATACCTTTCCCAAGGGTATTAGTCCGAAAATAGACATAATAGGGCTACTAGAGTTTGAACTCGTTTCCTACGATGTTGCAGTCCAGCATGTTTTGCCATTATGTCATGGTGACCCTCCTGTAAGAGGTGATGAAAATAATTATAAAACTTCATAAGACAACTAAATAATCCTTCCCAATATTATTAATTGATTAATTTTAATGGCATGCCAACTCATCTAGGGTTATCTATGCATAGAGTTTAGGGAATCATGTTCACTGTAGGCTCATATTTACATTTTTTATGTAGGTGTTTCTTGAGAGTTTTTTGCAGGTACTACCACTCCAGATTAGAGTGGACCTGAGAGTAATGTTAGTGAAGGGGAACTCCACAATCCCCAGAGCTCCAGAATTGGAGCCTTAACATTAAATGCAGGATACTTCTCTCTCTCTTTTTCTTTGTGGGTGGGTCTTATTCCATAGCAGAGGATACAGTCAGTGTATTCTAAGCCCTGCCAACATGGGCCTGGGAGTAATAGCAATGAAGGGGTGCTCCACACTCCCCAGAGCTTCAGAAGTGGAGCCCACCATCAGATGCAGGACCCCCCCTTTTTTGGTGGGTGGATCTTATCCCTCTGCAGAGGATACAGTCATGATATTCTAAGCCCTGCCAACATGGGCCTGGGAGTAATGGCAATGAAGGGGTGCTCCATACTCCCCAGAGCTCCAGAAGTGGAGCCTCACTATCAGATGCAGGACACCCCAGCAGAGTATACAGTCAGCATATTCTAAGCCCTGCCAAAATGGGCAATTAACCAGATTAAAGGAGCAATAATAAACACGGTTTCATTTTCACGAGAAAATATACACCTCCAGATTTCATGTTATATATAAACAATTTTAATAATAGAATCAAAGCCAACATGTTTTTATTCCTGAGAGGGGTGGGTGGGAAGATGCTATGTATCAATTTGAAGTCATATTGACATTTTTAACATATCAATGTTTGGTCATTTCCTATAAGTCTAACATTATTTATTGATCTACTAGAAAAAAAGAAGACAGGGTTGGGTTTAGGGTTAGTTTAATGGGAAAATAAATAAATAATTTATCAGTCAAGAGTGGTTCCCCTTTGTTTATGTTAGACTTATAGGAAATAACCAAATGTTTTATTTGCAGTTTAGCTTCTTTCTTTGTCTGTTTTTTTTTTTTTTTTTTTTTTTTTTTTTGGTTCGTTATTTGTGAAAGATCTAAAAGATCCATGTCACAGATTATTATGGAAATAGCTGGCTGTCCAGTCCGATAGATGGCATTGGATAGGAGAAGGCAAAGGAAAGAAATGGCGGCATCAGATAGAAGAAGGCAAAGGAAGAAGCGGATATGGCAAAGTAATGAATAAATAAATAATAAAGCAATGAAGAGAGAAATGTTTGGCTTGTCTGTGGATCTATGGAATGTCTACGGGGTTTTGCAACTGAAGAATGAGAACCAGAAAGAAAAATCATCAAAAACGCCCTTTACCTTGTGCGAGATAGGGGAGGGCGACAAGACCTAAGGAAACTTTATAGTGTGTAAATTCAGTTAGTGCTAGTCTTTACCCTAACTCTTCCTGACACCTTACTCTCCCCTTAGGCATTCTTGTATTTATTCTTGCTGGTCCAATGACCAGCAAAATCAGACAACCTTGACAGCAATGCAAAATACGCTTGCCTAGCCATTATGTCAACAAGGACAGTCAAGGGTAGCTTGAAATAAGAGCTGAGCCCTGAGGTTGTTGTGGGTGTTGAGGGAGCGGATTAGGTCACCAGGTCCAAACTCTCCATCTTCATCATCAAGATCATCATCATTCTCTACATCCACTCACCTGAAATTGATACAAACAGATTGCTTTCAGCAGCCTCAGATAGTGGAGAAACCAGATCTACAGGTACACTAGAGATTTATTCATTTTTATTTTTTATTTATCTTTTTTATTTTTTTGAGTAGGCGAGATGGCAAAGGCACCAACTGACATTGGTGTAAATATCAAAGTGAAGGTTTATATGAATAAGAGGGATTTTCATTACGAATGTCACTTGAAAAGGAATACTAAGACCAACAGTACCATTGCTTTATAACTAATGTATGCACTTGTGGTGTAATGGTTATAGTCGTGGGAATTGGACACGGTGACCCGAGTTCTAATTCTGGATGTGGCTGTTTGTATTTCATATAGCATCAATAGCCTTGGGAAAGGTATGAATCCAACTAGTCTTCCTCCACCTATGGGTAAATAGAAGAACAGACTCTATTGTATACTAGTTAGTGCATATGTGGATACATTTGCATAAAGATATATATATATATATATATATATATATATATATATATATATATAATCTAAAAAGCAGTACAAGTACATTTGCATAAAGATATATATATATATATATATATATAAATCTAAAAAAGCAGTACAAGTATAATAGATGGTCAGCTGACTACTAAAATATTATGCTGTACAATAAATATGATTTAGGGGGCACTCATAGTGTAATGGTTATCATTGTAGAAATAAACACGGCAACACAAGTTCAAATCCTGAACAGGGCTGGTTGCATTTCACATATTGCTAAGTTTGTGTTTTACGGCATAAATTTTCTATTTAATCTATAGATGGGACCCTAACAGGTACTACCACTCCAGGACAAAGTGGACCACATATAAATGTGTTTTACATAATGAATAGGCATGGACTATCATTTTTGTAATGAAGTGTAGTTAGATTTAAATTTTAAAAAATGGTTAATGAAAAATCACACAAAGTAACTTCATAGGGATTTATTGGCAGCAGCCTTCACTGTGATTGGCTAAAAAAATCATGTGGTCAGATGAACCCTGGGTAAAGTTACATAGAGTTAACTTAGAATCATACCATAGGGGTGAGACGTATTTTGTGTCTGCTTAACTGGTTTCTCCCATGCGTTTGCTTAATTTCCCTATCATTAACACTGTTAGTTTTGGGCATAATTCGATTCGTTTTAATGCAATTAATTCTTGGAATACTGTTCAGTCGTTATTTTTTGATAAAGAAAAGATGAAGCTTGTTTCAGTTAATTATTTTGTCCTTAAAACACTTTTGAAAAATCATTTTATTGCCTCTTATAAACAACAGATTTGCATTTAGATTCTCACACGGCTAATTTGTCTCATGATATATATGTATATGTTTACGTTGTGTGTTTCATGTATTGTTTCCTGTGAGCGTCCAAGGGTGGTCACGTCCATGGGATTAGCTTCACGCTATTAGGCATGGCCTCCCTTCAATAGTAGTTTAAACCAATAAAGTTTTTCTTTTACTTATATTTTTTAAAATAATTTGTACTACTATTGATTAATAAATTTCTTATTTCTTATTTCTTACTCTTTACCTACCAAATTTCAGTTAGAATCTCTACTAACCAGGCCATCAGCACAACCCACTTTAAGAAAGGAAATTTTTATTGATGTAAGTACATACATATATAAAGACTGTTAGAGTTCTGTTTTGTTTAATTTAAAGTGTATTGATAAATTGGTAGAAATAATTTTCATTAACTTCATGTATATTAATAAATACTGGTGGTTGCTAGGGCTTGACATGACCAGCCGATTAAGCAGGCAGTCCATCTAGCCTAAGTAAGGACTCAAGTGAAGTGTTGCAAGTCACTTAGTACCCAGGTCAGAGACTGCTCAGCCAACACAATTTGGGAGCCCTTACCCCTCTGTAGGGATGCAGTCAGCAAATTATACATCCCCAGCTAACAAGGCAGCATCAATCATCAAAGGCTTAAATGCGTTTGTTTATAAGGAGAGAATAGGGCCGACTTAGCTCAGTCAGTAGGGCATCCGACTTGGAACCACAAGGTTCTGAGTTCAATACTGGCCCTCCCCAATTCAGCTTATAAGTAGCACAGGAATCTGTGTGGTAAAGTGAGGAGCATCAGATGCCTAAACAATCTCCTTAGTCTAGAGCGCTAGTGAAAAGGGGATAGGCTCCCTCGCTGTCAGGCTGATACCAACTTTAGGCCACCCCTCACCAACTTAGCATACGAGTAGCACAGGGATCTGTGTAGGTAAAGTGGGGTGCTGATGGTAGGTGTGGTGCTCCGCCTCAGACACCAAAACAATCTCCTTGGTCTAGAGCGCTAGTGAAAAGGAGATAGACTCCCTCGCTGTCAGGCTGATACCAACTTTAGGCCACCCTGACAACTTTACTTTTACTTTATAAGGAGAGAAACATGTGTAGCATGATTCTCATGACTTTGTTCTGGATAACAAGGGGGGGGAGATGAGTAAACAGGAAGTTGAGACAGTTTAAAAAATGTCATCAACACATTTGTTAACACATCTTAAATTGGTAACATTTTTATTTTGCATATCATTTGTCATTTTAAAACCTACTTGGAGGAAGTTCTGTGGTGTAGTGGTTAACATGCCAGATGTTGATTGGTTGGGTTTTATGGCATGTCAACCCTTGTTGGGTTATTTCATGCTGAAGACATTTTAACATTCTTGTTGGGTATTCATTATTTTAAACACATTTTCGTTATTAATCTTTGTTATTTTTGCACAAAAAGCAAGCTCTGGAGATAGTGAATGTGTATATAAATTTACTTTGTCATTAATTGTTTTATTTTCGTAGTTTCCTCTGGACATACATACATACACACTGTTTGCCCTTTACATATGTACTAGAAGTGACTACCCAGCTTTGCCAAAGTAGAGGGCAAAAACCCTGGTTTATTGTTTTGTTTAATTTTGAGATTTTGAAATGCTGGACATTTTAAGTAGAATTTCAATGCTATTTCTATGTAGGTAAAATTTTGAAATATCTTTGAATATAAATCAAATCTTCATAACTTTTGCACAAAAAGCAAGGACCAGTGATATTTAATGTGTATATATATTTACTTTGTTGTTAATTGTTTTATTTTTATCATTTCCTCTGGACATACATACATACATATATATATACATACACATCAACTGCCCTTTATATATGAATAGATGGATATATATATATCTACCAACCCCTCTGCATGAACAGGATGCAACACAAGGTCAATTTTTAAGTGGAGTTTAACAGGTTTGAATTCAGAGTTTTCTTTCTCCTAGACTGGTTACCTAACCAAAGTTAAAGAGTCCAGTCTACCCTACTATTTACGCATAACTGGAGGGGGAATATATGGATTCATACCTTTCTCACTATGTGAAACGCAAACAGCCTTGTCCAGGATTTGAACTCCGGTCAACAAGTCCATTTCCTATGACTAACCATTACACCACTCACCTCTATATAGAATATAAATAGATTATTCATTATGGTGACCCCCACTTCCAGTTTATTTTTTTTATTTATCTGTATTGATATTGAATTTTATTTTTTAAAGATTTAAACAGATTTTTTAAAGAAATTTTATTATATTTCACAAGTGCTACAACTGGTCCTTAATATTGAGGTTGTCTAAAATCAACTAAAATTCCATTTTTATTGAGATATTAATCAGATCTAGATTAATGAACTTCCCCAGTTAATTCTCAATTTAATTCACACCAGGTTTTTCTTTCTTTTTTTCTTTCTTTTTTTTTCTTTTTTGCAACACATAATTTTAAGTGAATCCTTAATTGAGAAGTACCTGAAAATCAAGGTAGATAAAAACTTGTTAGACAGGAAAGAGATGATATAACACAAGAGCATAAAGTTGTTTCAGTCTACAAAATAATTAAAAGCAAACATTGAATATTATTGTTGTTTCATCTTTGGCTATTTCCTTGTTGAACAAAGAAGCTTAGTGTATCAAATGATATAGAATAAAGTATATATCAGCTGTTAAGGAGAGGTAGGAAATGGTCTAGACAGAAAGAGAGCGAGAGAGAGAGAGAGAGAGAGAGAGAGAGAGAGAGAGAGTGAGCTAAAATGGCCTACATCATGTTAGATCATTAAGTAAGCAGTACCGTAGTTTCGGTTACAGACAAACAGACACCGAATCTCCATTATAATAAGACAAGTTTATATGATGATATTTTGTTTCTAAAAAAATTTTCTCATAAAATTCTATACGTTAGATAAGTTTAAATATATATTAGAATAAAACAAACCATATATAAATACTGGACATATATTTATTAAAACTTGTTTTAAAAAGTACAGTAGACAATCCTTTGTTGCGTACTACTACTACTACAAAACATATACATATAATAGAGTGTTCACTTTATTTAATGTAGTAATAATATTGACTATAAATTGAATGCTCATTGATAAAGTTACATAATTCCTGAAATTACTGTGACATAGTTTCGGTTACAGACAAACAGACACCAAATCTCCATTTTGATAAGATGTGGAGATTTTTTTTGTTGACCTTACTAATAGCATGACCCATAAAATATAGTGTTGGAAAGTTTCTTAATTATAAAGAAAGAATCTAATGATTAAAATAAAACAACTTTAAGCACTGATGCCATCTGCATACTGATATCTCTGGGGATAAATGATCTGGTTACTTATATTGCCAACTCCTAATTAATTCCAAGGTTTCCAACGGCCCGGAAAAATGGAAACAAATGTTATAAAAGAGTTCTAGAAAAACAGGAGGAGGAGGAGGTTTTAAAGAAAATGAAAAAGAAAAGAAAAAAAAAAAAGCAGGGTCTGAATTTAGCAAATAAAATAAATAGTATGTTGATAGAAGCGAAGACCAAAAGAAGCTAATAATTCACAATTGAAAGAATCGCATAGAAAAAAAAAGTATTTGAAAACCAACAAGTGGAATGAAAAGGTAAGTTTGCTTGTTGATTTTTTTTTTTGGGGGGGGGGGGGTTATAGGGGGTGTAGAAAAAGACAAAACAGAACAATCCAGTTAGAAAGTAAGTAAAAAACAAACAAAAAAAACAATTGTATGAACACCAAGATGTAGATAGAATTGGTATGGTTGCAGAAAAAGAAAGAACAAAAGGTAATCAAAGGTAGGTATTCAGTTAAACTGCTGAAGTAAAAAGTAGTCCAAGAGGTGAGCGGGGGGGGTCAGTTTAGGGTGTTGATAAGGAAGATGGAGAAATGACAAAAAAAAAAAAAAAAAAAAAAAAAAACTTTTACGTTTCTCTGCTTCTTCATCATCATCTTATTAGACATGGTTCAAGAGTTAGAGCCCTCATTTCAGCGGGAACCATGGTAACCAAAATGAGCTTTTTACACAGGAGAAGAAAAAAAATTACATACCTCCACTAGCTGTGATCTTTCCGGGGGTTTTTTTTTGGGGGGGGCTAATGGAGTAACTGTTAACAGCAGGAATGGGTGGAGAATACAGATGGAAATTCTTTCAAGAAATTTAATTAAATGTAAAATCTGCCCCACATTTGTCTTATTAGCAGTAAAAAAAAAAAAAAAAAAAAAAAAAAGGGGGTATAAGAGATTGCTGACTTTTGGCACCACCCCAGAACACCAAGATAAGAGGGGAGGTTCCAAAGTTTAAAATACCGGACATGTATGCCGAATAGGGCTAGTTTGGTTTGTTTTGTTTTGTTTCGTTTTAAGACATATCAATCTCAGTGGGTCATTAATACCGACAAAGTTTTGAAATAAATTAATTCCTAATGGATACTCAATTTTTGTTTTATAAACACATTTTTCTATTTAACCCATAGATGGGACCCTAGGGCTGTTCTTCTACAAGGATGACTTTGGCACTAAATAATCAATGAAAGTTGACATGCCATTAAAACAAAGAAAACAAACAAGACAATACAGAACTGAAGAAAGACATAAATTATTTGTATTTTTGAGATGAGAATTGATGGGAATAATTTTGATTTTTCAAACTATCTTTATTGTGGTAGTTATTAACACAACGTTTTGGCTGCTATATCCTCCAGCCTTACTCAGATGTTTGACGTCATCTTTTGAAATAGATCTTCAAAAGTTCTTTGACGCCTTCTTTTGATCAACTGTCAAACTATTAAAATTGATTTCCCAGGTTGGGTCATTACCATACTCGGATACACAGGAATTGTAAAATAATTTTGATATTTCGGACTGTTGTCCTCATCTTTATTGTGTTATGTATAAACACAATATTCAGGCCACTGTAACCTTGGGTCTTATTTAGGTGTTTCTTAATTACCTTAAAATAATCTTTGAAACCACGTTTGAATTCAAGGTTATTGTCTGATGATGACTTATTTTAAGGTAATTAAAAAAACACCTAAACAAGGCCTGAGGTTAAAGTGGCCTGAACATTGTGTTTATACATACCACAATAAAGATGAGGACAACAGTCCGAAATATCAAAATCATTCATATCAAGCCTTATCTAGTAAATACTGAAATTGTTATTTAGCAATCACATTTTCTCATTACCATTCAAAGCCTCCCCCTTTTTTTTTCTTCTTTCTGTGAAAGAATAACTTTTTAGTGTTCATTTTGTGAGAGTGCAGTGTAGAGAAGAGAGGTTAATATAGTGTAGGTGTAAGGAGGCCATAAAAACAGAATAATGTGATGAGAACTTGGCAAAATGGATTTTAATGATAGTCATGTCGACACTTCTCAGCATGTGGCTAATATAAAGGAACCAGGTTCCAATTTCACAAGAGAGAGAAAGAGGTAGAGAAAGAGAGAGAAAGAGGGATAGGGATAAAGAGGTAAAGAGAGAAAGTGATAGAAAGAGGTAAAGAGAGAAAGTGATAGAAAAGAGAGAAAGTGATAGAAAGAGGTAAAGAGAGAAAAGAGAGAAAGAGGTAAAGACAGAAAGAGTTAAAGAGAGAAAGTTAAAGAGAGAAAGAGGTAAAGAGAGAAAGAGGTAAAGAGAGAAAGAGTAAAGAGAGAGAGGGAGACAGAGAGAGGTAAAGAAAAGTAAAGAGGTAAAAAGAGAAAGGCAGAGAGAAAAAGAAAGAGAGAAATAGTGAGAGAGGGGTAAAGAGTGAGAGAGAGGTAAAGAAAGAGAGAGAGAAAAAGGTAAAGACAGAGACAGAGAAAGGAAAGAGAGAGAGTTGCTTGTATGCAAGAAAAATATACTTCTACAATTTCTCCTCACTGCATCATCAACAAGATGGGTGGGGTGGGAGTGGGGGTGATAAAAGAATACTATCCCAACTAAATTCTCCAACCACCATTTGATATTCTCTTTACATGAAAATATATCACAATTGAACTTTGAATTGAAATTTTCCAACATTCTAGCAAGAGACCTGTTGTGTGACTATCATCACCATGCTGTGCTGACAGCATGGATTCGCATGACTCCCTCTCTCTTGCTCCCTATCATCTCTTGCAAGTCCTCCTCATGACATCCAGTATCCACATAGAGCTGATCAGTATAACTCTTTGCTAGTCCGCCCACTCTTGTGCATCTATATGTAGGTGTACACAGGAGATGTTGTATACTCTCTTTCCTTACTTCTATTATTCTTCTTCTAGTGTCTGGACTTTGTCTTGGGGACTTCGTGTCTGGTCTTCCATTGGGGATTTCTCTTTATCAGAAGCCCTGTGTCATTGGTAGATTTTAGATAATAACATAAGACTTCGATTTACTTAGATCATATTTTATTTCGAAATCCCCACCAGACTACCTGCGCAGATTGAGTCAGCACTGTGCATAACACGACTTACCACTGTCGTGATTTTGGCCGATCTGACAAAAACTCTCTCTAATCTAAACCGGAAGAGGGTCTTCTCCACTGATTCTCACGGTATTCACTGGAAGGATCAGGATGAGGTCAAGCCTTGTCATTCAATCCTTCAAGGCCGTGGACTGCAACTTATAACAGCCATTTTGGTTTCTACACTACTGTACATAAATATTAGGAATCTAATAATTATGTAACAGAGAACGTCACTTATAAGTTTGTCTTTGTTTGCCTTACTTGGATGTTTGTGTGAGTGATGACATGGAAATCACTGACCTTGGCTTATGATTGGCTGAGCCAGGACAACAGTTTGAAGAATGAAAGAGATAGGCAAAACTCCAAACTTTCTCACTAACTGTTTGAAAGAGACAGACACAAGAAAAGAGAGTTGGCTGGTTGTTTGGAGGGAACAAACATAAGATGCAGTCTATCTTACGAGGCCATTTCTCAACGGTTACCTTGAGACCAGAAAATAAAGAGCTCCGAAATACACATCAAATCTTGTGTTCGTTAATTAAAAAGTAAGCAATAAGACAAGATATCCCAAGAAACAAATGGTTCCAGACCCGAAGAACAGAGAGAATGCCAGCCCAACAACAGCCCAGATACTAGATCCAGAATAGCAGAGACCACTGATCCAGCTCAGTAGATAAGTAAAACAACAAGAAGTAGATAAGTATACTAATGAATATATATCCTCCTTAAATTGGTACTGCAAACAGGTTCATCTGGAGTTTAAAATCAGCCACTGCTTCCGTAATCTCATGTTGCATAATCTATATGGTAGCATAGATTATTGGCAACACCCTGTAGGAGAATTCTACGGGGCCAGTTTTATCATATCACGGGACGGAAAACTACTGGACAGTTGAAATCTCGCATGTCATGTGATTTTGATTTAGTTAGTTACAGCCGGGATGTGAAGTAGGAGAGACGTCTCCTGCTTCGGCTGGACTCAACTCCGTGCGATGTGTTAGTTAGAAAAGGCAAATAAAAGCTTTGAAAAGTAAGGGGGGGGTTGTTGATTAATTAAGCATGCCTTAGTTAGAAAACGAAGACACAAGAGAAGACTAAAAGCAAAAACTTAGAAGATCACAAATGGCCTGAGAGAAGACTAGACAAGGTAGAATCCAACATGGCAAATAGAAAGAAGACTAGAGATCACAAATGGCTGAAAAGAAAGAAAGTAACAGTAAGTTACGTATCTGTCTAAATATCTCTCTCTCTCTCTCTCTGACACAAAAGAACTCTTGCGTATATACCCAACGAGGGTGTATGAGTATATAACCCTCAGGCCAATTCTTTGAAAGTTTCCAGGTCTTTGACGTCATGATCAGTAGGCCTATGTTTACAGAGGTAGTGGCCACATGGTCTGAATAGAGAACAGTGTTTATAGACAAGTTTACATGCTTCCCGGTGTCTTCAATTTTTAATCTATTTTTTCTTTTAAATATCTTATTATAATGGAGATTGTGTGTTTGTCTGTCTGTAACCGAAACTATATTACTATACAAATCACAATTCCCTTCGTTATTTACATCACATTCCCCATGATTTTATTTTTATTTAAACCTCAATTATTGATAAAATTGTTTTACATCATTAAGACTGTTGACCATATCTACATACACAGAATATGCAATTGTATTTATATATACAACAAAATAGTGGATTATAGTGTGAATGGGAAGGCTGATTTGCATATTGATCTTAAAAATTTGATTTTAATAAATACATGCTTAGTATTATTGATTTCTAATTGTTTGGTTTTATCTTTTTGAATATGAGCAAAAATCTCGGGGATAAATCTTAAAAGAAATCCATTAACAAGAAGAAATAACTAATATTATTCTTTACTTCCTATTTTAACTAAATAGTTAAATTAGGAAAATTTACCAATGAAAGAGGGAGTAATGGAAAATGATGGAAGAGTTACTTTCAAAGTTGTTCTATTTTTCAATCATACCCCCTCTGTTCCAAATCTATTTATCTGCATTCTTATTCAGTTTAATTAGCCTTTCTAATTTAATATGATATTTTATTATATTAAAACTTAAATACGTGCACCTGGAGGGTGCATATATTTGCTAGTTGGATTAATTAATTTTAATTTATAAACAAAAACAATGTGTAGTACCAAATCAAAAAAGGAAATTATAAAAAATTATTTTATTTTACAAGTTCGACGGCTAAACCGTGGCAGGCAGTGGCTAACCTTATGGACTACTTTTGGTGACGTCACATTTCAGTGGCTAAGCCTCAACTCAGCCCACCAATTTCAATGTCCTTGATGTTAACCATTATGCCACCATCCTAAATGTAAGTTAATAGTCAATATTTGTGAACTCTGCTTAAACTGGTAAATACACACACACACATATATATATATATCCTATCAGCAAACTTCATTGCCTAAGACATGTAATTATATGTGTATTTACATATGTCAATATTGTATACAACTTAGTGCATATGTGCATACATTTGAATAAAAACCTGTATCATTATATATATTTTAAAAAAATTTTTAAAGCAGCATAAATATAATGGATAGACAGCTGACCACTAAAATATTATGCTGTATATTAAATATGATTTAGGAGGCACTCACAGTGTAATGGTTATCATTGTAGGAAATGAACACGGTGACACAAGTTCAAATTCTGAACAGGGCTGGTTCTATTTCAGATAATGCTAATACCCTTGAAAAGGTATGAATCCAACTATTCTCTCTCTAGCTATGGGTAAATAGTAGGGCACACTGAGATCTTTAACCTTAGTTAGGCAATCAGTCTAGGAAGGAAAACTCTGAATTCAAACCTATTAAACTTCGCTTAAGAAATTGACCATGAGTCACATCCTACTCTTGTGGAGGGATTGGTAAGAATATATATATATATATATATATATATATATATATATATAGTTGTTCCCAACGGGAGAAAATTCAATATTCTATAAAAAAAAGGAAGGTCCGCAAAATGTATTTTGTTCTCAGAAAATTTTTTTTAATTCTTTTTGTTTTACATATGCAACACGTGTTTCAGATCTTCTGGTATCTTCTTCAGGCTTTGATTGATAATAAGAAGATACCAGAAGATCTGAAACACGTGTTGCATATGTAAAACAAAAAGAATTAAAAAAATTTTCTGAGAACAAAATACATTTTGCGGACCTTCCTTTTTTTATAAATATATATATATATATATATATATATATATATATATATATATATTATTTTTAATATACTATATATATATATATATATATATATTTGTATTTTGAAAGTTACTTTTTCTGTATTTGATCACATTTCGATCAATAAAAAAATGGCATTTATGCTGCTTGGAGCACCTTGAACTTATCATCTAATGATGACTTATTTTAAGGTAATTAGAAAAACACTTAAACAAAACCCGTGGGAGGTTACAGTGGCCTGAACATTGTGTTTATACATACCACAATAAAGATAAGGACAACAGTCCGAAATATCAAAATTATTCATCTTATTTTATGTTGTGTTGTTTACTGATCTGTCTGTTCCCACCTCTTGCCACCATTTTGAATTTTTTTTTTCAAGATTATGTCATATTCATCTCTGGCAATATGAGGACACTAACAAAAAGGTTAGTTAAGATGTGGATGATATTTCTATGAAAGATAATCTCTTGTTTTGACAGTTTGGAAAAGAAACAAGGGTTAAAAAGAGAAAAGAAGATAGAATATATATTTAACTTTTGAAAAAAATCATCCATCAGAGATATTGGCTTGAAGAAGAACCAAAAATTGCTTTTAAGTAATTTTGAAAGTTTGTTTTAGGCTTTTATCATTTATCTTACTCTTATCATTCAAGATTTTTAAAAATAAAAAGTCCTCTCTTCTATGAAATGTGAAACTATATGTGCACACGTACCACCTGTGATACTATGTTGGCCACGGTACCAAATATGATACGTGTCACATACACACATTGACATCACTAATTAGTGTATGTGAATGTAAGAGTTCTTTGACAAAATGTTCTTCAGGGAAAGAGAGATATTGGAGAGAGAAGGATTAGCCTTATTAGATGAGATCTTATTTCTTCCTTCAGGGAAAGAGAGATATTGAAGAGAGAGAGAGAAGGATTAGCCTTACTAGATGAGGAGATCTTATTTCTTCCTTCAGGGAAAGAGAGATATTGGAGAGAGAGAAGGATTAGCCTTACTAGATGAGGAGATCTTATTTCTTCCTTGTTGATCCTTCTAGCATCTCTACTGGCAGCCATCTTGTTGCTTAGTTGGGTTGACTTCTAACTAAATGAGTTGAGTTCTTCTAAGAGCTGTTTCTTCTGACTAAGGGCTTGTTTAAATTAAATGAATTACAGACATCTTTTTGTTACTTGATCAAGTAGTTTTTATTTTATCTTTATGATCACTGCACAGGGAAGACCAGGCCTCAGCCCGTCTTAACCTGTCGGTGACCAGGCTTAAAATGACCTTCTAAAATTAAAAAGTAAGAAGGAGAAGAGCAAAAATAAACTTTTTTTTTAAATCAAAGAGTTGGTAAAAGTTCAAGAAAATGAGTAATATAAAAAAAAATTCTTTAAGGTTTTGAACTCTTGTCACAGTGTCCATTGATAATGATAACCATTACACCATGTTTTGAACTCTGTGTCCATTTCCTATGATGATAACCATTACACCATAGACACCTCCTTATAAAGTAATATTAGATCCAAAACATTTTTTTTTTAAATTTCAACAAACATAAATAAAATAAAATTTAAGAAAAAGATGGTATAAAATGAAGGATTTTTAAAAATGTCTTTAATGTTTTGAACTCTGTGTCCATTTCCTATGATGATAACCATTACACCATTGACAACTCCTTATAAAGTAATATGTTTTATATCCAAAGCATTTTTTTTAAATTTGGACAAACAAATTAAATTAAATCAAATAAAATAAAAAATAGGTATAAAGTGAAGAACCTTTTTCCCCAATTTCTTTTTTCTAATTCCATTTTTTCATAATCAATTTTTTCAAAAGTTATAGTTGAATTAAAGGCTAAATATTATAGTTAAATTAAAGGTTGAATAGAACAATGAACTTGACTGATTGACCAAAAGGACTGACCAACTTTTGTCATTCACATTCTACTAACAGGATAAATAATGAAACTTTTTTGTTTTCTTCTTTGAAGTCAGACAGAAATATGACTAATAATAATAAATATGCCAATTCTCTGGTGGTGGTGGTGTTGTTGTTATTATTACTATGATGATGATGGTGGTGGTGATGTAACGTTTACCGGTCAACTAGTGTTAACCCCCCCCCCATTCTTAAACCTTATCAAGGCACACCTTCAATACAGATCCACACAATGACTTCATTGTCAACCAGAGGGGAACAATCTAAACAACCACAACCACAGGAAAAAGGGAGTGTTTATCTCAAACTAACAAAGCACTTTACTGACATTAGGGTGATACACCAAAGGGTCTCTTTTTTTCTTTTTTCTTTTTTTTTTTTTCTTTTTTAAAGTATAAATAGATGAATAAATATAAAGAAAATATATATATCAGAAGATTTCATTAAAGTTTGTAGATAAAAGAAATTTCCTTGGTGTATATATATATATATATATATATATATATATATATATATATATATATATATATATATACGCACTCTCATACATGCATATATATATGTATATTGTGTGTGTGTGTGTGTGTGTGTATATATATATATATTTACGCACTCTCATACATGCATATATATATATATATATATATGTATATTTGTGTGTGTGTGTGTGTGTGTGTGTGTATATATATTTACGTACTCTCATACATGCATATATATATATATATATATGTGTGTAAATATATATATATATTATATACATACATATATGTATGAGTATATTTGTGTGTATATAATACACGTGCATATATATGTATATTTGTGTGTACATATAATACACACTCTTATATATATGTATATTTGTGTGTGTATATATATAATACACACACGCATATATATATATATATATATATATATATATATATATTATATATATACATACACATTAGGGATGCTCAAAAAGCACTCTTTTCACACGCGTGCAAATTGTTAAAAAATATTTTAAGACGTCAATAAAAATGGAAAATTAATTTTTTAATGTTTTCTTTTACGTTTAATATAAAGAACAATTCCATGTTTATGTGTTAAAAAAATGAAAAAAAAATTTCTGTTTCATATAACCTAAATTTTTACATTTTAAATTTAATTGCCTTAAATTCTTAATCTTTGTTGATATAGTTACTGCATCTTGACGCAAACAATTAGTCTTAAGTAATTTTCTATGGAGGTCTACAGGTGTCACGGATTTGAACTTATTTGAAATTATTCACAGCAGCAGCAGCATCAACAACAGTTTTCAAAAAAAAAGAATAGAATATTATGTGCTCTACATACTTCCATTAATAAAAATGACAACAATTTTTAATTCAAACATTATTTTCAAATTTTTTTTTATAAAGACTGTACTATATTAGCTCATTATTTTTAGCTAAATATTTTTTATACAATATTTTCTTTAAGTAAATAAATATGATTTTGCTATACACTAAACAAGAGTATTTATTTCACATTTTATAAATTTTTAAAATTCCTAAAAAATAAAAAATAGACAGCAGGAACTTTTAATATAAAAATCCTTAGAAAATAATCTATGATTAGCTTTTTCAATTTAGTAAACATTTATTTACAATAAAAGTTCGTCTTTTATTAATTCATACACCGAAAGTTTTATTAAAATCAGATAGTTTATTTTATATGATTTTTAGAAGAATTTCCTGTGGTCCCCCTTAGTAGAAGCCTCGAGAAATTGAGCATATATATATATATATATATATATATATATATATATATATATATATATATATACATACATACACACATACATATGTACGAATGCATATGTATATATTTTCAGTTGAACTAACCTTACCTTGAAAAGGACAGACTGCGAGAAAGAATGAGAACGAGAGAGAAAATGAGGCCAAGAGAGAAAGAACGTACAAGAAGAAGAAAGAGGGAGAAAGAGACAGAGAGTGAGAGAACAAAACAAGAAGAGAAAGAACAAGGCCAAAAAAGAGAGGGAGAAAAGAACAAGAGAGAAGGAAAGAATGAAAGAAAGGGAAAACAAAAGGACAGAATAAGAGAAAACAAGAACAAGAGAGAGAAAGAGAATGAGACCAAAAGAGAGAAGAGAAAGTGACAGAGCATGAGGTTACAGTGGCATGAACATTGTGTTTATACAAAATAACGATGAGGACAACAGTCTGATATATCAAAATTATTCATATCAAACCTCATCTCATAAATACATACAAATATAAAAAAAAGTGACGATATTGGACAATATTGAAGTGACAGTATGGAGGTGCGTGGGGGTAATGGTTAGAGTCATAGGAAATCGTCTACCCAAGTTAAAATCATCGACAAGGCTGTTTGCATTTCACATAGTACTAATACCCTTGGGAAAGGTATGAATCCATATATTCTTCCTCCAGCTATGGGTAAATAGTAGGACAGACTGGGCTCTTTAACCTTGGATAGGTAACCAGTCTAAGAGAAGGAAAACTCTGAATTCAAACCTGTTAAACTCTGCCTAAGAAATTTACCTGGTGTCTCATCCTACTCATGTGGACAGGTTGGTATATATATATATATATATATATATATATATATATATAAATAAAGACAATGACAATATTAAATTTTAAAGATATATTGACAATGACAACTTGGCTTTCCTCTTCTGGAAATTTTCTCTTTGATAAAAAAAAATTTTCCATAAGAAAGAAAACTTGTTATTGTTTTGTTGACAAACCATTCATGTCTAACATACAAACATTTATTTATTTTTTTTTTTTTTTTTTACTAACAACTAGCAGGATGGGTTGGCACTGCCCAGGAGAAATTGATTTTTGTAAGCACACAAGCTATAAATATCCTTATTTAAATAATAGATAAGTGAAATGATAACCTTGAACAAGTTTTAGAGCAGGTGACCTTAAAACTGCATACTTTAGTATCACAAGTTCTAACCCATTAAATGCAACCCTCCACAGCTGTGTAGGGCAGACTGGGCTCTGTAACCTTGGTATAGCAACCAGTCTTGAAGATTTTTTTCTTCAAGACTGGTTGTTATACCAAGGTTACAGAACCCAGTCTGGTTTGTTGAAGTGAGTTAGTTTACTGTTGGTTTGAGCAACAAGCTAAGCACAACTGAAACAGTGTCAAGACAACTGGTACTTATGGGAATCCAGAATAGTCCACTCGTGCATTTGGGTGATTCCATTCCTAGAGTCCTGATTGGCTGCTTGGTTTCTATGATGTTAGGAGGCTTCATAAATAACCTGACAGTAGTATTGACAGTAAAACAGATTTGCACTAAGTTACGACTACTTGTTGCCTTGTCTTACCAATTCGACGGTAATTGGAACCAGCATGATTATTCTACATGGTTATCATCATAGGAAATGGACATAGTGACACGAGTTCAAAAACCAATTAAAATTTCAAACCTCCCCTTTAGAACTTGATATACCAATGCTCTCAAGAAAAAAGAAATCTTTAAAAAGAAAAAAGGGTTGGGTTGGTTTGGTTCGTTTTACGGCATATCAACCACAGTGGGTCATTTAATGCTTGTAAAGTTTTGAAAGATTTGTAGCGATAGTTTGGAAGGAAAAATTTTTTTTTAATCAATTTTTCTTTTTCTTTTGTAAATAAATTTTCTATCTAACCCATAGATGGGACCCTAACAGGTACTACCACTCCGGACCAGGGAGCAATGATGATGATGGGTTGCTCCACATTCCCCAAACCTCCAAAACTGGAACCTCACCATCAGATAGAGTTTAACGTCATACCCAGGACATGAAGACCCTCAGCCACCGCCTTCTAGCACACATGATAAAAGAAAAAGGAATTTCTTTTAACTAGTAAGTATTTACTGACATCCCACCATGTCAGTCAAACACAAGTGGGGAACCACACACAAACCGAAGCTCATGCATGGCTAGTGTTGAAAAATTGCATGAATCCCTTCGACATTCATCTTTTGAGGTACCTCAGGCACTGGGTAATAAACCCAGCCCTGCCCCTTTTAGACGAGGGAGCAGGTGTTGCCTGGGAGGATAGCCCCCTGGGATCACACTGATGTTAATATCTTACTGAACCAATGGCCAAAGCCACTGGACACAGGGACACTAGTACAGGTAAATAGTATATACAAGGATAATCACAAAAGTAAGGTCTCCAAAGTGCTGATGTAAGGAGTTTGCAACAATGACAAGGTTTAATGCTTCCTCAAGGACATGGCGGTGAACTGATATGACATGAGCATACAAAAATTGACAGTGCCTACAAAAATGCATCAACCGAAATAGCGATTATGTAGAAAAATAGATACATGTTCAAACTTTAAAATAATGTAAACATCATTGACAATAAAGAATAAACATTTCTGTGATTTCTAAATATTTTGGAGACTTTACCTTTGGAATTACCCTCGGATATTAATTGAATTTGAACATAGCAATTAACTAAAAGTTTTAACTATGGATTCTGTTATGAACATATTAAAAACTTATTGAAGGTCAATTTTTAAGTAAAATTTA
This sequence comes from Doryteuthis pealeii, assembly GCA_023376005.1. Classification (NCBI taxonomy): domain Eukaryota; kingdom Metazoa; phylum Mollusca; class Cephalopoda; order Myopsida; family Loliginidae; genus Doryteuthis; species Doryteuthis pealeii. The sequence continues at coordinate 77,041,055 of CM042154.1, read as the reverse complement.
ACAGGTTTGAATTAAGAGTTTTCCTTCTTCTAGACTGGTTGCCATACCTAGGTTAAAGAGCACTGTCTGTCCTATTCACCCATAGCTGGAGGGAGAATATTTGGATTTATGCCTTTCCCAAGGGTATTAAGCACTATTTGGACCCTAATGAAGTGCCTGAAGAATAAGCTCGATGGGAACTGAACAAAAATGCTGCGCACAATCTTAAACAAGACATGGAAACAACACCCCATGAGAAAACAGCTGTATGGCCACCTGCTCCATATCACACAAACCGTTTGTTTTGTTTTACGGCATATCAACCTCAGTGGGTCATTTAATGCCAATAAAGTTTTGAAATAAATCAATTCTTAATGGATAATACAATTTTTTTATAAATACATTTTTCTATTTAACCCATAGATGGGACCTTAACAGGTACTACCACTCCGGGTCAGAGTGGACCAGGGAGCAATGGTGATGAAGGGGTGCTCCACATTCCCCAAACCTCCAAATCTGGAACCTCACCATCAGATGGAGTTTAACGTCATTCCCAGGACATGTAGACCCGCAGCCACCGCCTTCTAGCACCCATATGATAAAAAGGGGTTGGGGCTTGCCATAAGGGCAATAGGGTTGGGAAAATCATATAGGTGCTAGGGCTTGACGTGACCAGCCGATTGATCGGAGGGGGCCTCTCCGACCGCCCGTCTAGCCCAAGATAGGGCCAAAGTGGAGTATTGCATGTCATGAACTGCTCATCCACCTGGGCTCTATCCTTAAGCATCACGGGTCGGCACCCACGGCCAACAGGTGGCCCCATTGGGGGAGTCTTACCCCTCTGCAAAGGTGCAGTCGGTGCATTCGCCCCAGCCGACAGGGCGGACAAACCCTCCGTGTGAGGTGAACAAGACATGCTGGGCACTGCTGGAGAAGCAAGGATGAACTCATAAGTGATGTTCTTCTGTGGAAACCATCCCATGGGCATGACAGAGAAAGAAAGTGTAGAGAGAAAGAGTTGATTATCTGGTTGGTTGTTTTATAGCGTATCAACCCTCTTCAGGTCATTTAATGCTGATTCAAGTCATTTTTATATATGTTGCTTACTGTACCTGCTGTTGCTTAAGTGGTCACCCAACTAAGTATTGAACAAAACTCACCATTGCTTAACTTCAGTTATCTAGCAGGGTTAAAATTTAACAGGTTTGAATTCGATGAATGGTTGGATTTTACAGCATGTCAAACCTTGTTGGGTTATTTTATCCACAAGACTTTTTTTTTTTTACTTATTCTTGTTGGGTATTAATTTTTTTTTAGAAGCAATTTAAAAAAAAACCCTCATTTTTTAATTATTTAACCCATAGATGGGATCCTAACAGGTACTACCACTCTGGATCAGAGTGGACCTGGGAGTAATGGTAATGAATGGGTACTCCACACTTCCCAGAGCCCCACAACTGGAACTTATATGTATATAATAATAACAATGGGGACAACAGTTGAAAAAATACAAATAATACAAATTATCAAGCCTCATTTCAAAAATTAAGACAAGAAACACCTGAAGAAGGCAGGAGAGCACATCGGCCAAAACGTTGTGTATATTACTATAAAAATGGGGACAACAGTTGGAAAAATCCAAATAATACAAATTATCAAGCCTCATTTCAAAAATTAAGACAAGAAACACCTGAAGAAGGCAGGAGAGCACATCGGCCAAAACGTTGTGTATATTACTATAAAAATTGGGACAACAGTTGGAAAAAAACAAATAATACAAATTACACTGGGGAACAGTTTTGGACATAATTTCTGTTTGATTTTTCCTTTGATTTAGACTAATATTGGCGTGCGGATTTCAAAACTGCAGTCAGTTTTCTTCTATCACATCAAGTTTATTCTCTACAGCTTATTCCCAAAATAAGCCCAATTGTATTGTTTGTCTGTAAGTAATAAGACTGGTCAATTGATTGCGTTGATTGTTTTATTGAAAAGGAAGATGATTTATTTAGATCTGGTGCCTAGGTTGATTCACAGTCACAGAACCAACATCAATGCATTTGTGAAGGTACTTTTTATTTTTATGGGGACAACAGTTGGAAAAATCCAACCAATAATACAGGTAAGTGTTTGTTTTTAACAGATGACTGGCTGAGATTCAATCCTAGAGAGCATGTTTTCATATTTGGGTAAATCAACTTGCTCACATCAAAAGAGTGCCTAATATATTTGGGATTGTTACAGAATATGTTCCATAACAAAACAACAAACAAGAAAAAGAAGGCAGCAAATCTAGAGTGAATAATAAGCTGGGTCAGTGGGAAAGCCAAAAATCTTTCCACACCCTTATGGACATTAAGACCCCTCCCACATCTCTCACCACCACGCCCTGCCGCTTTGCCTTAATGCATAGCTGTTAGACTGCTGCCAAGTTTTTTGGGTTTTTTTTGTGCCATTATCTGTAAGAATCTATTTTAAAAGCATCATCAAAAAGATCCGGCAGGAGAGCCAGACACAGTACAGAGCTATTAAAAGAAAAAGAGAAAAGAAGTTTAACAAGTGCTTGAAAGCCACTCTTGCATAACATCTTCTTCAGTGTACACTTCCTCTTACAACTGTTCATTACATTATTATTAGTAGTATTACTAGCAAATATATGCACCCTCCGTGTGCAAGTATTTTAGTTAAATTTTATAATAAAATAAGATATTAAATTAGAAAGGCTAATGAAACTGAATAAGAATGTAGATAAAAAGATTTTGAACCGAGGGGGTATGATTGAAAAATAGAACAACTTTGAAACTAACTCTTCCATCATTTGCACTTACTCCCGTCTGTCATTGGTAAATTTTCCTAATTAAACTGTTTAGTTAAAATAGGAAGTAAAGAATAATATTACAGTTATTTCTTCTTGTTAAGGGATTTCTTTTAAGATTTATCCCCGAGATTTTTGCTCATATTCAATAAGATAAAACCAAACAATTAGAAATCAATAATACTAAGCATATATTTATTAAAATCAATTTTTTAAGATCAATATGCAAATTAGCCTTCCCATTCATACTGTAAACCTCTATTTTGTTGTATATATAAATACAATTGCATGTTATTAGTATGTAGATATGGTAAACAGTGTAAGTAATGTAAAACAATTTTATTAATAATTGAGGTTTAAATAAAAATAAAATCATGGAGAATGTGATGTAAATAACTAAGGGAACTGTGAATTGAGTAGTAATATAGTTTCGTTTACAGACAGACATGCACACAATCTCCATTATAATAAGATTATTATTATTATTATTATTATTATTATTTACTATGATGTGGAAGAAACTCCTGGGAAGAAGAAAGATGATGCTTTATAAACACTACTTATATTATCCTTCTTGATAAAAACCTCATAAATGTCATTGCAAGAAATCTATTCTAGAATAACTCACTTCTTACCCTTCCACCAAATCAGGATATATGGTTTGGTTTGGTCTGCTTGCTTTGGGTTATTTAATAACTAATACAGATAATAATATCTAATTAATATAAGTAAATAGTAAATATGGTGTTAATATGAGTAAATAGTAAATATTAATTAATAGTAATTAATAATTAACCCTAATATTTGAGTTATTTAATAACTAATACAGATAATACAATAATAAATATAAACACTACTTCTTAATAACTATGTTTCTGATATTCTTAATAACTCACTTCTTACCCTTCCACCAAATCAGGATATATGGTTTGGTCTGGTCTGGTCTGGTTGCTATGGGTTATTTAATGCCGAGGCCATCCTTGTAGAATAACAGTAGTGATATTATTTAATCCATGGCTGATGAGATGGTGATGGCTTCATAGAGTTAAGATAGAGAGAAAGAAAGTTAATTATAAGTTTATTGTATCATATATATATATATATATATATATATATATATATATTAACCTAACCCCTCCACACGAGCAGGATGTGATGTAAGGTACATTTTTTAAGTGGATTTTAACAGATTTGAATTTAGTTTCCCTTCTCCTAGACTGGTCACTATACCATGGTTAAAGAGCTCAGTCTCCCCAACTATTTACCCATAGTTGGAGAGAGAATAGTTGGGTATGAGAGATATATGAAATTATAAATAGCCTCACACAGGATTTGAACTCTGGTCGCCATTACCATTTCCTACAACAGTAACCATTACACCTCGAGCTTCTATTAAATATCAATTTTTATATATATATATATATATATATATATATATATATATATTAGGAGAAGCTTGAGATGTAATGGTGTAACATATATATATATACCTGCTAAGCTTAGATGTACTGAAGAGACATAATACAAAGCTCAAGGTGTAATGGTGTGTGTGTGTGTGTGGTGTGTGTGTGTGTGTGTGTGTGTGTGTATATATATATATATATATATATATATAGGTGTGTGTGTGTATATATATATATATATATATAGGTGTGTGTGTGTGTGTGTATATATATATATATATAGGTGTGTGTGTGTGTGTGTGTGTGTGTGTGTGTGTATATATATATATACAGAGATGCTGATAGGTATGCGTCCTGCGTCACTAACACATGAAAATCTAAAAGGACACAGTAAAATCATATCCATGCATCCCAGTGTTTTTCTTTTTTCTTCCTTCACCATTTCAAGCTAACTGTAAATACATTTCAATATTTTCTTGGAAACGAATTACATGGTATGGGATACAAGGTAGGGGTTAGATGGCTTTAGTTGTTCATAGATAAGAACACTACAATTTATCAAGAAATTTTAGTTGGGATCCATCAACTTTCCAGGGGACTCATTTAAATCAAATCCGTGTGTTCCAGGACGCACTAAATTAAAAAGTTATCAGCATCACTATATATATATATGTGTATATATATATAGTCATCCATAGACACGTGTTTCGACTTATCAAGTCTCTTCAGTACGGCTAGACATTTTGTGAGCTACCTACAGCCGGGATAGAAATCCGATCGTTTCAGCAGCAGTCGGACACCTTAACCGCTCGGCCATATCATCAACCACAGGATGTGAAGGGGATTTTAACTGTTTTAATACACACATCTTTATGTATGTAAAGGTCATAGAGTGCTCCAATCCCTTTTTATATATAACACCCAGAGACTTTATCAGAACCCACCAAGAAGGAATCTCAAACTGGTGTAGATTTTATAGAAATGTGGATCTGGCTATATACATGCATGGATTTGGATGAATGTTCTAATCAGGAACGTAAGTAATCTCTGGGGGTCACAGTCAAGTCCGACGCAATGTTCTTCCAATTGACAGTCTTCAGTCTAAAGCTCTCCCAACAGTATCACAACAAAATGCTACTGCCGTTGTTCTCTTCCACTCGTTTCGACAGCCAAAATGCTACTGCAGTCTTTCTTCCCCGATCTGAGAGGGCAGGTCATTAAATACCCAACTGCTGTGTTTCATCCGGGCTCCCTACTCTCAATTGACTGTGCTGCACGTTCGACATCCATCAGCACGTGTCAAACCCCACGACGAGACCCTACATCCGGGTTACTCTGCACTGCTCATGCGGAATTTCACCAGCATTTAAGCAATGAAGAGGTGACGAGTTCAATTTCCATGGTCACTCGCCACGCTCCTCCCCCTCGCACAGGCCAAATATATCCGGACTCGTTTCGTTCGTGGGGGCTGGGAATCTGCTCGACCACAAATGTCTGTGAAATTTTCAAGTTCTTGGATTAAGAACAAAAAAAAGATTTCTTTTTTTTTTTTTTTTAAATCTCCACAGACTTTAACAGACCCACCAAGTAGGAATCTCAGATTGTCATTTTTTTGTTGTTTGTTTTTTTTTTTTTACTATATTACTAATTTCTAATAAAAACATTTAGACACACTGTCAACATTAATGAACTAGTAACCAAAATAGTGGGCAGATGGGAAAACCAATTAGCTCTCATATTGATGGATAAATATTTACTTTGGGGGTCAGAAGTTATGCAATTTCTCATCAGAGTATCTCTCTTGGTAATACCCATCTCTTCTTTTAGTAAATTCAATGGAATGTACATGGTTATATTATACAAGCAGCAAGGAATGATCTCTAACCCAAACTTAAGCGAGAAATCTGGGAAGACCAGCTAGTGTAACGATTAGAATCTCCGACAGTCAGCCAGGCAGTTAGGGTTCGAATCACACACAAAGCGGCTTCGAGTCTATAAGTCTGCTGATGAGGCATAATAGGCCGAAATGTACATTCAGAGAATGACTTTTTCTCGATTTGTTTACGCTTCACATTTAAACAGATATATCCGCCTAATTCATTAATTATCAACTAATTAATTTTCAAATTAGCTATGACTTCAATTAAGCACATATTCTCTCAAAAATTGTCGGCATAGCAATATCAAACAAACTGTTTGCATACTTTCATATATATATATGTGTGTGTGTGTGTGTGTGTGTGTGGTTGAGAATAGAAGAAAGTGTGGATATAACAACACAGACATTCAATTGGTATTTCCCCTCATTATTAGATGAAGCTTTTTTTTTATTTTTAGAAAAAGCTTCATCCAATAATGAGGTGAAATATCAATTGAATTTAGCTGTCTGTGTTGTTATATCCACACTTTTCTCAACCACATTGTCGGATTTATTCAAATCCTTCACTCCTCATATATATATATATATATGATGTATGTTTCTTTGTTGGTATATCTGATGAGTATATATGTATATTAGGGGAAAATTTTTGGTTGTTTTAGAAGCATGAAAAAAAAAAGATCAGAAACAAAATCTTTCTTTTGTTTTGATCTTCATCAAAGACTTTTAGTAGCCCACCAAGTCAGACTCTCAGATTGGTGTGTACATGTTCTTGCATGAATGTAGATCCAGGGATGCATGTATGGATGTAGATATGTGTGTGTATGAATCTGAGTGTGCGTGTGTGAATTAATCTGGATGTGTGTCTGCTTGTGTGTGGATCTGGGTTCATGGATGTGTGAGTATGTGATTCTATGTGTGTGTATGTGTATGAACCATGGATGTATGTGTGAATTAATCTGGATGTGAGTGTGGGCGATTGTGTATGGATCTGGGTCAGGGTGCATGGATTGAATGTGGTGCTGTGGAGTTGCTTTTTTAACACCCAGATACTTTTACTGGATCATTAATGGCATATCAACCTGCATGGATTATTTAAGGCCAAAGTCATCCTTGCAGAAGAACAGTACTATTTAACCCATTACTGGGGGAATGAGGAGGTTCTATAACGTTGAATCAAAGAATGAATAAATTAATTTTAAAGATAATTAAAGAATTTAAAAAAAATAAAATTGTTGACATCTACAGAGCCACTGAGGGTATTAGTCCAAAAGTGAATGTAATAGCCTGACTGAAGTTTGAAATCACTTACTATGAATTTGCAGTTCAGCACATTAGCCACTACACCACAGGGAACCATCCCACCCTTACAATACAAGTTTTTGTAAAAAAAGAATTACCAACTGTTGGATCAAAAAATGACTGAATAATAAATAAATAAATAAATGATTGTTGACATCTACAGACCCACCACAAAGTAGGAATCTTGGATTAATATGTGTGTATGTTTTTGAATGTCTGTGTATTTTTTGCATTCGTAATAGGAAGTTCTCATTAAGTTAAGAGTGGTAAAGAATCATAAGTAAGAAATAGATATTTAAATAATTACCTCATGTGGATACTCTAAAAGAATCAACTAAGCAAAATAGAAGAAGAAAGGAGAAGAAGAAGAAAAAGGTGAAAAAGAAGAAAAAGGAGAAAAGGAAGAAAAAGGAGAAAAAGAAGAAAAAGGAGAAAAAGGAAGAAAAAGGAAGAAAAAGGAGAAAAAGAAGAAAAAAGGAGAAAAAGAAGAAAAAGGAGAAAAAGAAGAAAGAAGAAAAAGAAGAAAAAAGAGGAAAGGAGAGAAAAAAAAAAAAAAGAAAAAGGAGGAAACCAAGAAAAACATGAAAAAAGAGAAAAAGAAAAAAAAAGGTTTAAAAATTCCACACTTTCCAATTAACTTCATTTACCCCCCCCCCTTTTCTTTATATTTATTCCTTACAGATGACGTGTTGTCTAATTCCTTTTAATTAATTTCTTAATCAATTCGATGCTCGTACCAAACCATGCACAGCCAGAATTAATTTCTGATTAGGCTTCTAAAGTGCCATCTATTTTCTTAACTGCCACTGAAGACAGGAACCATATGGAAATGAAACTTTATAATCCTTGGATGGTATATAAGTGGACGTATATGCCGCTCGGATACCAGTGAGGCTTTTACAAGCTTATGTGTGTACTGGTTAGTATGAACGCAGAATATATTAAAAAAAAAAAATTTATGAAGTTTGCAGTTCACACATGAAAATATACATTGCAGCCTTGAATGGAAAGAAAAACATACACCATTTAAGGACTATGGTGTAAATATTTACGGATATAATTCTACTAGCATTAAGATGGTCACTGAGGTTTCTGTTACTGAACAAAAAAAAAAGGTTGGTTGGTAGGCTGGTTATATTCTACAGCATGTCAGCCCTTGTTGGGTTATTTTATACCGAAGACATTTTGTTCATTCTTGATGGATATTCAAATTTTTTTTAAGCATACTCTTTTAAACTCATGTATTTTTTCTATCTAAATCAGGATCACCAAACTTTTTCATAGTGGGCCGTATAATTAAAAAAATAACGAGCGCAGGTCACATTATTATTGTGTTCAATA
>CM042154.1:76874836-77027336 GCA_023376005.1 Doryteuthis pealeii | reverse complement strand
CTCTTCAGTGATTTAAAGATTCGCTGTATCTATACATACTGGATCATCAATATTAGTACAGTGGATCTTAGAAATCACATATAGAATCATCCCTTACTACCAAGTTTTGGATAAATCTCTTATATATATATATATATATATATATATATATATATAGTAATTGACTGAAGATTTGAACTATATATATATATATATATATATATATACATAGTAATTGACTGAAGATTTGAACTATATATATATATATATATATATAATCCAAAAGTCCAGAGCCCCTCACACGGGGGTATATATTTACTAACCCCTCTGCATGAGCAGCATGTGTCCCAAGGTCATTTTTTCAATTTTGAGTTTAGCTTGTTTGAATTCAGTTTCCCTTCTCCTAGACTGGTTGCCATACCAAGGTTAAAGAGCTCAGTCTGCCCTACTATTTACCTATAGATAAAAAGAGAATACTTGAATTTATACCTTTCCCAAGGTTATTAGTGCTATGTGAAATGCAAACAGCCTCATCAAAGATTTTAAATAAGTAGCACAAAACTAAATTTTCAAGGGAACTTGTGAGTTTAAAAAACAAAAAAAAAAAAAAAAAAAAAAGTTTATGGCTCTGTGTAGTGTATGTGTTGACAGGAAAACTATTTTTGGTTATTTCCTATAAGTCTAACACAAACAAAGGGGAACCACTCTTGACTGATAATTTATTTATTTATTTTCCCATTAAACTAACCCTAAAACCTAACCCTGTCTTCTTTTTTCCTAGTAGATCAATAAATAAATAAATAATTTATCAGTCAAGAGTGGTTCCCTTTTGTTTATGTTAGACTTATAGGAAATAACCCTATTTTTATGTCTATTATTATAAAATATAAGATTTTAAAGATCTGTATTCAAAATTCCCACTCCTATTTATGAACTTTCCCAACATTTCCCAGCATGCATTTCTGGTAAAAATTAACCAATCATAAACGATATAGAATACATTTAATTTATTGGTATTTGTCTTGAAATCAATTGCAATTAGAACTTTCTGAAATCAAGACCTGTGTTGGCACCTTTCTGTCCACTAAGGACAATGGCATAGTGTCCAAAAAATGAATAAATAAATAAATCATCTGCATCTGCGCAAGTGACTGTGCAGGCCTATCCCTGAGTGACAGTCTTTGGGGCACTGACTGCACACAAACTTTGATATTTTCTGGGGCTGCTGCTTTTTTTTTCCTCTTCTGGCTCTCTTTGCTATTGAGGTTACTCTCCTCTCCACCTCACCCCTCATCATGCCTTGCTTAACGTTAAGGTGCAAGGCCACTCGATTTTCTGTATCTCTCACAAGTTTGTGTCAATGTGGCATATCATGTCTCTCCCGCAGACATCTTTAATGCGTAGGCATGGTCTACCTATCGATCAGGAGCCTTTTACTAATTTGCCATACAAAAGATCTTTTGGGATGTGACCATTTTCCATCCTCCTGACATGACCAAGCCAGTGAAGGCAATTCTCGCAGAGAATGGAGAACATGCTGTTCATGTTGGCGCAATCCAGCATGTCTGTGTTGGGCACTTTATCCTGCCAGTGGATGTGTAGAATCAAAACATACAGTGAAGGATTTCAAGGAATACTACAGACTTTCTGCTACAAGGAGTATCTACTGAAACTACACTCTTTTCTACCATTGGATTTACCAACAGAACTAAATGTCTAAAATGGCGACCAGTATCCTAACACCTGGGTCTGCCTATAACTTTTGAAAACCATATTTTGTACTTTATCAACCAGATTATGAGTTTTATCCCAGGCGATACCAGATCATCTTGTTAGTAATAATGCACAAAGGATTTGTGAGATTTGTGAGTTTTAAAAAAAAAATTTAAAAAAAAAAAACTTTTTTATGGCTCTCTGGTGCTCACACTACAAATGTGTAGTGTGTGTTGACAAGAAAACTATTTTTTATGTCTATTATTATAAAATATAAGATTTCAAAGATCTGTTTACACTTTTTTATGAAAGACCGTGGCAAAAAATCCTATATACGTACTTGGTGATAAAAACCAAGATATAAAAATCTTTTTTAAATATTTTTTCTTACACTGAAATTAAAATATTTGTTCAATTTTAATAAGTTTATGTAGAATTATGTATGAGTGTATTCTTAAAAAAAATATTGTCGTCTGTCGTAAAACAAAACAAACTCCCACCCCCTTAGGTAATATCTTTCAAAAATTAATTTTTACATTGCCAGGAGGGCATTTTTTTTTTTTTTTTTTTTTTTTGCTAGTATGATTAACAACATAAAAGAAAAAAAGTGTTAAGACTTACATTTTCTTTGTCATACAAATTTGCACAGTTCAAAAACTGAGACTTACCTGAAATAAATATAAAAAAAGAAATTTAAATGGAGGATAAACGAGGACACATGCATTCATTTCAAGAACAAGTAAGTAAGTAAGTAAAGTCGTTGGAGTGGCCTAAAGTCGGTATCAGTCCGACAGCCAGTATATCCCCTTTTCACTAGTGCTATACCAAGGAGATTGTTTTGGCATCTGAGGCGGAGCGCCACCCCTACCATCAGCTCCTCACTTTACCACATAGATCCCTGTGCTACTCATACGCCAAGTTGGCGAGGGCTGGTATCGAACCTGGAACCTAGTGATTCCTAGTCAGATACTCTACCGACTGAGCTAAACCAGCAAGAACAATAGTTTGGTTTAATTTATCCATAAAACAAAAAGAGTTTTGCTCTGACCTAGCGCCTTAAAAGACTTTTGCTCTGACCTCGCACCCCTTAAAAGACTTTCGCTCTGACCTCGCACCCCTTGAAAGAGTTTTGCTCTGACCTCGCACCCCTACAATTTATATTTTTATTTAAAAATATAGAATGGGAATCCATACTACAGTTTTATCAAAAGATGATGTATATTTCACTCTCTAAATAATAATGATAATCTGAAATAAAGAAACGAAAATATAAATAATATTAATTACAAAAGAAAAAAAATGAATCTAAATTTAAACGGATGCTTCATTAGGGTCCAAGCTTTACCCTAACAATTCCTCAAAATTTAGTTAAAATTGAGCCACCTATCTGATAAGATAAAGCAAGAATTCTTCCAAGTTGTAACTGTGTCCATGCTATTGTATGGCTGCACCAGTTGGACTTTCACAAGACACTTGGAGAAAAAGATAGATGGAACTACATAAGGATGCTGGGTGATGTCATGAACAAATCCTGGATGCAGCATCCTAAAAAAAAAAAAAAAAAAAAAAAAAGCAGCTGTACGGCTACTTACCTCCTATCACACAAACCACCTGAGTAAGATGAGCTGGACATTACTGGAGAAGTAAGGATGAACTCCTAAGTGACATATACATGGATACATGAGTGTGGATGAACAGAAAAAAACTCATACTGGTCAGTTCTGTGCAGATACTGGATGCAGTAAGGATGACTTGGCACGAGTGATGAATGTCGAGAAAGTATCATGGAAATCAATGCTGTCAGAACAACTTGATGATTATACACCTTTTTTTTCTGGTGGGGGAGTGTGTCTTACTCCATTGCAGAGATTGCAGTTGTACTGAAACTTGTGATAGCTATGATTTTAATCATTTTTAATCATAGCCCAATATTCAAATATTAAGTGGCTCTATCCTGGATATTGAGCACTATCACTAAAACAATATAAGTTTTGTATAAATACTAAGGTGAAAATACCATAGGGATTCGGTCTTTTACCACGGTCGACACATGCACAAACTGACTAAGCTACTCACTGAACAATATAAAACCCTACAAACCGACCCCACAACAAAGTCCATCTTCAAAATCCCGCCCATCAACACAAAAAACAACCACCCAACCTACGTAACATCCTCAATGCATCTAGAAAAATTTATATAACACCGTACAGAAAGGTAATAAAAGATGCAACAAGCCTAGATGCCAAATTTGCAGCCACATACATACGGAAACCGAAATAAAAATACCCTACACAAACATAACAATCCATCCGCCACACCTAACATGCGATAGCGCTAACATCATATATTATATATACTGCACACAATGCAGAAATAGTGGATATGTGGGAGAAACATCAACATCCTTTAGACTAAGACTAAATAACCACAAATCCACTATAAATCTCAAATCCCCGCATAGTACAATAGCACTTCATTTTAACACCTTATCACACAACCTTACACACCTCAAATGCATTTTAATAGAACATGCATTTCCAACAACGCAATCTAGAAAACAATCAGAAACTAAATGGATTCTAAAATTACAAACACACAAAGGGATTGAACGCAGACATCGGAATTCTCCGTTATTATAAATATTTCACAGACGCTGCCGCTATCGATAACAACAGAGATAAAAAAAAGCCGTTAAACAGGAATAACATTCATTTGATAAAGGGTATCTAACGAACCCTTATATATATATATATATATATATATATATATATAGTCATCCACCTATAGTCCTGTTTCAACATATCACATCTCTTCAGTGTGGCTAGACACAGGCTGTTTCAGCCTGGGAACAAAACTCGACCAATTTGTCATCAGAGTTCTTACCTCCACTCCATCTACATGACCCACTTTGAGAAATAGAGTTTACTGATATAAACATATAAGGCCACTAGGAGTGCTCAATCCGTTTTAGGAGGCCATATCATAAATCCAATCTATATTCAAATCTCCTAAACTTTTTGGTAACACCCTCTATAGATACATTTTAATTGTTATGCCAGGTCAGATCAAGTCAGAGATTATTCCTTACTGTGAGTTCTATGTAATCCAGTACAACATGTCACATGTTACTTAGAAAGGAAATGGGCACCACACTAAGTAAACGCCATTATATCTAGAGAAGTGAAATACTCAGATTGGCACCCAGATGACCTAACAACATCTATCCACCCAAGAAATAACAATTGAAAAAAATATCAGCAACAATAAAATAATAGAAATATATAATCTGATATTAACAGATTTTCAGTATTATTTAAAAGTTAAATATATGAGATGTTGATAGGTACATGTCCTGTGTCACTGACACATAAAGATTTAAAAGGAAGCAGAAAAATCATATCTATGTGTCCCAGTGGTTTTTTTTTTTTCTTCCCCCACCATTTCCAGCTTACTGTAAATACATTTCAATATTTTCTTGGAAATGAATTACACTGAACTGTTCATAGATAAAAACTCTGCAATTTATTAAGAAACTTTAGTTGGGACCCATCAAATTTCCCGGGGACTTATTCAAATCAAATCCATGCATCCCAGGACGAACTAAATTAAAAAGCTATGGGTAGATAATTGGGATTCAGGAAAAATGAGATTGGAAAGTGAATTAAATCTTTAAAAAATAAATACAGTCAGAGAATTTAAAAGAAAAAACATTAAAATCATTTTGTAAGATTTCTAAGAAAGGGAACTTTTGACCTAATTTAAATTTATTGAGAGCCAAGATGTTGAAGCTACTGGCTCACTGCTTATGAAATTTCACATACAAATACGTTTTGCACACTCCAATCTCTCTTACTTTCTACTTTCAACGAGAAACTAACATATATAAGGAGGAGGTAATCAAGATATACATAGAGGGGAAGAAAGTGATAGACAGAATGTGAAGTGAGAGACCAGTCAGTTTTTGACTTAATTACAAATTATGACTAATTAGAAACAATTAAAATGGAATTTTTTTCAAACATAACTCAATCCTAGAACTAAGGAATAATTCAGTATAACTTTTGTGTCATTAAACTAAACAATAAAAAAGCCTTTAGGATACAAAAATTGATTTGCTCAGCTTAAGTGTAATAATAGATTTCCAGTTTAGCTAAGTCAGTAGAGCATCTGCCAAGGAACCACAGGGTTCTGGATTTGATACTGGCCCTCATTAACTCAGCACATGAGTAGCACAGCTTGAATCTGTGTGGTAAAGGGAGGAGCTGATGGTAGGTGTGGCACTATCTCAGATACAAAAACAATCTCCCTGGTCTAGCTCGCTGTCTGGCTGATTCCAACAATAGGTCACTCTGCCATCTTTATTATTTTCTTAGAAGTGAAAACCATGTCAAATTTACAGAAGAATGTGTGATGGTTACAGAGAAGCAGGCTTTTAATAAAAAATTTAAAAAAGAGTTTACAAATGAATTAAACATGGGTTTGTCACTACGAGACAATTGACAATTGTGGGGAGCTGATGGTAGGTGTGGTGCTCCACCTCAGATGCAAAAAAAGACAGTCCAATGGGTGGCAACTCTCTGGTAAAGAAAAGATTTCAGGCACAAAAGTCAGTAAAGAAGGTCATGCTGACAGTCTTCTGAGACATGGAAGGACTCATCATTATTGATTTCCTTGAAAAAAAAATGCAATAGTAAACAGTGCTTCCTATTAGCAATTCCTGAGACAATTGTGGGAGCTGATGGTAGGTGTGGTGCTCCACCTCAGATGCAAAAACAATCTCTACTTAGTCAAGCATTAGTGAAAAGGGGATAGGCTCCCTAGCTGTCCAACTGATACTAAATACTGTCCAACTGATACTGATAGTAAAAAGTAAAGCTGCCAACTTTACTTTTTACTTTTACACAGTGAAATGGTTGGTTGGTTTTTACGGCATGTCAACCCTTGTTGGGTTATTTTATACTGAAGATGTTTTGTTTTATTCATTCTTGATGGGTACTTAATTTTATTAAACACATTTTTTAAACTCATTTTTTTCTATTTAACCCATAGATGGGACCCTAACAGGTACTACCAGTCCAAGTCAGAGTAGACCTGTGAGTAATGGTGATGATTGATCGGAGCGGGCCTCTCCGACTACCCTTCTAGCCTAAGTAAGGGACAACGTAGAGCGATGCATGTCATCGACTGCTCAGCCACCTGGATTCCATCCTTAAGCATCACAAGTCGCCACCCACTGCCAACATATGGTCCCACTGAGGAGTTCTTACTTCTCTGCAGAGATGCAGTCGGTGTATTCTAAAAGCCCCAGCCTTTTACAAAGCCCACTTGATTTCTTTGTTGTTTTTTTTTTTACTTGGAACTAAATCTTATTATAATGGAGATTGTGGGTTTTTATGTCTGTAACTGAAACTATATTATCTATTCAAGTCACAATTCCCTTTGTTATTTACGTCACATTCTCCATGATTTTATTTTTTATTTAAACCTCAATTATTAATAAAATTGTTTTACATCATTAAGGCTGTTGACCATATATACATACTAAAAACATGCAATTGTATATATATACAACAAAATAGCGGTTTACAGTATGAATGGGAAGGATAATTTGCATATTGAACTTTAAAATTTGATTTTAATAAATATATGCTAAGTATTATTGATTTCTAATTGTTTGGTTTTATCTTATTGAATATGAGCAAAAATCTCGGGGATAAATCTTAAAAGAAATAAATTAACAAGAAAAAATAACTGTAATATTATTCTTTACTTCCTATTTTAACTAAATAGTTAAATTAGGAAAATTTACCAATGAAAGACGGGAGTAAGTGCAAATGATGGAAGAGTTAGTTTCAAAGTTGTTCTATTTTTCAATCATACCCCATCGGTTCCAAATATTTTATCTGAATTCTCATTCAGTTTCATTAGCCTTTCTAATTTAACATATTTTATTATATTAAAACTTAAATACTTGCACCCTACAGGGTGCATATATTTGCTAGTATCTATAACATGGTTTATTTTTAACTTTGATTTTTTATTACTAATATAAACACAGTTTGTAAACAAAATGTCAAATGAGGTTTAGCCCTTCTGATGATGAACTGACTTTGTAGAATCATCATAACATTTACCCAAAATCTGCCTCATATAATTTAAACATAAAGAGTATAATTTCCTTGTTGTGTTTGATAGTTCTTTTAACTCTCTCCTCTCTCTCTCTCTCTCTCTCTCTCTCTCTCTCTCTCTCTCTCTCCAATATCTTAACCAGATGGCACATATATAACACAACTCGATGCAACCACCATCAACACACGATTTGCAAAAGAATTAAAAGTAAAGATATTCAATTTCACAAGATAATAAATAGGCGCCTCCCTATAAAATCAGTAGTGACTCACAAAGAGGCTTTGGAAAGATGTAGTTTTTTTTTTTTTACTAAACTTGGATTAGTTGTGGCACAAGGCCAGAAATATAGAGCACATAGAATCGAACTATCAATGGTCTGCTAATCTATATGACAGAATGACAAAAGTATGGGGCACCCAGTGAGAATCAAACTCGCTAACAATGATCTGCTAATCTAGCTTAACTATTACACCATGTGAGGCGTACATCCTGTCTATTTATAGTTATTTACTAAGCTTAGCTTAGTTGTGATACAAGGCCAGAAGTATGGTTTGGTTTGGTTTGGTTTGGTTTGTTTTACGGCATATCAACCTCAGTGGGTCATTTAATGCCGATAAAGTTTTGAAATAAATTCATTCTTAATAGATACACAATTTTTTTTTATAAATACATTTTTCTATTTAACTCATAGATGGGACCCTAACAGGTACTACCACTCCAGGTCAGAGTGGACCAGGGAGCAATGGTGATGAAGGGGTGCTCCACATTCCCCAAACCTCCAGAACTGGAACCTTACCATCAGATAGACTTTAACGTCATTCCCAGGACATGTAGACCCTCAGCCACCACCTTCTAGCACCCATATGATAAAAAGGGTTGGGGCTTGCTATAAGAGCAATAGGGTTGGGGCAATCATATAGGTGCTAGAGCTTGAGGTGACCAGCCGATTGATTGGAGGGGGCCTCTCCAACTGCCCATCTAGCCTAAGTAAGGGTCTGTGGAGTGTTGCATCTCATGGACTGCTCATCCACCAAGACTCAGTCCTTAAGCATCACGGGTTGCCACCCACGGCCAACATGTTGCCCCATTTGGGGGAGTCTTACCCCTCTGCAGAGGTGCATTCTAACGCCCCAGCTGACAGAGCGGCCAGAAGTATGGGGCACCTAGTGAGAATCAAACTCACTAATAATGGTCTACTAATCTAACTTGCTTGTAGAACAAGGCCATAAGTATGAGGCACCCAGTGAGAATTGAACTCACTAACAATGGTCTGCTAATCTAGCTTATTAACCATTACACCATGTGAGATGTCCATAAAGTTTCGTCCAGCCGTATATATATATTTTTTTAATTTTATTCGCTTTGCTAACTCCCTTTTCCCTAATCTCAATTATCTACCCAGAG
Source organism: Doryteuthis pealeii (assembly GCA_023376005.1). Lineage (NCBI taxonomy): Eukaryota > Metazoa > Mollusca > Cephalopoda > Myopsida > Loliginidae > Doryteuthis > Doryteuthis pealeii. The sequence continues at coordinate 77,018,108 of CM042154.1, read as the reverse complement.
CTGAATGGGTGACCCAATGGGTCACATTTTGTCTAGTATATATGTATATTTATATGTATTTCTTTATTGTACCATCAAGATTTATCTAATAAAAGCTAATAAATTAAAAACTAAAGTAGAATTATATCTAAATGTGTATCTTTAATTACAAGATACAAAGTCACCAGAGACAATAAACTTCAAAGTAGAATCTCAAAAGTTGGTTGGTTGGTTGGTTGGTTTTTACGGCATTTCAACCCTTGTTGTGTTATTTTATGCCAAAGATGTTTTGTTTTAGTCATTCTTCATGGGTACTCAATTTTTTTAAAAACATTTTTTTTTTAAATTCAGAATTGGAACTTCACCATTGGATGCAGTTTAACGTCATACTTGGGACGCTAGTACCGTCGGCCACTGCCTTCTAGCACATACATGATAAAAAAAGGTTGGGGTTTTCCCATAAAGTAAAGTAGGCAGAGTAGCCTAGTGTTGGTATCAGCTGGACAGCAAGGGATTCAATCTCCTTTTCGCTAGCACTAAACTAGGGACTACCATCAATTCTTCACTTTACCACACAGAAGCTGTGCTACTCATGTGCTGAGTTGGCATTGGGCCAGTATTGAACCCGGAACCTTGTGGTTCCTAAGTGGATGCTCTACTGACTGAGCTAAACCATATTGGTACTAATCTAACACATAGCTGGGGGGGGGGGGAGAGTGAGAGGGGTCATATTTTTCCCAAGAGTATTAATCCAAAAACATAATAGTACAACTTGTTGGTTGGTTTTAGATATTACGGCATGCCAACCCTTCTTGGGTGATTTTATGCATAAGACATTTCTCATTCTTGATAGATATTCAAATTTTTTTTTATTTAACCCATAGATGGAACTCTAACAGGTACTACCACTCTGGGTCAGAGTGGACCTGGGAGTAATGGCAATGAAGGAGAACTCCGCACTACTCAGAGCCCCAGAATTGCAACTTCACCATTAGATGCAGTTTAACATCATACCCAGGACATTAGCCACTACACCATGGGGAATCCCCTCCCTCACCATCCTTGTCAATGCCCTTGATCCCATCAATCAAATAACAGGGTAAACATTTCAGATCAGAAACCTGCTCGTTATTGTGTCAGGCCTATAGACTTATTTATCCATCAACCATTCAGATACTGGGGTTCGAACTCAGTTACTACAACATTGTAGTCAGGCACATTAGCCACTACACCACAGGGACTCCTCTCCTGTCCGTCCTTGTCAATGCCCTTAATCCCTTAAAGTAAAGTTGTCGGGGAGGCCTAGAGCCGGTATCAGCCATACAGCGAGGGAGTCTGTTTATTAGCGTCTGAGGCAGAGCACCACACTTACCATCAGCTCCTCACTTTACCGCACAGATTCCTGTGCTACTCATACACTGAGTTAGCAAGGGTCGGTATCAAACCAGGAACCTTGAGGTTCCCAGCCGAACACTCTACCAACTGAGCTAATCCCTTAGAGAATATTAATCACATCAATCAAATAACAGGGTAAACATTTCAGATCAGAAATCTGCTCGTTATTGTGTCAGGCCTATAGACTTATTAATCCATCCACCATACGTAGATAAGTACATCATAAACAGGTGATATATGCATATACAAAATTTGATACATGTTTATAATATACAACTATTATGTAGAGAGAGAGAGAGAGAGAGAGAGAGAGAGATGCACACAAAATTAGTGTGTGAGAGTACTGCATGATGTCTGCCTATAAAAACTGTAAAGGACCTGGGTGAACGATGTCCCCACAGATTTCTCTTTCAGCTGATGTGTTTACAATCTGAGGCATTGAAGAAACTTAAGCATCTGCCCTGTAACTTAAGAAATGCAGTTTTCACAGGAAATGGCCTCTTAAGGGAATCCAAAGCATCTTTCATCAAAACAGAAATAAAAAAAAATAAATAAAAACTAATTCAAATAAGTCCTAATTCCTATTACATGTTTGACCCACATTGGAAAATATAAAAATGGCTTAGGAGACCCAAGGATCAGATTTCTTTAGATATTTACCAAAATTTATGTATAAAAATACACAAAACAGTTGTTCGTTTTTATCGTACTCTGAGTCAGTACTTAAGACCTTTCTAATTATTTATTATTTTTATTTTTTTTTTATATTTTATTTAATTTTTTTATTTATTTTATTTTAATATTTTTTTTAAATTTTTTTTTACAAACCTGCTGCTTATGTAGCCTATGATATCATGGGTAGGATTTATTAAGCATATGCCAAAACTGAAAAGAACATGAATAATTTTGATATTTCAGACTGTTGTCCTCATCTTTATATTGTGGTATGTATAAACATCCACAGAAGAACATCAATTATGAGTTCAGCAAATGGGCATGCCAGTGTGGGCCGTCCAGCAAAGACATACATTGACCAGCTCTGTGCTGATACTGGATGCCTCACCGAGGATCTCCCAGGGGCAATGAATGATAGGGATGGTTGGCGAGAGATTGTCGTGGATATTTGTACTGCTGGCATGACATGATGATGTATAAACACACTTTTTATGTAACCTATGATATCATGGGTAGGATTTATTAAGCATATGTCAGAACTGAAAAGAACATGAATAATTTTGATATTTCAGACTGTTGTCCTCATTTTTATAACATGGTATGTATATTCACAATGTTTCGGCTGCTGTATCCTCTGGTCCTCTTCAACAGCCGAAATGTTGTGTTTATACATACTACGATATAAAGAGGAGGACAACAGTCTGAAACATCAAAATTATTCACATCAAGCCTCATCTGAAAAATACTAAAAGAACAGTTTGGAAAATTAGATTTAGCATGTTTCCCTAGTGGTCTAGTGTCATCAGAATCAAAAAAAAAAAGAAAAAGAATTTGACAGATAAAATAATCCATAGAACGATAAATGAGGCTTGAATGATTGTTTTAAAAAATCAAAACATATCTAGATAATTTTCCTTTTTGTACATTGTATACACATAAAACACATACAATGAGAATTATATGGTAGAATTCTTTTTGCTGGCAAAATAAGATGAGTAGGATTTATTAAACATACTAAACCATTATAGAGACATTGTTAATAAATAAGATGCTAATTAAGATTAAAAAATGATTATTTAATAACCATTAAGAATATAACGTAAATAACTATGGGAATTGTGACAGTGGTGACACAGTTTCGGTTACAGTTTGTTTTAGTTTGCTCTGTTTTACAGCATATCAACCCCTGTGGGTCATTTAATGCCAACAAAGTTTTGAACAAAATTAATTATTGATGGGTGACTAGAGAGGGCTGCTTTTAAGCTAGTATAATATATATATATATATGTCCATAAAGTATATGTGCAATATAAAGAATTTATTTATTTAAATTGCACATATACTTTGTGGACAGTCTGTATATTACCAAGGTAAATTATCTAGTCCTGCAAATATTATATAGCCACTTGACAAGAAGGGGTTTTATAATTTCATTCATTTAAAATGTGGTATTAGTCAGAAAAGGATATGAGAACAGTGGTTCAAGAGAGAGACAGACAGACAGACAGGGAGGGAGGGAGGGGGGAGAATGACAAGAACTTATTACTAAGCTAATAGGTCTCTGCAGTAAAGGGGGGCAAACACGGATAGACATATGGTCTCTTCCCATAAAACTAAGTGGATAAAAAAAAAGAATAAAAATAAAAATAAAAATAAAAAGGAAAGAAGGGAAAGAAGAAGTATTGCCGCCCACCCATGCACAACTAACAGCTATAGCAAAATTACTTAAATGAAAGTCAAACAGAAAGAGATAAAAGAAAAGTACATGTTAAAACAGAGAAGCAAGTGCGCTGGGAGTGAGGAGAGAGGGGAGTTGAAAAAAAAAAAAAAAAAAGAACAATACAATGAAGTGGAGTTGAAGATAATAAGGGAGGGTGGTTATAATACAGAGGGTAGATAGGTAGGTGATTGTAACCATTTCAGTGACGGAGATAATTTTATTAGTGGAAGTAATTGAATAATCATATTACTTGCCCCTTAAAAGGATATTGCGTACAGGATACTTTAGCAGTGGACAATCGTGGTGAAGACCCAGTTAAGCAAGAAAGCTATTTGTGGCCACAGAATTAATTTTAAAACAATACCGGCTCATGCCTCAAAAGTATATTTGAAAAAATTAAAAATAGATAAAAAATTAAAAAAAAAAAAAAAAAAATAATTTCTTTAACATTAACAAACACAAATTTAATTTTAAAGTTCTGTAGCTGTTACTGTCAGATGAAATGGAATTAGCAACCAGAGTACAAATCCTTCCTAAGACTGTTTGCGTTCCAGTTGTTGTATACCCTTCTTTCTTTACTTACTTCTATTCTTCTTCTGACGTCTTTGACATCTTAAGTTCTTCTAAGTCTATTCTAACATCTGAACTTCGTCTTGGTGGTCGGTCGCACTTAACTCATTTCTTCTTTAAGATCAGTCTTGTTACCAAGACATTCACTAACCACAAAACCGTGTTATTTTTCTTAAACTTTTATTTACTTAACTCAACATTTCATGTAACTTACATCTGACTAACATAGCGCACGTATGCAGTGAGTTCCAGTTAAGGCAGGACATCTTCTCTGCCCGACGTCAAACTGAAACTGAGGACCCAACCAGGTCCCATGTGACTTCACGTATTTCGCGGGCTTTCTGTAATCTTCCATGGAAAGTCCCGCCCGTGATATGAAAAGGGCCATCCCTTTAGAAATACAGGGGATTGACAATAATCTTATGCAACCGCATAGATTATGTAACACAGTTTGTACTAATCCATCTATTCTTCTCCATCCAAACTATGAGTAAATAGTAATAAAGAATGGGTTCTTTAACTTTTAACATCCTATACTGCCTCATTCCACCCAGTCAGAAAACTTTGTTTAAATGTAATATTAAACATATTTAGCAGTCTTTGATTTATGGGAAATAACAGGTAACTTTAAATGAAAAAGCCATTTTTAGCCTTTTTTTTAATAAATCCTTAGAGGAATGGGGCTCTGGACTTAGAAAATTCTCAACAGGATGTTAAGAGTTAACCTTGGTTGAGCAACCAATCTAGGTCAAAGGAAAATTGTAAATTCAAACCAGCTTTACTTCACTTAAAAATTGACCTTGTGTCATTTAGGGATTTATGCCTTTTCCCAAGGTCATTAGCATGAAGTGAAACACATCAGCCACAGCCAGGATTTGAACCTGGGTCACCAATTTTTACCTGCAATATTAATTTTCCAAAGCCCAAGCAATCAGCTTGCATAACACAATGCTTAAAAATTACCTCTGTCAATTCTATTCTTGAATAATTTTTTTTTCCTTTCTTTTTGGGATTTTATGGCATGTCAAACCTTGTTGGGTTATTTTATGCTGAAGACATTTTGTTTTATTCATATTTGATGGGTATTGAAAATTCTTTTTTTAACTCAACTTTTTACCACATTTTGGATTAGGGATTTGCCATAAGAGTAATAGGGTCAGGACAATCATATAGGTGCTAGGGCTTGACGTGACAAGCCGATTGATTGGAAGGGCCTCTCTCTCTCTCTTTAGACTAATTAAGGGCCAAAGTGAAGTGTTGCAAGTTATGGACTACTCAGCCACCAGGATTCTGTCCTTAAGCATCACAGGTTGCCACCACCCATGGCCAACAGGTGGTGCCATGCGGGGGGGTCTTATCCCTCTACAGAGGTGCAGTCAGCATATTCTACAGCTCTAGATGAAAGGGCGGTTCTAAAGTATTAACACCTACACAACTTATCTGCTTATCATGTGTAAATTCCCTTTAAAAGTTCTAACAAAATATACAAAATTTTACAATTTATTTTAAAGTCAACAAATAACTTGTATAATTTATAATATACACTAAAATAGGCAGATAAACATAAAATACATTGTTTTTTTTCTTATCAAAACAAAACAAGTTCTAAATTTGGGTTTTGTGTGCACCAATTCATAAAAATCTAAGAGACGATTAAGTTTCCTGTAGTTTTTTCTACCGGGAGGAGTTTGTATTTAGTTAAGAGAAAATTAAACAATTGGAAGATAGTTTGGACAATAGCATATTGTTTATAAAGTGCACTTGTAGGCACTATGTCATAATTATAATTGACAAGTTTGTAATGAATATAAATTGAGTGTTAAATTAAGAAATTGGGACAAAAGAACTCATTACATATGTCATTATTAACAATGAATGATGAAGAGGTTTTTCTCATCTGGTTGTCTCTTCCATGGTTTGGTTTGGTTTCTTTGCTTAATGGTGTATGAACCTTCATGGGTTATTTTATGCCAAGATTATCCTTGTAGAATAACACTCGGTTTCCCATACTTGCAATCTTGTGTCACATCCTACCAGTCACAAATAAGTTAGGTAAATACTTATTATTTCTATGGATATTGGAGTATCTTTATTAGAAAAGCAGAATGGATATAACGGAGACTGCCTGGGGAATATTTTATTAATGTGTTGACAAGAATGGTGTACAGGTGGAGACTTTTTAATCATAAGATCAAAAAGAACATTTTTTACAGACATATGTATTTGTATATATAGAAGAGAAGGTCTGTGTGTGTGTGTGTTTACTAAATCCCTCTGCCACAACAGAATATGACACAAGGTCAATTTGTTACATAATTATTAGATTCCTAATAATTGTGTACAGTAGTGTAGAAACCAAAATGGCTGTTATAAGTGCAGCCGGCGGCCTTGAAGGATTGAATGACAAGGTTTGACTTCAATCCTGATCCTCCTTCCGGTGGATACCGTGAGAATCGGTGGAGAAGACCCTCTTCCGGTTTAGATTAGAGAGAGTTTTAGTTAGATGGGCCAAAACCACAACGGTGGTAAGTCGTGTTATGCACGCTGCCGACTCGATCTGCGCAGGGAGTCTGGTGGGGATTTCAAAATAAAATATGATCTAAGTGAATTGAAGTCTTGTGTTATTATCTAAAAACTACCAATGACACAGGGCTTCTGATAAAGAGAAATCTCCAATGGAAGACTAAAGACGAAGTCCAGACGCTGGAAGAAGAATAATAGAAGTAAGAAAGAAAAAAGAAGGGTATACAACAAATTCTTAAGTAAAGAACACCAGTGGTACTATTTAATCCTTAGCTCGGTGTATGAGGAGGTTCATACCTTTCCCAAGGATATTAGTTTGAATTAGCACAGTTATATGGTATCAAGTATTCTTATTAAAAAAAAAAAAAAAAGCAGTTCAAAGACCATATTAAGACGATGCTGAAGAAGTGTAACATGCATGGAAGATCTGGCCTCCAGCAGACAGGGTTGGTGAGACGCCTGCCGCACAGGAGTTAAGTAGCTCGATAATGAGATAAACAGGACTGCAGAGCGACAACATCTTTGTTGTTATGAACAACCAAATGTAGATTGTGTGTGACCGCATCTGCAAGTCCAAAATTGGACTAATTAGCCACCATACTGTTCACAAATGAAGACATGGAGTGACGACATCGTCGTCTGCGGCGGACTTCGAAAAGAAAGATAGGAATCAAATAAAAATAATTTACAAACATCTATAACAATGGACCTGGGAGTAATGGCAATGAAAGGGTACTCCACACTCTCCAGATCTCCGAAATTAAAGACTCAACAGCAGATACTAGTCATACTCAGGACACTCCTTAGGAGGAGGGGGGATCTAGGCTCCCTGCAGAGAGTGTATTCTAAGCTGCACCAACAGTGCTTCTAGGGAAGAAGTTAGTTGGTTGGTTTATTGATTTTAACGGCATATCAACCCGTCTAGGGTTATGTCATGCCTAACAATTAGGAAGTAATATATGTTGTGTATTTACATTTATACTTTTTAGTAGTTGGTTTTAACAATGTGTTAGCACCATTGGGGATCATGTTGTATGGTACTGATTTAGTTCATGTCTATATTCTATGGTATAATTTTATTTCCTTCAAAAAGGACAAAATCTCTCCATGTTGACATTTTCAAATAGATCTTTCCTATTGTTTGCATTAAAATAACGGTTTTTGATGTGAGCAAAAAACCTGCATTCCATGAAAAGGTGTTTGACATGTTTCACATTGTGGTTGTTGTTCTTGTTTGAGTATATAGGAGTGTGTTAGTCTTGTGTGACCAATAAACTGGAGCCTCTCTATTAAATGTAGTTTAGTAACATCATATTCATGATACCCCTTTAAGGGGGGGGGGTCTTACTCCTCTGCAGGGAATACAGTCAGTGCATTCTAATCCCCACAAACAGTGCTTCTAGGATAGAAAATTGATTGGTTGGATTTTACGACATGTCAACCAACCCTTGTTGGGTTATTTTATGCCAAAGACATTTTGTTTTAATCATAGGTATTCAATCTTTTTTTCAAATACATTTTTTAAAGTCATTTTTTTCTATTTAACCTATAGATAGGACCCTAATAGGTACTACCACTCTGGGTCAGAGATGAAGAGGTACTCCACATTCCCCAGAGCTCCAATGGGCAGCAATAAAATACCCAAACCCTTACTTGTATGTATTAGGTTCAAGTGCAGTTTGGGACTAAAATGCAACGGTGATTATTTCTCTTCCTCACTGGCTGAATATATGTAATGATTAGAGTAAATGAAAACTTTGATAAAACAGGTACTACCACTCTGGGTCAGAGATGAAGGGGTACTCCACATTCTCCAGGGCTCCAGAATTGGAACTTCACCGATAGAGTTTGTCATACCCAGGACACTAAGACCCTCTGTCACTGCCTTCTAGCACATATACAATAAAAAGGGTTGGGGCTTGCCATAAGGGCAATAGGGTTTGGTTTGTTTTACGGCATATCAACTTCCGTGGTTCATTTAATGGCGACAAAGTTTTGAAATAAATTAATTCTTAATGGATAATCAATTTTGTTTAAAAACACATTTTACTATTTAATCCATAGATGGGACCCTAACAGGTACTACCACTCCGGGTCAGAGTAATCCAGAGAGCAATGGTGATGAAGTGGTGCTCCACATTCCCCAGACCTCCAGAACTGGAACCTCACCATCAGATAGAGTTTAACGTCATTCCCATGAAATGATAACCCTCAGTTACCACTTTCTAGCACCCATATGATAAAAAGGGTTGGGGCTTGCCATAAGGGCAATAGGGTTAGGAAAGAAGGAACTGGCTATGTTTCACTTATGTAACATATACCCACATTTCCTTATATCTCAGTTAAATTACCCACATTATATTTCTAAAATTTCAGTTAAATTACCCACGAGGGAATCATCACATGATTATTAGTGGCACAATGAGTATTTTCGACAAAAAACAAAAATAAATAAATAAAAAGATATTTAACATAACTTCTTTTTCTTTAATAAACTCCAGGGTGTGCCATATATTTGAGAATGCACATTTAGCAGGTGATAAATGAAAGACAACCCTAAGAATGTTACACAGCATGTGCCAAATATTAGTATACTCATTTCTCTTGTCCGAGATATCTAGAGCATTAACATGGCATCTTCCAATCTGATACAGGAAATGAAAAGGTACACCTTGCCCGTGGCAACACTAGCACCACCAACCACAGAAACTCCTCAGAGATTATCAGATTCTTAAAAAGTAGCCAGGTTCTTCATGTTCAAGGTGACAAAGAATGAGCTGGTGGATTTTGACAAAGACGAGAGTTACCCTGTGGCCAAGAAAAAGAAAACCTTTTAAGTTGTTCTACGGGTAGGATGTGACACAATGTCGCAAATATAGGGATCAGTGAGGATCAAACTTGCTATTGAGTAGTAATGGATCTGTGAGATTAGCTTGCTAACTATTATACCACGTTGGGATGCCAATAATGGAATAAGGTATACAACCATCAGATGAAACGTTTGTTTAAAATTTGCTCTGCTATCAGAATTTGATCATCAAATGTTTTTAAGCATTTGTTAATTCTCATTTGTTTCCCATATATATATATATATACACATATATATATATTTTTTTAATTTTGAGATGAAACAAAGAAATCACAGTGCTCAACCACAAATTTGTAGGAGCTTTATTTATTTGTTGAATTTTTTAAATATAATTGTTTTCCATAGGCAACTACCCAGGTTTCAGGCTATTTTGCCATCATCAGGTTGCTAATAATTCTTCTGGTGTTTATGTGAAAACATTTCTTGCTGTTATCACACATTTATATATATATATATATGTGTGTGTGTGTGTGTGCGCATGTGAAGAGAGAAATGGAAGTAAATCCGACGGTATGTAATATAGTGAAAAATTTGAAAAAACAGGTTCAAATAAAATGAGTGATATTTATTCAGCCAACGCTGCAGTGTTTCAATCTGTTTAGTAGATCTTCTTCAGGGCTTTTGTTGATATAAGGAAAAGTAACATTTATCACAGAATAATAATAATAATGAGACTGTGATAGTTTTTGTTGATCAGTTCGTTTAAAAATGTTTAAAAATTAGACTCATCATATATATATATATACATATATATATATATGATGAGTCTAATTTTTTGTATATATTATATCTATATTTATATATGATGGTGTATATATATGTATGTGTGTGTGTGTGTGTGTGTGTGTGTGTATATTATATATTTATGGAAAAATAATCATCCTAGTTGAAAACATCATAAAACTCAACAAGTTTATGAGGGCCATCACCAAGCAGGTCAGGTGACCTCAGGTACAAAACACTTCTCTCTTCAACATGGTGACCTAAGATGGATTGATTGGTTTGGTTTCTTTGTTTAATAACATATCAACCTTCATGGGTTATTCAATGCCAAAGCCATCCTTGTAGGAGAACAGTAGCAGTACTATTCAACCCTTAGCTGGAAGGGGATTAGGAGTTTCATACCTTTCCCAAGGGTATTAGTTTGAAAGTGAACATAATAGCACAACTAGAGTTAGAATTCATTTACTATGATGTCACAGCTACGGGCACTGCCACCTTTGATTGATTTTAATTGTATGTCATTTAATTGTGTGTAGGGTTATCTAATGCACAAACCAGAAGCTGTGATTGAAAATGAAATGCATAAAGTCTTCTGTGACTTGGAGTTACAAACAAATCCCCCCATCAAGTCCAGAGACCTAATGCGAATTAATAAGAAAAAAATTTGCCATCTAGTGAATTTTACAGTTAAGGCAGACCATAGAGTAAAAATTAAATTAAAAAATGAAAACTGAACAAATACCTGGACCTTGCCAGAGAACCGAAAACTTGTGGAACATGAAGGTGACGGTGATTACAATTGTAGTTAGAGTCTTTGGAACAGTCCCCAAGAATTTGGAAAAAGAGATTATCCCCTCTGGAGATTAGTGGATGGATCAAAACCATCTAGACCATAGCACTGTTAAAATCAGCTAGGATTCTTACAACATGAGTCCTGGATACCTGAGGAGATTTACTGTCACTCAAATTTCAGTGAAAAAAAAAAAAAAAAAAAAAAAGAAAGTTAAATCTGGTGTTCAAATTGAATCTTCATATTTACATTCTTTTCGTAGTTGTTTCTCTCAGCGATTCTGATAGCTTTTTAATCTAGTGTGTCCTGGGACGCGTGGATTTGATTTGAATGAGTTCCTGGGAAATTTGATGGTTCCCAACTAAACTTTCTTAATGAATAATAAAGTTTTTATTTATGAATAACTAAACTACCTTGTACCCCATACAGTGTAATTCGTTTCCAAGAAAATATTAAAATGTATTTACAGTTAGCTAGAAATTGTGGGAGAAGGGAAAAAACAAAAAGAACACTGGGAATAGATATGATTTTTATGCTTCAGTGACGCAGGCAGGATGGTACCTATCAGCATCTCTGTTCTCTTTTTGTACATAGTCCTATAGAATATGAACAATTGTTAAACAGATTTTGACCCATAGATGGGACCCTAACAGGTACTACCACTTCAGGTCAGAGTGGACCTGGGAGTAATGATAATGAAGGTTTTTTTTGGTTGTTTTATTTTACTGCATATGAACATGTTTAGTTCAGGTTATCTCTTTAATAGCATATAACTCCTTATGTTTTATCTATAGGTACCACCAAAATTTTCATATTTCATAAGATAAAATAGGGGAGGGTAGACCTCATAAAAAAATATTTCCCCTAACATATTTTAGGAAAAACCTATTTCAGACATATTTTCATCAAAAGGTAAGTAATTATGGAAATTTTCATGAAAATCAGACCATTAATTGATTTTTCATAGAATTTTTTAAAAAAGCCTCTAGTCATAACTTGTTTTTGGCTACATTAAATTTCAATTGATTTAACGGTACAAAAATGAAAACATTGTTTTTCATTTATAATTTTCATTATTTCCGTAAACTGAAAATATTTTTAAAATCATTAGTTGTTATTAATGTTTCTTCTTTTAATGGACAAAAAATTTTCCAAATAATATTAACCTTTATGCAAGTTTCAATGTGTTAAATATAGGGGGGTGATTTCACAGGGAAAATTGGTGGTACCTAATTATCTAGTATCGAAATGTGATTCATTTATAGATGTTTGATTATCAAAACTTGTGGAAGCCATCACATGTGCACGCCAGATTGGACCATCCAGCAAAGACGTACATAGACCGATGCTGCGCAGAGGACACCCCCATGGGCAATGAATGATAGAGACGGTTGGCGAGAGATTGTCATGGATATCCATGCTACTAGCGCAACATGAGGATCAAAACTTCATATTTTCAATGTTCATTGTAGTGTTACATAATTATGGATCCCTAATATCTTTTTAAGGTAGTATAGAAATCCTTATGGCGATCAGTACAGCTGATGGCCTTGAGAGTGAGTGACAATGCTTGACCTCACTCTGACCTTGCCTTGCGGGAATGGACCGTAAGAATCGGAAGGCAATAGAAGGCCCTTCCGGTTTAAGTTGTAAGCAACTCAGTCAGAGAGTTAGAACTTAGAAGCGAAGCTAGCAAGATGTAAGGATCCGCGTGCATTGTCTGGTCTGGGGTTTATGGAATAAAGTAACATCATCGTAAATCGAAATCTTGTTGTTATTACTAAAAGCTAACAATAGCACAGGGCTTCTGATAAGCAGTGATCCCCAACAGAGACCAGACCCGGAATCCTCAATAGAAGACCAGACGAGACCTTAGAAGATATACCAGATCCAGCCAGAAGAATAGACGACAGAGTAAGAAGACGTAAGAGAAGTATATAACTTATAGATATGTAGTGCCGTCAAAGAAAGGCACTACGTAACAGTAGTTCTTTTATTAATTACACTTTGTCTATAATCAATAGTTTACACTAATAATACTAATAATTCACACAATTATATAGTTTCAAGTAACAAATAAATAATTTTCTTGCAATTGTAATTTGCTTAATCTAAGTTTCCTATTTAATAATTTACACAAATATGGTTTCAAGTAACTAATTATAATCCTTAGTAAACAATTATAGCTTCAAAGTAACTATTCTTAATACAAATAATTTGTATACAGTTAATTGGTTTCAACTATTCCTATCATTAATAATTCTATTTAATAATAATCACTTGTTTTCACAGTTATATAGTTTCACACATTCCTATCCAATATTAATAATTTTCAAATATATATATGATTTATAGGTGAATAGTTGTAGGTAAATATTTTTATTTGGTTTACAATTTGACCAACGTAACAAAAATTAATGTTATGTAATGCTTAAGGATGGAACCTTGATGGCTGAGCAGTCCATGACATGCAACACTCTACTTGTCAGTGCCATGGGTTAAATAGAAAAAACAAGTTTTAAAAAAGTTTTTTTTTTTTTTAAATTGAGTTTGGAATAAATATTGAATACCCACCAAGAATTAATAAAACAAGACATCTTCGGCATAAAATAACACAACAAGGGTTGACATGCCACAAAATCCAACCAACTCATCCCTTACTTCTGTGTGTATCCATGTGTGACATAATATGGAAGAATCAAGATATCCACGAAGTATAAAGAGTAGAAGACAACAAATCCCCACTGTCAGGCATCAAGATAATGACAAAAAATTTAAGCAAATGAATATTTACAATATGAAGGGATATATATATATATATACAGAATAAAGTGGTAGCATGTGGTGCAATGGTTACCATTGTAGGAAAAGGACACAACAAGACGAGTTCAAACCCTGGCTGTTTGCATTTCACATCGTTACACATCCGAGTATTCTCCCTACAGCTATAGGTAAATAGTACGGCTTAGGCAACCAGTCTAGAAGGAAAATTCTGAATTCAAACCTGTTAAACTGTTTAAGAAATTGACTTTGTGTCACACCCTGCTTGTGCAGAGGGGTTGGTGTGTGTGTGTGTGTGTGTGTGTGTGTGTGTGTGTATTATCCTGCTTGTGGTAATACAACTAGTCTAGGAGAAGGAAAATTTGAAATTCAACCCAGCTGTACATCTATTTGATTTGAATGAGTCCCTGGAAAATTTGATGGGTCCCAACTAAAGTTTCTTAATAAATTATAGAGTTTTTATTTATGAACAACTAAAACTGTCTATACAGTGTAAGAAAATATTGAAATGTATTTACAGTTAGCTGGAAATGGGGGGAAGAAAAAAAACACTGGGACACATGGATACTACATCCTTTAGATTTTTTATGCATCAGTCAGTGATGCAGGACGCGTACCTATGAGCATCTTTGCTCCTCATCATATCCTCCAGTTCAATTAGAGCAGGGATCACCAAAGTTTTTTCACGGTGGGCCGGATAATTGAAAAAATAACAAACGTGAGCCACATTATTATTGTGTTCAATAATAAAATATCACTTCAAATTAAACATTTTGATCAATTGTAATTTTATCACAATCTTATATACATTGAAAATATAGGGTTTGCCCTTTGCAAAACCGTTTGTCTCATAACCTTTGACCTATTCGTTGCTTCACATTAGCTCTTTGAAAATTACCTGTGTTTTTCAAGCAGTCGCAACAAGTGAAAATTTGGGTCGCGTAAGTAACAAGTGAAATGCTCACACACACGAAATGTTGTAACCTACCTACAGTAGCCAAGTCCATGAAGATTTAGTAAGCTTAACATGTTATTTAAATTTAAATGGTATCAGAACGTCTCACGTTCCGCACGTTTTATCAAACAAATTCAAGTACCGTCGGCGGGCCTGATAAAGTGCCTTCGCGGGCCGGATTCAGCCCACGGCCATAGTTTGGTGACCACTCAGTTAGAGAAACAAGCAAGTCACATTAAAAGGACAAAGTTACTTAGAAGAATTAACTAATCATTTTTATATATATATTATATATAATTAATTAATTAACTGGGATAGAAGAATAAGAACAATTTATCACCAAAGAGTAAATAAAAGGTTTGGTTCAAAATACCCTGGTAAAGACAATAACACACACCTGAAAAGGTCAGAGGGTACAATGACCAAAATATTAGAGCGCTAATACCCTTGGGAAAGGTATGAATCCAACTACTCTCCCTCCAGCTATGGGTAAATAATAGGGCAGACTGGGCTGTTTAATCTTAGTTAGGCAACCAGTCTAGAAGGAAAACTCTGAATTCCAACCTGTTAAACTCCACTTGGGGTGGTCACTACTAGAATAGGCTCAGTCCTAATTAGTGATCTATTTCACTAATTTAATTAGTTGTGACTACAGTAAGAACCAAGATAAGAACCCTACTCTGAGTACATTGGTTTGGTGCATTTTATGGCATGTCAACCCCTGTTGGGTTATTTTATCCTGAAGACCTTTTGTTCTATTCATGCTTGATGGGTATTCAACCTTTTTTTTTTTAACTCAATTTTCTTAACACATTATTAAAAAACTTTTTTCTATTTAACCCATACATGGAACCCTAACAGAGACCACTCTGGGTTGGTTGGTTGGATTTTACGGCATGTCAACCCTTGCTGAAGACGCTTTGTTTTATTCATTCTTGATGGATACTCAATCTTTTTTCAAACTCATTTTTTACTATTTAACCCATAGATGGGACCCTAACAGGTACTATCACTCCGGGTCACAGTGGACCTGGGAGTAATGGCGATGAAACAAGTACTCCACACTCCCCAGAGCTCCAAAATTGGAACTTCACCATTAGATGCAGTTTAATGTCATACCCAGGGCACGAGTACATTGGTGTATAATAGTTTAAATATTACTTTGAATTTTGTTTGTATACATACAAACAGGCGCGTATACTAAATGCATTATTAAAAGTAATTTAGTAATTAGTTCCTTAAGAATATTATGTAATAAGAACTGATGAGTTCCAAGAAGGTTACGTTGAGGCTAGGAGATCCTACCCCCCCTCTCTCTCTCTCTCTCTCTCTCATCTCCCTCCACCCCTCTCATCTCCTCCCTATTCGCATGTAGGAGCGTGCATGTACATACATACATACAAGCACAACTAATAACAAGTGCACATGTGTGAGTCATTACTAAGATGTTGCCCATGGCAACAACAGTAGGTGGAGGGTAAAATAAAATAAAATAAAAATGAAAATAAAATAAAAATAAGAGAAGGGAGTAGTAGTTATAGTAGAAAAAAAAGAACTCATGACCTATTCAGCATCAACCACCATCACCACCACCCACCTTCTATCACCCAAATCCCTCACATAAGAAAAAGAGAGAGAAAGGAAGGACTATAGAGTGTGTCTCGGAGAGAGAGAGAGAGAGAGAGGGGAGATTCAGTAGAGATATCTGATACCTCCTCCCAACATTGAATGCACCAAAGTGTTTTGTAATACATAGGCAAAACTTCTTTAGATAGATAAGGTAATGGGATTACACTGTTATGGCCTTTCAAGGAAAAAAGAGATAGATTGAAGGAAGGAAGGAAGAAAGAAAAAAAAAAAAGAAAGAGTAACCCCCCCCACACACACACTATATACATTAACAGGGGGACTACTATATACATTTATAAATCATCAAAACTACTATGTTGGTTGATTGGTTGGAAAAAGAGATAGATTAAGTGAAAGAAGGAAGAAAAAAAAAAGAAAAAGAAAGAGTAACCCCACCCCATCCCACTATATACATTAATAGGGGGACTACTATATACATTTATAAATCATCATCAAAACTACTAAAATCGTTGGTTGGTTGGTTGGTTGGATTTTACAGCATATCAACCCTTGTTGGGTTATTTTATCCCAAAGACGTTTTGTTTTATTTATTCTTGATGGGTATTCAAATTGCTTTTATGTTTATACAAGTGATGCTGAGAGTTTAAATTTTTTTTTTTTTCCGTCCTGGGTTGCCTGTATCTGATTTGAATGAGTCCCCAGAAAATTTGATGGGTCCCAACTAAACTTTCTTAATAAATTGTTGAGTTTTTATCTATGAACAACTAAAGCTGTCTAACCCCTACCTTGTACCCCATACAGTGTAATTCATTTCCAAGAAAATATTGAAATATATTTACAGTTAGCAAGAAATGGTGGAGAAACAATGGGACACATGGATATGATTTTTCTGCGTCAGTGATGCAGGACACGTACCTATCAGCATCTCTGTATACTCAGTTTTTTAAACTCATTTTTTTTCTCTATTTAACCCATAGATGGAACCCTAACAGCCTATAATTGTATAAATATTGACCGAGAGTAATGACAATAAAGGAGTACACCCTACTCCCCAGAGCTCCAGAACTGGAACCTCACTACTAGATTCAGGTTAACATCATACCCAGGACACTGACCCTCAACCACTGCCTTCGAGCCCATATATGATAAAAAGGGTTGGGGTACTCTATACTTCCCAGAGCTCCAGAACTGGAGCCTCACCATCAGATAGAGTTTAGTGTCAAATCCAGAACCCCATACTTTTTTTTTTCTGAGGGGTTCTTACCCCTCTTCAGTATATTGTATGGATCATGTCAGCCCTCTATCTCTGCCCGGATTATTTATATACTTAATAAAAAAAAAAAAATTTTTTAATTAAAAAATTATTTTGTATATTAGGTATTTTGTTTGAAATTAGTCTCAACACTTCCTTAACCTGGATACAAATGATGTTAAACTGTGTTACAAAATTCATAAGTAGCTTATGATTTATGTACGTACCTGTAGTTAGAATATTTGAATAAAGTTTATTAGAGTCAGAAGAACAGGATTTTAGTGGAAGGTTACCGTGGCCAATGAGTGACAACGGTGACATTCCACCTGACCTTCCAGTAGAGAGCGCCATCACAGACACTTGGGAATTAGTTTCAGATGTGAACAGACCTTCGAGGAGCACGGATGCTATTGTCGGCTCTGAGAGTCGCTTTCAGCCCACCCACCCTTTGGCAGAATCAATATGGGCTGGGTTGTTGAAATAAAGCTTTATCAGAAAACAATCAAGTCTTGTTAATTGATTATTAAAAACAAGAAATGCCCAGCCCAAAAAGAAAGAAGAACCAACCCTGAAGAGAAAACAGCCCAACAAGAGAACATGGTGGCCAGCCAAGTTAGAAGCAGTAAGCAGATATTAACAAGTAAGCAATCATCTCATCTATCTGTCTGTCTGTCTCTCTTGCCTGTTATATACCCGATGTTAAATGAGTATATAACAACTGCACCTAATGGTGAAGTTTCAATTTTGGAACTCTGGAGTGTGTGGAGTACTCCTTTGTCGCCATGATGAGTGGTAGTACCTGTTAGGGTCAAATCTATGGATCAAATAGAGGTTTGAAAATTATTTGTATTTGATAGGAATACTTTATACCATATAATTATGCTAATTATTTATATTTCATAGGACCCAATGCAAAAAAGACAAAAAATAAAAAACCTCTTAAGAAATAACTATACAAACCATGCCCTGGTGATATTTAATGTGTATATATATTTACTTTGTCGTTAATTGTTTTATTTTCGAAGTTTCCTCCGGACATACAGATTCACACAACTGCCCATTATATATGTATAGATAAATAACTGTGCTAATTATTTGTATTTCATAGGACCACATGCAAAAAAGACAAAAAAAAACTCTTAAGAAATAACAACACAAAAAATGTAAATATCAACATACAATGAACAGGATTGCCTAAACCCAAGGCATAGAATAACCCTAGACAGGTTGACATGCTGTTAAAACCAATCAATCATTAAATATTGTAGACTTTTTTTTTTTTTTTTTTTTTAGAAACATAAGTTTTTGTTTTTTTTAGAAATACAATTTTTTTTTTCGGGGGGAAGTACACAAGTACCCTTATTTTTAAACAAAAAACTTATGGATACAATATGTTAATTGGTTTTCTTCTGGGGTGTGGGTGAGAGATAATTAACTTTATGACTAAGTGACTGCACAGTAGAATTCAGCAAATTATACTTAACTACACAACTAATATCTCCTCAGAAAAAAAAAAAAAAATAAAATATATATATATATATATATATATATATATATATATATATATATATATATACACACACACACATAAAAATCTGCACTTCAAGAAGAGTTCTCTAATTTCAATTCATTTTTACACAATGCACTGGCCTCTACTTATTGGAGTTAGTTGAAGAAGTTTATATGATGAGATTTTGTTTCTAAAAATTTTCTCATAAAACTATACGTTAGATAACTTTAAATATATATTAGAATAAAACAAACTATATATATAAATCAATAATACCATGCATGTATTTATTAAAACTTGTTTTAAAAAGTACAGTAGACAATCCTTTGTTGTGTACTACTACAGAACATATACATATAATAGAGTGTTCATTTTATTTAATGTAGTAATAATATTGAATATAAATTGAATGCTCATTGATAAAGTTTCATAATTCCTGAAATTACTGTGATGTAACCAGTGGCATAGTTTCGGTTACAGACAAATAGAAACTGAATCTTCATTATATATATATATATATATATATATATATATATATAGATAGATAGATAGATAGATAGATAGATATGTTGATTTCTAGGTATTCTCTATGAAAATATTAACATACAATTTATCCACGCAGAGGACCTCACGAGAGCGATGAATGATAGGGATGGTTGGCGGGAGATTGTCATTGATATCTGTGCTACTAGTGCAACATGATGATGATGATGATGGCAAAAGTGAGGACAATTTTTGACCCCCCTCATAGCATGGTATCCCCCAAACACTCTACTAAATCATGGGGGTAATTTGATTGAAAGCCCTTCATAAATCCATAATTTGATCTATCCCAGTAGGTCAGAGATTACAGATATAATCCGTGTTTTGTGAAGATAAGTTGTACGTTAAGATTTTCATAGAGAATACAATTTAGCTAAAATGCAAATGTACAATGCCTAATGTTTACTTTCCACATACAACATATTTGATAATCCTGCATGACCAACAACAAAGGAACACTACTCAAATATGTAAGTCTCTCACAAACTTTCAGATTCTTTAGAATCTTAACACAACCAACAATTAAAAGAACTCTTCTCAAATATGTAAATCTCTCACAAACTTTTATACTTTTTAGAAACTTCACATACTTGTATGTAGGATGTTGGCTGCCAACTCACACATGAGTAAGACTATTTCCTCTGTGTGTATGCGTATTTAAAAAACAAAAAAAATTTGCAAGCACCTGAGGGGCTGTGAGCACGAAGATGACTTTTGAGAA
The DNA here is from genome assembly GCA_023376005.1 of Doryteuthis pealeii. Taxonomy (NCBI): domain Eukaryota; kingdom Metazoa; phylum Mollusca; class Cephalopoda; order Myopsida; family Loliginidae; genus Doryteuthis; species Doryteuthis pealeii. Next base: position 76,997,512 of record CM042154.1, on the reverse strand, counting down.
TAAATTGTATGTTAATATTTTCATAGAGAATACAGTTTAGCTAAAGTGCAAATATATACATCAAGCTTAGAGTTGGAGAAAGTGTTACCTAAAATAGAAATCAATGACTGGAACAAAGCTGAAAAAAGTCAGCTCTGATCTACTTTTAATAGGGTCAACTGAGATAAAGATTTTCTTTTTTTTTCTTTTTTTTTTTTTTTTTTTATAAGTGTGGGGCAATGTTCTCAAACAGTGTCTGGAAAGAGTGGAAGATTAGCACAGTTGGAATGTTGTCTAAAAACAATAATTTTTTTTTTTTTTTGGGGGGGGGTCTCTTTTTTCTTTTTTTTTTTTCATTGCTTTTCTTTCCAGACATACAGAGTTCTTGACTTTCCAGCTGGTTCCCAAAAAAAAATCATTTATAAACCAATTTGGATGATTCCATAGCAATTCCAAGTGAGATGGAAGAGTCTGAGACTCACTAAAAGAGATAAACAAAATTTTTTTTAAAGAGTTTGAGCTTTTGTAAATTTTTTTTTTTTTTGTTATTTTTTTATCTCCTTAATTTGCTATTTCTTTGCATTTAAAAATAGAATACATATATGTTACACTGTTAGATGATATACATTTTTACATACATATTTGGCTGGCCATTGTAGAAGGGTGGGGAATATATTTAAATGTAAACATATTCATTTACTGATGTACATGTGGTGAAAAAAATTATATATGAAATTTATATTTTGTTTAGTTCTTACTATTAATAGGTTTTATCATTATAATATATATATATATACACTAGCAAAAGTACCCAGTCTATGACCGGACGAAAACATTTTTAGGAACACCAGGGAGTGTTCCTAAAAATGTTATGACATTAAAGTGCATCTAATGGTGAAGTTCTAATTCTGGATTTCTGGGAAGTGTGGAATTCTCCTTCATTGCCATTTTGATCCAGAGTTGTAGTACCTGTTAGCCATCTCAGAATAGCGATTTTAATACTTGCTAGATGCCCTTTGCTTTTGACCTTGTACCATAATGTACACTGTAGTGTTATGGACTGACTGGCGATATCTGATTAGATACTTAAAAATAACAATTGAGTCTAGAGTCGTACAAGCGACTTAGATTAGAGTACAGGTCAGTGGTGGGGTAATGTCAACACAGGATGATAAATTAATTACTCTAACACAAAGAAATTCTAATGGCTAAAAGTCGGTTGATGGTTGATATAACACAAATGACTTTTTTTTATACAAATGTTTTCATGTAAATATATATTATCATTCTTGTAAACATCAACAAGATGAGAAATAATTTTGAACAAAGAAAGCCTAATGGCAGAAATAGGTTAATATAAGGCAAAAGCCTGTTTAATACAAATGTTATCATATTATCATTTACATGAAGACTCCAAAAGATAGGAACCAATTTATCCAGGCTAAAAGTGGTTGATATAAAAATGAATGTCTGTTTTTATGACTGCTGACATTATATCTAATGTTGTTCTTGTGGGGACTGCGTAGGACCAGAAAAATTTATTTAACAAAGACATTTTGAAAGATTAAATCTTAAAAGTGTTGATTTAGGGGGAAATCTCAATTTGCCCGGGTGGTCTTAGGTCAATTTCTGGGAATTATCATAGCAACTGACAAGACCATTTATACAATAATAAAAATATTATCAGGTGCCTCACCAATCAGGAAACTGGGGCGGAGACTTGTTACCCACCTCCGAGATATGTAACCCAATTCCATGATTTTGATTGGCCGTCCAATCAAATGCGACCGCGTGGGTGGGGTTTCGTACACCTCCTGATGTTTACACTGTAGGGCCATTGGTCCGGCGTTTCTATTGGCTGGCCAATGAGACCCCTGGATTCGGGGGTTTGGAACCCATAAAAGAGGACCCAAAAGGGTCCCAGGCAGATTGGAGAGCTGGTACTTGACCAGAGTGGAAAGCTGGTCCTTGACCAGATCGGACAGCTGCTTCCCTAGCAAATTGATAGCTCCATCTCATGGCCCTTGTCACCATCTTTGGTTTGTCATCTTGTTACTCAAAGTCCTGAATTTGAATCAGAACCCAGCATATATCGCCAGTCAGTCCACAAAATACCGACTCAACTTCAACTCGATACCCCTTTGTGGTTGTACATGATTTTTAATCACTGTATGATTAATAAAGGTCTTTTATTGTTAAAAACGCGTTCGTGTTAATTGTGGAACAACCTTGGTGAATTTGGTCATTTTCAGGTACAGCCCGGAACAAGCACTTCAACTTTCCTGTGGGTCAAGGAACACCCATCGCGTTGGATTCGACGCCACGACAGCATAGTATTACATTTGGTCCCGTGACCAGATCATAGTATTACATTTGGCACCCCGACCAGCATAGTATTACATTTGTTGCCGCGACCACCATAGTGTTACATTTGGTCCCGTGACTAGATCATAGTATTACATTTGGCACCCCGACCAACATCGTATTACATTTGGTGACGTGACCAGCAAGGATATTATTACACCCATCTATGGGTTGAATAGATTCAAAAATGAGTTTTTATTAGTACGAAAATTATTTGTTTATTGGATATTTAATGTTAAACAAAGCTAACAGTTTGTATATTATAATATTAGTTTATTTTAGGAATAGTTTCTTTTGATGTTTACATTTTTTTAACATTAATAGCATCCCATTGTAGTGTAAGGGTTTACAAAAATATTTCCCCTAATATATTTTAAGAAAAAAACCTATTTCAAACATATTTTCATCAACAGATGAATAATTACCAGAAATTTCGTGAAAATTTGACTATTAGTTGATTTCTCATAGAATTTTTTTAAAAGTCAGTAGTCATAACGTGTTTTTGGCTACGTTAAATTTCAAATGATCTAACGGGGCAAAAAGGTAAATATTGTTTTGTTTGATTAATTAATTATATCTCTTAATCAGTAAAAATCAATAACCAAATTTGGTGTGTTCCTTAGTTAGAAGGATATTAATCTGTATGCAAGATTTCGAATCTGAGTGACTCCTCTTTTCGGAGTTATAGGTCGACACGTACATACCAAACTTACTTTTATATATATAGAATGTATATGTATGTGTGTGTGTGTTTGGTAAAGAAAAAGGGGTTAAAAATCAGCCATTTTGCGGTAATAGATCTATTTCTACCCACAGAGGGTGGCGTTTATATCCAGGAATCAATTAAGCAGGTGGGGGTGGTCTTTATGGGTGATGTTGACCAACTCAATAAATTCTCATTTAGAGGAATTGGCCACCTTGCCCTCATCTTTTGAATCTTATTTATATATATACATACACACATATATGTATATATATATATATATATATATATATATATATATATATATATCATCGTATCGCACTGACAGCTCGGATTCCCATGACTCTCACCACCTGTCCCTATTGGTCATTGCTCCTGGTAAGTCCTCCTCACATCCATACAGAGCTAATCAATGTAAGTCTTTACTAGTCGACCCACATTGGTGTGTTTCATGTGTAGGTTTCTACTGGAAAATGTCACTTATGAGTTTGTCCTTACTTTTTCAGTGTATCTTATTTGGATGGTTTGTGTGATGGGGGATAAGTGGCTATACAGATGCTTTTTTGTGGGTATGCATATATATATATATATATATATATATATATATGCATATATAATTTAGGATTGTGTACAAAGAGTCAATAGTGCTTGATCTAATGATCACATAGGCAAGAAACTGACAGTCACCAAGCATCATTGACTATGTCTACACTATCCTGAATTAGATATATGCTCTATCATGGATATCGAGGACCCTCTATTCATACTTTATCTATTTGTAATAAACTACATTATTAACATTATATATATACATATATATATATATATATATATATATATATGTACATTTCAACCTATTAGGTCTCATCAGAAAGGTTATAGACATGGGAGACTGCTCCGTGTGTGACTTGAAACCTCGACTGTCAAGCTGACAGGCGAAGTCTCTAACCGTTACACTAGCTTGCCATTCCCACATTCTTCGTATGTTTTGAAACTTATTTATATTCCACTTTTTATTGACTTGCTACAAGACAGTATTAGGTTAAGTAAACAAACAATTGTGTTTATTTTTATATGGCTTTAAGCGACAATTTTTGGAGGATATGTGCTTAATTGAATTCATACCTAATTTTGAAAATTAATTAGTTTATAATTAATGAATTTAGGCGGGCATATATGTTCAAATGTAAGGCTAAACAAATCGAGAAAATGTCAATCCCTGAATGTACATTTCGACCTATTAGGTCTCATCAGCAAGGTTATAGACATGGGAGACTGCTCTGTGTGTGACTCAAAACCTTGACTATACACACACACACACACAACACAACTTTAATAAGCAATCATTTATATGAATCACATTATTTTTTTTAATTCCTTTTGTACTCCAAAAGTTCATTGTATGCAAGTAATAAACCTTTTTTTTTTTAAATGACTTAAGATTTTGACAAAGAATAAAATAAATTTAAGAAAAATATTAATTTTTTTTTTTTTTTTTTTTAATTAATTGCTATTCCAATAAAATAACTTTTTTAATAATTTTTTTTTTTTTTTAAAGACACACTTAAAAAAAAAATCAAAATTAAAACAAATCTTAAGCTTTTCTCAGTCTTCATATTACTGCGAACAGATGAGAAATTCATTATAATTAAAAATTAATTTTTTTTCCAAAATATTTAATTTCAACATTTCTAGTAGGTTGTGGGTTTTTGTTTAAATTTGATTTTTTAATTTTTTTTAAGAACGTTTCTTAGAGAATAGACAGCAGGTTTTTAAAATAATTTCATCAGTAAATTTTTGCACAGCACTTCACTTTTCAAAATAAGTTTGCCAATTGAATTCATTTTTTTCATAAAACAAAGTTTCTAAAAGATTTATTTGACCTATAGATAGGATCCTAATAGATTTTACCACTCCCAGTCAGAGTAATGTCAATGAAGGGGTACTCCACACTCTCCAGGAATTGTATGACTATTTAACTCCCGTCTCACAAATTATCCAAGACGAGCAGGGCACTGATGTCAAAATCATTAATACATAGAATAAATCTTATTTATTAACGATGTCTCTATGAAAATCCGAATTAGATTTGCCTCAAAACAGCTCATGTTATTAGCGTGTTCAAAATCCTGCAACATGTCTTATATATCACTAAGAAATAAAGGTTTACATAATATATGGTGTGGTTAATTTGAATACCAGTTTTTTTAAATAATTACTTGGTGTTATTGATCTCTACTTTTATTGTTTTATTCTCCAATGTATTAAAATTAATTCTATGAATGATTTTATATAGAAACCAATTAAAATATAATTAAAATAAGTGTTTAATTTTTATATGCTTTCTTATTTAATTTCATAAGTCTTTTTAATTTAATATATCTTATTACATTAAAACCTATATACTTACGCCAAGAGAGCGCAATTCTTGCAAGTTACAATAACATCTTCAATAAAAAATGACTTTATTCATATCTTAAATTACTTTTGAGATACAAATAGGTTTCTTAAATAATAAATTAAAAAAGTACAAACTAAACAGAGTAAGGGAAAATAACTGTACCTATCATATACTGAGAGCAGATTTTTATCAAAAATGAACTAAGACTGACCCCTACTATTTTTACCCATAGTCACTCCCAGCCCCTCAATTATCCCACAAAGGTTAACCTCCATATACAGACATATATTCTCTCTCTCTCTCTCTCAAAATGATAAGGGTGAATATGAAAACTACTGACAATAGGCAGATGGCCAGAAGTTTCACATCAGGGGTCAACTAAGTGCCACAAATCATCTGGCTAGGGACACTGCACATTTGTAGGCAAAGCTGGTAAATTCCTTCAAGTACAAAGAGAGTACTGGGTACTTTCATTTTTCTTTTATATACACAGGAACTGAACACACATGCTCATTGGTTGGTTGGTTTTATAGCAGCCAACCATTGCTTGGTTATTTAATACTGAAGTCAGTCTTGGTTTTCTTTGTCTTTTACAGACAAGATCCTTTTTGGCAAAACCTCGGTAGTTTATATATATATATATATATATAAGTAAAGTCGTTGAGGCGGCCTAATGTCGGAATCAGCCAATCAGCGAGGGAGTCTATCCCCTTTTCAATAGCATTAGACCAAGGAGATTGTTATTTGCGTCTGAGGTGGAGTGCCACACCTACCATCAGCTCCTTACTATACCACACAGATCCCTGTGCTACTCTATACGCTGAGTTGGCGAGGACCAGGATCGAACTAGGAACCTTGTGGTTTCTAGCCGAATGCTCTACCGACTGAGCTAACCCGGCCCCTGAACTACCCAGGTTTCGCCAAATAGGATATATATATAACTGAAGAAACAGCATTAAAAAAATATCGAAAATGAATAAAACCCACACTAAACAAACAATTACTACAACCAACAATCCCCCTGACGACAACCGGCAAAATAGTTGAAAGTACTTGGGTAAATAATATGGGACATTTTCTCTACCATCTAGATCCTAATGTATGAAAACAACAAGAAGACTTGAATGTCTACACCAGGAAATTATAAAGAAGAAATATTCCAAGATCTTTAACAAAAACTGCTTTGGTTTAGCTCAATTGGTTTTACAGCCAACCATTGTTTGGTTATTTAATACCAAAGTCAGTCATGTCTTTTGTTTGTTTTTGAAAGCAATTATTTGGTTTCAAATAACTAATGATAATAATAATGTGTAAACAATCATAGCTTCAAGTAACTATACTTAATACAAATAATTTTCAGTTATATGCTTTCAAATATTTCTATCTAATACTAATCATTTTTAAATAGATTTAGTTAACTCATAGATGGGTTTGGTTTGTTTTGTTTTGTTTTGTTTTACGGCATATCAACCTCAGTGGGTTATTTAATGTCGACAAAGTTTTGAAATGAATTAATTCTTAATGGATAAACAATTTTTTTTTTAAATACATTTTTCTATTTAACCCACAGATGCGACCCTAACAGGTACTACCACTCCGGGTCAGAGTGGACCAGGGAGCAATGGTGATGAAGGAGTGCTCCACATTCCCCAAACCTCCAAAACTGGAACCTCACCATCAGATAGAGTTTAATGCCATTCCCAGGACATGTAGACTCTCAGCCACCGCCTTCTAGCACCCATATGATAAAAAGGGTTGGGGCTTGCCGTTGGGGCAATCATATAGTTGCTAGGGCTCATAGATGGGATCCTAACAAGTATTACCACTCGATTAGAGTAGACCTGGGAGTAATGACAACAAAGAGGTGTCATCACACTACTCAGAGCTTCAGAACTGGAGCCTCACCACCAGATGTAGTTTAATACCCACCAAACCCATCCTTCCCATTAAAAAAGAATTAAAGGTGCGTTTGCATTTATAGTTTACTGATTCTTATGTAATTGTATTATTAGTTAATTAGTTCTGTTTTGTGATTTAATATTCAATTAATTTTTTTTGGGGGGTGAATGGAAATTAAATTTGGTTACAAAGAGTGGGGCATCAAGTAAAAAGTTTGAGAAGAGCCATGATCTAGATCAGGGGTTCCCAACCCTTTTCAGCTCATGGCCTACTTTGAAACCAGAATTTTTTTTTGTGGCCGATGAAATTATTATAATAGAAAAAATATTTCCATTTTACATAAGATATTTATTAAATTCTAAGTTCATTATCTTATTCAATTGGCGTATCAGGGGCGTAAACCTTTCCTCACTCTCCCCTGCCATGAATTAGTTGACATCTTACTTTCTAGAAAATATAAATTTCCCACATATATGTTTGGATTTTGTATATAAAAAGTATGCTCTGAAATCATATAGAATTATAATATTTCCTTGGCCCACCTGAAATTTGCTGTGGCCCATTTTGGCCATAGGTTGGGAACCACTGATCTAAATTATTGAAGTTGTTTCATATGCTTGATCCTTAAGTTATTCTATATATATGAATGCATATAAAGACGTCTGCAAGAAGGACCTAAAGACATGCCACATCAACACCAACACATGGGAGGTTGGTGCAGAAAACCGAGTGACCTGGTGCCTCCTTGTCAATCAAGGCACGAAAAGGAGTAAAAAAGAGAGGAAAGAAGCTGTCACAGAAAAGAGAGCAAGAAGGAAGGGGGGACAACAGCAACCCAGCAAGCATCACTGCTTGTTTGCAGTCACTGCACCAGAGATTGCCATTCAAAAATTGGCTTGTTCAGCCACTCGCACAGATGCAGTTAAAAAAAGAAAAAATAGACATTATGCCATTGTCTTTAGCAGACGGAAGAATGCCAACAAAAAATATATGAACACAAATGAAACTGATTGATTGACAATAGTTGAGATTTAACTACATTATTACTGAGAGTTTAACATGAAAACCCATGCACATATTCATGTGTAAGGGACCATAAGGCCTCAGACTACTTTGAGTATCCCTCTTTTATGCAATGGGGAGGTTCTGCTGCAGTATTAGAACCTACAAGTCTTGAGCCCCCTTTATTTATTTATTTTACAGTGTTCTACTGCGGGCTCTGGAAAATTAATAGATACCACACTGATCTGGGGTATTGTTCTGAATTCTACACGGGTTCTGGAAAATTAATAGATACCACACTAATCTGGGGTAGCTTTCTGAATTCTACACGGATTCTGGAAAATAAATAGATACCACACTAATCTGAGATATTTTTTCTGAGTTCTCCATGGGTTCTGGGAAATCAATAAATACTACACTAATCCGAGGTATTGGTAATAGTTTTTAATATCAAATATATTATAGATCCTAAAAATACTAAAATCTTTGTCAAAAAGAAACCTTGTTGGGGTGGGATGGGGTGAGGGATATATAATTTGAAGTAGTTTTTATCATCAAGGTCTTCCCTGGCTATAGGTATTCTAGTGTAGAGATACAGACAGTAACGGCAATGCCAGTCTCGTGTGTGTGTGTGTGTGTGTAGTCGGAAGGACAGAGGAACGAGCACACACACACACACATATACATATATATATATATATATATATATATATACACGTAGTGCAAATAAGGGGAGAAGTTGATGTCCATTGTTTGGTTGCTTGAAACCAAGTAGAGTTCTTTCTTTTGTCTTAAGTAAATGTCAGTGCTGATGGTGACTTGATAAGGAAGAAAGTGTGTGTGTGGGGGGGTTAAGTTAAGCCAGGCAGAGAGTGGAAGAAAAAGGATTGCAGTGGAGTAGGCGGGTTACGTTGGAAAGGGGTGGTATCATTTCTGGGTGCTCAGCTGTTTCAAAAAATGGGTTAGGAGGCCGACTGGCATTGTTCTCCTTAAGTATCCGGTTCTGGGCTTTTCCAATATCTCCCCTACCCACCTCCAGCCACTACAATGGGCACACACCACGCCGCCATGCCACTTCACTTTGTGGGGTAGGAGGGAAAGAAAGTAGGAAGGCAAGCTTTGGAGTTGGGGGGGGGAGGGGGAAAGGTGGTCATCTTTTATAGAGATAGTAAGGGTCCACAACTACCCCCTAATTTCGAGTGTAGCTAATCTTTAAATTAATCTAATTAAATAATTGAATGCAGCGGTTTCAGATGGTGTATGGGTGAGGGGGATAATTTTTATTTAAAAGAATTCAATGGATATTCATTTAAAGAGGATTTTATAAGTACGAGATCCCTAATCAAACTACACTACTACCATTCAACGGACATTGGAGAAGAAAAATAAATTTTATCTATTTTCATTATGTTTGTGTGTGAGTGTGTGTGTGTGTGCTGTTGTTGGTTGTCAACCCATTGGGTCATTTTATGCCAAAGACGTTTTTGTTTTAATCATTCTAAACTCATGTTTTTCTATTTAACCCATAGATGGGACCCTAATAGCTACTACCACTCCAGGGTCGGAGTGGACCTGGGAGTAATGATGATGAAGGGGTACTCCACACTCACCAAAGATCCAGAATTGGAATTTCACCATCAGATAGAGTTTAACATCATACCCATGACATTAAGACCCTCAGGCAACGCCTTCTAGCACATATGATAAAAAGGTTGGGGCTTGGCATAGGGCACTAGGGTTTGGACTATCGTATAGGTGCTAGGGTTTGATGTGACCAGCTGATTGATCGGAGGCCTCTCTGATCGCCCGTCTAGCCTAAATAAGGGCCAAAGTGGAGTGTTGATGTGTGACTGTAAACCCAGCAAAAAGGGCACACCATAGCAAGGTTTCTATTAGAGCGATATACTTAAAAATGGTATGAGGGAATAAAGCAACTGCCAGTTCAATTTGCAATTGAATGGTAATTTTGTGGGATCAGAATTTGTGCAGAAAATCAATTTTTCAATCATCCAATTTCTTAATATAACAACAATAACCCTGAATTAGAATCACTCGATCATCCTGGACTACTGTTACAACCAGAACCCAACAAGTTTGTAAGACTTGGATAATGGGCCTTATCCTGTCACACCAGCCCATGTCACTATATATCAGACCAGTGGTTCTCAACCTTTGTTTTTTTTGGGTTTTACCTAAGGACCCACCCCTTTGATTCCTATTTTATTCTTGTGGGACCCACAATAGCCATTTGATGTTTAAACATCTAATTTTAATAATTAGATATTTTTTACTTGCCTGAACAAAAAAAATGTTACATGGTCCCTGGAAGCACGTGGTCTAATGGTTAGAGCCGTAGGAAATGGACTCATCAACCCGAGTTCAATCCCTAGACAAGGCTAATTGCATTTCAAATGGCGCTAATACCTTTGGGAAAGGTATGAATCAAAGTCTCCCTCCAGTTATGGGTAAATACCAGAGCAGACTTGGCTCTTTAACCATGGCTAGGTAACCAGTCTAGGAGAAGGAAAACTCTGAATTCAAACTTGTTAAACTCTGTTTAAAAAAATTGACCTTGTATCGCATCCTGCTCATGCAGAGGGGTTAGTAAATATATACATGGTCCCCGGAAGCCATGTTGCACCCTGGTTGAGAACCACTGGATTAGACAACCAATCATTGTCTAATTTATAGTGTTATGGGCTATGTGACAGGATAAGGCCCATTACTCCAGGTCTTACAACCATTAGAGGAAAACAGCCAACCAAGAAAAAGACAGAATCTTTAACATAAACCTAATTTATGCAATATTCTATATCTATCTATCTATCTATACATGTATAAAGGGCAGTTGTGTGTATATATGTCTGGAGGAAACTATGAAAATAAAACAATGACAAAGTAAATATGTATACACATTCACTATCACCAGAGCTTGCTTTTTGTGTAAAAATAATCAAGATTTGATTGATGTCTGGGAAGGTATTTAAAAATTAGGATTTGAATAGTAAGAGAAGGAAAGTCATTGGTTGCATTCGTGATTAAAACATAAATCAATCATGTGAGACCAAAACAATCAATGGATCTGCGAGACTAACGTTTTATTATCCACCTTCTACATAGGCAAGAGCTTCTAGTATTGAATAAACCCAAGACCTCTAAACACCCAGTTTGCTACTGTAACCACTGACCCAAAGTTGCACAATCTTTTGGGGTTGTAAGATTAATAGAAAAACTCATGAATATTTGGTATTCACAGATACTGTTTCAATATTTGTGCTTTCATCATTAAGTCGACGGGGCGGCCTAAAGTCGGTATCAGCCAGTCAGCAAGGGAGTCTATCCCCTTTTCAATAGCGCTAGACCAAGGAGATTGTTTTAGCATCTGAGGTGGAGCGCCACACCTACCATCAGCTCCTTACTTTACCGAACAGATCCCTGTGCTACTCATACGCTGAGTTAGCGAGGACCGGTATCGAACTAGGAAGCTTGTGGTTTATAGCCAAATGCTCTACCGACTGAGCTAACCCGGCCCCATTAAGTTAGTTTTAAATCACTAAATTTTTGGTCTTAGATTTTTTTTTTTTCCTTCTTCAAATATATGACATTAAATCGTTTCAAGACAAAGGAAAGAACATAGAAATAATCTTTCTGACCATGTAAAAAAATATTTTTTAAATCAAGGCAACTATTGTCGGTATCAGCCGGACAGTGAAGGAGTCTATCCCCTTTTCGCTAGCGCTAGACCAGGGAGTTTAGAACTCTGCCAACTTTACTATATACATATGTATGTATGTGTGCATGTTTGTTTGGATGAAATTTGGTAAGACCAATAAGTTGGCGTTTGGTAATTTTATGAGGAAGATAACTGAAAATAAAATAATAAAGAAGATTTGAGACGGGAAATTAGTCGAATGAGGATCTTGAATTAGGTTACAGGTCTCCATGTTATCTCCTTTAAGTTTTCTCACTTTCCATAATAATTTCTGTTTTTTTTGGGTTTTTTTTTTAGATAAGGTTATTGCAATAAGGAATGTATTTCCCAACCAATGGTCTTTTTTTTTTTTTCTTTTTTATTTGGTTAGATAAGGTAGAGAAGATAATAAAAGCTAAAAGAAGGGCGCGGCAAATTAATGGGGAAAGGCTTTAATGGTATGGTGACAGCAGCCATAGAGGCTGGGATTGAAAAGACTGAATGAACTGGGTAAGGATAAAGATTGTTATCATCATCATCATCATGCTCAGATCAAAGAAACACTTTATTATCATCATCATTGCTAAGATCAAAGAAACACATTCATCAAAGAATTAAAAAAAACTTGCAATTAGCCTTGTAAAATAAAATAAAAATTCTTTAAAAAAAAAAAATTATAATAATTAATCAAATGAGAGAATTATAGAAAATTAAGTTAATGAAAAGAAAAAAGAAAAAACAGAAATAAAGTAATTATGATTTTCCTCGTCTCATATCTTTCAAAAAATTTGACAGCATCAGTTCCCATAAAAATATTAAAAAAATGATGGTACTATTTATCTATGGATCAGAGTGTAGTATCTGTAACTTTGGAAATCCTATCAGTTACTTAAAAAAAAACAAAAAAAAACAGTTCCATAAAAAATTTAAAAATGATGGTACTATTTATCTATGGATCAGAGTGTAGTATCTGTAACTTTGGAAATCCTATCAGTTACTTAAAAAAAAAAAAAAAAAAACAGTTCATAAAAATATTAAAAAAATGATGGTACTATTTATCTATGGATCAGAGTGTAGTATCTGTAACTTTGGAAATCCTATCAGTTACTTAAAAAAAAAAAAAAAAAAAAACAGTTCCCATAAAAATATTTAAAAAATGATGGTACTATTTATCTATGGATCAGAGTGTAGTATCTGTAACTTTGGAAATCCTATCAGTTACTTAAAAAAAAAAAAAAAAAAAAACAGTTCCATAAAAATTAAAAAAATGATGGTACTATTTATCTATGGATCAGAGTGTAGTATCTGTAACTTTGGAAATCCTATCAGTTACTTAAAAAAAAAAAAAAAAACAGTTCCCATAAAAATATTAAAAAAATGATGGTACTATTTATGGATCAGAGTGTAGTATCTGTAACTTTGGAAATCCTATCAGTTACTTAAAAAAAAAAAAAAAAAACAGTTCCCATAAAAATATTAAAAAATGATGTACTATTTATCTATGGATCAGAGTGTAGTATCTGTAACTTTGGAAACCTATCAGTTACTTAAAAAAAAAAAAAAAAAAACAGTTCCCATAAAAATATTAAAAAAATGATGGTACTATTTATCTATGGATCAGAGTGTAGTATCTGTAACTTTGGAAATCCTATCAGTTACTTAAAAAAAAAAAAAACAAAAAAAAAAACAGTTCCATAAAAATATTAAAAAATGATGGTACTATTTATCTATGGATCAGAGTGTAGTATCTGTAACTTTGGAAATCCTATCAGTTACTTAAAAAAAAAACAAAAAAAACAGTTCCATAAAATATTAAAAATGATGGTACTATTTATCTATGGATCAGAGTGTAGTATCTGTAACTTTGGAAATCCTATCAGTTACTTAAAAAAAAACAAAAAAAACATGCATATTAAAAAACATTTATTTCAAAGATTAAAATTTAATAATTTAACAAAAATAGATATAAGAAAAACGGTTATTTCCTATAACTCCAACATAATCAAAAGGGAACCACTCTTGGCTGATAAATTATTTATTTATTTATTGATCTACTAGGAAAAAAAGGGGTTAGGGTTAGTTTAATGTGTGTGTGTAGTATATATATATATATATATATATATATATATATAGTAAAGAAATAACAAAAGACTTAGAGATTTAGCATTATAGTCTATTTCAGGGAGCTTAGACAAAGTGTCTAACTCTCCCGACACTTTGTCTAAGCTGCCTGAAATAGACTATATGCTAAATCTCTAAGTCTTTTGTTATTTCTTTACTTATATATTTGCTCTGTGACTCTAACATTAAGAGCACACATTGAGCTCTCAAACTGCAGCAGGTTTTTTTAAAATAAAACTCTTGTATCATAAGGAAGATTTCTTCTCTGGACTTTTGGATTATATATATATATATATATATATATATATATATATATTGGTAAGTATGCTTTTTTTATATGTATATGCACACACACAAAACAAACCCTGCACTTGCTAAAGCACCATCTTTTATTTTATTAAATTCCACCAAAATCGGATAATTATTTTTATATAATATATATTATATCTTTATATATATGTAAAATTCAGATTAGAGTAGGCATAGAGTCAACAACACTTAGAGACCGTTAGTTTCTTGGTGATGCAATCACTGCTCAGATGATTGTAAAAGTAAGAAACTGACAGTCACCAAGCACTGTTGGGTCTATTAAAATAATTAACCAATTTTGGTGAAATTTTTTTCAAAAAGTGCTTTGCCAAATGCATTATATATACTAGCAAATATATGCACCCTCCGGGTGCTAGTATTTAAGTTTTAATGTAATAAAATATTATATTGAATCAGAAAGGCTAATGAAACTAATTAAGAATTCAGATAAAAAGATTTGAAACGGAGGGGGTATGATTGGAAAATAGAACAACTGAAACTTACTCTTTCATCACTTCCGTTTTTCAATGCTAAATTTTCCTAGTTTAACTATTTAGTTAAAATAGGAAGTAAAGAATAAATTTACAGTTATTTCTTCTTGTTAATGAATTTCTTTAGGATTTATTGAAGAGATTTTTACTCATATTCATTAAGATAAAACCAAACAATTAGAAATCAATAATACCAAGCACATTTTTATTAAAATCAGTTTTTTTAATATCAATATGCAAATTAGCTTTACGTTTACTCTGAAAACTGGTATTTTGTTGTATATATAAATACAATTGCATATTATTAGTATTTAGGTAAGGCCAACAGTATTAATAATGTCAAACAGTTTTATTAATAATTGCGGTTTAAATAGAAATAGAATCATGGAGAATGTGTCGTTAATAACTAAGGAAATTGTGACATGAGTAGTAATATAGTTTCGGTTACAGACAGAAAAACACACAATCTCCATTATAATAAGATATTATATATATATATATATATATATATATATTATAAAAAAGAAGGTTTGCAAAATGGATTACGTTTTTAGAAAAAATATTTTTATTATTTTTATCTTACATTTGTGACACATATTTCAGATCTTCTGGTATCTTCTTCAGGCTTTGATCAATCATGATTGATCAATTATGATTTATCAAAGCCTGAAGAAGATACCAGAAGATCTGAAACACGTGTCACAAATGTAAGATAAAAATAATTAAAAAATGTTTTCTAAAAACCTTCTTTTTTATAAAATATTGAATTTTCTCCCGTTGGAACCAGAACAACACTTTTTATATATATATATATATACATGCACTTGTAGTAATTGTTGCAATATATATATAATTGTAGAGAAAAATTCACAGACCAACCACAGTTTTAATCTTAGTGATCTCATCAGAATCTTATAATTATAAAGTCCTAACAAGATCCCTAAAATCAAAACCGTGGTAGACCCTTAAATTTTTGTCTACAACTTTTGTCTATAGCTCTATGTTTATAACATATTGAGCATGTTTGGATAAAGCACTAATGTCGCTACAACAGAAATGCTAAAACGGCACTCAGATTCTATATGAGTATTTTGATTTTATATTTTTGTAATATACCTAATTAGATTTACTCAGATATAACACTCTGATCCTAGGCAGATATAACACTTTGATCCTAGGTAATAGTACTGTAAGAATAATTCAAAGTTATATATATTTTGAATACAAAACTCCGACGAAGGTTAACAGACAAAACATATAATATAGTACAGCACATGGATATGACGAGATACAAAGTACATAGGTAAAAAGGGTACATACACAAGGAGTACATAAATAAAGATGAAGACACATTCATGAATGGTACAAGATAACATATAAAAGTACAGACATGAGACTAGGGATAGTCCATGCTGTGAAGAACTTACAGTAATGTAAGTGGGACCAAAAGCCCCAACGAGAAGGGATAGACCGTGTCTAGCCCATGATTCTCGTGGTTACTGGAACAGGAAAAGAGAGAGAAGCCTTTTGAACCAGCCGCTTAAATACTAATTCCCTAGCGGGCACCAGCAAACTAAACCGGGCAGACAACTCTCCCAGGCAAATACAAAACTAACGCTACAGTACAAAGAAACAAATCTAAAAATCCATTGGATAATCTATTTTTTTTTAGATAAATGAATTTTTAAAAATCTAAAAATTATAGAATTTTTGTTGTCATTCCGAGTGTTGTATTTATATTATTGAATATTTAACTAACTAATAAACTTATAGAATACTAGAAGCAGCTACCCAGCATCACCTGTGTAGGTGAGGAACCCTGGTGTAATGATTTGTTTACTTTTGAGATTTACAAATGCTGGACATTTTTTAAGTAAAATTTCAATGCTATTTCAATGTATATTTTTAATTTTTAAATATCTTCAAATACAATCAAATCTTCATAATTTTTGCACAAAAAGCAAGAACCAGTAATATTTAATGTGTATATACATTTACTTTGTCATTAATTGTTTTATTTTCATGGTTCCATCCCGACATACATACATACATACATACATACACAATAACTGCCCTTTATATATGTACTAGAAGCAGCTACCCAACGTTGCCTGGGTAGAGGGAGGATAATAAAAAAAGTTAGTATCACAGATCCATTGATTGTTTTGGTCTTACATAATTGATTTGTTTATGTTTTAATTATGAATGCACCAATGGCTTTCCTTTCTCTTACTATTCAAATTCTAATTTTTAAATATCTTCATGATCTCGTCAGAATCTATAAATTATAAGATCCGAATGAGATCCCTAAGATTAAAACCGTGGTAAACCCTTAAATTTTTGTCTACAATTATTATAGGTCTATGTTTATAACATATTAAGCATGTTTAGATAAAGCACTAATGTCGGTGCAACAGAAATGCTAAAACTGCACTCGGATACTATTATATATATATATATATATATATATATATATATATATATATTTTTGAAGGCATAATAATGCACATTTATGTTTAAAAACATATTTAATTTTCTTTCTTTTTTTTTTTTTTTTTTTTTTTGAGTCCTTAATATTAATATTTTCAGGCAATGCCTATCTTCAGAGGATCGAAACATTTTTTTTTAAATTTTCATCTGTATTGATAAACTCAACTGTGTTGTTAATCTGTTGAATGTTTAACATAAATGCGAAATTTTTTTTTTTGGCAAAGATGTAGTTATGCTCGGCAAATTCCGTTAGAATCCGTGTGGCGTTCGTGTTTCGCGGGATGTTTTGAAAATCATTTTATATATAAATTTTTTTTTTTTTTAATACTATAAAATAATGAGGCCCTGCTCGGGGATATTGAAATAAAGATTTTTTAAATCATTTTTTATAGTGAGTTCGAAGCATTAATTAAAATGTAATAATATATTTTTGAAGGCGTAATAATGCACATTTATGTTTAAAAAACATATCTAATTTATTTTCTTTTTTTTTTTTTTTTTTTGAGTCCTTAATATTAATGCCGAGCATAACTACATCTTTGCCAAAAAAAAAATTTTTGCATTTATGTTAACATTCAACGGATTAACAACACAGTTGAGTTTATCAAATACAGATGAAAATTTAAAAAAAAAATGTTTCGATCCTCTGAAGATAGGCATTGCCTGAAAATATTAATATTAAGGACTCAAAAAAAAAAATTAATGCTTCGAACTCACTATAAAAAATGATTTAAAAAATCTTTATATATATATATATATATTTTTATATATATATATATATATATATACATATTATCATTATTATAGTGTGTACAGAAATAACCTACTCGAATTTCACCACAAGGATCTTTGTTCACACTATAATAATAAATCTGCTCTACTTAAGTATTGAGCACTTTATATTTGTTATAACGCTGACTTATCTGAGTAACACTTATACAAACCAAATATTTTTACCGTTAAGTCATTCCTTTTATATATATATATATATAATTGTTATTTCTTTACTTATATATTTGCTCTGTGACTAACATTAAGAGCACACATTGAGCTCTCAAACTGCGGCAGGTTTTTTTTAAATAAAACTCTTGTATCATAAGGAAGATTTCTTCTCTGGACTTTTGGATTATATATATATATATATATATATATATATATATATATATAATATATATATTATATATAATATATATATATTGGTAAGTATGCTTTTTTTATATGTATATGCACACACACAAAACAAACCCTGCACTTGCTAAAGCACCATCTTTTATTTTATTAAATTCCACCAAAATCGGATAATTATTTTTATATAATATATATTATATCTTTATATATATGTAAAATTCAGATTAGAGTAGGCATAGAGTCAACAACACTTAGAGACCGTTAGTTTCTTGGTGATGCAATCACTGCTCAGATGATTGTAAAAGTAAGAAACTGACAGTCACCAAGCACTGTTGGGTCTATTAAAATAATTAACCAATTTTGGTGAAATTTTTTTTCAAAAAGTGCTTTACCAAATGCATTATATATATATATATATATATATATATTATAAAAAAGAAGGCTTGCAAAATGGATTACGTTTTTAAAAAAAATATTTTTATTATTTTTATCTTCAGATATTCTGGTATCTTCTTCATTTCAGATCTTCTGGTATCTTCTTCAGGCTTTGATCAATCATGATTGATCAATTATGATTTATCAAAGCCTGAAGAAGATACCAGAAGATCTGAAACACGTGTCGCAAATGTAAGATAAAAATAATTAAAAAATGTTTTCTAAAAACCTTCTTTTTTATAAAATATTGAATTTTCTTCCGTTGGAACCAGAACAACACTTTTTATATATATATACATGCACTTGTAGTAATTGTTGCAATATATATATAATTGTAGAGAAAAATTCACAGACCAACCACGGTTTTAATCTTAGTGATCTCATCAGAACCTTATAATTATAAAGTCCTAACAAGATCCCTAAAATCAAAACCATGGTAGACCCTTAAATTTTTGTCTACAACTATTATAGCTCTATTTTTATAACATATTGAGCATGTTTAGATAAAACACTAATGTCGCTACAACAGAAATGCTAAAAAGGCACTCAGATTCTATATGAGTATTTTGATTTTATATTTTTGTAATATACCTAATTAGATTTACTCAGATATAACACTCTGATCCTAGGTAATAGTACTGTAAGAATAATTCAAAGTTATATATATTTTGAATACAAAACTCCGACGAAGGTTAACAGACAAAACATATAATATAGTACAGCACATGGATATGACGAGATACAAAGTACATAGGTAAAAAGGGTACATACACAAGGAGTACATAAATAAAGATGAAGACACATTCATGAATGGTACAAGATAACATATAAAAGTACAGACATGAGACTAGGGATAGTCCATGCTGTGAAGAACTTACAGTAATGTAAGTGGGACCAAAAGCCCCAACGAGAAGGGATAGACCGTGTCTAGCCCATGATTCTCGTGGTTACTGGAACAGGAAAAGAGAGAGAAGCCTTTTGAACCAGCCGCTTAAATACTAATTCCCCTAGCGGGCACCAGCAAACTAAACCGGGCAGACAACTCTCCCAGGCAAATACAAAACTAACGCTACAGTACAAAGAAACAAATCTAAAAATCCATTGGATAATCTATTTTTTTTTTAGATAAATGAATTTTTAAAAATCTAAAAATTATAGAATTTTTGTTGTCATTCCGAGTGTTGTATTTATATTATTGAAATATTTAACTAATAAACTTATAGAATACTAGAAGCAGCTACCCAGCATCACCTGTGTAGGTGAGGAACCCTGGTGTAATGATTTGTTTACTTTTGAGATTTACAAATGCTGGACATTTTTTAAGTAAAATTTCAATGCTATTTCAATGTATATTTTTAATTTTTAAATATCTTCAAATACAAATCAAATCTTCATAATTTTTGCACAAAAAGCAAGAACCAGTAATATTTAATGTGTATATACATTTACTTTGTCATTAATTGTTTTATTTTCATGGTTCCATCCCGACATACATACATACATACATACATACACAATAACTGCCCTTTATATATGTACTAGAAGCAGCTACCCAACGTTGCCTGGGTAGAGGGAGGATAATAAAAAGTTAGTATCACAGATCCATTGATTGTTTTGGTCTTACATAATTGATTTGTTTATGTTTTAATTATGAATGCACCAATGGCTTTCCTTTCTCTTACTATTCAAATTCTAATTTTTAAATATCTTCATGATCTCGTCAGAATCTTATAATTATAAGATCCGAATGAGATCCCTAAGATTAAAACCGTGGTAAACCCTTAAATTTTTGTCTACAATTATTATAGGTCTATGTTTATAACATATTAAGCATGTTTAGATAAAGCACTAATGTCGGTGCAACAGAAATGCTAAAACTGCACTCGGATACTATATATATATATATATATATATATATATATATAATATATATTTTGAAGGCATAATAATGCACATTTATGTTTAAAAAACATATTTAATTTCTTTCTTTTTTTTTTTTTTTTTTTTTTTGAGTCCTTAATATTAATATTTTCAGGCAATGCCTATCTTCAGAGGATCGAAACATTTTTTTTTAAATTTTCATCTGTATTTGATAAACTCAACTGTGTTGTTAATCTGTTGAATGTTTAACATAAATGCGAAATTTTTTTTTTTGGCAAAGATGTAGTTATGCTCGGCAAATTCCGTTAGAATCCGTGTGGCGTTCGTGTTTCGCGGGATGTTTTGAAAATCATTTTATATATAAATTTTTTTTTTTTTTTAATACTATAAAATAATGAGGCCCTGCTCGGGGATATTGAAATAAAGATTTTTTAAATCATTTTTTATAGTGAGTTCGAAGCATTAATTAAAATGTAATAATATATTTTTGAAGGCGTAATAATGCACATTTATGTTTAAAAAACATATCTAATTTATTTCTTTTTTTTCTTTTTTTTTTTTGAGTCCTTAATATTAATGCCGAGCATAACTACATCTTTGCCAAAAAAAAAAATTTTGCATTTATGTTAAACATTCAACGGATTAACAACACAGTTGAGTTTATCAAATACAGATGAAAATTTAAAAAAAAATGTTTCGATCCTCTGAAGATAGGCATTGCCTGAAAATATTAATATTAAGGACTCAAAAAAAAAATTAATGCTTCGAACTCACTATAAAAAATGATTTAAAAAATCTTTATATATATATATATATATTTTATATATATATATATATATATACATATTATCATTATTATAGTGTGTACAGAAATAACCTACTCGAATTTCACCACAAGGATCTTTGTTCACACTATAATAATAAATCTGCTCTACTTAAGTATTGAGCACTTTATATTTGTTATAACGCTGACTTATCTGAGTAACACTTATACAAACCAAATATTTTTACCGTTAAGTCATTCCTTTTATATATATATATATATATATATATATATGACTATTTTGATTTTATATTTTTGTAATATACCTAATTAGGTTTACTCAGATACAACACCCTTCATTATTTTTGCACAAAAAAGCAAGCTCTGGTGATAATGAATGTGTGTATATATTTACTTTGTCATTAATTGTTTTTTTTTTCATAGTTTCCTCCAGACATACATAAATACACACCAACTGTCCTTTTTATATGGATAGATAGATAGACTGACATAATTAAGTTGGTTCAGTGAGTGACCCATTTTTGTTTCTTTTTGTTTTTTCATGTTTCCTGTACTACTGAAACAATTATGTCAATGGTGTCAAGAGTTTTCTTAAAAGGTTTCTGGAAATGACCAAGAAAGAAAGAAGCAGAATTTATCAAAGATGCTAAGAAATACAATTATTTCACAAACCCTAAATAGATTTGTATTATTTGGATTTTTCGGACTATTGTCCTCATCTTTATTGTTATACAGTCTACACTGGTGGATTGAATAAAGGGTTTGGTTCAAAGTTCCATGAAGGCTCCTAGTCCTGAGTTTGACAAAAAACACCTGAAGAAGGTTAGAGGGCACGTCAGCCGAAACGTTATGTATACAAGGTGTTTCAAAAAAGTAGGGATTTTTTGGACTTTTTGACACACCTAGTATTCTGAAAAAAAAAAAAATATTCCATTCATTCTTCATTTCTATTTTGGAAAATACAGCTTTAAACTTGGTACTTTTTTGACTCACCTTGTATTCTGAAAAAAATTAATGAATGGAACATTTTTTTTCTTTTCAGAATACTAGGTGTGTCAAAAAGTATAAAAAATACTTTTTTGACATACCTTGTATACATAACGTTTCGGCTCTAACCTTCTTCAGGTGTCTTTTTGTCAAACTCAGGAGCCTTCATGGAAATTTTAACCAAACCCTTTATTCAATCCACAGGAGTAGACTGTTCTCATTCTGTTAACCATGACCGGGTACATGTGTTTAGGTATGTTAAGTATTCTAGGTTATTATTGCCCTGGACACATGGCGCAACAGATATAAGGGTTGAGTTAATACAGTTCTAAGTGACAATCATCTGGAGGTTGCAGGTTTGATCCTTACCGAATGTTGTGTATATAACAATAAAGATGAGGATAATAATACAAAAAAACTGAAAAATAAAAATTGTCAAGCCTCACCTAAAAAATTCAGACAAATAGTACTCTAAATAGCAGTTTAGCTCAGTCGGTAGAGCGTCGAACTAGGAAGCTCAAGGTTCCGGGTTCGATACCGGCACTCACCAACTCAGCATATGAGCAGCAAGAGAATCTGTGCAGTAAAGTGAGGAGCTTATGGTAGATGTGGCGCTCCATCTCAGACGTTAAAAAACAATCTTCTTGGTCTAGTGCTAGTGAAAAGGGGATAGGCTGTCTGGCTGATACCGACTTTAGGCCACCCCAACAACTTTATTATTTTTTTTTCTACATTTGCAGCATTTCTATCAATAATTTGCCTGTACTACAAACGTCATTAAATCTAATAAAGGAAAAAGGATTCACGTTAAAAAAGGCAAGAATCAGGCAATATCCTGCAGAAATTATAACAGATGCAGACTACACAGATGATCTAGCGCTTCCCGCAAATACACCTGCACAAGCCAAATCACTACTGCAATAGCCCAAAATCTGCCAATTTAGCATTTTCACTTCCAAAAGCCAACATTATTTATGAACAAAAAAAAGTTTATTTTTAATTTTAATCCTACTCCACCCTGCGTTGCCCAACCCTCAATATCCAGAATTGTAACCGTAACACTAATAATCATTTGATTAATATTCATTAGTCAGGTAATACTATATGAGCATTGCATATCGAAACCCCACCTCCCACCCTTCTAAGATTTTATCAGAAGAAAAATGGCCGCCTTCTTAGAACTGCAATTAGAAATAAGTGCAGGGGGGGGGGCATTCGTCTTATGATTAGTCAAGCACAATTAAAAGACTATATCCATGTGTTTATAATGAATAAAAGCAAATAATTTGTTAATTACATTTGCCTAATTGATAGAATTCAAGTTCAAAATAAGAAGAAAAAGAAAGAAAGAAAGAAAGAAGTCAGAGCAAGTGGAGTCCATATGTGCAATAGGCTCCCTTTCGACATATAATCACATGTGTTAACACATGTTATTACAAATTTCTATGACAGGCCCTCCTCCAAACAAGTGGTCCTTTGGACTGCTTGTAAAAGAATAGCACCTTAATTTAATAGGGAAAATAAAGAGAAATAAAGAGAAAAAAGGAAAATTTATTTTTTAAAAGGTATTAACAGCACTCAGCATTCTGAATCATTGTTGAAAGTTTATACCAATTGTTGTTTTTTTTTTTCATTCTTTTTAAGAAACAGGTTTGTTTTGGTTTTGTTTTATGGTATATCAACCTCAGTGGGTCATTTAATGCCGATAAAGTTTTGAAAAATCAATTCTTAATGGATAATACAATTTATTTATAAATACATTTTTCTATTTAACCCATAGATGGGACCCTAACAGGTACTACCACTCTGGGTCAGAGTGGATCAGGGAGCAATGGTGATGAAGGAGTGCTCCACATTCCCCAAACCTCCAGAACTGGAACCTCACCATCAGATAGAGTTTAACGTCATTCCCAGGACATGAAGACCCTCAGTCACCACCTTCTAGCACCCATATGATAAAAAGGGTTGGGGATTGCCATAAGAGCAATAGGGTTGGGAAAATCATATTGGTGCTAGGGCTTGATGTGACCAGCCGACTGATCGGAGGGGGCCTCTTCGACCGTCCGTCTAGCCCATGATAGGATTAAAGTGGAGTAAATATGTCATGAACTGCTCATCCACCTGGGTTCTATCCTTAAGGATCACGGGTCGCCACCCACGGCCAACAGGTGGCCCCATTGGGGGAGTCTTACCCCTCTGCAGAGGTGCAGTCGGTGCATTCTAATGCCCCAGCCGACAGGGCGGTAAGAAACAGGCAGTAAGCATAATGCATTTGATTCAAACATTGAAATAAATTGTGGATGGTGGAATCTTATGACAGGTCAACTCCTGTTGGGTTATTTTATGCTGAAGACATTTTTTTTTTATTCAATCTTGATAGGCACACAATCTTATGTAATAAATTTCATCCATACCAATATACAAGGGTGAATAAAAAAAGTAATACCATTTTGTTTAGGACAGGTATAATTATCAACACTGGAACATGTATCATACATCAAAATGAAGCTGATCCTCTGTGAATCACATCCCTACTTCTCCATATAGTCACCATTTCTTTCAATACCAATGTTCCACCTTTGAATGAAAGCATGTATGCCAGCCCCGTAAAATTCTATTGACTGTTCTTTGAGCCACTTCTTCACTACAGATTTCATTTCCTTGACACTGGAATAATGTTTGCCTCTCAAACCCTCTTTCATGGTGCCCCTTTGCTATTGAGAGAAACGGTGACTATGTGGAGGAGTAGGGATGTGATTCACAGAGGACCAGCTTCATTTTGATGTATGATACTTGTCCTAAACAAAATGGCATTACTTTTTGACTCAGCCTTGTTGGATAGTGGAATTTTATGACTGGTCAATCCTTGTTGGGTTTTTTTTATGCTGAAGACATTTTGTTTTATTTATTCATGATGGGTATTCAAACTTTTTCTTTTTATCAATCTCAATTTTTTGGTAAAACATTTTTTTTAAATTAATTTTTCGATCTATTTAATCCATAGTTTGGTTGGTTGGTTGGATTTTATAGCATGACAACCCTTGTTGGGTTATTTTATGCCAAAGACGTTTTGTTTAATTCATTCTTGATAGGTACACAATTTTTTTAACACATTTTTTTAATAACTCACTCTTCTATTTAACCCATTAATGGGACCCTAACAGGTACCACTACTCCTAATCAGAGTGGACCTGAGAGTAATGGCAATGAAGGGGTACTCCACAGCTCTAGAATTGGAACTTCACCACTAGATGCAGTTTAACATCATGCCCAGGATACTAAAACCCTCGACCACTGCCTTCTAGCACATATATGATAGAAAGGGTTGAGGTTTTGCTATAAGGGCAACAGGGTCAGGACAATCATATAGGTGCTAGGGCTTGACAAGACCAGCCGATTGATCAGAGGGAGCCTATCTGACCACCCATCTAGCCTAAGGAAGGGCTAAAGTGGAGTGTTGCATGTCATGGATACTACTCAGCAGCCAGGATTTTGTCTTTAAGCATTGCAGGTTGCTACCCACGGCCAACAGGTAGCCCCATCAGGCCACTCCATCTTTATTGAATTTACTTATGGAGAAAATTAACTCAACCTTATCAATTGTTGTTTTGTTGGATTTTTTTAATGAGATGGCTGGCAAATACCTGAAACCACAGATAAGTGGCAACCACTCTGTGTTTGTATATATATATATATATATATATATATATATATATATGTGTGTGTGGTTGGCATCCTTCCATCTACAGGAGACGATGGAGTAGTATCAAAGTGTTTGTTGTTTTCCTCTTCTTTGAACTATATAGCCTGGGCAGTTTTGTTTGGAGGATAAGCTGTTGCCCATGCAGCAAATCCCCCCTCTCCACACTGCCGCTGTGGTCCAAAGGAAAGGCACCAATGTGGTTTGGCAACGGTAGTGTCGCAGGAGTTAATGGGTAACACTGGATTCCAGCATCACACCACCTTAGGGACTCCAGCTCCTGATTTGTTTTCGGGGTTTACTCCTTTAGCCTTTCCTTGAACTTGAAAGGCAGCAGAGGTTTTGGGTAAGACTTTCCTTGATTTTGGTGGGTTATATATATATATATATATACTTAACCTTTTCATCCAATTCCCAGTAAAAACTAAGAGTAGCCATTTGAAATAAAATTGATTGATATAAAAACCAAGCATCAGCTATATATATATATATATATATATATATATATATATATATATATATTGCATTAAAGATCAAGAAATAAGAATAAGCAGTAGTAGTAATCATTAGCCCCAATCTGAATTATTTCACCCATAACAGTTGATGTATAGAACTAGTTGGTTATACTTGAATAGTAATTGCTTTTGATTTATACTAAACAACAACAAAAAAATCATCTACTAACCACATTAAAGTCAAGAAAAGGTAACCACATTAAAGTAACAAAACTTGTGCCAAAAATTGAGAAATTGCAGTAAAATTGCCAAATAGAACATTTTTGGGATTTTTCAGACTGTTGTCCTCATCTTTATTGTTATATACACAACATTTCAGCTGATATGAAAGGCAGCCAGCCCCTTCCAGCATTTTTTCACTATCTTTTTAGTGTACCAAAGTAAACCAATTCACAAACATGTTTAAATTTCTTTAGAATTTTTTTCTTTTAAATATATTTATCCAAACCCTCTGCACAAGCAGGATGTGACACAAGCTCAGTTTTTAAGCAAAGTTTAACAGATCTGAATTCAAAGTTTTCCATCTCCTAGACAGGTTGCCATACCAAGGTTAAAGAACCCAGTGTGCCCTACTATTTACCCATAACTGGAGGCAGAATAATTGGATTCCCAAGAGTATGAGCATTATGTGAAATGCAACTAGCCCTGTCCATTTCCTACAATAATAACTATTACACTACAGGCACCTTATAAAGTCGTTCTCAGGTGGCCTAAAGTCGGTATTAGCCAGACAACGAGGGAGTCTATCCCCTTTTCACTAATGCTAGACCAAGGAGATTGTTTTTTCTTTGCGTCTGAAGCAAAACGCCACACCTACCATCAGCTCCACATTTTACCGCACAGATCCCTGTGCTACTGATATGCTGAGTTAGCGAAGGCTGGTATCGAACCAGGAACCTTGAGGTACCCAGCCGAACACTCTACCGACTGAGCTAAACCGGCACTGATGAGTTTATTACTTTGAAAATGTTAATACTTTTATGGTTGATATTTATCCATTTTGCTACAAGGTTGAAATGTGGTACAGTTGATTTTAGTATGAGGATAATCATACATGTATATGTGAGGGTAGAGATGAAAAGAATTATCCAATTCTCAAAACATTTAGAATGCTTCAGACATCAGGATTGAACTTAACCCTACATCTTCAAAGAGGCACACTTAGTGTAACAGATATCATCATAGGAAACAGAATTTGCGGCCAGAGTTCAAATCCTGGAAATACTGTTTGCCTTTCATTTTAACAATAATGCCCTAAGGAAAGGCATGAATCCATCTGTCCTTCCCCCAGCTATGGGTAAATAGAAGGGCAGACTGGTTTCTTTAGCCTTATTTAGGCAACTAGTCTAGGAGAAGGAAGACTCTGAATTTAAACTAGCTTTATTATGCTTAAGAATTAACCTTGTATCCCATCCTGATTGCAATACCCTTGTGAAAGGCATGAATCCATCTTTTTTTTCCCCATCAGCTATAAGTAAATAATAGGGCAGAATGGGTTCTTTAGCCTTGGTTAAGTAACTAGTCTAGGAGAAAGAAGACTCTGAATTTAAAACCAGCTGTACTCCACTTACAAATTGACATTATGTCACATCCAGCTCATACCAGAAGGTTGATTGATTGGTTGGATTTTATGGCATGTCAACTCTTGTTGGGTTATTCTATGCTGAAGACATTGTTTTATTCATTCTTGATGGGTTTTGAATTTTTTTTTTTTTAACATTTTTTTAATTCACTTTATTTTTTATTCAAACCATGGATGGGACCCTAGCAGGTACTACCACTCCGCGTCAGGGTGGACCTGGGAGTAATGGCGATAAAGAGGCACTCCAAACTTCCCAGAGCATGTCAGAAAGGTTAGGTAGATATGTATGCGTCTAAGTGTAATAGGAAGTGTGGAAGGAGACATCTGATTCTCCCTGCTTTCTAACCAAAGGTCATTTTTTCTTTAATAAACTAAATATTTTTTTTAAATTTCACTTTCAAAATAATTACTTTATAGTTATTATTTACTAAGACTAACTTAGTTATGGTACAAGGCCAGAAATATGGGTTACTTTATGGTAATAAAAAAAAAAGTGAAAATTCTGGTACTGAGTTGTTTCCCTTTGCAATAATTTTAATTGGGTTAAAAGATATTTTTCTTTTTATAGTCAATAGTTTTCTCCCTTGTTGATACCATTGACTACATTTGAAAATTTATTTTTGTTTAAATAAAACAAGTATGGGCAACCTTTTTTTAAGAAGTGAGCTACATGAAACATGGCTCATTATGAGGAAGTGCGTCCCAGTCTCCTGCCTCAAAAATTGCTACCCGGTGACTATCAAAATAACAACACCAGCTCGTCGTAATTCTTGTTTATTTATCATAATTTGTCGTAATTCTTGTTTAGATATGAAGATGGATATATAGTTTGGAATAGACTGAGATAGATAGATAGATAAACAAACAAAATAATATAGATAGATATGAACAAATGGAGATAGATAGATATTATTAAAATATTAAAATATTTTACAACCCCTCTTAAGAAAGAATGAGAGAGAGTTAAATCAAGATTATCATATTTTTTTACATACTAACCTATTTTGCAATAGCTGTTAAGTAAACATATCAAACATTGTAATAATCAAATTATCATATTGTGGTATATCCACAGGTTCTGCTACTATATATTATTGGTCACCTTCTACTCATTCTACCCACTCTTATTCAATATTCTTTTAAACTGTCTTTGAAAATTACAGTTGAGACTAAAAAATAGTTTCTTCCAGGTCTTTATTATTTTTATTCCTTTTTTTTTCGTAGGATTCAAAAGCATTAAAATCGATTGTAGAACATAGTACCATTTATGCAGGATAAGACTGGAATGCAGTGATGCTGATAGCTTTTTGATTTAGTGTGTCCTGGGACACACATATTTGCTTTGAATGAGTCCCCGGGAAAAATTTAAGCTCCCAACTAAAGCCATCTAACTCCTACCTTGTAACCTATCCTGTGTAATTCATTTCTAAGAAACAATTGAAATGTATTTACAGTTAGCTTGAAATGGTGAGGAAAGAAAAAAAGAAAAACACTGGGACGCATGGATAGGATTTTACTGCGTCCTTTTAGATTTTTGTGCGTCAGGTACCTATCAGCATCTTTGCAAGAGTAAAAATAATAAGCTCCTGATGAAACTTGAATTCATACCCACTTTTGTTTTCTGTTAACAGAAACACTGGGATGCATGGATATGATTTTACTGCATCCTTTTAGATTTCTGTGCATCAGGGATGCAGGACGCATACTTTTCAGCATCTCTGGAAATGTATTTAGAATTTTTTTATTTAGTTGGTGTTAAATTATACCCATTGTGTGTAATATTTCATCTAATCAATCAACTAATTAAGCTTTTTCATAGCAACCTCTTTCCTCGTTATTTTATATCATATAAATACCAGGGACAGCCAAGAATAGGGCAACGACAGAGGAATTTTTCATTTGTCTACACCTTTTAGTTCTTTGTTGTTGTTGTTATTGTTGGGACGGCATTTATCCTAGGTCGGTTGAGCTGGCTCCATCCAACGAATTCACTGTATCCCAAATGAACGGGATAATGTATTTTCTCTCTTAGTTGTTTCCATTTGATTTTATACACAATTTCCTCCTTTTTTTTCCTCCTTTTTCTTTTTCTTCTTTTTTTAGGGTGACCTATGAAGTTGACCAGATTGTGTTTAATTAAAACAAATTTTGAATTTTCTCTTCAGAAAATAACTACTATACTATGTTTCTAGAAGAATTATCAAATTTTAGTTGAGTGATTTTAATATAGTTGAATTGAATGATTGATTTTAATGGCATGTAAACCTGTGTAGGGTTATTTAATGCCAAGTAGTTAGGGAATAGTGTTCATTGTACGTTTATATTTACATTTTTGTGTAGTTGTTTCTTAAGACTTTTTTTGCACACAGTTATATGATATCAAGTATTCCTATCTAATACAAATAATTTGCATACAGTTGTATAAGTATTCTTATATAATACTAATATTCTATACACAGTTATATGGATTCAAGTAACTATAATAATCCTTAGTAGGCAACTATAGCTTCAAATAATTTACACACAGTTATATGGTATCAAATACTAATAATTTTCAAATAGATCTATTTGACCCATAGAAAAGAGCCTAACAGGTACTACCACTCCCGGTCAGAGTGAACCTAGGAGTAATGACAATGAAGGGGGCAACACCCCAGAGCACCAGAACAGGAGCCTCACTATCAGATGAAGTTTAGTGTCATACCCAGGACACCCCTTTTTGAAGGAGTCTTACCCCTCTGCAGGAGGAGACAGCATATTCTAAGCCCCACCAACACTTAATTCATACACAATTATATAGTTTGGTTTCAAGTATTTTTATCTAACACCAATAATTTGCAAGCAATTATTTGGTTCCAAGTAACTACCGTAATTATTTGTGTATAAAACACTATTTTTCTACATTTTTAAGGCTAAAATTTCAGGCTGCGTATTGTACTAAATATTAACTTTTATCCGGCTATATGCATCGTCATATTCAGGACGGTAAGTTATAGCTATGATCGAGACTAAATAATGTTCAATATATGTGAAATAATAAAAGAAAAAAATTCATAGATACATGCCACACCGGGATATTGCTCTTGCTATGAAAAAAACAGAAATCCTCAATAACTTAAGATTGGTTGACTTTTTTGATAGCATTTTTGTATTCCTTGGGCAGAAATGCTTTTATAAACCAATTTTTTGAGTAGGGAAGCTCTAGAACTCATTTTACGGACAAAAATAGATTACACAAATATTGAACTATTTGGCAATAGCTCTTAAGTAAACATATCGAATGTCGTAATAATTATATTATCATACTATGTATATCCACAGGTCTTGCTAGTAGAAATATATCTTATTGAAAAAGATTTCTATTTTTCATTTAAATCAAGCAAAACATATCATTTATCTATATCACTAACTATGAAGAGTTTTTTTTTTTGGGGGGGGGATATCCACAGATCCTGCTAGTATATAAAAAAATTTCCTAAATTTCAAACATGAAAAAAAGGTGTGTGTGGGGGGGGTGAACAAGTGATCTTTGAAAGCTGAACTGTGTTTATAGATATTTACCAACCCCTCCGCATGGGCAGGATGTGACACAAGGTCAATTTCTTGAGCGGAGTTTAACAGGTTTGAATTCAAACTTTTCCTTCTCTTAGACTGGTTACCTAACCAAGGTAAAAGAGTCCAATCTGCCCTACTATTTACCCACAGCTGGAGGGAGAATATTTGGATTCGTACCTTTCCATAGGGTATTAGTGCAATGTGAAGTGCAAACAGCTTTGTCCAGGTTTGAACTCGGATCGACGAGTCCATTTCCTAAGACTCTAACCATTAAACCACACGCCTCCATAACTGTGTTTTTAAAATGAAACTAGGCAGAAACTGAACAATGAAAAATAAATTCGAGAGCGTATAAATAATTTTCAAGTATAAAAAAAAAAAGTTTTCAACTTTAATAGCATAATTTGAGATGTGATACTGGATCCAGGTTTTGAGTCCGGATTCTGCCATGAGGCAAAAGAAACAAGTTTTGTCATTGAAAGCAGGCAAATGTGAGGGGTAGGATGATGATGATGCTGAGGTGGGTATTTTAGCACCTGCAGGGGAAGAGGTCAAGGACTCAGAGAATGGGAAACATCTGGTGTTTGGTGTGGTTCCTAGATCAGTAATTGATGAAGAAGAAAATAAAAAAAAAAAGAATATGAAAGAAAGATGGAAAAGAAAATAAAGTAAAGAGAATGGAGGGAATAGAAGCCATTCTTACCCATTCTCTTTACCTTAGTCTCCTTTCCATATTTCTTTCAGTCTTTTTTTTTTAGGGGGGGGGGGACCATTTCTTCAGCCTACTATTTATTCAATAGATATACAGACCAAAGAAATAGTACACCCCACCTAAAAAAAAACTAAAAAAACGAAGACTATGAAAGAAACATGGAAAGGCAGAGATGCTGATAGGTACGCATCCTGTTTCCCTGAAGCAGAAAAATCTAAAAGGAGGCAATAAAATCATATCCATGCATCCCAGTGTTTTTCTTTTTTCTTCCCTCACCATTTCAAGTTAACTGTAAATACATTCAATGGTTTCTTAGAAACAAATTATACAGGATAGGTCACAAAGAGGAGTTAGACAGCTTTAGTTGGGAACCATAAATTTTCCCAGGGACTCATTCAAAGCAAACCTGAGCGTCCCAGGACGCACTAAATCAAAAAGCTATCAGTATCACTGGAAAGGAAACTATGGTAAAGAGAAAGGGTGGAATAGAATCTATTCCATCCATTCTCTTCACCTTATTTCTTTCATAGTTTTTTTTTCGGGGGGGGGGGGTCTCTGATATTTCTTTAGTCTGTATATCTCTATTCTACCCATTCTCTCTACCTTAGTCTCCTTTCCAAGTTTTTAATAGTCTTTTTTTTTTGGGGTTAACCATTTCTTCAGCCTACTATATATTCAATAGGTATACAGACTGAAGAAATAGTAGAGACCCCCCCCAAAAAAAAAAAAAAAACTATGAAAGAAGAAAGATGGAAAGAGAATGGGTGGAATAGAGATATACAGACTAAAGAAATAGTAAAACTCTGCCATCAAAATTAAAAAAATAAATAAGAATAGGAATATGGGATAAGATTAGAAAATAATTTTACTAATAAGAAAAATAAGTAACGAGGGACTTAGAAAGATAGAAAAAGAGTGAAGAAAGAAAGGAAAGGAAAAAAAATTTAAATTACTCCCATACACTTGGTGTAATGGTTAGAGTCATAGGAAATGGACTCATCAACCCGAGTTCAAATCCTGGACTAAGCTACAGTTCACATAATGCTAATACCCTTGGAAAGGTATGAATCCAACTATTCTCCCTCCAGCCATGGGTAAATAGTAGGGCAGACTGGGCTCTTTAATTTTGGTTAGACAACCAGTCTAGGAGAAGGAAAACTTGATAAACTCAGCTTGGGGTGGTCACTACTAGAATAGGCTCAGTCCTAATTAGTGATCTATTTCACTAATTTAATTTAATAATTAATTCAATTCAATAATTTAATTTAATAAATTTAATTCAATTTGCATAAATTTAAATAGAAAATTATATTATTGAATTTTTCACACCAGTGTTAGCTGATGGTCTTTCACTAGAGTTTGAGTGACAACAAGCCTCAGGAATCTCCTTAGTATTCTAGCCGATTTCAACAATGTTGTTGTCTGGATGGTCTCAATTCTCCTCTGATTTCCAGTTCTTCTCTTTTCTAAGCTTTTGGAGACTGTTCTAAGTTATATGATAATTAATGGCATTATATATTTTATTATTAAAACAAACCATAATGAAAGTTAAAATCTTATGTACGGGTGACATTACTTTCAGACCACCCTGTACTTTTTTTTCTCTTCTCAAATAAATACAGAATTATACAGGAATAATTCTAAAAGTCATAAAGAAAGGAGAAATGTGGTAGAAGAAGAAAAGAAAAAGAAAAGTTGTTAAAGAAAAAAAGTTGTTAGTTGAAGAAGAAACATAATTAAAAAAAGAAAAAGTGGTAAAGAAGGAAAGAAAAAGTAGTGAAAGAAAAAGAAAGGAAATGGCGAGAAGAAAGAAAAAAGAAAGAAAGAAAGAAAGAAAAGAAAGAAAGAAAGAAAGAAAGAGAAAGAAAGAAAGAAAGAAAGGGAAAAGAGAAAGAAAGAAAGAAGAAAGAGAAAGAAAAAAGAAAGAAAGAAAGAAAGCTAAAGAGAAAGAAAGAAAAAAAAAAAAGAAAGAAAGGTGCCTAAAGAGAAAGAAAGAAGAAAGGTGGCTAATGGTTAAAGAAAAGAAAAAAGAAAGAAGAAACATGGTTAAAGAAGAAGAAAGAAAGAAACGTGGTTAAAGTGGAAGAAAGAAATGTGGTTAAAGAAGAAGAAAGAAGGAAAGAAACATGGTTAAAGAAGAAGAAAGGTGGCTAAAGAAAGAGAAAGAAACATGGGTAAAGAAAGAAAGAAACTACCTACTTAGAAGTAAGGGAAATGACTCGAAAATTAAAAATATCCACCTACAAAGATAGTATCTCTTAGACATAAGGTAAGAGTGGTCGACAAAAAAAAATTAAAAAAGGAATAAAATAAAATAAAATGAAAACAAAACATCTTGAGAGAATAAGAAAGACATTAATCCTCCGCATAAGAAGCAGCTGATGATAGGACAATGAGAGAGAGAAGAGAGAAACAGACAAAAAGAGAGGGTGGGTGGGCAGATAGTTACAGTGCCAACGCCAGTTGTGAACGCGGTGGTGATAGTGAGGGGAGGTAAGAGGTAAGATAGTGAACAGAGATAACAAGAGAGAGACAAATTGTGCTGTGCTCCTCCTAGCAGCTAGCAACAAGTTACCATGTTTCCACACGCCCCATTAATTCCACATCAGAGGCAGGGAAACTTAAAGTCAAGTTAGCGTCTGTGAGATACAGTTACATTTTGATGTGGGCCAACCATCTTTCATTTGTGTTGCATCATCAACACAAATGAGAAAGAAAGAAAGAAAAGAAAAAGAAGAAAAAAAATGTGCAGAATATATTTCTGAATCTTTTCCCAAAAAGCCATAAAGGAAGTAGATCACAAATTCGGTTCTTAAAACAATAAATAAATAGAATAGAATAGAATAGAATAGAAGACAGCTAGGATTTATAAGTGTTCTACTGTGGTTGATTACCATTGCTATTTATATAGCAATTGCAATTTATCATTGCTGGAGGAACTGTGAGTCTTTTACGGATAATCTGGACATTAGCTACATAAATTATTACCATAAAATTGTGCTTGCGCATTATTTGAAATGAACTTAATTTTTTAATTAAGAACACATTTTATGATATTTTTGTGTTAAGACATGCAGTTGTATTGATTCGAAATAACCATTGCTAAATGAAGGGTGATAATTAAATTAAATACAAATTTGTTTTATTAACAAGTGAGCAATGAACGGTTTCATCTCCTCTTCCAACATTGAACCAAATCAAAACTATTTTTCTTAGTAAAAACTTATTTTTCAAATTTTTTTAATTTTTTATATAATTATAAATTTTAAGGAAATTCAATAAAGTTTCTTGATGGTTTGGTTTGTTGGATTTTACGGCACATCAACCCTTGTTGGGTTATTTTATGATGAAGACGTTTTGTTCCATTCATGCTTGATGGGTATTCAAATTTTTTTAAAACATTTTTTTAAAACTCATTTTTTCCTATTTAACCCATAGATGGGACCCTAACAGGTACTACCACTCCAGGTAAGAGTGGACCTGGGAGTAATGGCGATGGAGGGGTACTCCACACTGCCCAGTGTTCCAGAATTGGAACTCTTGTTTTTGATGTGAAAAATTGGTCTTTAAAAGTCTATATGTTGTAGAGGTGTTGTAAGCATAATGGTTAGTGTCAAAGGAAGTAGACTCAGCGACTAGAATTCAAATCCTGGATGAGACTGTATTTCACATAGCGCTAATACCATTGGGAAATATATAAATCCAATTATTCTCCCTCCAGCTATGGGTAAATAGTAGATCAGACTGGGTTCTTTAAACTTGGTATAGCAACAGGTCTAGAAGGTAAACTCTGAATTCAAACCTGTTAAATGCCACTTTAAAAAATTAACTTTGTGTACCATCTAGAATAAATTCATCTTTTTTGGAATACTTTGTTTTTCTATTTTCTAAACACACACACACTATATATATATATATATAAATATATATACATACCTCAACTTTTAATCACATATATACATATCAAACATACACACATATATATATACCTCTACTTTTAATCACACACACATATATATACCTCTACTTTTAATCACACACACACAATATATACCTTACTTTTAATCACACACACACATATATATATACCTCTACTTTTAATCACACTATACCTCTACTTTTAATCACACACACACACACACACACATATATACTCTACTTTTAATACACTATATATATCACTTTAATCACACACACACACACCACATATATATACCTCTACTTTTAATCACACACACACACATATATATATCTACTTTTAATCACACACACACACCCACACACACACATATATATATACCTCTACTTTTAATCACACACACACACAGATATATACCTCTACTTTAATCACACACACACACACACACATATATATACCTCTACTTTTAATCACACACACACACATATATACCTACTTTTAATCACACACACACACATATATATATATCTACTTTTAATCACACACACACACATATATATATATTATATCTCTACTTTTAATCACACACACACACACATATATATACCTCTACTTTAATCACCACACACACACATATATATCTACTTTTAATCACACACACACACACACCACATACCTCTACTTTTAATCACACACACACAATATATATACCTCTACTTTTAATCACACACACACACATAATATACCTCTACTTTTAATCACCACACACACACACACACACACAACATATATATATACCTCTACTTTAACACACACACACACACACACATATATACCTCTACTTTAATCACACACACACACACACACACACACATATATACCTCTACTTTAATCACACACACACACACAACATACATATATACCTCTACTTTTAATCACACACAACACACACACACACATATATACCTCTATTTAATCACACACACACACACACACACACACACACATATACCTCTACTTTTAATCACACACACACACACACACACACACACACACACATATATATATACCTCTACTTTTAATCACACACACACACACACACACATACATATATATACCTCTACTTTTAATCACACACACACACACACACATATATATATATACCTCTACTTTAATCACACACACACACACACACACATATATATATATACCTCTACTTTTAATCACACACACACACACACACACACATATATATATACCTCTACTTTTAATCACACACACACACACACACACACTTTTAATCACACACACACACACACACACACAATATATATACCTCTACTTTTAATCACACACACACACACACACACATATATACACATCCACACACACACACCACACACATATACTTTCTAATCACACACACACAACACACACACAATATAGCCTCTACTTTTAATCACACCACACACACACACACACACATATATACCTCTACTTTAATCACACACACACACACACACACACACATATATCCTCTACTTTAATCACACACACACACACACACACACTAATATACCTCTACTTTTAATCACACACACACACACACACACACACACACATATACCTCTACTTTTAATCACACACACACACACACACACACACATACATATATATACTCTACTTTTAATCACACACACACACACACACACAACATATATATACCTCTACTTTTACACACACACCACACACCACACACACCATATATATATACCTCTACTTTAATCACACACACACACACACACATATATATATACCTCTACTTTTAATCACAACACACACACACACAACACATATATATATACCTCTACTTTTAATCAACACACACACACACACACACATATATATATATATACCTTACTTTTAATCACACACACACACACACACACATATATATATACCTCTACTTTTAATCACGCACACACACACACACATATATATATATACCTCTACTTTAATCACGCACACACACACACATTATATTACCTCTACTTTAATCACACACGCACACACACATATATACCTCTACTTTTAATCACACACGCACACACACACACACATACCTCTACTTTTAATCACACACACACACACACACACATACATATATATACCTCTACTTTTAATCACACACACACACACATATATTATACCTCTACTTTTAATCACACACACACATATATACCTCTACTTTTATCACACACACATATATATATATATACCTCTACTTTTAATCACACACACACACACACACACACACACATACCTCTACTTTTAATCACACACACATATATATATATACCACTACTTTTAATCACACACGCACATATATACCTCAACTTTTAATCATACACACACACACACACACATATGTATACCTCTACTTTTAATCACACACTGTTATAACGCGCTTAGCGAATAATAAGACGTGTAGCCCAGTTGACGTCAACTGCGAGAAGAACCCACTTCCGCCTTTTATTTAAAATAATACAAGATGGCTGAAACAGTACTTCCGTTTCATACAACAATGTTATAACCGGTGCTTCCGGGTCTTAGTATACCACATCCCTCCCCACTTAGCTTGAAACATCCATAGGTCCCTCCCCGGAACTCCCATTACTTATAGGAGGCATTGTCCGACTCTCAGACATAGTCACATCATCATCATCTGTAGCCTCTGGAGACTCCTGAACAGCAATTTCCCCAGTTAAGGGCTAGTACTGGGTCGTTTCCCT
Source organism: Doryteuthis pealeii (assembly GCA_023376005.1). Lineage (NCBI taxonomy): Eukaryota > Metazoa > Mollusca > Cephalopoda > Myopsida > Loliginidae > Doryteuthis > Doryteuthis pealeii. The sequence goes on along the minus strand of CM042154.1, from coordinate 76,958,072 downwards.
TTTGTATCTGGTTTAATGTTGGTGCGCTGTCTTTCGGGTTTATTCTCCATTGTTCCTTCTTTTCCTCCTCTTTGCGTTTCTGAAACCGTGTTCTCATGCGAGTTCTGGGTGTTCATCTTCCAATCTGTCACCGGTTGTTGAAAAACTGCTATCTCCGTAGGGTGCAGAAGCTGTGCACAAGCTGTTGAGTGCCCTGTAACTGTTTTGTTCCTGACTCCCCTGAGGCTGCCTTGATTCTTCGGACCTCTCACAACAGGTTCTGTTGGAAATTCGCCAAATATGATCCACATGCCTTTTCCATAATCGACCATCCCAATCGCACTCTAAAAGTCAGTGGACAAGCTGCTCCTCTAAAACTCCGAACAGCCATTTTGGCCTCCCTTGAAAATTCACCACACTAACACTATCTCCAATATGGAACATCCTTTCACTACGATATCTATCCGTTTTCTTTTAGTATCGTCTATTTTTCGTGGTGACTTGGGTAGATAAATCTGGATACACAAGGTCCAGACGCGATCGAGGCTGACGGCCATTAGTAGCATTGCTGTGATTGACCTGTTGTTGATTGCGGGAATAACCGGTATCTGGCTAATACACGCAACAATCGTGTTCCAAATCTCCAGTAACTTTTTTAAGACCACTCTTAATGGTTTGCACTGCACGCTCAGCCAGTCCATTTGAGGAGGGGTATGGCGCACATCTAACATGCTTAATGCCATTTAGGTACAGAACCTTGGAAAATTCCTTACTAGTAAAACTGCTAGCGTTGTCAGATACAATCACATGTGGACTCCCATGTGTGGCAAACGTGCGTCTCAACATCCTTTCTGTTTCTGAAGAAGATGCCATTACTCGACATTTAGAAGAATTCTGTACGAATCAGGAAATATTCAACCTATTGGACCGAGTAGAACAGTTTTTTATCGCAAACGATATTGGACATGAGAACCAAGTAAAATGCAAAGCCAATTACTGAGTACAATTGGAGAAAGGACCTACAGAGTCTTGGAGATTATGTACCCCTCAAAACCAACGAGAAGAACCCACTTCCGCCTTTTATTTAAAATAATACAAAGATGCTAAAACAGTACTTCCGTTTCATACAACAATGTTATATAACCGGTCTTCCGGGTCTTAGTATACCACCACACACACACACACATATATGTATACCTCTACTTTTAATCACATACACACACACACACATATATGTATACCTCTACTTTTAATCACACACACACACACACACACACATATCTATATACCTCTACTTTTAATCACACACACGTACACACACATATATATATACCTCTACTTTAATCAAACACACACACACACAGACAACATATATATATACCTCTACATTTAATCACACACACACATATATATATATATACCTCTACTTTTAATCACACACACACACATATATATCACACACACACACACATATATATACCTCTACTTTTAATCACACACACACATATATATACCTCTACTTTAATCACACACACACACCACACACACACATATATATACCTCTACTTTTTAATCACGCACACACACACATATATATATACCTCTATTTTTAATCACACACACACACACACACACACACATATATATATACCTCTACTTTTAATCACGCACACACACGCACACACACACATATATATATATATATACCTCAACTTTTAATCACATATATATTTATACACACACACACACACACATCAGCTACAAACATGCTTGTAGCCAACATAGACCGACCCATTGTTGATCTTATATATGATACATTATGATATATTTATATATATTTGAATTTTGCAATGTTGCCAGTATTAAAATGGATTTATTCTAGCATTGAAAATCTCTCTCCAAACACACAAGAAAGAGGCAGCACCAAATCTAACTTAAGATGCAGCTCTCAAGATACAGTCAAGGCTCAGTTAAGAATGAGAGGTCGTCCTGTTTCAAAGAGCATCTTCCACCCCGACCAGAAGAGAAGTGGTTGTCCATGGCTGCACATGGGCCGTGGTATGCAATGCAGACTGCAACAATTGTAGCCGTTTGATGCTGAAGAGGTATGATCAGATTCAAAAGACAAGCAACATCTGTCATGCATACAATGTTTGCAGCCAACGTACTTGGCTCGATCCTGCCCCCCCCCGCTCTACCCCCCCCCCCTCTACCCCCCCCCCTTCTCATCTGAAAAATCAGTTTTGTTTTTGGCTCAGAAAAGGCCACTTCAGTTCCACTTTTCTAACCTTTTTGTTTTGGTTCTTTTCATTTTTTTTTTTTTTTTTTTATACACGTTGGCAGCTTTCAGCTGATAATGTAGACATTGGTCTCAATTTTACACATCATGAGTTAAAAGATATGTGACTATCATAGAAATGCATGCATATATCAGATATCAACATTTCTTTATATAAAAACATAGATAATAACTACACATGCTTTAGCATGTAAGGAGATCTCACTCAATTTTTAGAAGAAATTCATATTCAAAATAAAACTAATAATAAAAAAAAGTGCTTATTTGAAAGAGTATCTTACAAGATTGGCCAACCTTTCACATTCCATGAATCAATTTTACTACACAAACTCAGATATGCCATAAAAATCTTGTACTCCAGCAGGATGCTGATAGGTACGCATCCTGCTTCCCTGACGCACATAAATCTAAAAGGACGCAGTAAAATCATATCCATACATCCCAGTGTTTTTCTTTTTTCTTCCCTCACCATTTCAAGCTAACTGTAAATACATTTCAATAGTTTCTTAGAAACGAATCATACAAGATAGGTTACAAGGTAGGAGTTAGACAGCTTTAGTTGGGACCCATAAATTTTCCCGGGGATTCATTCAAAGCAAACATGTGCATCCCAGGATGCACTAAGTCAAAAAGCTATCAGCATCACTTGACTCCCATTATTTCAGGTAAAAATATTAACATACTATCTTAAAAGTTGCTATATCAGGCCGGTATCAAACCATTTCAAAAAATTTTAAGTCATTATCATGACCTTTTTTACTGACCACTGCACCCATAACTTTTTTCTTATCAGAGTCAGTGCGTTTCCATTCTAGAGACTGTCTTTTCAACTCCAGCTAGTAGCAACAAACCCATGTTTAGCCCATTTGTAGAACTATTTGAATTGCCACCATTTTGAATAGCCTCAAAACCATTATTTCTATAAACCAATTCCAAACAATACAGAGTTTACATTCATGGAGAAAAAATTCTGGAAAAAAAATTTTTTTTTTTTGCTTTCTTTTTGTATCTATCAGCAAGATAAACTTTAATTCTTTCTTGCTTGAATAAGGTTTCTTTAAATGAAAAGAAAAAAGATTCTTACCTTTTCTTCAAAAGTGGTTGCAGTTTGGTGAATACAGCCCAAAGAAACGAAAAATCCTTTAAGAAGTCCCATGAGAAGAATAAGGTAGAATCCATCGTGGAACTGTTCAAAAATTTAATGAGAAATAAATAAATAAATAGATAGAAAGAAAGAAAGAAACAAGTAGAAAGAAAAAAATAAGTAAATAGAAAGAGGTGAAAGAAAGAAAAGGTAAGAAGAAAGAAGGAAAAAAAGAAAGAAACAGGTAAAAAGAAAGGAAAAAAAGGAAAAAAGAAAAATTAGAAAGAAGGAAAGAAAGAAAGAAACAGGTAAAAAGAAAGAAGAAAGAAAGAAAGAATTAGAAAGAAAGAAGGAAAGAAACTGGTAAAAAGAACAAAGGAACGAAATAAACTATTAGAAAGAAGGAAAAAGAATGAAGGAAAGAAAGATTTAGAAAGAAAGAAAGAGAAGAAGGAAATAAACAGGTAAAAAGAAAGACGGAAAGAAAGAAATAATTGGAAAGAAAGAAAAAGGTAAAAAGAAAGGAAAAAGAAGAAAAATTAGAAAGAAAAATTAGAAAGAAGGAAGGAAAACAAACAAACAAACAAACAATCAGAAAGAAACAAACAAACAAACAATTAAATTAGAAAGAAAGAAACAATTAAAAAGAAAGAAAGAGGTAAATTGAAAGAAAGTAATTAAAAAGAAATAAGTCATGAACATTTAACAGAAAAAAAAAAAAAAAAAAAATTCAAACAAGAAATACTTTATTTGTGACAAATGATTTCTTCATCTTTTCGTAACCATTTTCTAAGCCAAATATATTAATTCCCAAATTGTTAACTGTGTTATCTAACAGCTAATAACTATATCAGGTTATAGACTTATTGACCCTCTAATTATCTGTACAAATCCATCACCTGACACATTAATTGATTTTAATGGAATATCAACTCAGCTCGAGATATTTTATGTCTAGAGGTTAGGGAATTGGGTTCATTGTACGTTAATATTTACATTTTTGTGTTATTGTTTCTTAAGAGTTTGTTTTGTTTTTTTTTGTTTTTTTTGTTTTTTGCACACAGTCCAATCAAATACAAATAATTTTTAAACAGATCTATTTGATCCATAGATGGGACCCTAAGAGGTACTACCACTCCAGGTCAGAGCGGACTTGGAGTAATGGCAATGAAGAAGTAAATTCAAACTCCCCAGATCTCAAGAGCTGGATCTTCACTATTGATGTATACCCACATCTCGGGTATATAATGGGGGGAGAGAGAGAGAGATAGATGAGGTAGTGGTGGGATGAGGGGCTCTTAATTGTTATTTTTCTACTTGTTGCTCTATCGGTCACCATATTCTTCAGAGCTGACCTCTTCGGGTTGATTTCTCAAGCTGTTTCTACTTCTTTCTGTTGATTTCTTAGGGCTGGTCATTTCTTGTTTGGACCAAGTATCCAATAGGTACCCCAAATCATCAACTTAATGAAAGGTCCACATTTTAACTCATCACTGGTAACTTCCGCTTCCAAACTTTTGTAAACAAATGATTTTAATCAGAAGTTTATGGAGATGTTGAACTTATGATAAATTAAATAAATAGATGGTTGGTACCCGTAATCAAATTAAAATTCAATAGCAAAATCTTTTTTTAAATAAATACTTTTTAATCAAAAGTTTGTGAATATTTTTCAACACTTATAATAATTTTTTTTAAAAAAGACGTTTTTATACTAAAATAGTTTTTAGAAGAGAAATGCAATTATGTCTATTCATGTTTATTTAAATAAAATGATGTCGTTCAGAAATAGTATCACAAAATTTGTAAAATTTGTTTTTGTCAGATACAATATAAGTGCAAAAAATCATCTGTTTGTTTATTTTCAAGCATTTGAAAGTTGAAGTTACCGGTGATGAGTTAAAACATGAACCTTTCATAAAGTTGATGATTTGGATACTTGGTCCCTTGTTTAAATGACTCAATAAAAGTATATAGAAAAATAACAAAGTCTTCTTGTTTTTCTATATACATTTATTAACAACAAACCCAGTCAAGGATTTCGTGCAGATAGAGAGCGACATCTCAAGAGCCAACAACAACGTCTACTCTCGGCTAGTGACAAGTTGCATCTAACTAAAACTTTAATAATAGTAAATAAGTACCATAATATTTTATTTTATATATATATATAAGATGATAAAGAATAGCAAATATGAAAAGTATTTGCATACAAAAGTGGTCAATGCTAAATTAGCAAGGCAGATTAAAAATATTATGGTACTAATTTTTATTTATATATATATATATATATATATATATATATATTATATATAAATGAAAGAACAAAACTCTGACAAAAATGTGTAGTATATTTCACTGGGGTTTGAACCCGGCTTCATCAGCTTATATATATATATATATATATATATTAGGTATACCCAATTTTTCGTCTGCTAAAAATTTGAAAAACGAATTAAAATTAATTAAATCTATTATTTGAGGTCAAACTTTTGTCTCAAATGATAAGTAGTAACATAATGACCATCATTAAAAAAAGAAAAATATCATTACATATGCAGTTTATTCTTAATACTTTTAAAACGATTTGTTTTGATCAATTTCATTTGCGTTCGCCATTTTGGCTCTTTTTAAATGGTATAATGGGCTTGTTTACAAATTTAATGTAACATTCGCGATTGCAAAAAAATTTACCAAAAATCAGGGAATTATCCGATTTTAATGAAATTTTCAGTATTGATTTAACAATTAATGAATTTTATAATGCATCAGTTATTTTATTTCAAAACTTTAATCAAATATTTTTGCTATGAAAAATTAATATATAAAATTCATTTAAAATAAAAAATATTCTGATGTTAAGTTTAAAATGTTATATTTTTAGATTCTAGAAATAAATATCTATTTAATGCAAAACTTATTTTAGTCAAACAAAGAATACGTTTTGAAGAAAAACTCTATTGAAAATTTACCCCCCCCCCAACTCGCCAATATTTTACACCCCCAAAGTGTGTGTGGGGGGTGGGGGTGGTAAAATTAAGTGACCTGAAAAAAATGAGAAAGTTTTGAAATAAAATAAATAATGCATTATAAAGGTCATTCATTGATAAATCAAACACTGAAAATTTCATTAAAATCTGATAATTCCCTGATTTTTGGTAAATTATTTTCGGGGAGGGGGGCTAAAGTCATTTTGTCAAAAACGCATTTTAGGGCAATTCTTTGGGTATACCTAATATATATATATATATATATACACACACACAAAAATTTACACATTTATCCATGACAAAACAAGACAAATTATTAGCATAAATATTCATTGTGGTGTTAAGACCAACTGAAGACATACAGTCATAATAAAACAATATTAAAAACAAAAACTTGTATACAGATATGAACGATAAACATATTTAAACACTTATGAGTTATGTCCCTTTAATCAAAACAAGTGCAAATGTAAATTATCTCCCTTTGTCCTTGATAGTCCAAGATATAAAATTAACTTGCTCGTATTTTTTTTAATTCAGGAAATTTGAATACGTCAATGTGAAAAAGGAAGCACTAATAAAAAACAAAAAATAATAAATACTTTGAAATTATCCAATACTCTTACCTGTTTATCAAGATCAGATACTTCCAAGTTCACTTTAGTCAAGTGTTTATTTACAAAAGTTACCAGGGTCTGGAAAAGAAAAGAAATAAAGGTGAAATACTTTAATACAATCTACTTTGAACAACAATTTTATTGAAATAGTAAACAGGACTTATAGCATATATATTTTTTTTCACACTCAGAATTGCCAAGACATGGAATAAGCTGCCTGCGTCCGTTGTGGGCTGCCGAAACACTGCATCTTTCAAAGCCTCCATGCTTCCTGTAGTCCGCTAACACTATACCTGCTACGCACGCACGCACACACACACATGCATGCATGCATGTATGTATATTATTACTGTACACTGTTCATGTTCTTGACACTAATACATTATTCTATGTACTAGACATGAGACTTTGATGAGTTGTGGTGCACCTGAGCACTGTACACAATAAATTTCATTTATATATATATATATATATATATATATATATATGAATCATTGTAAGGAACAGTTTGTTGATACAAATCAAATCATGGTGTAATGGTTATCATTGAAGGAAATGGACTTGGCAAACCGATCTTAGACAAGGCTGTTTGCATTTCATTTAGTCTAAAAAAAAATATATAAATAAATAAATAAATAAATAATATGAATAAAAAGAATAATCTTTAAAAAAAATCAGATTTCTCATTTTCAGCTGTTCGAAGCAAAATACCATTGTAATTGGCTGTAAAAAATAATTCAATCAATAAAAACACATTCAAGTTATATATTTAGAAAGATTATTTTGTTTTCTTTCCAACCATATGAATATTTTAAAGATTGGATCAGAAATACACGAGAAATTGTGAGTTGAATGGACTAAGTTACAAATTTGTCAATCTCAACAGGAAATTCTATCATTACACAAGAAAATGAATGGTTTCCTTAAAAAGCAAAAATACTAAATTAAAAACTGAAAAACCGAATCGAAAACCATGGTATCAAGGAAAAAACCAAAAACCAATACTGAAACATAAACTACCAAATCGCCCAACTCTAGTGCTAATACCCTCGGAAAAGAATGAATTCAACTATTCTCCCTCCAGCTATGGGTAAATAGTAGGGCGGATTGGGCTCTTTACCTTTTATTAGGCAACCAGACTAGGAGAAGGAAACTAACTTCAAACCTATTAAATTTCACTTAAGAAATTGAGCATGTGTCACATCCTGCTTGGTGTTGGTAAAAATATATATATATATATATATTAACAATCAAGATGAGGACACTAGTTGAATTACATCCGGACATAATAATGAACTTCTTTTTCTGAGAAATCCACATAAGGATCTATGTGTTAGTTTAATACCTGATTAAATTTTGTACACAAGTACAGAAAAAAAAAATCACTCAGGCATATACATTAAAAATAGTATTATTGGCATTGCAGTCTTGGAAGACTATATAGTTACAGTGCCTCCTGTGACTGTGACTGTCCAATGTTTGAAAAACAGCTTCTACCACAGATGTCGCATGTGAAGGCTGTCCCTGCAGATGTTGATGTGCCGGTGCTTTGTTACCGTCACTTTCTTCTGGACCTCTTGGCTTTATGGTGTTGCTTCAGGGTGACTTCAGACATGAACGGTCCGAAGTCACCCTGGCGCAACATTAAAAATATAGAGGTTTTATTTGAGTTGGAAGATAGCCATTTATTTTTGTCTGTGAATAGGTAAGTTATCTCGATTGGGTTATTGATTTTAATGGCACGTGAACGTCTGCGATTAATTTAAGCCTAAAGGTTAGGGCATTGCATACACTGTACATTTATATTTCCATTTTTGTATAGTTTCTTAAGTTTTTTTGCATACAGCTATATGATATCAAGTATTCCTATCTAATACAAATAATTTTTAAACGGATCTATCTGACCCATAGATTTTTTTTTTAGTGGAATAGATCATTAATTAGGACTGAGCCTATTCTAGTAGTGACCACCACAAGTGGAGTTTAACAGGTGTGAATTCAGAGTTTTCCTTCTCCTAGACCGGTTGCCTAACCAAGGTTAAGGAGCCCATTCTGCCCTACTATTTACCCATAGCTGAAGGGAGAGTAGTTGGATTCATAGTTTTCCCAAGGGTATTAGTGCTATGTGAAGTGTAGCTTCGTCCAGGATTTGAACTCAGATCTAAGAGTCCATTTCCTATGACTCTAACCATTACACCACACACCTCCAACATAGATGTGACCGTAAAAGGTAATACCAATCCGAGTGGATCTGGAAGTAATGGCAATAAAGGGGTACTTTACACTCTCCAGAACTGGGGCCTCACTGCCAGACGCAGTTTAGTGTCATACCCAGGACACCACCTTGAAGGGGGAGTGTCTTACCCCTCTGTAAGGGATACAGCCTGCGTTTTCTATGCCCCGCCGGTAGGGTGCGTCATATCTTGAGCTTACAAGCCCAATCTTTATTTGGTTACAAAGTCTTAATTGTAGATAAACTATACTTTATAATGTAGTGATGCAAGGGAAATAACTCTATATGATTGAAGGCAAAAAAAATCCTATAAATTCCTATCTAATATCATAAATAGTTTTCCGAACACCAAAAAATTATTCTTGGTCTCATGGAAGCTAATAACAAATATTAGGGTTTGTGAAGAAGATAGAATAAATATTAAGAGTTTTTTTGTTGTTTTTTTTTTTGGGGGGGGGGCTGTTGACCTGCGTGCACAGTGGACGTATTCTGGCTCACCGCTGTTCTTGAGGATTACTTGACTAAGTTGGCCAGAAGATAAGCAAAACGATGGCTTATTATTCTAAAGAAAGATAGTGGAAAAGCTCCTGCTGATGTGATTCAGATTCATCATATCCGAATTACCTTGACTAGCTGAAATGTTAAATGTTTGGAAAAAGTATGTGCTGATCTCATCAGAGGAGCTAAAGACAAATATAACTGAAGGTGAAAGGACCTCTACGTATGCCTACAAAGATTCTTCATATTACTAGACGAAAAACTCCCTGTAGTGAAGGTTCTAAAACCTGGGAGGACAGGTAACCAGAAGAGAATTCATAAAAGAATCATTGATCTTCACAGCCCTTCAGAAATGGTAAAATAAATCACATTCATCAGTATCCAGCCTGTTGTTGAGGTTGAAGTAACCATTGCAGATGCATGAACGTTACACTTCGCTGTAGTAAATCTATACATATATAAAGGGTAGTTGTGTGTAGGTATAAACTTTGAAAATAAAACAATTAACGACAAAGTAAATACATATACACATTAAATATCACCAGGGCTTGGTTTTTTAGTCAAAATAATAGATATTTGATTTATATTCGTGAAGATAATTAAAAACTAAAATTTAAATGATAACAGCATGGATTTTTTTTTTTTTTCATTTAATATTTTAGATAGTAGACATTAACGTTTCTTTCCAGAGTAGCTGGATCAATGCAAGGTCTTTTTTTTTTTTTTTACATATTGATTGAAATGGGACATCACACACAATTCAGTAATAATGGATCTGCAGGACTAACTTTAAAAAATCCCCTTCTACCCAGGCGACACCAGTACTAGTTTGTAAGAAAGGATAGAAGACATTCATACTCACTTTTTTTACTTTATTCAACTTCTCAGGAGCATAATCAAGCAATGTATCAAAGGCGTCACGATCTAATAAAAGAGAAGATAAATAACTTTTAAAAACATTTGATCCGATAAGAGTTTTCAATTGTCCAATTCCTGAGATAAAGCATTGTCATATATTATTGATTTTCTTTTTATATAAAAGAAAAACGGGTTAAAAGTTATTAATAAAAATCACACAACCCTTCTCAATCTGCAAAACAAAGAATAGATGGTTATTTCCGACAAGTCTAACATGATCAAAGGGGAACCACTCTTGAATGATAAATTATTTATTCATTTTTTTTCCATTAAACTAACCCTAACCCCAACCCTGTTTTCTTTTTTCCTAGTAGATCAATAAATAAATAATTTATCAGTCAAGAGTGGTTCCCCTTTGATCATGTTAGACTTATAGGAAATAACCGAATAGATTATGTCTAAACATTTCATAGTTTGTGTTCTAGAGTAGCTAACACCCCTTCAGCACTCTACTAGATGGACTGGCTCATAGATATAAAATAGCCTACGATTAAAGTAGATTAACAAGCTGAATAATATTCAGACTGACTTTGCTGCGTTGGCTATACCGAACTGACCCTCCTCGATTTAGTGTAAGTTTTGTCTTGTTAATTGTTTGTACTTATTTGTTCTGTGTTTGTATGTATCCGTTTGGCATTGGATGCTGATGCTTAATAAATGTACTAAGCACACTATTCTTCTGTGTATCTTTCCACCTCGCGATACAACAGTTTGTATCTCAGTTCATCTTAGAAAAAATATTATTGAACAAAAAACTTGCAATTATGCTATTTAATCTATGCATATATAAAGGGCATTTGGTATGTATGTATGAAACTATGAAAATAAAACAATTAACAACAAAGTAAATATATCTACACCTTGAATATCACCAGTTCCTGCTTTTTGTGCTAAAATTATAAAGATTTGATTCATATTCGAAGATATTTAAAAATTAAAATATACATAGAAATAGTATTGAAATTCTACTTAAAAATTTCCAGCATTTGTAAATCTCAAAAATAAACAAATCAATACACTAGGTATTTTTTACTGTCTCCTCCCTCTGCCCAGGCAAAATTGAGTAGCCACTTCTAGTCACTTATAAAGGTTTTTAGATTGATTGATTTTTAACGGCATGTCAATCCATCTAAGGTTGTTTTAGGACTAGAGGTTAGGAAATACTGTTCATTGTACATGAGTATTACATAATTCATAGGCAGCTTATGAATTATGTATGTACTGTAGTAGATATTTTTGAATCAAGAGTTCATTAGATTCAAAGGTAATGGGGGGGGGTGGAAAGTTACCATTGCCGATGATTGGCAACTGGTGACATTCACTTGACCTTCTGGAAGCACGCGATTAGACGTGTGAGAAGTTTTAGATCTAGTTGCAAGCATTCATTAGCAGAGAGCAGACATCTCTCAGAGTTGCACTCACTGCGCAGTTAAATATGGGCTGGGTTGTTTTAAATAAAAGCTTAGAAGAAAAACAACAAATGTAAATGCAAGATAATTATCTCCCTTGTTTTGTTCAGCCATCCTATTGCGTGGGTACAGGCACCGTTTAGCACCTGGTTTTGAATTCTTTTAGCAGCAGGATTTGAGGTGACAAGAAGGTAAATACATGCTTGGAACTTTCCCCCCTCTTTTTCGATTTTAGTAGTTGTATATTAGAGAAACTACATAGCCCTTTGTATTCTATTGTAGTTTCACGTTGAAGACCAGTTGCGAAACAGGAGGATAAGTGACAACTCCCGTATTTACTAAAATAAAAAGTCTTCACCAGTCAACTCTGTCAATACTCATTTCCTTGCTTGGGCAGCTGTCACAACAAACCTTGTTAAGTTATTAAAACAAGAAATTACCAGTCCAAAGAAACAGCTCGAGAGTTAGCCCTGGAAAATATGTTGTTTTTTTTTCAACAAACTCCTGTCTGAGAATAGTATTTTTTTTTTTCTTTTATAAAAAAAAAATGCTTGAAACTAAGAGTAACAAGTAAGATGATAATTATACATCTTTTTTCTTTTTAAATAATAGACTCAAAAAAATTAAAAAAATTTTTTCCACTTTTCAAAGGATCTTACAGAGATGCTGATGTTAAGTTCTTCTAGGTCTCTTCTTGCGTCTGGACTTCTCTTGGGGACTTCGTGTCTGGTCTTCCATTGGAGATTTCTCTTTATCAGAAGCCGTGTCATTGGTAGTTTTTAGATAATAACACAAGACTTCGATTTACTTAGATTGTATTTTATTCTCGAAATCCCCCACCAGACTACCTGCGCATATCAAGTCGGCCGCGTGCATAACACGACTTACCACAGTCGTGGTCTTGGCCGATCTGACTAAAATCTATCTCTAATCTAAAACCGGAAGAGGGTCTCCTCCACCGATTCTCACGGTATCCACCGGAAGGAAGGATCAGGTCTGGGTTCAAGCCTTGTCACTCAACCCTTAAGGCCGCCGGCTGAACTTATAACCGTCATTTTGATTTCTACACTATTGCACATAAATATTAGGTATCTAATAATTATGTAACACTGATAGGTATGTGTCCTGCTTCCTTGACGCACAAAAATTCTAAAAGGACACAGTAAAATCATATCCATGCATCCCAATGTTTTTCTTTTTTCTTCTCTCACCATTTAAAGCTAACTGTAAATACATTTCAATATTTTCTTAGAAACGAATTACACAGGATAGGTTACAAGGTAGGAGTTAGACGGCTTTAGTTGGGACCCATAAATTTTCCTGGGGACTTATTTAAAGCACTTCCCAGGAAGTACTAAATCAAAAAAGCTATCAGCATCACTGATCTTAAAATAAAGCAACATTTCAATACTTACCAGATCCAATACAAGCTCCCATGTCCCTAAAGAGAAAAAGCAAAAGAAAATTATTAAAGTGAAAGAATCATATTTCCTTATTTATATATATACATCTTTTTTAAATCTTCTCAAATACAGATAGAACATTTTGAATTTAAAGTCAAGTCACTAAATTAAAAATTTAATTTAAATCCTAACTAAACATTAACCACCAGGAGAATTTATACTGCAGATCCAAAAGATTTAGATCAGTTTGTTTGTTTTGTTTTAGGCATATCAACCTCGGTGGATCATTTAATGCCGACAAAGTTGTGAAATAAATTCATTCTTAATGGATAATACAATTTTGTTTATAAACTGTTATATGTTTTTCTATTCAACCCATAGATGGGACCTTAACAGGTACTACCACTCCGGTCAGAGTGGACCAGGGAGCAATGGTGATGAAGGGGTGCTCCACATTCCCCAAACCTCCAGAACTGGAACCTCACCATCAGATAGAGTTTAACGTCATTCCCAGGACATGTAGACCCTCAGCCACCACCTTCTAGCACCCATATAAGAAGGATTGGGGCTTGCCATATGGGCAATAGGGTTGGGGTAATCATATAAGTGCTAGGGCTTGACGTGGCCAACCGATTGATCGAGGGGGCCTCTCCGACCGCCCGTCTAGCCCAAGAAAAGCCTAAAGTGGAATATTGCAAGTCATGGACTGCTCAGCCACCTGGGATTTAGATCAGAGATTTTATAGCAAAATATGATAAAAATAAACAGTAGCTGAAATTATCCTCATCTAATATAGCAAATTCAATATTAAAGGTTGATATTTAAATATTTTAGAGGTTGATTTTTTGTAACAAAATTTCAAGACTAGCAGCACATAGCATACAGGGTGGCGACTTGAAGATCCCAGATTCAGGTTGTGGTTACTATCAGAGCTCAATATGATGCACAAAAGAACCCGTAATCGGAGATGAAGATAGTGCATCACTGAAAGTTACCATTGCCGATGATTGGCAACTGGTGACATTCGCTTGACCTTCTGGAAGCACGCGATTAGACGCGTGAGAAGTTTTAGATCTAGTTGCAAGCATTCACTAGCAGAGAGCGAACATCTCTAAGAGTCGCACTCACTGTGCAGTTGAATATGGGCTGGGTTGTTTTAAATAAAAGCTTAGAAGAAAAACAACAAATCTTGTTAAGTTATTAAAACAAGAAATTACCAGTCCAAAGAAATGAACCCGAACAAACAAGAAGTAAAAGCAACCCGGAAAAACATCTCGAGATTTAGCCCTGAAGAATATGTTGGTTGTTTTTTATCAACAAACTCCTGTCTGAGAATTGTATTTTTTACAAACAGGTGTACGCATTCAAAAGATGTATCTTACGACTTAAGTGTGGTGGGAATGATTCTATTTAGGATCCTTTTTTTTCTTATATAAATATATACAAATATTTTAATTTTTAATAAACAAAATACCAATCATCATGAATGCACAAAATATTCCAGTCAATCAAGCGGATATACAGCTGCAAACATTAGACATCAAGCCTCATAGGGTCAAATTTAAGATTAGTTAAGAAACTCCACAAATGAAGTACATCATACAGAATTACAAACAAAAGAAAGGAAAAATACAAGCATACCTCAAAAAGGAGGAGGGGGAGCAATATAAAAAAAAATAGGTTATTTCCTAGAAGTCTAACATGATCAAAAGGAAACCACTCTTGACTGATAAATTATTTATCTATTTTCCCATTAAACTAGCCCTAAACCCTAACCCCGTATCCTTTTTTCCTAGTAGATCAATAAAATAAATAATTTATCAGTCAAGAGTGGTTCCCCTTTGATCATGTTAGCCTTATAGGAAATAACCAAAAAATATTTTTATAAGATAATTTCAATTAACTGAAATTACAAAAACCTATAGAAATTCAGGATACTTTCAAATCAAAGATGTTTTCTTCTTTTTTTTTAAATTTACAAAAAAAAAAAAAAGATATCAAATGTGAAAGACTTAATTTCATAACAATACCATAAGCAAGTTACAGGTATCAATTATTAAAAAAACAAAAAAAAATAGATAATTAATATTAATAATTAATAATAATAATAATAATAATAATTAATAGATGATTAATTTCTGAAAATGCAGAGTAATGAGGTTTCTTTTAAACTTTTGAAATTATAAATATATGCAAGAGATATTATAGTACAGATATATATATATATATATATATATATATATATATATATATATATGGGTAATTCCATGTCAAATCATCAAGGCCATGTCACCCACCCCTTCAATTTTTCTGAAATTTTATACAGGTGTAGACTAGGTTAAAGTTAACAATCCCCCAAATTTGAACTTCCAATTTGAAATATTCACCGAGTTATGTCGATTTTAAACTAAAAAAATTTGGGAAGAGCGAGAAAAATGACGACATTTTGTAATCTATTCTTGTCTATAAAATGTGTTCTAGAGCTCCCCTACTCCTAAAAATTGGTTTATAGAAGCTTTTAGGGCTGAGGAATCCAATAATGTTATCAAAATATTTTTACGTTATTAATGATTTCAGATTTTTTATCCGTGCTAATTGTGCGACATGATGATGATGATGGACTAGGTTAGCAGATAATTGTCAGTGAGCTTGATTCTCACTGGGTGACCCATACTTTTGGATTTATGCTAAGTGAAAAAATCACAAAGTGGCACTACATATAATTTTCTTTTTCCTTTAAATTATAATTCTACATAAATTGAACATTATTTGTACCAAAAATGGAGTTTGGTTTTTGCTCACAGGCGAAGTTACAACATCAGTTAAAATTTGGCACTTTTACGTTTTGAGTGTTTCCTTTCAGCCATTGAATAAGCACTATATGGAGCAAAATTACTGTCAGAGTTCGATAGAAATTATCAGGATTATGTTCGTTATTAGATATATTTAAAATAATATACAAATAATATTTTTTCCATGTATCAATCATATTGCCTGCAAAATTCTGACAATATATAAACATCAATATCAGCACCACATTTCATTTTAGAATTGAAAATTGGAAGGTAACAAAAATGATAACAATATCCTAGGTACCACCAATTTTCCCTGTGAAATTTACCACCCCTATATTTAACACAATGAAACTTGCATAAAAATTAATATCATCTTAAAATTTTTTTTTACAATCGAAAGAAGAAACATTAAACAATGTTGGGGGTTTGCCATAAGGTCAATAGTGTTGGGGAAATCATATAGATAGGTAGGACTTGACGTTTGTTTGTTTTGTTTTATGGCATATCAACCTCTGTGGGTCATTTAATGCTGGCAAACTTTTGAATGATTCGACGCGATAGTTTGAAGAAAGTTTTTTAAACTCAATTTTTTTGGAAACATTTGTTTAACGTCATACCCAGGACATGAAGACTCTCAGCCACCGCCTTCTAGCACCCATATGATGAAAAGGGTTGGGGCTTGCCATAAGGGCAAATAGGGTTATGACAATCATATAGGTGCTAAGGCTCGATGTGACCAGCTGATTGATCAGAGGGGGCCTCTCCAGCCGCCCGTCTAGGACCAAAGTGGATTGTTGCATGTTATGGACTGCTCAGCCACCAGGATTCCGTCCTTAAGCATCATTGGTCGCTGCCAACAGGTGGCCCCATTGGGGGAGCCTTACTCTTCTGCAGAGGTGTAGTTGGCATTGAATTATTTAAAGACTGCCTTGAATAGTGATTATGTATAGAGTTAAATTCTATTTATAAAATGTATTAATTGCAAATGAATAAGGTAAAGTATCATATAATTACTATGTAATAGTTAAAAGTTATTTAAAATTCTCTCTTGGAATTCAATCATATGGATGGGTGTAAAGCAGACCCCCACACTTATTAAAAACTTACAAATTGAATTAGAAATTTCATTATTCTATTGGAGGATTTTATTTTTTTTCTGGTGCAACCATAAAATTATATAAAAATTCCTCACCAAGTAGATTTGAGGCCACCTTATGGAGTATAATTGTTAGTGGACTAGAGAGAGGGGTAATTTTCACCTTTAGTTGGCTAAATTCCTAGCAAATAAGACAATTAGAGTAACCTCCCTTGATTTTCACTTTGAAACAAGCCAGTAACCATTTTGAAAGTCTCCGTGCGAAATAAACAAATATTAGAAACTTTTTTGAAAACAATACAACTGCATGCTTTAACACAAAAATATCATAAAATGTGTTCTTAATAACTGATATATCCGAGTTAAGGAATATATTATGAAGTTGTAGTGAGGTATATTATCACAGTAGTAGCTGGTGCATCGAGTAGCAGTAATAGCAGTATGTCTTCCGAGCAGTCATTGTGTTAGTCTCGATAGTAGGCGCTTGTATCACCACAGTTGAATATTTATAGAGGACACTATCCAAACAGATTATAGTGAGGGGGTACCTAGGTATTTACATATTCATTACATCAATAACAATTAAGTTCATTTCAGATAATGCGCACGCACAATTTTATGCTAGGAATTTAGCCAACTAAAGGTGAAATTACCAAACATGATCTGCAATAAATAGATTATCAGTCATATGGAAATCAGATCTCACAGACAAGTCAAAACAACTATTCTTCCAAGTTGTGGTTGTGTCAGTGCTGCTGTATGATTGCACCACTTGGACCCTAACGAGGTACCTGAAAAATAAGCTAGATGGGAGCTGCACAAGAATGCTGCGTGTGATCTTGAACAAGTCGTAGAAACAACTCCAGATAAGGAAGCAGCTCCTTGCCCCCAATCACACAAACCATCCGAGTGAGACGAACAAGACATGCTGGACATTGCTGGAGAAACAAAGACGAACTCATAAGCGACGTTCTCCTGTGGAAACCAGCACATGAACATGCCAATGTGGGCCGTCCAGCAAGGACCTACATTGACCAGTCCTGCGCAGATACTGGATGCTGTGCAGAGGACCTCCCAAGGAC
Organism: Doryteuthis pealeii; assembly: GCA_023376005.1. NCBI lineage: Eukaryota > Metazoa > Mollusca > Cephalopoda > Myopsida > Loliginidae > Doryteuthis > Doryteuthis pealeii. The sequence goes on along the minus strand of CM042154.1, from coordinate 76,939,669 downwards.
AATGAGTGATAAGAGAAGGTTGACAAGATTGTCATGGATATCCGTGCTAATTGTGCGACATGATGATGATGATGGACTAGGTTAGCAGATAATTGTCAGTGAGCTTGATTCTCACTGGGTGACCCATACTTTTGGATTCATGCTAAGTTAAGCTTTTCAAAAGATATCTGATTTTTTTAATGTTGAAATGAAGATTATCAAATGTAAATAGAGTAGATATTTTTTGTCATCTATTAATAATGGTGATTAGGTTATTATTTATCTGTAACCAAAACTTTGTCACTGCTTATGTCACGTTACCCAAAATCGTCATAAAATAGAATATATTCAAAATTTGAGCATGCAAACTTAGACAGTCCTCATTGTTTTTTTAAAACAAGTTTTAATAAATACATGCCCTATTTATACATTCATATATGGTTTGTTTTATTTCAATATATATTTAAAGTTATCAGTTTCTATTTCAAATTGTTTTATTTTTTATTTTTTTTACTCCTTTAATAAGTTTGATGATTTAACTTACTTATGGTACTCTCTGACATTGAATTTTTAACTCCCACCCCCTCAGGTAATATCTTTCAAAAATTAATTTTTACACCACCCGGAGGGTGTTTTGTTGTTTTAGTTATTTGAATAGAAAAATAATTACTTTCGGATAATGTGATAAACTTCAATATCCGTATTCATTATAATAAAAGATAAATGATATCTAAAAAATGAGGACAGGTCTGCATTGAAAAGGATTTGCAAGCATTTCTGTGTGCAGTGCATGGAGAGGGGCATTTACCAAGGAAGGTAACTCTGTTAAAACAATTAGCATCACAAGGGTTATTCTTTTCTTTTCTTTTTTTTCTTTTTTCATATTGTACAGGCAAAATGTGCAAAATTATCAAACTGAAAAAAAAATAAATAAAAAAAATAAAAAATTGAATGCTGAATAATGTGAAATACCTTTATTTCATATCACCAGGGTAAAGACTATAAGGATTGGTGGGGGGAAAAAAAAATCGCGGCTTTGTTTTATTTTTTGTGATTTTTGTTTTCTGTCCGTATTATAAAAGATTTTTGTTTTCTGGCCGTATTATAAAAGATTTTATTAAAAAATAAAGTCAAATTAGTCTCCAAAATTCACTAATCTCCATATTGACCAGTTTGTATTATTTAGATTTTTTAGACTATTGTCCTTGTCTTTATTATTATATACACAAAGTTTCGGAAACGTGCCCTCCAGCCTTCTTCAGGTGTTTTCATTGAACTTGGGAAACTTCTTATCAAACTCGGGCACTTTCACGAAACTTTGAACCGAACCCTTTATTCAATCCACAAGGGTAGACTATTCTCATTCTGATAACCCTGACCAGGTACAAGTGTTAAGCTATGTTAAGTATTCTATGTTATTATCGCGCTTAGTAAGGATTGAACCTGCAACCTACAGATGATTGTCACTTAGAACTGTATAAATTCAACACTTATATCCATTGCGCCATGTCTCCAACTGAACAAATTATCAAGCCTCATCTCAAGAATTCAAATAATTATGACAATATAAACTATTTTATATAAAAAATGATCTCTTATTACATATAATATAAACTTATAATCTTATATAGTAAGTAATCTCATTAAAATTACAAATTTATATTACATTTTAACCAATGACATTAACAGTAACTATACCATTAAATTCTTGACCATTACCATTTGGCTACCATGAATTTAATTAAAATTATCAAATATTAAAAAAAAAATTAATTATTTGGTTGGTTGTTTTATGTCATATCAACCCTTCTCAGGTCATCTAATGTTGAATCAAGTCATTTTGATAAAAGTTTCTATGTTTCAAGTTCTTAATATCTTCAAATACTTATTCATGGTGTATATTTCTGGCATTTTGTTTTATTCAGTAATTTTCAGATATTAACTTGTTTTTATATACATTGTTTATATACAGAGATGCTGATAGGTACTCATCCTGCGTCACTGATGGACAAAAATCTAAAATGACACAGTAAAATCCTATCCATGTATCCCTGTGTCTTTCTTTTTTCTTCCCTCACCATTTCAGGCTAACTGTAAATACATTTCAATATTTTCTTAGAAATGAATTACACAGGATAGGTTACAAGTAGGAGTTAGACGGCTTTAGTTGTTTTCCCCAGATCATAAATAAAAACCCTACAACTTAAGAAACTTTCGTATATAAATTTTCCAGGGGACTCATTCAAAGCAAATATGTGCATCCCAGGATGCACTAGAATAAAAAGCTATCAGAATCACTGTGTGTGTGTGTATATATATATATATATATATATATATATATATTTTTTATTTGTTAGATCTTTAAATTTTCCATTTTAGCAAAGATATTATAGCATCTACTTTATTTTTTTTTTTTCAAAACAGTTCTTTCATATTGCGAGTGCTGTAAAATATTTATCTAGTAGGAAACCAAATGCTTTTTTAGCCTTTTCTTTTTTATATATATAGATTTCAGTAATTTTCACCTTTAATTGTTAAAATTCCTAGCAAATAAGGCAATTAGAGCAACCTCCCTTGACTTTCACCCCGAACTAAGCCGGTAGCTATTTTGAAAGTCTCTGTGTGAAATAAACAAATCTTAAAAACTTTTTCGAAAACAATACAACTGCATGCTTTAACACAAAAATATCATTAAAATGTGTTCTTAATAACAATTAAGTTCATTTCAGATAATGCACGCGCACAATTTTATGCTAGGAATTTTAACAACTAAAGGTGAAAATTACCTAGATTTCTATGTTAAGAGCAGAATGTATTTTTGTAGACTGGGTTGAATGTAGAGTTTTTAGTTTTGTGAAGTATTATAGCACTAGTTTTTACCATCTAAGGTTAGTGAGTGTTTCATTTTCTTCAGCATACAGACTTTCAATTGGTAAGGTCTCAAAAGTACCAACCACGAGTCTTAGCCTCACAGGGATTGTAGAATCGAGTAGTTTTAGACATGATTTTCTGGCTGGTCTTGTAGGGACCAGAAATCAAGGCATTCTTAGTGAGAATATGTTTTATTACAAGGGGAGTCATATTCCACCTTTGAATGAGGGCATGTATCCCTGCCCCGTAAAATTCTGTTGACTGTTCTTTAAGCCACTTCTTCACTATAGATTTCACTTCCTCATCACTGGAATAATGTTTGCCTCTCAAACCCTCTTTCATTCTTTTTTTTTAATAAAAACATTATTCCAGGGACGTGGAAATGAAATCTGTAGTGAAGAACTGGCTTAAAGAACAGTCAACCAAATTTTACAGGGCAGGGATACATGCTCTCATTCAAAGGTGGAATATTGCTATTGAGAGAAACGGTGACTATGTGGAGAAGTAAGCATGTGATCCGTAGAGGACCAGCTTCATTTTGACGTATGATACATATTCCTGTATTGGTGATTATACCTGTCCTAAACAAAATGGCATTACTTTTTGACTCACCATCGTTTTTCATTATTGAATTATATCAAATTCTGGTCTCACAACTGAAGCCTAATAAGTAATGGGATGTTAGTATTATTTATATTATTCGGACTATTGTCCTCATCTTCATTGTTATCTGTACAACGTTTCGGACGATGTGCCCTCCGGCCCTCTTCAGGTATTTCTTATTGGACTCGGGAACCTTCTTGTCATAATCGGGAGCCATCACGGAACTTTGAACTTAACCCTTTATTCAGTCCATGGGGGTATCCAGTTCTCATTCCACTAACCATAGCTAGAGTACAGGTGTTAAGCTGTGTTAATTATTATTCTATGTTACTGCTGTCCCTGACCAGGATTGAACCTGCAGTTTAGAGATAACTGTCACTTAGAACTGTCTTAACTGAATTCCTTTATCCACTATGCTATATGTCCAATTCGATAACAATGAAGATGAGGACAATAATACAAATAATAATAATTATCAAGCCTCATCTAAAAAATTCAGAGAAATAATTGGATGTTATCAAAAAAGAAGCTGGAACCAAAGATGCAAACAGCAGAAATATTTCAAGTATATCTATTAATAATGGAGATTCGCTTCCGGTTTTTGTCTGTAACAAAAACTATGTCACTGATTACGTCACACTACCTAAAATCGTCATAACATAGAATAAATACACTCAAAATTTGAGCATGCAATGTTAGACAGTCCTCATTGTTTTTTTAAACAAGTTTTAATAAATACATACCTGGTATTATCTATCTTTATATAGTTTTTTTATTTCAATATATATCTAAAGTTATCAGAACTAAGTTTCCATTTCAATTTTTTTTATTTTTTTACTCCTTTAATAAATTTATTTTATTTTTTACTCCTTTAATAAATTAGATGATTTTACTTTACTTATGATACAAAGTCCTGATATTAAATTTTCAACTCCCATCCCCTCAGGCAATATTTATTTTACGTCACCCAGAGGGCGTTTTTTTATTTTGCTAGTTCACTTAATTATTATAGCACAGAGAACAAATGTAGTGATAGCTCACATGATTTTCAGAAACATTTTTTTGATACCCAGAATTGCTGAGGTATGGAACAAACTGCAGGTATCGGTTGTTGGCTGCCGAAAAAATGCATCTTTCAAAATGTCCATGCTTCCTGTAATTCAATAATACTATACCTGATATCCTGCATCCATACACATAAGCACACACACATATATATATATATATGATTGTACGCTATTCATTTTCCTGACATTAGTATATTACTTATGTATCCTATATACTATACATGAGACATTGATGAGTTGTGGTGCACCTGAGCACTGTATGCAATAATTTCATTTTTATTATACCAAATTTTTTTTTTTTCATACTTTTTTATAAAATGCTATGTTTGACATTTATTTTTACCGATACCTAGCTATATTTACTCGTATTGCTAAATTTTAAATATATAAATGACATTTTGGGAAATATAAAAGGAAAAAGGAAAGAAAAAAATGATGTAAAAAAACAAAATCACAACAAAAAGTGCAGGTTTACTCTTCCATATGAAGTTATTTACATAACACAGCAGAATTGGAGGGGAGGGAGGGTTTGGAGGGGAGGGAGGGTTGGAAGGGGAGGGAGGGTTGGAAGAAGGAGTTGGAAGGGGTGGGGGGCTAGTCACATGACAACCAAGTAATTGGCTGTAAACTGAGGTAGACATCTTACCGTTCATCCAATCCATCACTGAAATAACATGGATCATTTTCGATTCAGTAGAAAATGGATCGTACAAAAAAAAGGATATTTACAATGAAGTGAAAGAATTGGGGATACAGGTTTGCTGTTTCCATTAAAATTTACAATAGTTTTTTGGGGGTCTTTTTTATACTAGCAAGAATATGCACCCTCCAGGCGTGAATATTTAAGTTTTAATGTAATAAAATATTTTAAATTAGAAAGACTAACGAAATAAAATAAGGAACGCATATAAAAAGATTACATTTATTTTAATTATATTTTAATTCGTTTCTATATTAAATCATTCATAGGATTTATTTTAATACATTGGAGAATAAAACAATAATATTAGAGATCAATAACACCAAGTAATTATGTTTAGTAAAAACCAGTATGCAAATTAACCACATCATATATTATGCAAACCTTTATTTCTTAGTGATATATAAGACACATTGCAGGATTTTAAACGCACTACAAGTTGTTATGAGGGAAATCTATCTCAGATTTTCATAGAAATAATAATAATATTTCATTACATTAAAACTTAAATAATTACACCCAGAGGGCACATATTCTTGCTACTCTTTTAAATACACACTTCTAAAACATTTTTTCTAGATTAGGAGCACACTTCCACAGGATATTGTTTGGGTGGGTTGGTTGGTTGTTTTGTTTTACGACATATCAACCCTTTTCAGGTTATTTAATGCCAAATCAATTAACTTTGATATCAGGTTGCTTACAGTACCTGCTGCTGCTTAAATGGTCACCCATTTAAATATTGAACAGGCTCATCGCTGCTTAACTTCAGCGATCGAGCAGTAACCGGTGCTTTCAATGTGACATGACCGTAAGTGTAAAAGTTTTTAAAGCACTTAGACTTTATAGGATTTATGATTCCTTAATATGAAGGTGAGATCAAATGGAAATCCGATCTAACAGACAAGTTGGCTGTTGTATTTCACTATATCTATGCTTATAAGGTCTGTCTAGAAAGTATCAAACCATATTGAATATCTCAAAAACTGATTGGACAGCCTTCATGTAACTTGGTAACTGTTATATATATTTACCAATCCCTCCGCACGAGCAGGATGTGACACAAGGTCAATTTCTTAAGCGGAGTTTTAACAGGTTTGAATTCAGAGTTTTCCTTCTCCTAGACCAGTTACCTAACCAAGGTTAAAGAGCCCAGTCTGCCCTACTATTTACCCATAGCTGGAGGGAGAGTAGAATTCATACCTTTCCCAAGGGTATTAGCGCTAAGTGAAATGCAATTACCACGTCCAGGATTTGAACTCGGGGCGACCAGTCCATTTCCTATGACTTTAACCATTACACCACGCACTTACTTGGTAACTGTTAGAGGTGATATAACTTATGTACATAAATGGAATGCGCCAACAACTACTATAGGTAACAGGGACAATTGTGGCTTGACACGAAGCAACACGAGTCAGCTCGCAACTGTATGGTCAGACGCTATCTCCACTTCTGTAATTTCTACTTTTTGTACAATACATTTGTATCCATTTTTACCAGTCGTTTGTCTTATTTTTTACCCTTAAAACCCCCACAACAGTAACCAATTAGAGGGGACCTTACTGCACATGTTAAAACAGACTCTCTCCTATTGGTAGGTTAGTAGACTATTTTGTTTTACAGCATATCAACCCCTTTTAGGTCATTTAATGCTGAATCAATTAACTTTGATATTGGGTTGCTTACAGTACCTGCCGTTGCTTAAATGGTCAACCATCTAAGTATTGAACAGGCTCATCGCTGCTTGACTTCGGTGATCTAGCAGGAACTTATGCTTTCAACGCGACTTGGCCGTAATCCATTTGATTTGGTTTCTTTGTTGAATGGTATGGAACCTTCCTGGGTTATGTAATGCCAAAGCCCTCCTTGTAGAAGAACAGCAGTGGTATTATCTAATCCATAGTTGGGAGGATGAGGGTGTTTACACAGTTTTTAATACACACTTCTAAAAACATTTTTTCTAGAATAGGAGTTCACTTTCACTGTACAAGTTATCATTTGATGAAAAAGGATATTTGTTACATAATTTATGAGCAGTTATGAATTAGGAATGTACCTGTAGTTAGAATTCTGAAATAGGGTCTGTTAACTTAAAAATGACAGAATTACTGGGGCCGATGAGTGACAATAGTGATATTCCAATTACTGACCTTACAGTAGACAGTTTAGATCATCTTTAATTTACCTGTCTCTCTCTCTATTATATACCCAAGAACTATCACTGATTATATACACCTGATGTTGTATAATGACTATATAACATTATGTAATGAGATCCCACCACTCACACCCCACCAATAAAACTGGGGACATTTGATGGACAGGTGAAGTCAAAGTTCACCCCAATTGAAAGAAGCAATGAGACAGTTTGTATTTGTGGTTTTTACAAGGTTATTTGCTACTTAGAATGTTTGACCATTACCATTTGGCTACCATGAATTTAACCAATGACATTAACTATACCATTAAATTCTTGACCATTACCATTTGGCTACCATGAATTTAACCAATGACATTAACTATACCATTAAATTCTTGACCATTACCATTTGGCTACCATGAATTTACTTAAATTATTCAAATTAAAAAAAAAAAAATTATTTGGTTGGTTTTTTATGTCCATATCCAACCATTCTCAGGTCATTTAATGTTGAATCAAGTCATTTTGATAAAAGTTTCTGTTTCAAGTTCTTAATATCTTCAAATACTTATTCATGGTGTATATTTCTGGGCATTTTGTTTTATTCAGTAATTTTCAGATATTAACTTGTTTTTATATACATTTGTATTGTTTATATACTTTCTTTTATTTGTCACATTTTTATATATATATATATATATATATATATATATATATATCCCAAAGCCTCTGAATGAATAAGATGTAATGCAAGGTCACTTTTTAAAGCATAGTTTAACTGGTTTGAATTCAGAGTTTTTCTTCTCTAAACCGGTTACTATACCAACAAAGATATAAAGAGTTTGGTTGGTTGGTTTTATTTTGTTTTGCATATCAACCCTTTTCGGGTTATTTAATGCCGAATCAAGTCATTTTGATAAAATTTTCTATATTTCAAGTTCTTAATATCTTCAAATATTTATTCACTGTGTATATTTCTGTGCTGTTCATTTCATTCAGTAATTTTCAGATATTAATCTGTTTTTAAATACTTTTGTATTGTTTATATTTTTTTTTATTTGTCACACACACACACACACACACATATATATATATACATACATACATACACACACACACACCAACCCCTCTGAATGAGTAAGATGTAATGCAAGGTCACTTTTTAAAGTAATTTAACTGGTTTGAATTCAGAGTTTTTCTTCTCCTAGACCGGTTACTATATCAACAAAGAGTTTTGTTTTGTTCTGTTCTGCAGCATATCAACCAATTTCAAATCATTTTGATAAAAGTTTCTGTGTTTCAAATTGTTAATATCTTCAAATATTTATTCATGGTGTATATTTCTGTGCTGTTCAGTAACTTTCAGATATTAACTTGTTTTTAAATACTTTTGTATTGTTTATATTTTCTATTTGTTAGATCTTTACATTTTTCTTTATAGGTCCACTGCCTTTAGGAAGGATATTATAGTGCTGAGAAAGTTTGTATTTTTTTTTTACAATTAGTCATTTACCAGATTATTTGGCTTCTTAAAATGTTTGGTTAATAATCATACACTAATTACTAGAAAAGAATTACAAAAAAAACAAACATGTACAACTAAATATGCACATGCTTCATACCAACAAATAAAAAAACAACCAACACCCAATGCAAAAAAAATAACAACTACTAAATACAACAAACAACAACAAAAAAAATAAGATTAGAATCTTTTTTTTTTTTTTTTTTACAATCATAAATCTTAGGCAGTTATGGATAAGCTTAGGTAATCCGAACATTAGCTACATAAATGAGAGTAACTTCCCCTTGTTTCTTTCACATTGAGGAAGCCATCTGTTTTGGTCGGCCATTTTCATTTCACCATAAATCTACACTGAAAATATGAATTTGTTCGAATCAATACAACTGAATGTTTTCATAAAATGTGTTCTTAATTGTGCTTGTACATTATTTGAAATGAACTTAATTGTTATTAAGAACACATTTTATGATATTTTCGTGTTAAAACATGCAGTTGTATTGATTACGGCTTACTCAAAGTGAAAGAAACAAGGGGAGGTTACACTCATTTATGTAGCTAATGTTCAGATTACCTAAGCTTGATGTCTGCCACCACAAACATCTGAAAATTATCATCGGACACTGATGGGCAAACAACCTAATCTCCAACAAGGCTCTGTACAAGACGTGCAATACCATTCCACTCTCAACAAGGGCGACAACTTCGATGATCCTGTGCTACAGATGCCCAAAGAAGCACCAACACAAATTCTTGTACCTGGTATAAAAGGGGCTGCCACTATGATGATCCTGTGCTACAGATGCCCAAAGAAGCACCAACACAAAAATTCCTGTACCTGTATAAAGGGCTGCCTATGATGATGCTACAGATGCCCAAAGAAGCACCAACACAAAAATTCCTGGAACTTGTATAAAAGGGGCTGCCACTATGATGATCCTTTGCTACAGATTCCCAAAGAAGCACCAACACAAAAATTCCTGTACCTGGTATAAAAGGGGCTGCCACTATGATGATCCTTTGCTACAGATGCCCAAAGAAATAACTGTAATCAGATCAAACAGGGTACAAATGGGCTGCCACCGCATAAACTTACTTGGTAAGCTACAGGTGAACCTCCAAAATGCCGGGAGCCCTAAGATCTGGTAAGCAACTTCTCTAAGGACCCTCACAAAGGAAAGGACAAAATGACTTAAGAAATAAGGACTGAATGCTGTTATAGGAATTTTCAAACTACTAGATCCACAAAATACAGTAAATAATGAAATCTTATACTGATTGATCTTGATTTAGATTACTTATCGGTAATCTGAACATTAGCTACATAAATGAGAGTAATCTCCCCTTGTTTCTTTCACTTTGAGGAAGCCATGTGTTTTGTTTTGTAAAAACACAGATTTTTCGACAAATTGGGTATACCTATACTTTTCTAATATACAGGTACTCTCATAGAAATATTAACATCTTTTTTTTTTTAAATCACCTGTGGGAGATTCTAAGCATATGTTGACAGGGATGGTGAACATATGGAGACTGTTTGAAAATATATTAAAGTCATTCCTATAAGGGTGTTAACATTTTTAAATCAATTTTTAAAAAAAAAAAAAGATGTTAATATTTCTATGAGAGTACCTGTATATTAGAAAAGTATAGGTATACTCAATTTGTCGAAAAATCCGCGTTTTTCCTCAAAGTGAAAAAAACAAGGGGAGATTACTCATTTATGTAGCTAATGTTCAGATTACCCTTATCAAATGTACTTTATGATTACATAAAAAAACAAAGGGGTAAAAATGAATTATATACTTACAAGTTCTTATAAAACTTATAAAATTTTTGAAAAAAACACTATTCTTTGTAATCTAAACAACACTACAAGAGTGGATATACAATGCCAAAAAATGCTAGACATTCTAATAAAATCAAAAATAGTAAAAGTAAAGTCAGCAGAGTGGTATCAACCAGACAGCGAGGGAGTCTATCCCCTTTTTGCTAGTGCTAAACCAGGGAGATTGTTTTGCTGAAGTGGAGTACCACGACTACTGTCAGCTCCCCACTTTACTGCACAGATATTACCCAAGCTGTGCTACTCATGTACCAAGTAAACAAGGACTTAAATGCTCTAATGATTGAGCTAAACCAGCAACTAAATCAAAGGTAACATATATCAAATAAAAAAAACAAATAAACTTATTTCATAAATTGCCCCAAATTCTATAGAATGTCAATGTTTAACTTTTAACATCCTATACCACCTTATTCCACCTGGCCAGAAGTCACATTTGTTTTCCAAATCTGTCCGAAATGATAGCCTTTGTTTAAATTTAATATTAAACATATTTAGAAGTCTGATTTACAGGAAATAACAGGTAACTTTAAATGAAAAGGCCACTTTTAGCCATTTATTAATAAATCCTTATAGGAATGGAGCTCTGGACTTAGAAAATTCTCAACAGGATGTTACGAGTTAACACTATTGTTAACATTACCATTTGAAAACTTCAACTTTGAAGCTTTAAATATTAAATAAATAAAAAACCTGATTTTTTTTTCCGGATACTATTAAAATATTTCCTTGTGACTCATTAATAAAAAAATAAAAGAATAAGAGAATCACTTACTCATGTTCACTTGTAATTTCTTCCAGAGCTTTTCTTGTCACCAAATTGTTTCCAATTTTCTGAAAAATAGAAATATCTTTTTATTTAAAATGGTTTCTAGTTTTCATTTTAAGTCAACCAAAATATTCACAAAAAAAATTTATCAACAGGGTGATTGTAAAGTAACTCCCTATTTAAAAAATCTGGATCATATGACCTTTAGGCACCTCTTTTGCAACCTCGACTCACAAGGACACTTTTCTTATTTACACCGTCAAAATCCGGTTGTTTGTTAGGGGTTAGGGGTTAGGGGTTAGTTTTATAATTAAAAAAAAAAAAAACTTTAAAAATTGCCTGTTAACAAACAACCAGATTTTGACGGTGTAAATGGAAAAAATGTCCCACGAATCGAGATCGCAAAAGGGGTGCCTAAAGGTCATATGGTCCAAAAAATCTTATAATTTATGGTACACCTGAGCACTGTAAGCAATAAATTTCCTTATTATTATATTTATGAATCATTATTTTTAGAAAATATGAATATGAGAAGAAGAAACATAACATGGAGTTTTATTTAAAATTCTATATAGCTACTAACATTAGTCTCCAGCCTCTCAAGCCACTTAGGAATCACATCAACTGATCTTCCTATGTGGAATGGTAGAAATAAATTCTTGTGTTTGTCCAAGTTCTTCCAAAGTTGTTGGTTTTATAGTTTGCTGCTTCAACTAACCCCAAAGCAAAAAGTTGCAGGGTGTTAAATCAGGGCTTCTGGATAGCCATTCATGCGGGCTAAGTCTACACATCCATCACCCAGAAAAATGGTGATTCAGCCATTCATGAAAAAACAATAGCAAAATGTGGAAGAGTACCAACTTGCATAAAAATCTAGTCTTCAATATTCTCACAATTGCAGCCCTATACTGGTCACGGTATGGATTATTTCCGTGACTACCACAGGTGTCTCCGAACAGCTGCTCTTTTAATGCCCTTTGCAGAACTGGGATCGACACAACTCGGTCGGAGTGTTTTTGTGACAGGTTGAAAAATTAGTAGAAATGGGCTGCCGGGTTTGCTGGCAAAAAAAAAAAAATCAGGCAATACAAACAGATTTTATTTATATATATAATGTATGAGTATGTTTTGCACACTAGTTTGGATTTTTTTAAAAAAGACCGATGATTTGTCTGGCGTTTTGTTTTATGTGAAATTATGGATTTAATCTTAGTGGCAAAGGTCAATTTCTCCTAGTGGCAATTTTCTTATTTTTAGAAATTCCTGTGGCCTGTGACAAATTTCGTTTTTGCAATCCAAACTCCGGCCAATTTCAATGGGCCAGATTTCAAAAATGTAACTGTATATAAAAAAAAATCATAAATAGTTTAAAATAGGGAGTTACTTTACAATCACCCTGTATATCAATAACTATGAAGAGTTTTATTTCCTTTTTCAAGTAAAATTAAGTAGACAGAGTGACCTATTGTCGATATCAGACAGACAGTGAGGGAGTCTATTCCCTTTTCACTAGCGCTAGACCAAGGAGATTGTTTCTGTGTCAGAGCCGGAGTACCACACCAAACATTAGCTCCCCACTTTATTGCACAGATCCAAACTGTTCTACTCATGCGCTGATTTTCTATTCTGAATTATTTTGTTTTAAAATTTCTTCCAGGGTTTATTTCTTTAAAAAGTCAGCTTATAGACACAATTTCTTTTTTAAAATTTGTTTTGATAAATTATGTGCATTCATGTTCACAGCCCTTAGATTTTCAAATTTAGCTTCTTTACTTGTGAATATGTGTGCATCCCATCATCCATATATATGCATATAAACACATACATACACATATCTTATTATAATGGAGATTCAGTGTGTGTCTGTAACCAAAACTATGCCACTGCTTATGGCACAATACCCTCAGGAAATTTACCAATGAGTATTTAATTTATAGTCCAACTCATTAATACATAGAATAAATCTTATTTATTAACAATGTTCTATGAAAATCTGAGTTAGATTTTCCTCAAAACAGCCCATGTTATTAGTGAATTTAAAATCCAGCAATATGTCTTATATATCACTAAGAAATAAAGGTTTGCATAATATATGGTGTGGCTAATTTGCATACTGGTTTTAACAAAACTGAGTTTAATAATTACTTGGTGTTATTAATCTCTAATATTATTGTTTTATTCTCCAATGTAATAAAATCAATCCTATGAATTATTTTATATAGAAACCAATTAAAATAAAATTAAAATAAGTGCAATCTTTTTATATACATTCTTATTTAATTTCGTAAGTCTTTTTAATTTAATATTTTATTACATTAAAACTTAAATTCTTGCTAGTTCATACTATTACAGGTATACTTAACCTTTGTAAAATTTTTTTCTTCAATTTTGTTTAATTTGTAGTATATATCCATATGTATGAATTAAACAATTGCAGGTGTGGGTGTGTCTGGGAGATGCCATTTTTAAGAAATAAGTACTGAAAGGAATTTTAAAACAAAAACATTGAGAAGAGAAAATCATATTTAAATAGACCTAATGAGTAATTCTTGTCCATTATAAAATCAGATCTAAAGAGGTGAAGGTAGCTGAAATAAATTTATTTCTTATAAATTAAGGTTCTCATATATTTATTTATAATATACTTCATATATGCAAAATATGTATATACACTGATATTTAAATGTGTATATGCAAAATCTTTGTATGTACATTTGAGTTCTCAATTTTGGTTGAATCCTATGATGGAAATACTTGATACCATTCACACACACACACACATATATATATATATATATATATTATACCGGGTTAGCTCAGTCAGTAGAGCGTTCGGCTAGAAACCACAAGGTTTCTAGTTTCATACCGGCCCTCGCCAACTCAGCGTATGAGAAGCACAGGGATCTGTGTGGTAAAGTAAGGAACTGATGGTAGGTGTGGCGCTCCACCTCAGACGCAAAAGAAAGAAAAACAATCTCCTTCATCTAGCACTAGTGAAAAGGGGATAAACTCCCTCACTGATTGGCTGATACCAACTTTTTTTTTTTATATATAAATTAAATTACCATAACCAGAAAATTCAGCAAAAACGTGTGCAACATGCAGAACACTGAGCAGCTGTTTCAATCTTATTAGGCCTCATCAACAGTGTATACCACAATCTTCACCATTTGAGATGTATTGAAGTCACTCAGTCAACAATTGGTTTGAACAATGTGACTGGCCAAGCACAATTGAACCAGTGTCAAGACAACTGGTACTTATGGGAATTCAGAACAGTCCACTCATGCATTTAGGTGATTCCATTCCCTGAGTCCTGATTGGCTGCTTGGTTTGTATGATCCTCTGAGGCTCCATAAATCCTGCCACTTTGCAGTGGTCTTTACAGCATACCAGAATCGTATTGGGTTACGACTGCTTGCTGTCTTGTCTTGCCAATTCGACGGTAATTGGACTTAGTATGATTATTCTACAAGATGGAAGAAGCGACCACAGATGCAGAACCGAAACTGGACACCAGATCGCACAATGCATAAGGATTGGTAAATCAACTAGTCATGATAATCACACAGCCACCTAACCTCGTGTAGCATTACAGAGGACAAGGTTACCCTCTAGGGCCACGTCTTCCTAAGACAGTGGTCCGTATTCTCATGACCCAAACTTATGGGCAAGGAAATAGAGAATTTGTAGATAGAGGAATTTAATCTAATTAATATATACTAGCAGGACCTGTGGATATACCACAGTATGATAATTTAATTATTACAACATTTGATATGTTTACTTAACAGCTATTGCTAAATACTTCAATATGTAAAAAGTATAATAATATTGATTTAACTCTCTCTCTCACTCTTTCTTAAAAGGGGGGTTGCAAAATATTTACATTGAATTGCCGATAAAAACTGGGGGGAGGCATTTAAAATATGTATATTAATTTGCCAACAAAAAAGCTACAAAAACACGACTCGGAAAATATCTAAGTTGGGCCAGAAATTCGGCAACACTGGCTCGGTAAAACATAATGTAAATTAAGGCAGGAGGCTGGGACAACATAAGATCAAAATTACCAAAATATATTCTGTAATTTACAATTTCAATATTACAAATAAAACAAACATGTAATTTCTTTTTTCAATTCATTTCAATTTTACGTTGGGCAATCAAGCGACACAATATCATTTGAAATGTTTCATTTTTAAAATTGGGTGATTTGAAATGGGACAAATTTTTTCTGTGTAGCATATCCTTTTTCTTTCTTTATAATAAAAATGGAATGGTTCATTATTTAGCTGAGGTGTGGACACTCATAATAAATAAGTATTTGGCGAATAAGCGACACCAAGATTTACATTTTTGCATTTCATCTTGAACAATTTGGATGGTCTCATTTTTAACAAGAGGGTGTTGCAGGATGATAATGGACAGAAGATTTAGGAAGAAGCGTATTAATATTGTGCTCATGTGGAGGGGTATAAGGTACATAAGTAAATGGGTATCACACGAGAATGCATACGTACCTGGACAACCAAAATAGTGATGACAACATTGTCAGGAAGACGAATGGGAGCATGGAAGAAACGTGCCAATGCCACCAAGAGATGAAGAATAGCAACAAGATTCTTGGAGTGGATACCTGGAAAAATAGAAATTCAGATGTGAAACAAACTTAGGGATTTGGTTGCCATGACAATTTGGGAGTAGGTTAGTTGGTTTTACGGTATGTCAACCCTTGTGTTATTTTATGACAAAGATGTTTTTGTTTTATTCATTCTTGTTGGGTGCACAATTTTTTTTTTTAAACTCAATTCTTTTTTAAACTCATTTTTGATCTATTTAACCCATAGATGATACCCTAAAAGGTAAAACCACTCTGGATCAGGGTGGGCCTGGGAGTAATGGCAATGAACAGGTACTCCACACTCGCCAGAGATCCAGAATTGGAACCTCACCACTAGATACAGTTTAATATCCCTCAGTCACAGCCTTGTAGCATATATAATAAAAATGGGTTAGTGACTTGCCATAAGAGTAATAGGGTTGGGACAATCATATAGGTGCTAGGGCTTGACGTGGCCAGCTGATTGATCAGAGGAGGCCTCTACGACCGCCCATCTAGCCAAAGTAGTGTGTTACATGTCACAGACTGCTCAGCCACCAGGATTCCCTCCTTAAGCATCATAGGTCGTTACCCATTGCCAACATGTGGCCTGATTGAGGGTAGGGGGCTTAGGCCTGTGTAGAGGTGCAGTCAGCATATTCAACAAGGCGGTTGGGAGTAGAAAGCAATTTTGTATAAATCAGTGGTTTCTAAATTGGGCAGTACCGCCCCGCTCCCACCTCCCAGGAACATTGAAAAAGAGCTAGGTGAGCGATGAGGTAAAAAAGAGGCAGGAGGCGGCAGCATAGCATTAGCAATTAATAGTTCATAAAATGACAAAATATGTCATAAATACTAAGGTAAAGGAACACGTATGCAGTTTATACAGAATAAAACTGACATAAGAATTATAAACAAATGCATAGTTTTGTTATGCAGTCTGAAATCAGAGTCAAAAGTCTGAACGTTCGTTTGACACCTGTACACATGTACAGTAGCACACTAGTTACCAAATGCCACCCAGCCAAGTTAGGGAGAAGAGTCAGCAGACAATTACAAGGGTCAAAGTTCAGCTCAGATTTGTAAACACTTCACATTAATTTCAGTCTTGTAGGGCCCCCAATTTTCTGTTTAAAATTTACCTTAATTTTATTTCCACTTCGCGAAATTGAAGGGCAGAACTGTGGACAAGCAGATTCCCAACCCCCATGAACAAAGCGCGTCTAGATATGTTTGGCCTGTGCGAGGAGGAGGAGTGTGGCGAGTGACCACGGAAATTGAACTCGCCACCTCCTCATCGCTGAAATGCTGTTGACATTCCACATGAGCAGTGCAGAGTAACCCGGATGTAAACAGTATCATCGTGAGGATTGACACATATTTGAAGTGCTGGTGAATGTCGAAGTTCTGCATGGGCAAGTAGCCCGGATGTACACAGTTACTGTGTATTTAAGGGCCTGCCCTCCTAGACCGGGGGAGAGACAACTGTAGTAGGATTTTGCTGTTGAGACGAGTGGAACAGAAAACTGTATTTGGATCTTGCTGTTGAGAAGAGAGTAGTACTTTTGTGAGGGAATGTTGCAGACTGAAGACTTTGTCAGTTGGGAGAGCATATACATCGGACTTGACTGTGCCCCCCTTCCCCAGTTTACTTTCATTCTCGTTAGAGGTAGATTGCATTTTTTTCCCATTTTCGCTTGAAAAATTTTTATTGTGAAAATAGATTTTATTTGTGAAATATATCTTTATGTTTTATCTTGTTGTTTTCAATTTGAAGTATACGAAAAAAAAAAACGTGTGTCTTCGCATGAGTGTATCAGGAGGGCGCAACAAATTCATTGGAAAGCCAAGTGGTTGCTAGCTTGAAAAAGTTTGGGAACCACTGGTGTAAATAAATCCCTAATGTTGCTCCTTTAGCTGATGTAAGGGAGGTAAGTCCGTCAGCACACAAAAATTTCCATTCACAGACTTAATGGCTTGACACTGTGCTGCCTTTTATAGCCCATATATAGCTACAGATGGAAAAGGACTATTTCCAAATAAATGCACAGACATTCTCTACACTGTGACTGGATTATCTGGATTATTCTCCTGGAGCAAGAAAACTAAATGATAAAAATTACAGTTCAAGGGGCGCAACTCTTTGATTTTAAAATTAGATTAAATCTATAAATAAACAAATATCGTAAATTAACTTTTTATCTCTTTAAATTTTTTTAAGACTATTTGTAAATAAGTAAATGAAATCTTAGTTATTCAATAATTTCAAAATTAATCTTAAACTAAGTTTTTTTCTGCCCCCTCCCTCCAAACCCTTTAAACGAGAAGAAAGATTGGTTGGAGTTAATGTTTGTGGTTAAAAACAAAATTGAGGACTGTAAATAGAGTTTACCTGAAACATTTATTTAGATTTGTTAATTCTTTTAATTTTTTATTAAAATAGACTTATTGTTAAAAAAACTTGTTATCTCCCTTGGACTGTTTCAACTGAAGGAACTCTTTAGCAAAAGAGAAAGTTAGTTGGCAACAGACTACATATACGACCAATCGTCCACCATTAGAGTGACTGCCATTAGACTGCCTATTGACAGTAGCAGATCGAGACCCAGTTGTGGGATAATTTATATTGTTTTGTGTTTTACACATTGCCATACTGCATCTCAAAATGGCGAATCAACAGGCTTTAAAATTGCCACCAATTTTGGAAAACGAGGATTTCTATGGAGAATGGAAGCACGACTTAACAGTATGGCTGCACTACTACCAGTACGATGCTATACAGACAATGTATCACTAACTAGTGCTTTAGGCACTACAAATATTGTGAGTGATAGAAAATTGAAAGCGGTCATGGCAAGATTGAGGGAAATGGTGTCTGAGGGGGAAATTGAGGTATTTTTGGTAGATGGAAAACTACAACTGGCAGATCTCTTGACCAAAAGAGGAGCATATACGCTAAAATTGCTAGAGGTACTTGATACATCCCAACTTAAAAAAAAAAGGGGGGCTGCAATGTTGATTAAGAGTTATCTCCCTTGGACTGTTTCAGCTGAAGAAACTCATTAGCAAAAGAGTTAGAAAGTTAGTTGGCAACAGACTACATATACGGCGATCATCCACCATTAGACTGCCTATTGACAGTTTTGACATGCAATAATGAAAAAAAAATCATATGTATCTAATACATGTGGAGGTACATGGTCTAATGGTTAGTTGTAGGAAATGGACTCGTGGACCAGAGTTCAAATCTTGGACGAGCCTGTTTGCATTTCACATTGTGCTAATAACTCTTATACTAAGTTAAAGCTTAGATATCTAACATGCAACCAAACTGGCACTCTCAACAGGTATGTATCAGTAGTCTGAGAGTGAGTAAACACCAGTATCTCAAAAAAAAAAAAAAAAAAAAAAATAGGAGCTAGAAAACAACAGATATGCTCAGGGGGAGCCAGGGACCACCCACACTGACGGTAGTGGGATTGACATGGTTACTACACACATACCCCCCCCCCAATTTAGTACCAGTTGTCAACCCATCAAAAGTCCGACACAAAACCTCCACTGCCTAGCGGCTTTGCCCCATCCCAAGGAAAGGCTAGGGGAGTAAACCCTAAAAATAATATGGTTAGCAGAATGAGAACAGGATACCCCCGGGGACTAAATAAAGGGTTAGGCT
Organism: Doryteuthis pealeii; assembly: GCA_023376005.1. Taxonomy (NCBI): domain Eukaryota; kingdom Metazoa; phylum Mollusca; class Cephalopoda; order Myopsida; family Loliginidae; genus Doryteuthis; species Doryteuthis pealeii. The sequence goes on along the minus strand of CM042154.1, from coordinate 76,919,890 downwards.
CAAAGTTCCTTGAAGGCTCCCAATTATGAAAAGAAGGCTCCCGAGTTCGAGAAGGTTCCCGAGTCCGACAAGAAATACCTGAAGAAGGCCGGAGGGCACATCGGCTGAAATGTTGTGCAGATAACAATGAAGATGAGGACAATAGTCCAAATAATGCATATAATACTAATCATCAAACCTCATCTCAAAAATTCAGAGAAATAGTAAATATCTAAAATATCAATAATTTCCAATTCATAATTAATCATTTTTTAGAAATCCATAATTAATCTTATTTTACTTGTACAAAGGAGTTGGGCTGTAGCTTAACCAAACGGAGACAAAAGAATAAAACAATGAAATTGTTGAAGTGAGTGAGTGTACTGTTGGTTTGAACAACAGCAACTAGCTAAGCACAACTGAACCAGTGCCAAGACAGTTGGTACTTATTGAAATCAAGAATAGTCCATTCTTGCATTTGGGTGATTCCATTCCTTGAGTCCTGATTGGCTGCTTGGTTTGTATGATGTTATGAGGCTTCATAAATAACCTGGCATTTTGCAGTGGTATCGTAGCAAGATAGATTCGTATTCAGTTACGACTACTTGATGCCTCGTCTTACCAATTTGACGGTAATTGGAACTAGTATGATTATTCTACATAGATAATACAGAAAAGAAAACCTTGAGTAAGTATAATGTAATGTAAAGTCAATGAGGTGGCCTTATGTTGGTATCAGCAAGACAGCGAAGGAGTCTATACCCTTTTCAGTAGCACTAGACCAAGGAGATTGTTTCTGCGTCCGAGATGGAGCGACACAGCTCCTTACTTTACCGCACAGATTCTTGTGCTACTCATATGTTGAGTTGGCAAGAGCCGGTATTGAACCAAGAACCTTGTGATTCCTAGGCAAGTGCTTTACGCCTGAGCTAAACTGGACCTGATAATGTAAAAGTGAGCTATTATTAAACAAATACATACTTTTAAGGAAGGAAAGTAAAAAGTAGAGAAGAGTTGAAAATTCTCAGTATAAAAAAAAAGATAATAAGAATGTCTCTTTCAAGAGTCGTTTCGCATATCTGAATTGTGCCATGAAATAGAGATAACTGGAAAAGTCTTGAATAGACCACATGGTACAGAGAGATGTGTGTGGGGGGAGGGAGGAGAGGAACCTTAGATGAAGGCAGAACAAAGGTTGTAATTGAGTTTACATTACAAATCTTGCAAGACTATTAATTAAAAAAAAAAAGAATGTTTATGAACACATTGTAGATTTTAAATTAAGAGATTTTTGTAATGCTTTAGTCAAACTGTTAGATTCCAGACTTAACGAAAATAGAGTTACTCCCCTTGATCAGTAGGGGAATGTGGGGTTTGCACATTAACACTTTTGGATTGGGATTCGAATGGTCAGGACACACGTGCACAGCACAGTTAAGCTAGTTAAGACACTTTTAGGATAGAAGCATTCTCTATCCTGTGTTAAATAAAACCTTGTTAATTTCCAACAACATGGTCTTGCATTTTCATTCAGTCTTCCAACACATGTGAGCTAGTTAAGTCACTTTTAGGATAAGAAGCATTCTCTACTTGTGTTAAATAAGACCTTGTTAATTTCCAACATGGTCTTGAATTTCATTCAGTGTTCCGTATTTCATCTGTATGTAAAAACATAACACAAACATAACTTAGATACCAAACATAGTTTGAGAAGAAAACTTAGAATTCAAACCTGTTAAACTCTTAAGAATTGTCCTTGTGTCACATCCTGTTTGTGCAGAGGGGTTGGGTAAATACATTTTTTTAAAAAGAAGAAAAAAAAACATCTTAAAGAAATTCTAACTTATCTGTGAATTGATTTTCTCTCATACACTAATTATAGTAAAGAAATGCTGGATGAGGCTGGTTGCATTTCACATAGTGCTAATGCCTTTGGGAAAGGTATGCATCCAACTATTCTCTCCAGCTGTGGTAAGGGTAGACTGGGCTCTTTAACTTTGGTATGGCAACTGGTCTAGAAGGAAACCTCTGAATTAAAACCTGTTCAACTCTTTAAAATTGTCTTTGTGTCACATCCTGCATGTGTAAAGGGGTTGGGTAAATCCCTATATACAAAAGCGCATGGTGTAATGGTTAAAGTCATGGAAAATGGACTCGTCGCTCAGAGTTCAAATCCTGGATGTAGTAATTGCATTTCACTTAGCGCTAATACCCTTGGGAAAGGTATGAATTCTACTCTCCCTCCAGCTATGGATGAATAGAAGGGCAGAATGGGCTCTTTAACCTTAGTTAGGCAACCTGTCTGGGAGAAGAAAAACTCTGAATTAAAACCTGTTAAACTCCGCTTAAGAAATTGACCTTGTGTCACAGCCTGCTCGTGCGGAGGTGTTGGTAAATATATATATATATATACAAAAGCAGAGATTAAAAGATAAAACAATGAAAATCCAAAACTTACTGTCAACACTCCAATTGATCTCCTTCGGAGACGATGGATCTAATCCAAGGATGTTATTAATCATATCAAGGACAGCACGTAACTTCTGTTTTTGTCCAATTTCAGATTGGGTTACCTCGGGAAATTGAACTTTGATACGAGCGAGTTTTTCTGAAAATAAATAAAATATATATATATATATATATATATATATTTGTTGTGATGTTAGTCCCAACAGTAAAAAGAAGTCAAGTCGAGATAGGGTAAAATAAGACAAGTGTATTTACAATCAATGGTACATGTACGACTAGCTTGTCGTTAACGGGAACAGTTCTACCTTTCCACTCGGTGTCTCACTATTTATAGTGAGAACCGGTGCAGGTTCTCCACTGTAGGAACGGCCAGTACAACAATATTACAAACATATATTTATATACATACATGTATGTGAATTCATATGTACACATCCAAACATGATCAATTTACAAAAACACTAACAAAACATAAAAATTATCTAATATCAAACTTAGGCTTAATTTATAAACGGATAACTTTTTGACAAGTTCACCATTTTTAAATAAAACAAACAAACACGATAAATACACTTATTTCACTTTTTCTTTTCTTTTTCTCTGTTCCAAAACTTATCAACAAATAAATAAATAAATAATAACATTTTATTTTACAATACATAACTATAACCACTATAATTATTCACCATTATCTAATTTTTCCTAGAAAAATCAAAAATTAATCAACACGAGATTACGTCATTAACGGTTCTTTATCGGTCGCGTCTTGAAAGTGAATTTTAAAAAGTTCTTTTTTTTTCTTTTTTCGAACACTTCAAAAATTCTCCGCTTTTTCCAACGACTTTCAGTTCAAATAAAGATTCACTCTGATGAAGGTTGAATTTTCTTTGTGTACGGAATATTTTTACATTTTTTCTATTATTATTATTTCATTTGTTTATTATAATAATAATAGTTTGAATAATGTACACATAGATTAACTCCTGACAGAAACACATGTGTAAGTGATATTGATTAAAATTATCCTTTATTATCCATTCTGTACTTTCTTTCCTTTATTCTTTCTTTCAACATACCGTCGGATTCAATTCCAGTTTCATTTTTACATATATATATATCAGCAGATGATAATCAAGATGATTATCTAATATTGCATCCTCCTATCTCAATATCGCTAATACCCTTGGGAAAGGTATGATTCCAACTGTTCTCCCTCCAGTTATAGGTAAACAATAAGGCAGGCTCTTAATGTTCTATACCATCTCATTCCACCCGGCCGGAAGTCACATTTCCTAATCTACCCCAAATGATAGCCTTTGTTTAAATGTAATATTAAACATATTTAGAAGTTTTTGATTTAAGGGAAATAACAGGTAACTGTAAATAAAAAGGCCATTTTTAGCCATTTTTTGATAAATGGATATAGGAATTGATCTCTGGACTTAAAAAATTCTCAACAGGATGTTTTAACCTTGTTTAAGCAACCAGTCTAGGAGAATAATAAAAACTGGATTCAAACCTGTTAAACTCCGCTTAAGAAAGTGACCATGTGTCACATCGTGCTCGTGCAGAGGTGTTGGTAAATATGTATATTGACATTGCTCTCTGTAGATGAGATATTACTGCCGGTAATCTGAACATTAGCTACATAATTGAGAGTAACGTTCCCTTGTTTCTTTCACTTTGAGGAAGCCTTATGTTTTGGTTGGCCATTTTCATTTCACCGTAAATTTACACTGAAAATACGAATTTGTTTGAATCAATACAACTGCATGTTTTAACAGGAAAATATCATAAAACGTGTTCTTAATTGTGCTTGTGCACTATTTGAAATTAACTTAATTGTAATCAAGAATACATTTTATAATATTTTCACATGAAAACATGCAGTTGTATTGATTTACGGTGAAATGAAAATGGCGGATCAAAACATATGGCTTCCTCAAAGTGAAATAAACAAGAGGAAGTTACTCTCATTTATGTAGCTAATAACTAATCAAACCTCATCTCAAAAATCAAGACAAATAATATCATTAGTTTGTTTTTTGTACGTATATGGGTTATATATATATATATATATATATATATATACACAAATATATATACTTGTGTATGTGTGTGCACACATACCAGTTACCAAGACGCACACCAATACAGTCATCCATTGGATCTTCGTACACACACAGAATATATCTATATACATGCACACAAATATATTAGAAACAAAAAAAAAATCACAAATCTTATTATAATGGAGTTTTGGTGTCTGTCTATTTCTGTAACCAAAACTACATCACTGCTTACGGCACAATACCCTCAGGAAATGCCTAGGTTTATAAATGAGTAATTTATAGTCAAAATCATTAATATATGATTAATAAGGTCTCTATGAAAATTTGAGTTAGATTTCCCTCAAAACAGCCCATATTATTAATACATTTAAAATCCTGCAAATTGTCTTATATATCACTAAGAAATAGAGGTTTATATATTATATAGTGTGATTAATTTGCATATTGGTTTTAACAAAACCAGGTTTAATAAATAATTACTTGATGTTATTGATCTCTACTTTTATTGTTTTATTCTCCAATGTATCAAAATCAATCCTATGAATGATTTTATGTAGAAACCAAATAAAATATAATTAAAATTAATTTAATCTTTTTATATGCATTCTTATTTAATTTTGTAAGCCATTCTAATTGAATATATTTCATTACAATAAAACTTAAATATTCATGCCCGGAGGGTGCATATTCTTGCTAGTATAATTTTTTTAAAAATTAAAATGAATGATTTTATATAGAAACCAATTAAAATATAATCAAAATTAGTTTAATCTTTTTATATACATTCTTATTTAATTTTGTTAAGTCTTTCTAATTTAATATATTTCATTACAAACTTAAATACTTAAGCCTGGAGGGTGCATATTCTTGCTAGTACATGAAATTACTAGACAAGAGTTGAAAGATAGGCAGATCAAAGGAATTCACCAAAAGAACACTTACCACCAGACTGGACACGGAATCAAAAAGACTTATTATAAAGAGCAATATAAATTTCAAGTAGAAAGCAGAAAAGAAAGAAAAAAAATTATAAATACGAACCAATCAATTTTTGTAAGATTTGTCCATCAAAAAGATCCTCTCCAACATCTTTAACAATAATTCTCTGATGAGCCAATTCATCATTAATCCAACCAAGTAGAATCTGAAAAAAATTAAAATGGAGTAGAAAGATGCATTGGGGGGGGGGGGGCTTGGGGGGGGGGGTAATCTATACATATATAAAGGGTAGTTGTCTGTATATGTATATCCGGAGGAAACTTCGAAAATAAAACAATTAACGACAAAGTAAATATATATACACATTAAATATCACCAGGGTTTGGTTTTTGAGCAAAAATAATAGATTTGATTTATATTTGTGAAGATAATTAAAAAATGAAATTTAAATGATAGCAGCATGGATTTTTTTTTTTTTCATTTAATATTCTAGATAGTAGACATTTACATTTATATTCAGAGTAGCTGGATCAATGCAAGGTCTATTTTTTTTTTACATAGGGATTTAAATGGGGCATCCCACAAGGATTTAACTCACGATTAAGTAATAATGGATCTGCGGGACTAAATTTTAAAAAATACCCCTTTACCCATGCGACGCCGGGTAGCCACTGCTAGTGGTTAATATAATAGGGAATGGACAGCAAGCAAAAATACTGTATGTACTCCGGTAATGACTGACCCTAATTTCTAGTCACAAAAAAAGGTGTTTTATCATATATCTTATTATAATGGAGATTGTGTTTGTATGTCTGTAACTAAAACTATATTACTACTCAAGTCTCAATTCCCTTAGTTATTTATGTCACATTCTGCATGATTTTATTTTTATTTAAACATCAATTACTAACAAAATTGTTTTACATTATTACTACTGTTGGCCTTATGTACATACTGATAATATGCAATTTTATTTATATATACAACAAAATAGTGGTTTACAGTGTAAACGGGAAGGCTAATTGGCATATTGAAATAAAAAATTGATTTTAATAAATATGTGCTTAGTATTATTGATTTCTAATTGTTTGGTTTTATCTTAATGAATATGAGCAAAAATATGTGATAAATCTTAAAAGAAATCCATTAACAAGAAGAAATAAATATAATTTTATTTTTTACTTACTCTTTTAACTAAATAGTTAAATTAGGAAAATTTAGCAATGAAATACAGGAGTGATGGAAGAGTAAGTTTCAGTTGTTCTACTTTTTGATTATACACCCCCTCTGTTTCAAATCTTTTTATCTGCATTCTTATTTAGTTTCATTAACCTTTCTAATTTAATATAATATCTTATTGCATTAAAACTTAAATACTTGTATCCAGAGGGTGCATATATTTGCTAGTTGGTTATAATGAACTAAGATAAGCTCTATATGTTCAAAAATATATCTGTGCAAAGAACAATACCTTGTTTTTCAGGTGAAAAATTGGTCTTTAAAAGTCATCCATTACATAAGTATATATAGTAGATTGGGAGGTGTTATGGTGCAATGGTTAGTGTCAAAAGAAATGTCAACCAGAGTTCAAGTCCTGGACAAGGCTGTTTGCATTTCACATAGTGCTATTCATACCTTGTGAAAGGTATAAATCCACCAATTCTGATAACTATTATGATATTTTGAGAAAATGTATCAAAACTAAGTGTTACATAATTCATAGATAGCTTATGAATTATGTATGTACTGTAGTTAGATAAATTTTGAATCAGAGTTCGTTAGATTCAAAATAACAGGGGTTGAGTGGGAAATGACCTCATGGGTTATTGACAGGTAATTACCTTGGCCTGACCCCTTAAAAAACGTTCCAGTAGGGCATGAGACAGTTTTTAGTTTAGTTGCAGCCAGAAATTGAGAGTGAGCGGATGCAGAGGTTTGCTCACTCTGAGATGTTGCTATCACCGCGTGGTTCTGGGCTGGGGTTGTTCTTAATAAGGACTTAAAGAAAAACCACAAAGTTTTGTTGATTGATTAAAATAAGAATGCACAGACACCCAGGCCAAAGAAAGCAACCCACAAAATCAGCCCTAAGAAAATGGCTGACGAATTAGCAGCAGGAACAAGTAGACAGAAAACAAGAGACCCTCATCATCTCTCATACTCTCTCTCTCCCTCTTTTGCTATTATATACCCAATGTAAAGGAGTATATAACACTCTGAGTTGAACTTTTTTATGGACAGTGGATGGTTTGAATCATGGCATAAAGAACCAGGATGTTGGAAACTGCCAATTCAGGCAACTGGATGAAGGACATCCACCTGCTCTATTAACGCGGTACCCAGCAAAGGTTCAGAGAGACCATTCCGATTCTTCACAGGTGAGACACTTATGGAACAAGGTTGAAGACTGCTATAATATTCTTGCAAGCGGAAATACTTTTGTAGTTGGGAAAACAATTACCCGAATCAGTTAGTTTTTTCATATATCATCTCATTACTCTTTCTCAGAGTAACAAATATCATCTGTTGATTTCAGTCTTTTTTTTATACATATATTTCCTCCTCCTGAAAATTTTGGCTTATAATGCATAGTTAAATAGCACTAAGCTTGGGCTTGGTTTGTTTTATGGCATATTAAACCTCAGTGGGTCATTTAATGCCGATAAAGTTTTGAAATAAAGTCATTCTTAATGGATACTCAATTCTTTTTATAAATACATTTTTCTATTTATTTTATTTTGTTTGGTTTGGTTTAGGTTTTACAGCATATCGACCTCCAAAACTGGAACCTCACCATCAGATAGAGGTTAACGTCATTCCCAAGACATGTAGACCCTCAGCCACTGCCTTCTCACACACATATGATAAAAAGGGTTGGGGCTTGCCATAAGGGCAATAGGGTTGGGACAATCATATAGGTGCTAGGGCTTGACGCGACCAGCCGATTGATCGGAGGGGGCCTCTCCAACCGACCGTCTAGCCCAAGAAAGGGCTAAAGTGGAGCTTTGCAAGTCATGGACTGCTCATCCACCTGGTTTCTATCCTTAAGCATTATGGGTGGCCACCCACGACCAACAGGTGGCCCCATTTGAGTGAGTCTTACCCATCTGCAGAGGTGCAGTCGGTGCATTCTAACTCCCCAGCTGACAGGGCGGAAGCTTGGGCTTATGGGTTTGAAAAGTTGAAGGGGGGGTAAAAAAAGCAGGTTAGAATTTAAATGTTGTGACTTACATTCATTAATTCCTTGACTTTATAATCATCTCGAGAGGAAGGGTCAATCATAGAACGTTCTTCATTTTCCTCTGAAAAAAAAATAAAATAAAATAAAATAATAGAATCAAATATATCATTTATGGTTGGTTGGTTTATTGATTTTAATGGCATATCAACCCGTCTGAGGTTATGTAATGACTAACGGTTAGGAAGTAATATATGTTGTGTATTTACATTTATACTTTTTAGTAATTGGTTTTAACAATGTGTTAGCACCATTAGGGATATTGTTGTATGGTATTGATTAAGTTCATGTCTATATTCTATGGTATAATTTTATTTCCCTCAAAAGGGAGAGAATGTCCTCCATATTGATATTTTCAAACATATCTGAATGTTGGTATTAAACTTACTTAATTCTCAGTGAAGCTTTTCTTTTTTTTTTTTTTGACAGATAGCACAAAAAATACGAAGTCTTTTTTGAGATAAGACATTTTCTTCTTTGCTACATTTATGTACATATTTGATTGAAGACAGACTATGCTAGGTCGTGATTGACAGGGAACGGGTCAGAATTAAGATGTCTGAATTGTCAATATTATATTCTCTTAATTCTCATTAATTTTGCATTTCTTTTTATTTCAATTTGCATCGAATATATATATATATATATATATATAAATCCCCAAAAATATATATATATATACATATATATATATATTATATATATATATATATAAAAAATCTCCAAAACACAAGTTTTATATATATATATACATATATATATATATATATAAAAAATCTCCAAAACACAGTTTTTATATATATATACATATATATATATATATATATAAAAAATCTCCAAAAACACAAGTTTTATATATATATATACATTATATATTATATATAAAAAATCTCCAAAAACACAAGTTTTATATATATATATATATATATATATATATATATATATATATATATATATATATATATATATAAAAAATCTCCAAAAACACAAGTTTATATATATATATATATATATATATATATATATATATAAAAATCTCCAAAACACAAGTTTTTATATATATATATATATATATATATATATATATATATAAAACTTGTGTTTTTGGGGATTTTTTTAGATCCATGCCTATATCTAGAGGAGGGGGAGGAGGTCTCAAAGTAGTTTTGACTAACAAGAAGTTTAGTTTGAATTCAGAGTTTTCCTTCTCGACTGGTTGCCATGTTGAGGTTAAACAGCCCAGTCTGCCCTACTATTTGAACTCGTCTCACTGTAACCATTACACCACACACCTCCAACTGTGTTAGATTATCAACTATAAAAACCTAATTGTTTTACACTTAAAAAATGTGGAGAATATTAAGTTAGTTTTGAAACTTAAATTCAAATTGTTGCAAGTAAGAGTATAAAACTGATAGCAATTCTCCAATGTTTAACTAAAAAGAGGATTACGAAAAACACATTAGCATTGTTTAAATTTTTACATTGTGATTGGCCCGGATGTGGGATCTTGGTCAGGGCAGTTAATTATTATTTAAAGACTGCCTTCCCACACTGAGATCAATTGCGTTTTGATCTTGCTAATAAGAACACAGATGTGCATCAGACAAGAAACAAGTAAAATTTGGCGGATTGATTGAAGACTGTTGTAATATTGTTGCAGGCGGAAAGACTTTGTCAGTGTCAAAGACTTTTGCAGTTGGGAAAGTGATTACCATAATTGATTTCAAATAATTCCTTACAAAACAATTTTTTCCGTTTATTATTGGTACTTTGTAATTACCTGCATAGCTAATAACTAATAAGCTATTTGGACTATATGACCTTTAGGCACCCCTTTCGATTTGCTGATTCATAAGTACATTTTTTTCATTTACACCGTCAACATCCGGTTGTTTGTTAGACGATTTTTAGAGGGTTTTTTTTTAAATTATAGAACTAACCCCTAACCCTAAACCCTAACAAACAACCAGATGTTGACGGTACAAATGAAAAAAATGTACTTATGAATCAGCAAAGCAAAAGGGGTGCCTAGGTCATATGGTCCAGCTATTTTCTCTTTATGATAAAGTAATATTTTCCTTTCATCTGATGAATAGGTGGTAATTAACTTCGAACGAAACAGACTTTAACGTAATGCTGCATCATTTGATTATCTCCCCTTTCATTCATATCTAATGCAAGGGACGTAATTCTTGATTTACTCTTCAAGAGTAATGGCCCTTATTTTCTTACAGGAGGGATTTCCTTTATTTATTTATTTATTTATTTAAAAACAGCTTTGGAAACATGTAAATGCTTTTTATATTCCTTATCAAATGAATATAAATTGCAGTGTTTTTTATGAGAGCATTTGCAATTTGAGAATCTGATACGGGTATGAAAAGTAATGTTTTCTTTGTTATAGCCTATTATACAGGTCATTTTATTTGCTGAAAATCCCTGATTAAGGAAATTAACTCATGATATAAGAACATGTTTTACCTTGTTTAGACTTCATTTTAACATAACATAAACCATAAAAATAGACTTTTTCTGTGTATTACAATCACTGTATTATTTCCCTTTTTCTGAAGCAGTGCTCACACTTACAGCGGAGATATCTTCAGATTTGAAATCAGCACAAAAAATATTTCTAGAAACAGTTGAAATTTTCTCATATGAATCAAATGTCCATGGAACTCAAAAGCTAAGCCCCTCTGGCCCATAGCCTATATAGGTGGAACAGAGATGGTTTTTGCATCTGAGGTGGAGCGCCACTTTACCACTCAGAAGCTGTGCTACTAATGCACTGAGTTGGCGATGACCAGTATCGAACCTGGAACCTTGTGGTTCCTAGGTGGATGTTCTACAGACTGAGCTAAACAGACCCTCTTATTGTTCTGGATCTTTTTGGTCATAGCAAGATTGTTCCTTAATTTTAGGTATGAACACGTTTTTTAAAGTCCACCTCCCATGAATTAAAATTCAACAAAACTGACAAAAATGAATGAAACTTAATGTTGGTTTTTATGTATAATGAAGAAGGATTTTTTTTTAAAATCACATGTAAAAATTATTTATTTTACAGTCTTTAAAATGCAAGAATTTTATAAATTAAAATCTGTATCTGCCAAAAAATGGCACATTATTGCCGTTTGTTTTCTCTTTTGATGGTATGCTTATTTAACATGATTTATTTCATTGTCATAAAGAAATTTATAAAGATATCTTTATATACAGCTATGTGTAAAACACGCTCTTTTAATACGCACAAGGATTGTTAAAAAATATTTTAAAACATCAATAAATAATTGAAAATTAACTTTTTAATGTTTTCTTTTACGTTTAATAAAGAACAATTCCAAGTTTATGTGTTATAAAAAAAGAAAAACAAATTTCTCTTACATAAAACCTAAATTTTTGCATTTTAAAGTAAATTCCCGTAAATTCTTAATCTCTGTTGACATAGTTATCGCATCTTGACGTGTGCACTATTTTTTTGTATGGACGATCATACATATAATAATTTCTTTTCTGAAGCAAAAACAAATTACTAATTTAGCATTTCCTTGATGTCTCACGATTTAACTTATGTACCTCAATGACCCAGCACTACAACAACAACAATAATAATAATAACAACTACAAGAGTTTTCCTCAAAAACCAAAGCGGATATTATTTCCATTAGATCCATCCATTAATAAGAATGACGACAATTTGTAATTCAAAAATTATTTTCAAAATTTTTTAAAATAAAAACCAAAATATGTTGTCATTATTTTTAGCTAGATATTCTTTATACAATATTTTCTTTGATTAATAAATACGATTTTGATATCCGCTAAACAAAAGTATCTATTTTACATTTTATAAATTTTTTAAAATCCCTGAAAAAAAAAAAAAAAATAAACAAGTAGACAATAGGAACTTTTAATATAAAATTCTTTAGAAAATAATCTAACAATTTAGAAAAGAAAAAGAAAAAACAGATACATATTTTTTCTTATTTACGAGATTTAAGTTTCAATGTTTAAGATGCCCTATTACCAAAACTGAATTAGTTGCGAATTAGTTTTTTTTACATATGTTCCGTCGTTAAATTATCTTTCCAAAAATGTAAAAATTATTTTATATCCGAAAAAAAAGAAAAAAAGATCTTTGTATGGGGGATCAATGTGCGAAACAAAAACTAACAAAAAAATGATTGGCCTTTTCAATTTAGTAAACATTTATTTACAATAAAAGTTTGTCTTTTATTACTTCATATACTGAAAGTTTTATTAAAATCGGATAGTTAGTTTATTTTATATGATTTTTAGAAGAATTTCCTGTGATCACTCATTTTTAGAGCCAGCGAGAAAATGCATATGCCTATTTATATGTAAGTTTAAGCTCAGTTCTCAAGGAAATAAATTAGAATAAGTGACAATTTACAACTTTAATTTTTTTTATACAAGTTTAAAGGGGGGAGGTGCTGTTGTAACAAAATTTTGGCCATATCTATTTCATTTAAATTGGTGTTTCTCAACCAAGGACCATATAATTTTTAGAGGGGGTCCAGGCAAGCAAAAAAAAAAATCTAATCATAAAAATAAAATATGATTTTTAAATATCAAATGGCTGGGCATAGTAAAATAGTAACCAAGGGGATAGGTAAAAAAACATTGAGAAAAGACTGATTTAAATAACCTGTTTCTGAACGACACATCATAATTGGTCCTCAGACCAAATCAGGTATTCTGCTAGGTTTATGATATCTGACAATTCGTCTACACCAGGGATCACCAAAATTTTTTCACATTGGGCCAGATAATTGAAAAAATAACATTTGCCTTTCAAGATATCACCACATATTGTATTATTTTATACATTCTTGTTGGGTATTCCCTTTTTTTAAAACTTGATCTATTTCTTTTAAACACATTTTTTAATCTAGAGATGGGACCTTAACAGGTACTATCACTCTGAGGCAGAGTGGACCAGGGTGTAATGGTGATGAAGGGGTACTCCACACTCTGCAAAGGTCCAGAATTGGAACTTCACCACTAGATGCAGTTTAATGTCATACCTAGGACACCAAGACCCTCAGCCACCACCTTCTAGCACATATATGATACAAAGGATTATGGGTTTGCCATAAGGGCAATAGGGTCAAGACAATCATAGCCAAATGATCGAAGGAGGTCTATCTCCGACCACACGTCTAGCCTATATAAGGTCCAAAGTGGAGTATTGCATGTTATGGATTGCTCAGCCACCAGTGTTCCATCTTTAAGCACCATGAGCTGCCATTCATGGCCAACAGGTGTGCCCCATTAGAGGGGGATTTTACCCCTCTGCAAAAGTGCAGTTGGCTTATTCTACAGCCCAAACCAACAGGGTGATGGACAACTTTACAAAGCCCTGCTATAGAGGCTTAGCAGCAATTATAAAGGTGCATCCTTCCTCATCTAATTTTCTCTACACTGCCAAAATCTTCTCTCATTTTCATTTTAAAAACGAATTAAAATTAATTAAATCGATTATTTAAGGACAAATTTTGTCTAAGTTGAAAAGTAGTAACAAATTAGCATCAGTAAAAAAAAAAAAAATATATATATGTAATTTATTTTTAATACATTTTAAACAATTAAATTCTGCTAAAAAATGGCTAGGTGAAGATTTATGATGCACTCAAAACAAACACTTTTATAATGCTTTCATAAAAGATTTTTTTTAAATGTAAAAGTTTCTTCTTAGAAATCAATAACAAAAAACTTTAAATACACTATGAACAGAAAAATTACTAAATTGTTGATATTTATTTAAATCTATATATATATATATAAAGGGTAATTGTGTGTATGTATGTCCGGAGGAAACTATGAAAATAAAACAATTAATGACAAAGTAAATATATATACACATTCACCATTACCAGATTTTTTTTTAACACAAATAATGAAGATTTGATTTATATTCGTGAAAATAATCGAAAAATAAAATTTAAATTATAAATGCATGGATTTTTTTTTTTGCATTTAATATTTTAAATGGAGACATTAATTTTATTTTCAGAGTGTCTGGATCAAAGAAAGGTTTTTTTACATAGGGATTTAATGGGGCATCCTGTGAGGATCCAACTCGTAATTTAACAATAATGGATCTGTGAGACTACCTTTTTACCCCCCCCCCATACCCAGGTGATACTTGGTAGCCTCTTCTAGTATAATATATTTTTTTTTCATTCCAAAAACGCAGTGCATAAAAGTCGTTTACCTTAGGAAACCTTATCTTGAAAAGGGAAGCTATTTTAACATAAAATGCTCAGATCAACAGGAGGTCGTAAGTGATAATTTACTAACCCAGATTAATAAACAAAAAATTAACAAAAATCAGGGAAATATCGGATTTTAATAAAAATTTTCAGTGCTGACTTATTAATCAACAAATTCTTTTTTATTTTAATTACTGAATCGTTTCAATCAAGCTGGTTCAATAGTAATAAATTGAAATTCTTTATATTACCGTTTTCAAGAACCATAGATGCCTTTCAGGAAACAATTTATATACCTAATTAATAGATGAAATTCATTTAAAATATGAAACACCTAATTTTAAGATTTAAATTTCATATTTTTAAATTCTAAAAACAAATCTTTATTTAATAAAGATTCTACTTTAGTATTGTTATCTAATAATTTTTGGAGAAAACTCAATTGAAAAGTTAGGCCCCTACCCTTTTAGACAGAACAAATATTGATGTATAATTTTTTTCACTGTAATCTTGAAGATAATTATATACAAAAACAACAGCGTAAAAAAAATTTTTTTTACATTTAATTTCCCTATTTCAGTACTTATTTTCTACCAGAATCGGTCTCTTAAATTTTTTTTTCTTTCTTCTATTCAAAATTTCGGTCTTTTGCCTTTTTATTCATACTGTAATTAGTTTAAATTTATATAACCCAATCAATATTTTACTCCCCAAAAATAAGGGGGGGGGGGTCAAAGTTAAGTGACTTAAAAAATATCAGAAAGTTTTGAAATAAAAAAGTTAATGCATTATAAAATTTATTCATTGATAAATCAACACAGAAAATTTCATTAAAATTGGATAATTCCCTACATTTTGGTAAAAAAATTTCAATCGGGGGAGTTAAATTTATTTTGTAAAAATGACGTCATCTTTGGCAATACCTACTCTACACCTAATAATAGAATTATTTTTCAATCTATAATGTCTACTGTAATGAGATTAGTCTTGCTAATAAAAACATTAGCATAACTAGATATGTGGCATATAAGTAAAAGCAATCAGCACATAGTTGACCATTAGCCTGAGGTAGCACCACTGCTACTGAAGTTGAACATCATAACATCTACTTAATTCTCTGCCTACCAAATTTCCCCTATATCGGTATTTTTTACCCGTATGATGGGATATTTTAAAGTTCACTATCTATTCACCTCAGAACTCATTCTATTCAAATAAAGTCCAATTATTATTGTAATCTGAGTTTGGCTTTGGCTCAATTATAATGAAGTATCAGCAGCCTGACCCATTCTCATTGAGTATATATATATAATAATGGACTCTCCCGTCAATTTTCGACGTATGAGGGTTCATACACACAATGAACATCCACACAGGGATTTGTTTATAGTGGTAAAGGCTTGTGTTGGACCATCCACACTTTTTGGCACAGTCGATAGGAAAGAATTGGTGCATCAAGGGTTGCCACAAACCCAATCAACGACCGACCTCAGGAATTTTGAATTCAGAGTTATCCCTCTCCTAGACTGGTTAACTACCCAAGGCTGAAGGGCCCAGTCTGCCCTACTATTTAACCCATAGCTGGAGGGAGAATATATGGATTCATACCTTTCCCAAGGGTATTAGCGCTATGTGAAATGCTAACAGCTTCATCTAGGAATTGAACTCGAATCGACGAGTCCATTTTCCACGACTCTAACCACTAGCCCACGCGCCTCTATATATATATAAGATCTAAATTAAGCCAATGAACCTGACCTCCTTTAGCAGTGGGGTCGAATCAATCCAACAAGGTCAAGTCAAATGAGTGCCCACATATTTACCCGCCAAATTAGGAAAAATAGATAAGAACATTTGATTAAAAAAAACAATTAAGAATTAAATAGACAAACCTAGGCGCCAACTCATAAGGAAAAAGACTTCTAAAAATGGAACCGGCATGACATCAAAGCGCTACCACCCCAAAAGGGTTAAGAGGAAGTGTAATACAATACCATCCCTGGAAGCAGGGAAATAAGTATAAATATAAGCTGAATTTAATTATTTGCCAGTTTAAATAAAGAAAGTGATCTGAGGAAACTCGTAGGATCTCAGATACCCACAGGTGGAAATGGACCAGAATCGCTATATACCCGGTCTTTAAGACTTTTTTCTTTGCAAATACATTGGGTCCAACTCAAAGGGGCATTAAAAAAATTTTTTTAAAAGAGATACTATAATCAGAAATACTTTTATACATGACAAGTGTAAAAATAACACAGCATTAGCCAATCATGTGTGGGAGATTTTAAAAATATACATAGAAATAGCATTGAATTTCATCTTAAAAATGTCCAGCATTTGTAAATCTCAAAAGTTAAATCAATACACCAGGGTTTTTTTTTTCTCCCCTCCCTCTACCCAGGCGATGCTGGGTAGCCACTTTTAGTATATATATATATATATATATATATATATAGATTAAAAATGTTTATCCATTATTTTTAATTAGAGAAAATATTAGGTGAAATATTCTCATTGCAAGATTCTAATAATAATAATAAAGAAATTATCCTGCTTTTAATGAAATACTTAAAATACCAAAGCAAGTATAGACATGCAGATTATGAAAGTCATAAAATGCTTGAAATACTCTTACCTAATTTGTATCCCTCAGGATCAATGGCCAGGCTGGACATATTCAACTTGGATTCAATGGCATCTTTGCCTTCTTGTTCAAGTTCATTGACTGTAAAAAAAAATTATGAAACATTAAAAAATCAAATTAAATATGAAGGAAAATATCAAAAGATAGAGACATTTATCACATTACTAAAAATCTTTGGATGCGAGAAACAAACGGGAAGGTAGGAATTCATCTATTCTACCCTCAGCTATGAATAAATAGTAGGGCAGACTAGGTTATTTAGCCTTGGTTAGGCAACCAATCTATGAAAAAGAAAACTCTGAATTCAAACCACATTCACTCCACTTTTAAAAAATTGATTAAGTTAAATTACCACAAAAGGAAATTCACACCATGTGCGACATGTTAAAATTATTTAAAAAAAAAAAAAAATTTTTTTAAATAAAAAAAAAAATAATAAAAAATTAGTGAAATAGATCACTAATTAGGACTGAGCATATTCTAATAGTGACCACCCCAGGCAGAGGTTAACAGGTTTGAATTCAGAGTTTTCCTTCTCCTAGACTGGTTTGCCTAACCAAGGTTAAAGATCCCAGTTTGCTCTTCGATTTACTCATAGCTGGAAGGAGAGTAGTTGGATTCATACCTTTCCCAAGGGTATTAGCGCTATGTGAACGGTGGCTTCGTCCAGGAGTTGAACTTTAGTTGACAAGTCTATTTCCTACAACTCTAACTATTACACCATGCACCTCGAATATGTAGAACACTGGACAGCTGTTTTGACATTATTTGATTTCCTCAGCAGTGTATATTATGATCTCCGCCACTTGAGATTGAACCAGTGCAGAGGTCATGTTGGATAGTCTTTTTCTTAACTTCTCTTTATGTTCTCTGTTCTTCTACTTCTTGTAACCTTCTCTGCTGGTTGTGTTGAGTTCTCTGGGGTTTCTTCTTCATTGGGTTGTATCGGGTGTTGTTTCTCTCCGTTTCCATCTTTGTTCTTAATTATGAACATGGAGATTTATTCATTTAGTGTACACATATTTTTATTTCCTGATCCCAACTTTAATACACGTGTGCAAAAGAACAGCACATGCCTAGCCACAGGGGCGCTCTGGTCGATTCTCAATTAACTATTTTTCCAGGCTTCGATCACATGATCCTCCTAAACCAATCAGCAAGGACCTCAGAATGAAAACCTGCCAGTCAAACTTTATGACTTATACATTTTTTTCCATGAATTACATGTAAAATGAACATCATATTCACCTTCACAGGAAGGCTGTGACTAGCGTCCAGTCACCAGACAAAAAAAAAAGAGTAACCGAATATACTCTGTAGCAACTGAGAGAACATGGTCAAGTGTTCAGCATATATGGATAAAAATATACACACTAAAACTACCAGCCAATCAAAATCCTGGAAATAGACTTGACCATGTCACATAGTAGAATAGCCCAAGATGCTATTTAAACCACTTACCAAGTCTGGATTCTCAGAAGCAGATTCAACTTGCAAACAGTTGAATACTGATCAGTCTACACAAATCTCTACACTACTCTCATTATTTAGGTACTACATGACAATAAGTAATAAGCACCTTTCATAAGTAGTGCTGGAAGAAAAACACCTGGATATATGGATAGAAGCGTCCACACTAAAACCACCAGCCAATCAGAATCCTGGAAATAGACTTGACCATGCCGCATGATAGAATAGCCCAACCTGCTATTTAAACCACTTACCAAATCTCTACATTACAGTTAACAACTATTAAATTTAAATTTTACACTACATTACAAAGAAGATGCGTGGCGTAATGGTTATCATCGAAACAAATAAACTCAGCAACACAAGTTCAAATCCAGTATGAGGCTGTTTGCATTTCACATAGTGCTAATACCCTTGGGAAAGGTATGCATCCAACTATTTTTCCTCCAGCTATGGGTAAATAGTAGGGCAGACTGGGCTCTTTAACTTTGGTATAGCGATCGGTCTAGGAGAGGGAAAACTCTGAATTTAAACCTGTTAAACTCTGCTTAAGAAATTGAGTTTATGTTACATCCTGCTCGTGCAGAGGGGTTGGTAAATATATACACTACAAAAATGATGGGCTATGTAAGTATTAGAATCTCTGGGGTGAAAAATAAAATATTGTGAATGTAACACAAGTTTAAGCAGTGGGTTATCAAATTAGAGGAAAAGACAAAAATTCCAAGATTAGTAAAATTCATTTTAAAAAACAAAATGATCTCATCTTAGATTATTAATTTGAACAGTTAAGTCATACATATTCAATGATGCTGATAGCTTTTTGATTTAGTGTGTCCTGGGACGCACATATTTGCTTTGAATGAGTCCTTGGGAAAATTTATGGTTCCCAAATAAAGCCATCTAACTCCTACCTTGTAAACTATCTTGTGTAATTCATCTCTAAGAAACTATTGAAATGTATTTACAATTAGCTTGAAATGGTGAGAGAAGAAAAACACTGGGATGTATGGATATGATTTTACTGCGTCCTTTTATATTTTTGTGCATAAGGGACACAGGACACATACCTATCAACAATCATATATATATATATATATATATATATACACACACACAGAGGCTGGAAAATTGATAAAATTTTGTAATCTAATAACTTCTAGAGTGCTCTACCGAGTGAGAGCGTATGTGTGTATATATATATATATATATATATATATATATATATAGATAGATAGATAGAGAGAGAGAGAGAGAGAGAGATGTTTCATAAAAAATGAATCATGTTGTAATCTAATAACGTAACCAATTCTCAATCAAATGATCTCAAATTTTAACTGCATGTGAAGAAACAACTCAAAATTCTATATTTAATGTTTAAATGTCTTCTTTTCCAGTGAATGGCATTTCTATACCATTGCGGTGTAATGGTTAGCAAGCTATTCTTGCAGATCAATTATTACTGAATAATGAGTTTGATCCTCAATGGATGCCCTATACTTGTGACATTTCCTATCCGTGGTGAATGACTTGGGTAAATACCTACCTCATAAGAAAAAATGTTTAGATATTATGCATACAATTTTGAATTGTTTCACCATATGCTATTAAAATTTGAGATCATTTGAATAAGAATTGGTTAAGTTATTAACATCCTCTCTCTCTCTCTCTATATATATATATATATATATGTAGAGAGTGAGAGAGAGAGGGTGATGCCGATAGCTTTTTGATTTAGTGCATCCTGGGACACATATTTGCTTTGAATGAGTCCCCGAGAAAATTTATGGATCCCAACTAAAGCCATCTAACTCCTACCTTGTAACCTATTCTGTATAATCTGTTTGAAGCATTGTATTTATATTGGTTTGTTGGTTGGTTTTGAAGGCTATCACAATGCAAGTGTAAAGAAAAAAGAAGGTAACTATGGTGTTGTTTGTTAACCTGTGATTTATTCCTAATATTTTGGGATAAAAATCCCTTCTACAGAAGATCTCCAGAACTGAAGTTGTTGCTAGTGGCTCTCTATTATATATATATATATATATATGAAAGACTTTTTGTTAGGTACAGAATTTTATGATACCCATAAACAGATCAAATGTTTTATTCATAGTGAAATTTAAAAGCTAAAAAGATGGCTAGCTAAATGACTGGTTTCACTTTGCTCATCAGAGCTAATATTGAGACGATAAATTTATGATTAAGGAAAATGATAAAATAATAAATTTATCTTCTCAATTTTAGCTCTGTTTAGTGAGGAGCGAAACTGGTCAGATAGCTGACCAACATTTCTTAGCTTTTACTGATCTTCAATTTAACTATGAATAAAATATTTGGTCTATTTACTGCTATCATATATATATATTATACTAAAGCTGAGAAAATCAATTTTTGTCTCCTAAAGGCTTTTTTACTGATTAGTTTAATGACACAAAAGTTATATTAAAACATTCCTTAGTTTTTAGAATTGAGTTATGTTTGAAAAAAATCCATTTTAATTGGTTCTAAATAATCGTAATTTGCAATTAAATCAAAAACTGACCCATCTCTCACTTGACATTCTGCCTGTCACTATCACCCTCTCTAGGTATATTTTGATTACCCCTCATTATATATGTTAGTTTCTCAGTGAGCATGAAGAGAGAGATATTGGAGAGTTATAAAATGTATTAGTATGGTACGTTTGATAAAGAGCCAGCCAGACCAACATTTTGGCTCTTAATAAATTCAAATTAGGTCAAACACTCCCTTTCTTAGAAATATTACAAAATGATTTTAATGCTTTTTGTTTTTTGTTAAATTCTCCGGTCGTATTTATCTATTCTATTTAATTCGCTTTGCAAACTCACTTTTCCCAACTCCCAATTATCTACCCAGAGCTCAATGGGTGACCCAATGTGTCACATTTTGTCGAGAGTATATATATATATATATATATATATATATACACACACACACACACCAAAACCTTTTCAGGATTCCCCAGAAAATTATACATAAAGCCCAATGAATTTTCTGTTTAACATTTTCAATAAAATTAGCAGTCTGATGAAACTCATAGGTATATACAGATACCTGTAGGTAGAAATAGATCTATAACCTCGAAATGGCCTATTTTTAAGCCTTTTTCTTTACCATATATATATATATATATATATATATGTATGTATGTATGTATGTGTATGCCATTTTAAGCTATGCATATAGAAAAGCATTTTTGGAGTGTCTGACCATAAGTGTAAAAAGCAAAAAGGGAGGTAACTTATTTTCCTCCTCACACAAGGTTCGCTGTGTTATCTAATTAATTTAAAGAATTCAGGTCAACTTTTTTTTGTACCTAAGTCCTGTTATTGTATTATGTTTGGAAAACTTCAATTATAGTTGTGGTCTAATTATTTGTAATAATCTAATTTTTACCCCAAATTCTTTATCCATGAGGCTTTTAGCATACAGAGATAGAAAAGAAAAAAAAGATTTTGTTGTTCCAAATCTCCCAAAGATTTCTCTTGACTACTTGGAAAAAAAAAAAAATCAGCTTTTAAAATTTCCGATTTCTAACTGAGATACTTATGATCTAATATATATATATATCAACCCCTACACCTGATTAGGATGCGATACAAGGTCAATTTCTTAAGTAGACTTTAACATGTTTAAATTCAGAGTTTTCCTTCTCCTAGACTGGCTACCTAGCCAAGGTTAAAAAAAAAAAAAAAAACAATCTGTCCTACTATTTACCCAAAGCTGGAGGAAGAGTAGTTGGATGCATACTTTTCCCAAGAGTATTAGTGCTATGTGAAATGCAAACAGCCTCGTCCAGGACTTGAACTCGGGTTGACGAGTCCATTTCCTACAACTCTAACCATTACACCATGTGCCTCCAAATGATTTAATGTGATTAACTTAATTTAGTCATAAGAAAAGTTTTTTATGTATTATTTTGATTTTTCAGACTGTTGTACTCATCTTTATTGTCAAATACACATAACGTTTCAACCGATGTACACTCCAGCCTTCTTCAAGTGTTTCTTGTAATCTATGGGGTAAAGCAGGGCTCGACACTAATGCCATCCCGTCGTGATAAAAATTACATCCAGGACGATCAATACGTCATCTGGGAGAGTTTGCCGGGGACGGTAAAATTTTTTCCTAAAAGTTAGTACTACATTACAATAATGGCCGTCCAGTGATTGCCCGAATGCTGACCTCAAAATGAGGCTACGGACCACAGGTCTATTCTCAAAGCCATGTAATTAATAATGGTGGAGGAAGATAGTTTAAAAGGACCGAATTATGTACTACTAACCCTTCTCAGGGTAACTTAAAGTAAAAAAGGATTTTTTTTAGCTCAAAACACACTAGGAAATTGATTTTTTGTCCAAATATCCAGAATTATCATTGCTTCAGCTTTTCTTAATGTTTTATTACATGTTATTATGTTACTGATGACTGACAAGCATAGATGATGCTAATGAATTAAACAAAAATATTTTGATTTCGGAATGGTCCAAACCCCATTCGGGACGGTTGATAATTTTTGTTCGGGACGGTCAGAAAAAAAGTTAGTGACAGGGCCTGATATACATATATATATTTTATATATAATTTTTTTTTCTTTTGGCAAGTGTTATAGTGTTAATCAATTATTTTCGGTTTGTGCGACCCTTTTGGTTTTTTCATTTTTTTCCCCAGGTAAAGTTTAGTAGTATATTTTTAATAATAAACTATTTTCCGATTTTTTTGTCTTACCGCAAGGGTTTACTAATAGGATTAGTGTGTGTGTGTATATATATATATATATATATATACACACACTTTCAATAAGAAAGAAAAATTTAACAAACCGTCATTTGACTATTATAAATTTATTTCGACCAGTTACCAGTCAAAATAAATTTATAAAAGCTAAATAACAGTTTATTAAGTTTTTCTTTCTTATTGAAAGTGTAAATATTGCTCTGTATATAATTAATTTATTATTTTACATTGAGATCTCTTAGGGATTTTAAATACTCCTTGTATA
Source organism: Doryteuthis pealeii (assembly GCA_023376005.1). Taxonomy (NCBI): domain Eukaryota; kingdom Metazoa; phylum Mollusca; class Cephalopoda; order Myopsida; family Loliginidae; genus Doryteuthis; species Doryteuthis pealeii. The sequence continues at coordinate 76,895,811 of CM042154.1, read as the reverse complement.
AATCTATAGCTGTGCATGGGCATGCATTGTGGATATACAGAGGATATAGATGATCCCAAATAGAATCATCTCCAACTTACCAGTCAATTGGATACATTTTTATATATATATATATATATATATATATTCTCTGAATGTTTGAGATGAGGCTTGAAGATTAGTATTATCTGCGTTATTTGGACTATTGTCCCCATCTTCATTGTTATTTGTACAACGTTTCAGCCGATATACCCTCCGGCCTTCTTCAGGTATTTCTTGTCGGACTCGGCATATATATATATATATATATATATATATTATATATATATATATATATTTATTCATTTCTAAACTCCGACAGTATAAACAAACGCCCAGCTTTATAGTCTGTAATTACACAATACAAACTTTCACCTGGTGGAAAAAATTTATAAAAAATAGAAAAGACCAAATTATATGCACCTCCTGAAAATAATCAGATGGTACTGTTAAAATGGTCAAAAGAAAAAAATACTGTAAGAGTTGTCCAAGTTGAATATACTAAAGTGCTCAATACAAAAAGTAGAGCCAATAAATAATAAAATAAACCTCTTGAATCAGAGAATATCTACCTAGATTTCTCCTAACGGATCATCAGGATAATTCCGACTAGTCAGAATTATCCTGATGACCCGTTAGGAGAAACTTAGATAGATATTCTCTGACCCATTAGGCTTACTTTATTATATATATATATATATATAAAAGAATACTCAGCAAAACTTGCAAATCAGTTGGAAAATTAGGGTGACCCAGAAAAAACAGAACCCACAAATTTTGTAATAAAACTTAATTTTAACTAGGGGGTTTAGGGTTAGGGTTTGGGTTGGGGTTTAGTTTAATGGGAAAATAAATAAATAATTTGGGTTCTGTTTTTTCTGGGTCCCACTAATTTTCCGACCGATTTGCAAGTTTAGCCAAATACTCCCAGTCTCAAACTCAAGGAAATTACTATCTTTAATCCTAGACATTTGATTCTATATAACTTGAAAGAAGAATATAACCAATGTCACTGGTTAAATAATTGAAATGTTAGCCGGTACAATACAAATGTTAGCACTAGCAGGAAAATCAGTAAAGCCCACAAATACTCATTAGAAAATATGTACACACATACAGAGGCAAAAATAATGGTACTACTGATGGTGGTCCCGAATGGAATGCAGTCAACTTGGTTTAGTTTTACTTGTTTGTATTTTTGATATGAGGCTTGATATGAATTTTGATATTTCGAACTGTTGTCTTCATCTTAAAACACACACACACACACCTAAACAAAATCCGGAGTTACAGTGTCCTGAACATTGTGTTTCACAATAAAGATGAGGACAACATTTCGAAATATCAAAATTATTGGTTTAGTTTTGTTTTGCTTTTTCACATAAAATCTAAGAAGCGAAAATAAAAATATTCTTAAAATTCAAAATATTATTCAAAAAATAGTAACATAATTTCTATTTATTTTACAGTTAGCTTAGTAAGTTGAATTACGTTTGGGACAATCAATATTACATTTTTTATTCCTATTAATTTGTTTTTTGTTTGTTTGATTTTTTTAAAATCAAGATACAAGATATTTATTGGTATCATACTTTTTCACTGTCGACAAGAAAAAGAAAAGGAAATATTAACATTTTTATCTCTAATGCCAAATTTGTTGGAATATAGAACAGATCCAAAAGTAAGGAGTGCTTAAAAGTAAAAGAATTTGATTTCCTTCCAACACAAATTTAGAGTAAATAAATAATAAATAAATTACAAGAAAATAAATTTGTTTGATTCGTTTTCGCTTTCTCTTCTTCAAATCTGACTTAATTATTTTATTTAAGATTATTCTGTTAGTCAGATTTTTTTTTTTCAGGAAGAATACCAAACATCAAAGTTTTCTTCCCTTGGCTACTTATTTTTGATATAATTTATTTTGAGACTAACATTACAATTCACCCTCCCCATTTAACACATTCTTTTTTTTTAATTTAATGTAAACTTGTTTTAATTTTTTAAACAAAACAACACAAAAAACACTCGAATCAAACTTTATCTTCGACTAATTTTTTTTTAAGTTATAAATATTACCGAAAAAATGAAGGATTTAAAATCCAATTCCTGTCAAACAGAGATTTTTTTATTCTTGGCATTTGTTTTACATATAAAAAAAAATAAACAAATATTCCGGATGTATAAAATATATCAAAGAAAATGGTTTAACGTTAAAAATTAGACATTGTATAATAATTTAAATTTAAATTAATTTAAACTTAAATCCATATAAACAATTTAATCGTCTACTCCAGTGACTAACGGAAATAAAACAAAATCTAACATTAATTCCGCCTATTGGACTAAAAAATATTTTAAACTGTACAAAGCTATATAAAATAAAAATTGTGGCTATTATATTATTTATTAATATTGTCTTAGATTTATATTTAAACTTAAAGAATAAAAAAAGTAACAAGTGAACCAAAGTTTGTAAAGACAGACATTGTTTATTATTCGTATTCTGTACGTGTTGAAAAAAACTTTAGCTCAGTTTTAGGACTTTACCGTAATGTTTATTTATATGTCATTTAATGTATATAATATAAAACACATCACAATTAATCAATACTTGTTTGTGTTTTGGATTTTTTTTGTCAATTCCCGGTGTGCTAAACAACTTTTTAAGTTCAACACTTCAAAAAGTTTTTTAAAAGTTAATTTATTTATTGTTTTCGTTTTTTTACTGCAACAGTTGATAAATTTATGAGTTTTGAAAAGAAAAAAACTCAGAGCTTTACGGATCGAATATTAATACCTTAGCATATATTTTAAAGCAATGCGTTTAAAAGAGAAAAAAATAAACAAATAAATTCGGACCACAAAATAACTTAAGTATTTTTTTAAAGCACGCCCATATTTGGAATGTTGTGTAGAGACCCCCACATCAAACATTCCAAAGATAAGACATACTCGTCACAAAAACTAAGAATTAAAATAGGTAAAACGACACAGATTTTTATCCCTACCTTCTTTAGCTTTCTTTTTACGGGCTAACGTCCCAATTTTATCCAAAAAGGAATCTTCCTTTTTCTTTGGAGAAGTCATAGTATGAGCCATTTTTCCTCGAGAAAGTTTAGAAAATCAGGAGAGTCGCTCTCCTTTGTACGGAGGAAAGTTTTTTGGCCGATTGGCGTGAGAGTCAAGCGAGAGAGGCAAAGATTTAGTGAGAGGGGTCAAAAGAGGGGAGAAGAAGAAAAAGAGATTTGAAAGAGAGAGGGGGGATATACCGAGAGAAAAGTGTGAATGTTATGAATCGGAGTGGGGCTGAAATATGCAGAGAGATGAGAAAGGATGCTGGTGAGTGCACAGATGATGGGGCAGAGAGAATATGTGTGTCGGTGGTTAGATAAGTAAAATACGCTCCTTCACCGTGTGGGTGGATGAGTGTGATACAAAAAAATCTACGGACACGGGAAATACTAGAAATTCATGTTTTTTTTTTCTCTTTCACCCGACATCTTTTTTAATTTGTGGTACATACTAATTATACGTAGTATATACTTTTGGGTACTAGTGTATATTTTTTTAAAGATTAGAGGGAATATCAGTTATAATATTCATGCGCACACACACACACACATTTATGCTGGCATGCGCGTATGGTACAAGGAAAGAAAGAGATGCTTGGTGGTCGAGATAGTAGTGGTTTGGCTCCAACCAACGCTGGTTTTCAAATCAAAATAATTTTAAATATTAACAGGACAGTGATAACCAAATGACTTATTATTAGTTGGCTAGCTGGTTGGTTGGATTTTACGGCATGTCAACCCTTGTTGGGTTATTTTATGCTGAAGACGTTTTGTTTTATTCATTCTTGATGGGTACTCTCTTTTTTTAAACACAATTTTTTAAAAGCATTTTTTAAAACTCATTTTCTACTATTTAACCCATAGAGGCACTACCACTCCAGGTCAGAGTGGACCTGGGAGTAATGGTGATGAAGGTGTACTGCACATTCCCCAGAGCTCCAGAATTGGAACTTCACCATCAAATAGAGTCTAGCGTCATACCCAGGACATGTAGATCCTCAGCCATTGCCTTCCAGTACATATATGATAAAAAGGTCGGGCTTGCCATAAGAGAAATAGGGTTGGGACAATCATATAGATGCTAGGGCTTGACATGACCAGCTGATTGATCATAGGGGGCCTCTCCGACCACCCATCTAGCCTAAGTAATGACCAAAGTGGAGTGTTGCATGTCATGGACTGTTCAGCCACCAGGATTCTGTCTTAAACATCACGGGTTACCACCCATGGCCAACAGGTGGCTCCATTGGGGGGGGGGGTGTATTTCCCTTTTGCAGAGGTGCAGTCAGTGTATTCTAAAGCCCTAGCTGACAAGGCTAACTTTTGTGGGGATTAAAAAAAAACGAAAAAAAAATAAAATTAAAAAATGGGGCCTTTCACTGGAAGAACCCTCTGCACAGGTCTGACTCCCTACCCCCAGAAGTATATTTCGAACTGAGGCCTGAACTGAGTGTAGTCGGTTCCTGGCCAGGGATATCCCCTTGCCACGGTTGGCTATGACTGTCAATAAAACCTAAGTCATAAAGCCACCTTCTGCCTTTGTCTCTTTCCTTTCTCATTCTTTGAATGCCTTCTTTTCAGCGCACCCACCAAAAAGAGATGGGGGTTAAAAGAACACCTAAAAACATGCACCGAAATATTCAGATACCTACATTTAACTTTAAAACACAAAACTACATATACTCCATAATTACTTAAACCCCATACTTTCTCTTTGAAAGTCTAAAAATGAAGGGTTGGTATAAGACAATCTTGTTAACCCATGTTAGTAGTCAATAGATCTATGTTATGTACTTGTAGAATATTTTTTTGGTTCATCCACACTTATATTGATCATGAAGTAACAAGTATTATTTTCTCCTCTTGGATAAGAATATTTTCTGAAGATTCTTTAAAAGTTTTGTAATGAAGAAAATGGTAATGGTGTCCAACAGGTACCTTCATCTGATAGAAAACCATTTCGACCTATTAGGTCTCATCAGCAAGGTTATAGACACACGGAGCAGTCTCACATGTCTATAACCTTGCTGATGAGACCTAATAGGTTGAAATGTACATTCAGGGATTGACATTTTCTTGATTTGTTTAGCCTTACATTTGAACATATATGCCCACCTAAATTCATTAATTATTAACTAATTAATTTTCAAAATTAAGTATGACTTCAATTAAACACATATCCTCCAAATATATATATATATATATATATATATATATATATAGTGTGAACAATAATAGTGTGACAAAAATTATTATTAAGACAATCAGGAATATTTTGTATGTTGTTTAATCTCAATAGTTTCGACCTTCGGTCATCTTCAGGAGAAAATTTATTATTTGAAGAAATTGTTGATACAGTATTAGAAAGGGAGCATTATAGAAGAGTTATAAATGTTCAAGTGTTATAGTGGGTTTAACATGCTGTTAAAATCCGGGTAGGCGAGTGTGTTGATAGTAGCATGTTCATTCGTTCTGTGAAGAACCTCTATGAGGTAGTTTGTTTTCATATATATATGAACTCCCCGAGTTCAAATCCTGGACGTGGTAATTGCATTTCACTTAGTGCTAATACCCTTGGGAAAGGTATGAATCCTACTCTCCCTCCAGCTATGGCTAATAGCAGGACAGACTGGATTCTTTATGTAGGTAACCATCTAGAGAAGGAAAATCTAAATTCACACCTGTTGAACTCCGCTTAAGAAATTGACCTTGTGTCACATCCTGCTCGTGCGGAGGGGTTGGTAAATGGGAGTAAATAGGGAAATGAAAATAGAAAAACATGAAGTATTCCAAAAAGATGAATTTATTTTGATGGTGATGTCAACGTTATAACGTTTCAGTTTTAGCAAACCTTCATCAGGACTTGAGATGGAAAGAATGTTGTTTGAGTAAGGCAAACCAATTTCCCTAGTCTAGTGCTAGCGAAAAGCGGATAGACTCCCTGGCTGTTCTATCTTTAAAAAATTTTAAACATTTTGGTTTTAGCAAACCTTCATCAGGTCTTGAGATGAAAAGAATGTTGTTTGAGTAAGGGTGGATGACTTTCCATCTCAAGTCCTGATGAAGGTTTGCTAAAACCGAAACATTCTAAATTTTTTTAACTAATTTTTTTTTTAAAAACATTTTTTTTAACCCCTAGGTGGAACCCTAACAGGTACTACCAGTCCGGGTCAGGGTAGACCTGGGACTCACCAGTTGGGAATGAATGGAAAAAGAAAAAAAAATAGTATTTTATCTCTGCCTACCTTCTTTAATAATAATCTCAGTAAAATAGAAATATTTCAGATATGTATGCAGATTATTAACCAAGATCTCTAGAGTATATTTTATTCACATCATAAATGATGTGAATAAAATATACTCTAGAGATCTTGGTTAATAATCTGCATACATATCTGAAATATTTCTATTTTACTGAGATTATTATTAAAGAAGGTAGGCAGAGATAAAATACTATTTTTTTTTTCTTAGACCCATATCAAAATCCAATTATCCCATAAATTTAGATGTTATTCAATAAACCTAGTTTAATTCTAGCACAAGGCTACAAATATGAGACACTCAGTCAGGCTGGCTGGTTGGTTGGATTTTATGGCATGTCAATCCTTGGGTTATTTTATGCCAAAGACGTTTTGTTTTATTCTTTTGAGATGGGTATTCAATCTTTTTTTTTAACTCATTTTTTTTAAACATATTTTTTCAAAAGTCATTTTTGATATATTTATCCTAACAGGTACTACCACTGGAGTTCTGGATTGTGTGGAGTACCCCTTCATCGCTATTACTCCTAGGTCCACACTGACCCACAGTGGTAGTACCTGTTAGGGTTCCATCTATGGTTTAAATAGATCAAAAATGAGTTTAAAAGAAATTGAATACTCATCAAGAATGAATAAAACAAAACGTCTTTGGCATAAAATAACCCAACAAAGGTTGACATGCCGTAAAATCCAACGAAATAACCAAGAAAAATAAATGTACCAAAACTGGTTACTGGTCCGTGGGTTAAATAGATAAAAATGAAATTAAAAAAATATTTTCAATACCCATCAAGAATGAATAAAACAAATTGTTTTTGACATAAAATCCAACGAAATAACCCAAGAAAAATAAATGTACCAAAACTGGTTACTGGTCCCGTGGTTAAATAGATAAAAAATGAAATTAAAAAAAATATTTTCAATACCCATCAAGAAATAAAACAAATTGTTTTTGACATAAAAATAGCCAAACACGGGTTGACCTCTCGTAAAATCCAACCAACCAACCAACCAATGAAAAAAGCCGTTATACTAATTGCACCTCCTTACAGACACTATATGCTCCTTATACTAAGTGAACTTGCACATGACTTATGTAATGTCTTATCAAGGACAGAGCCTGGTAAAGGAGTTTGACCTCAAGGTAAAACATCTTTGGAGGTGGAGACTGATAGATGAGAGGTCAACGTTTTTGAGCCAGTCTGTGAACTGGATGAAATAGGGTCTTGGTTAACTCTTAACATCCTATACCGCCTCATTCCACCCGGCCAGAAGTCACATTCATTTTCCTAATTGTTGTGAGGTGTGGTTTTGTGTTCCTTGTTACAGTAGTATTTATTCGTGCTTAATCTTAGCACTGGGTTCGGCTTCTCGTAGCTAACCACTTTAGTCCCCTAAAGTGTCTCTATATATGTCCTGCAGTAATACACATATGTAAATGAGATAACACGCCATTGGCTATCTCACTACACTAATCCATCCCAAATGATAACCTTTGTTTAAATGTAATATTAAACATATTTAGATGTCTTTAATTTAAGGGAATTAACAGGTAACTTTAAATGAAAAGGAAATTTTAAGCCATTTTTTGTTAAATCCTTAAAGGAATGGAGCTCTGGACTTAGAAAATACTTAACAGGATGTTAAGAGTTAATAGGTGATCCCGTGGCGAAAAAAAAAAAGAGAGTAGGCTCAGACTGAGTTAGCTATAGGTTTTTGTGTTACAATTTATGTGGTAGCATAAATTGTTGACAGACCCTGTAGCTGAATATGGGGTTGTTGGCTTTGAAATCAGAGAGTGGAAATTTACCAGTAACGGTTATAGCTGTCTGACCCCTCTAGAACACATCATGAGAAATATGTGACTAGATTTAGATTTTAGTTTCAACCGGACTTTGAGGCAGAAAGAACGTGCTTCTCTCTGCTGAGGTTGAATCTCACCCACGCAGTGAATAAGAATGGTCTAAGTAAAATCTTGATCAAGAAATAAAAGTCTTGTAGTTCATGTATATACCCAATGTGGGTATACAGCATTTGAAGTTGCAGCCAAACCACAAAAATAGATGTATTTTGAAGATTTTAAAATTTGTAAGCACCCCCTCCTCCTTAAGGGATTTAAATAGAAATGAAAGCAATGTAAAAAGTTTCTCCTCCCTATGAAATAGATGGTTGGAAACTCACAGAAAAAAAAACAGCTTAATCTAATTAAAACATCAAGTAGTAAATGGGGGTGTTATATTTATTTATCCACCCCTCCAACAGGCTGGCTATGACACAAGGTCGATTTATTAAGCAGAGTTTAACAGGTTTAAATTCAGAGTTTTCTTTCTCCTAGACTGGTTTCCTAACCAAGGTTAAAGAGCCCAATATGCCCTACTATTTACCCATAGCTGGATAGAGAATAGCTAGATGGATGCATACCTTTCCCAAGGGTATTAGCACTATGTGAAATGCAAACAGCCTCGACCAAGATTTGAAATTGTGTTGTTGAGTTCATTTCCTTCGATGATAACCAGGGAAGACCTGAAACTTCCCAATGACCCATGCACATTACATCACTGACGACTCCCATCAGCGCCCAAATGTAGGAGCGTATATTTAAAGTATTATGCCACGTGTTTCCTTTGTAATGTAGTGTAAGATTTAGATTTAATGGTTAGCTGTTAACTGTAATTCATAGAAAAATATGTATAAGTCCTAAAATTTGACTGGCAGGCTTTCATTCTGAGGTCCTCGCTGATTGGCTTAGGAGGATCATCCAGGATTTGAACTCGTATTGCCATGTCCATTTCCTACAATGATAACCATTACACCAAGCACCTCCTGTGTGTGTTATGACCTGTTGAAATTCCTCTCAAAAAACCTCAACAGCCACTGCATTGATGGACCAAAGTTTAACTGGTTCAATGCACCAACTTATAGGTTGAAAACAAGAGAAAAATAAATGTCCATAAAAAAATATTTTCTGACCAATCAGAAACCGAGCAACACAAATGTCAAAAAAGCCAATCTGAGCCACCCGTGCACTGTATAAGAAAGGCTGATTTGATACAGCAATTTGAAATGTTTTTACACTATTGCTGTTTTTTTTTATCAGATTAAGCAATTTGTTCAAAAAATATATTATTCAATTAGGAATTGGTTAACAGACTTAGTTTGGTTAAATCGAACTTAACCTGTTCGAATGAGAATCTATGTTACGCCTCAAAGATAAGTGGTTCAAAGTTAACTAACCTGAAAAAATGTAAAAGTTTTTAAATAAAATAACTAGTGCATTATATCTTTTATTCATTAATATATCAATACTGAAAATTTCATTAAATTCAGTTATTCCCTGATTTTTACTATTTTTTTTCTTCTTTCGGGGAGGTAACATACGATGGTAGAATTTAGGTCTGTTAAGTTTGAATTAACCCTTAGTTTATATAGTTCAAGCCTGCATCTGATTCTGACTGAGCTAGAATAGTTAGATTTTGGCGGTTGGTTGAAGGGACTAGACGCAGGTCATCTTCTCACCGCACAGTTAAACCCTTTTTGTGCTTTGGTTTTAATAAAGACGTCTTTGAAAGATAAACAAAGTCTTGCATTCATTATTTAAATAACAAAACAAATGAGCACAGACAACCAAGCCCAGCACAAAAGAAGCCATATCGAGCTCAGCCCAAAGAAGATGATAGAAATTCTTTTAAATTGTCTTTTTCTCTGAATTTTTGAGATGAGGCTTGATAATTTGTATTATTTGGACTATTGTCCTCATCTTTATTATCTGTACAACACTTCTGCCGATGTACCTTCTGGCCTTCTTCAGGTATTTCTTTTCGGACTCGGAGCCTTCTAAAACTTGTGATGGCTCTCAATTATGACAAGAAGGTTCTCAAGTTCAAAAAGAAGGTCTTCGAAAAGTCTCCTGAGTCTGACAAGAAATGCTTGAAAAGGGCCAGAGGGCACATTGGCTCAAGCGTTGTACAGATAACAAAAAAGATGAGGACAATTGTCCAAATAATACATTATGTGTGCACCTCACGTGGTGTAATGGTTAACAAGCTATATTTGCAGACCTTTGTGAGTGAGTTTGATTCTCATTGAGTGCCCCATACTTCTGGTCTTGTGCCACATCTAAAGTAAGCTTAGTAACTATATGCTGAAGAAGCTCACGTGGTGTAATGGTTAGCAAGCTAGATTTACAGACCATTGTGAGTGGGTTCGATTCTCACTGGGTGCCATACACTTCTGGTCTTGTGCCACATCTAAAGTAAGCTTAGTAAATAACTATATGCTGAATAAGGACAGCTCACGTGGTGTAATGGTTAGCAAGCTAGATTTACAGACCATTGTGAGTGAGTTCGATTCTCACTGGGTGCCGTACACTTCTGGTCTTGTGCCACATCTAAGCTAAGCTTAGTAAATAACTATATGCTGAATAAGGACAGCTCACGTGGTGTAATGGTTAGCAAGCTAGATTTACAGACCATTGTGAGTGAGTTCGATTCTCACTGGTGCCGTACACTTCTGGTCTTGTGCCACATCTAAGCTAAGCTTAGTAAATAACTATATGCTGAATAAGGACAGCTCACGTGGTGTAATGGTTAGCAAGCTAGATTTACAGACATTGTGAGTGAGTTCGATTCTCACTGGGTGCCGTACACTTCTGGTCTTGTGCCACATCTAAGCTAAGCTTAGTAAATAACTATATGCTGAATAAGGACAGCTCACGTGGTGTAATGGTTAGCAAGCTAGATTTACAGACCATTGTTAGTGAGTTCGATTCTCACTGGGTGCCGTACACTTCTGGTCTTGTGCCATATCTAAGCTAAGCTTAGTAAATAACTATATGCTGAATAAGGACAGCTCACGTGGTGTAATGGTTAGCAAGCTAGATTTGCAGACTATTGTGAGTGAGTTCGATTCTCACTGGGTGCCGTACACTTCTGGTCTTGTGCCACATCTAAGCTAAGCTTAGTAAATAACTATATGCCAAATAAGGACAGCTCATGTGGTGTAATGGTTAGCAAGCTAGATTTGCAGACTATTGTTAGTGAGTTTGATACTCACTGGGTGCCGTACACTTCTGGTCTTGTGCCACATCTAAGCTAAGCTTAGTAAATAACTATATGCTGAATAAGGACAGCTCACGTGGTGTAATGGTTAGCAAGCTAGATTTGCAGACTATTGTTAGTGAGTTTGATACTCACTGGGTGCCGTACACTTCTGGTCTTGTGCCATATCTAAGCTAAGCTTAGTAAATAACTATATGCTGAATAAGGACAGCTCACGTGGTGTAATGGTTAGCAAGCTAGATTTGCAGACTATTGTTAGTGAGTTCGATTCTCATTGGGCGCCGCATACATCTAAGCTTAGTAAAAAAACTATATGCAGCATTATTTGATTGAAACATTTTTTTCTCTAGTCTTTTTTTTTCTCCCAGGCAACACCTGATACTCCTACTAGTTACTTGGATATAAATCTTGCTTTGTATAATAATCAAGTGGATAATGTTGGTTCAATTAGTTCAGCTAGTCTAGCAGCAATACAAATTATACTATGAAGATTTCATCATCAGTGATGAAGTTTATTGCTATACCAGTAATCATTATTGAGGTCATGTATTACTAAAATTCTAATTCTCATCATGGTGTCCTGGGTATGATGTTAAATTGTACCTAATGGTGAAATTCCAGTTCTGGAACTCTGGGGAGTGTGAAGCACTGTTGGAATATTTTGTTATATAAGGTGTGCTACAATACATCACTTAAATTTATAGACAAAGCGAGGTCCCATGGTTTAAACCTCACCCAATCAACAGCCCAAATGTGTGGCTGGTTGACTACTTAATCACTGATACTGAGAGACATCCATTTGCAATCATTGACAAAGGAGTTGCAATATTGAGGAGCACCAAGGAACAACCAAAGGATTCTTTATCAAGGATTTCTGCTGGACAAGCGCTCTTGCTTGAAGTCTAAAGGATGGCCCATAAAATCGTAACAAGCACCACTTCGCCATTACTCTCAGGTCCACCCTGACCTAGAGGGGTAATACTTGTTAGGATCCCATCTAGGGGTTAAATAGATAAAATGAGTTTTAAAAAAAGAATTTTCAATACCCATCAAGAAGGAATAAAAAATAATAATAAATAATGTATACAGCATAAAATAACCCAACAAGGGTTGACATGCCCTAAAATCCAACCAACCAAGCCAAACCATTCTCATCATGATTATATTATATATATATATATATATATATATATATATATATTTATGATGTTGGTGATGTTGATAAAATAAATATAGTTATGTATCAATATATTGTTCTTGTGAACATTTTGGTTATATTGGAAGCATAGGAAATATATAAACAGAACAAAAAACAAAAACAAAAAAAAAACAGAACAAAAAATAAAATGTTCTAATAGATAAGCATTGTTTTGCCCTTGGTCTGTTTTATTTTTTCCAATATTTCAGGTGGCTTTTATCAAGGATTTTGTGTAACGATTGTGTATAATTGAATAGGAAAATAAAATAAAATGAATATAAAAAAATAAACTGTTATAGGTGATATACCCTATAGACTATAATGGAATGCGCAGACAGTTACTATAAGTAACAGGAACAATTATGGTTTGAGGGAGCCAATGCGAGTCAGCTCATAACTCTATTTGTCATATGCAATTCCCACTTCTCTTTACTGTAATTGTCCACTCTTTTGTTAATACATTTTCCTAAATTTGTTACCCATTGTTTTGTCTTATTTTGACCCCTTAAAACCCCACAACATAAACAAAAAGCAAAACTAACAGTTAAATAATGCCAGATCCTTCCTGTTCACAAGGAGCTATACTCTTTTTCTACTTAGGATTTCAAGGAATACAACAGACTTTCTGCTACAAGGAGCTACTATCTTTACTACCACTAGCAAATATATGCACCCTCCGGGTGCAAGTATTTAAGTTTTGATATAATAAAATATCATATTAAATTAGAAAGGCTAATGAACTGACTAAGAATGCAGATAAAAAGATCTGCAACAGAGGGGGTATAATCGAAAAATAGAACAACTTTGAAACTAACTATTCCATCATTTTCCATTACTCCCCTCTTTCATTGGTAAATTTTCCTAATTTAACTATTTAGTTAAAATAGGAAGTAAAGAATAATATTACAGTTATTTCTTCTTGTAAATAAATTTCTTTTAAGATTTATCCACGAGATTTTTGTTTATATTTCTTAAGATAAAACCAAACAATTAGAAATCAATAATACCAAGCACATATTTATTAAAATCAAATTTTAAATATCAATATGCAAATTAGCCTTCCCGTTCACACTGTAAACCGCTATTTTGTTGTATATATAAATACAATTGCATGTTATTAGTACATAGATATGGTCAACAGTATTAATAATGTAAAACAATTTTTATTTATAACTGAAGGTTTAAAAGAATGAAATCATGGAGAATGTGACGTAAATAATTAAGGGAATTGTGACTTGAGTAGTAATATAGTTTCAGTTACATACAGAAAAACACACAATCTCCATTATAATAAGATTTGATTTGCCAACAGGAGAACTAAACACCTAAAATGGCAACCAGTATTGTAAAAAATATAATAGCTATTATGGGACAGAAATGGTATTATAATTGGTGCCTTTATAGATAACCAAAAACCTTTAAGAAATTTGTGGTGGGGTCACGTGAAAGTTATTGTGAATTATGCTTACCGAGTTCGTAACAGAATGTAACAAAGGAGTTTTCCAAGTGCCGTGGAAAAACCGCTAAAAATGAAATTAATCATCAATCAAACCAGCACACAGTAAAAAAATAACAAAGAAGTTTAAGTTGAAACAGAAATTGTTTTATATATATATATATACTAGCAAATATATGCACCCTCCGGGTGCAAGTATTTAAGTTTTAATGTAATAAAATATTGTATTAAATTAGAAAGGCTAATGAAACTGAATAAGAATACAGATAAAAAGATTTGAAACAGAGGGAGTATAATAAAAGATTTGAAACAGATGGAGTATAATAAAAAATGGAACAACTGAAACTTACTCTTCCATCACTCTCGTCTTTCATTGTTATTTTTTCTAATTTAAGTATTTAGTTATAAGAGGAAGTAAAGAATAAAATGAGTTATTTCATCTTGTTAATGGATTTCATTTAAGATTCATTGAAGAGATTTTTGCTTATATTCATTAAAATAAAACCAAACAGTTAGAAATCAATAAAACTAAGCACATATTTATTAAATTCGATTTTTTAATATTAATATGCAAATTAACCTTCCCGTTCACACTGTAAACTGCTATTTTGTTGTATATATAAATATAATTGCATGTTGCCAATATGTAGACATAGTTAACAGTATTAATAATGTATGACAATTTTTATAAATAATTGAGGTTAAATAAAAATAAAATCATGGAGAATGTGATGTCTATAACTAAGAGAATTGTGACTTGAGTAGGAATATAGTTTTGGTTACAGACAGAAAAACACACAATCTCCATTATAATAAGATATATATATATATATATATATATATATAAGGGTGAGTCAAAAAGTAATGCCATTTTGTTTAGAACAGGTATAATTACCAACACAGGAACCTGTATCATGCATCAAAATAAAGCTGGTACTCTGTGGATCACATCCCTACTTCTCCACATAGTCACCGTTTCTCTCAATAGCAATGTTCCACCTTTGAATGAGAGCGTGTATCCCTGCCCGTAAAATTCTGTTGATTGTTCTTTGAGCCACTTCTTCACTAAAGATTTTACTTCCTCGTCACTGGAATAATGTTTTTATTGAAAAGAAAGAATGAAAGAGGGTTTGAGAGGCAACCATTATTCCAGTGATGAGGAAGTAAAATCTGCAGTGAAGAAGTGGCTCAAAGAACAGGCAAAAGAATTTAAGGGGCAGAGATACATGTTCTCATACAAAGATGGAATATTGCTATTGACAGAAACGGTGACTATATGGAGAAGTAGGGATGTGGTCATTTTTTCATTTGATGTATGATACATGTTCCTGTGTTAGTACCTGTCCTAAACAAAATGGTATTACTTTTTGATTTCCTCTCGTATTATTATTTTTCACTTACACATACACGCACAAAGAATTCGAAGAATAAGACATTTTTAAACAAACATACACATACATAATTATAAATTACGACAGAACAGCTTGATTCAGGTAGCAATCAACATCTCTCTAGAAAGCTTTGAGCTTTCAGAAATCTTCTGATGAAGGGACTTTCATTTCAAAACATTAAGAAAATAAATCAAAGGTAAATGAACAAATTCTCGTTGCCTCATTACTTTATTACTGTTTGGCTTTGTACCAAGTTAAACTAAAACTAAATTAAAATAAGTTAGTAAAAACCTAAAATCGGTATCAGCCAGACAGCAAGGAGTCTATCCCCTTTTCACTAGCGCTAGACCAAGGAGATTGTTCTTGCATATGAGGTGGAGCGCCACACCTATCACCAGCTCTTTATCGCACAGATCCTGTGCTACTCATATGCTGAGTTGGCAAGGGCTGGTATAAAACCAGGAACCTTCTGGTTTCTAGGCTGATACTTTACTGACTGAGCTTATTAATAAACTTGCCTCATTTTTCTTGACACTTGTATTATGATAGCCTTCAAAGCTAACCACCAAACCATTATTATTTTTATTAATGAATAATCGCTTACAAACGATATGTTGTGTGAATGCAAATGCTTTTATTCGGTCAGTAAAATGGTAATTCCGGGTGGATATCAGTCTAATAGGCTTATCTTCCCTTGTTGCAGTTGTTTGCCGATAGGTGGTGAGAATATTTAGGCAGCAGCCCGGAAATTCTGATTTCCTTCTCTCTTTCCTCTGGGACCAGCAACCACTTCACATGGCTTAGGCGTTTGTGCCTCTAACCCTTAAGCGGTAGGCTTTGTCCCCTACTTAGCTATCAGTAAGTGACATTCCTTAGGACACAAGTCCTACACCTACTTTCTTTATGCACATAAAACATGATATACATAACAAGATACAAACAGAGAGAACAAAATCCTTTGGAAGTAAGAAAGAGTCCATAATAAATATAAGAGTCACTTACTGATAGTTAGGGGGGGGGCAAAGCGCCCCACTATTAAGACACCACGTGTCTAGTCCATCTTTTATGGATGCCAGACCAAGAGAGAGAGAGAGAGATAGCTTCCCAGGCTGAGTTTAAATACCCAGATAGTAGTGTCACCTAATGGTGAAAACTTGGCAGCAAGAGAAGATAACTCTTTTGGACAAAAATCAATTGCTACACCATTGTTAAGTTCTTTCATAACTTTTAGATGTGCTGTCAATTATGGCCTCTGCTGATATTTTCTTGTCTAGTGATCTTTTACTAACTTTGTTTTTTCTTTCTCCCTCTCCCTCTCCCTCTCTCTCTTCTTCTTCTTCTTCTTCTTCCCTCCCTGTCAAAGCTATTGGTTCCTTTTTTATCTATTCCTCTAATTCTAAGTTATTAATTCCTATGATTACAAAAAAGCCAATTTAGGAACTCGATACAAGGTCAATTCTTTTGGTGGCTCTGTAACCTAATTAAACAGCTTATAGAAAATTTAAATAGAAAAAAAAAGAGAATCAAATTTTTTGGGGAAAGAGAAAGAAAAAAATAGAAAGAAAAAAAGAAAGAAAAAACAAAGAGTTGTGAGCAACCAGTTGAAAATTGACCTGAGTGAGTCAGGTCAGAGTACCCTTTCTGGGTCAGCCAGTCACGGTTGAATGACTACTGGTAATTAAAATAACTAGAAAAAAAAAACAAGTTTCAAATTAACTGTGAAAGTGTAGGAACACTGGAAACAGTTCCCCCCCCCAAAAAAAAACAACAAGTGGAAGGAAAAGAGCTATTTGTTTTGAGTCAGTAAAATTCTAGTGGCCAATGAGAAAAGAACTGAGGCATTCCACAAGAATCTGAGGATGAGTGGTCAGCTGTCCTGTAAGGTGCAGGATAGTTAGAATGAAGGAGATTTATAACAGAAAAGATTAACTAATCTTTCTCTCTCTTACTGTACACTACACACTAGATAAGCAAGTAATAAAAACCTTGAGGCTTGACTGAAAATTACTACAATGTTTGCGTGTTGCTTTTTGTACCCTCTGACAAATCTCTGAGCAAACACGGGGCCTACCTGTTCACACAAGCTGCTAAACCCTAATTTGTTTATCAGTCACAAAGTTCCTGAGAGGATAAGGCTTAGTTACCATCGTAAAGTTCTGTATGATGGGATATTTCAAAGGTCACTATTTATTCACCTCAGAACTCATTCTATTCAAATAAAATCCTATTATTAATGTAATCTGAGTCCTTCTGATCAATCATAATGAACTAATCATCAATTTTTCTACTTTGCTCAGGTGTGGCATGTATAAAAATAGTTCCTTGCACATAAATAGAAGCATCAACATCATCATGGACAGCTATTAACTATGAAATGCTGATTAGAATCCTTCACTCCTTCCTAAATATATAAGCATCAGTATCATCATGGACAGCTGTTAACTATGAAAGGCTAATCCTTCACTCCTCTCAAAATAGAAGCATCAATATCATCATGGACAGCTGTTAACTATGAAGGCTAATCCTTCACTCCTCTCAAAATAGAAGCATCAATATCATCATGGACAGCTGTTAACTATGAAAGGCTAATCCTTCACTCCTCTCAAAATAGAAGCATCAATATCATCATGGACAGCTGTTAACTATGAAAGGCTAATCCTTCACTCCTCTCAAAATAGAAGCATCAATATCATCATGGACAGCTGTTAACTATGAAAGGCTAATGCTTCACTCCTCTCAAAATAGAAGCATCAATATCATCATGGACAGCTGTTAACTATGAAAGGCTAATCCTTCACTCCTCTCAAAATAGAAGCATCAATATCATCATGGACAATTGTTAGAACATGAACCCAATGAGTTACATATAGTTCAGCTGATTATTATATAAATACGTGGGTAAATCAAAAAGTAATACCATTTTCTTTCTTTTTTTTTTTATAAATCTAAGGCCTACATTGAAACCCTAACGAGGCCAGAACAAGAATCTGACAAGTAAGACCCAACTTGCCAATTGACAATGTCCTCCTTCTGCATGACAATGCTCAACAACACACAAGCATCAGGACAAGGGAGAAAATCGCCTCATTTGGGTGGACAACTTTACCGCATCCTCCATACTCATCAGATTTAGTGCCTTCAGACTATCATCTTTCAGCCCCATGAAAGAGGGTTTGAGAGGCAAACATTATTTCAGCGACAAGGAAGTGAAATCTGTAGTGAAGAAGTGGCTCAAAGAACAGTCAACAGAATTTTACAGTGCAAGGATACATGTTCTCATTCAAAAGTGGAACATTGCTATTGAGAGAAATGGTGACTATGAAAAGAAATAGGGGTTATTTCTTATAACTCCAACCTAAAAAGGGGAACCACTCTGATTGACTGATAAATTATTTATTTATTATTGATCTACTAGGAAAAAAGAAGACAGGGTTAGAGTTAGGGTTTAGGTTTAGTTTAATGGAAAAATAATGAGTAGATTAATTAACAGATAAAATTAATTCAGAGTGGTTCCCCTTTTTAGGTTGGAGTTATAGGAAATAACCGAAGTAGGGATGTGATTCACAGAGGACCAGCTTCATTTTGATGTATGATACATGTTCCTGTGTTGGTAATTATACCTGTCATAAACGGTGACTATGTGAGAAGTAGGGATGTGATTCACAGAGGACCAGCTTCATTTTGATGTATGATACATGTTCCTGTGTTGGTAATTATACCTGTCATAAACGGTGACTATGTGGAGAAGTAGGGATGTGATTCACAGAGGACCAGCTTCATTTTGATGTATGATACATGTTCCTGTGTTGGTAATTATACCTGTCATAAACGGTGACTATGTGGAGAAGTAGGGATGTGATTCACAAGGACCAGCTTCATTTTGATGTATGATACATGTTCCTGTTTGGTAATTATACCTGTCATAAACGGTGACTATGTTGAGAAGTAGGGATGTGATTCACAGAGGACCAGCTTCATTTTGATGTATGATACATGTTCCTGTATTGGTAATTATACCTGTCATAAACGGTGACTATGTGGAGAAGTAGGGATGTGATTCACAGAGGACCAGCTTCATTTTGATGTATGATACATGTTCCTGTGTTGATAATTATACCTGTCATAAACGGTGACTATGTGGAGAAGTAGGGATGTGATTCACAGAGGACCAGCTTCATTTTGATGTATGATACATGTTCCTGTGTTGGTAATTATACCTCATAAACGTGACTATGTGGAGAAGTAGGGATGTGATTCACAGAGGACCAGCTTCATTTTGATGTATGATACATGTTCCTTGTTGGTAATTATACCTGTCATAAACGGTGACTATGTGGAGAAGTAGGGATGTGATTCACAGAGGACCAGCTTCATTTTGATGTATGATACATGTTCCTGTGTTGGTAATTATACCTGTCATAAACGGTGACTATGTGGAGAAGTAGGGATGTGATTCACAGAGGACCAGCTTCATTTTGATGTATGATACATGTTCCTTTGTTGGTAATTATACCTGTCATAAACGGTGACTATGTGGAGAAGTAGGGATGTGATTCACAGAGGACCAGCTTCATTTTGATGTATGATACATGTTCCTTTGTTGGTAATTATACCTGTCATAAACGGTGACTATGTGGAGAAGTAGGGATGTGATTCACAGAGGACCAGCTTCATTTTGATGTATGATACATGTTCCTGTATTGGTAATTATACCTGTCATAAACGGTGACTATGTGGAGAAGTAGGGATGTGATTCACAGAGGACCAGCTTCATTTTGATGTATGATACATGTTCCTGTGTTGGTAATTATATCTGTCTTAAACAAAATGGCATTACTTTTTGACTCACCCTTGTATTCATTCTATAAGTTGTGATGTAGATAGTTCAAAGATGTCATGTTCCTGCAGAGTAAGCAATTGTAAGCACTAATAATAAACAGCATCTAAGAATAAATCTGACCTACTTAGTGAATTAAATAGATGTGTAACTTGCATGTTTCCTATGAGGAGCACATACAGTTGGGATTTGAGCCCAGATAAAAGCTAGGAATTCTAAACTAACACTGCACAATCTTCCTGTTCTTTATTCAGGTTAGCTCAGTCAGTAGAGCGTTCGGCTAGAAACCACAAGGTTCCTAGTTCGATGCCGGCCCTCACCAACTCAGCGTATGAGTAGTACAGGGATCTGTGAGGTAAAGTAAGGAGCTGATAGTAGGTGTGGCGCACCACTTCAGATGCAAGAACAATCTCCTTAGTCTAGCACTAGTGAAAAGGGACTTTTTTTACTTATTTTTGTATTTTTACCAGTTTTGCCTTTTCAGGGTTTGCCATTCAACCAAAAAAAAAAAAACTCATTTTTTTTTTCAAAAAAAAAAGTTTTTCTTTCATGGTTCTAGTTTAACATTAGAAATAATGTATTTAGTGTCAGGGAACCATGAAAAAAACAGTTACGTAAGTAAAAATATGCACGTATGATGTCCGTTGCTTCAGATCCACCAAACTCATCAAAGTCTCATGATCTCCT
>CM042154.1:76718736-76874736 GCA_023376005.1 Doryteuthis pealeii | reverse complement strand
GGTGAAATCCCAATTATCATAAACAGTGTAACACGTGTGTAACTAAAACCCAGAAAACGTTCATTTTCTTGCGATGAATTAAATAAATTAATAGGTTATTCGAATTTTTTTTCTTCTTCTAAAAAATAATTTTGCATAAAAAATAACTCGTTACCTTTTTTTTATGTTCGTTTTATAACGCTGATTATACTTGATTTTTAACCTCTTAAAAATTAGCTTCGGGAAATCTCCATATTTCTTTTTCAGTTCTAAGTTTTTTTTTCGTTCACTTAATTTTTTTTTTTTTTTTTCTTTATTTTTTTCATTTTAATTTTTAATTTTATTAATTAGAATTTTAAAAATTTGGCATAAAAACAAATAATTTCGAAGATATTTTCTTTTCATATTTCAAATTATTGACTTGGCAACTAGAGAATTCATTTTCGTAGAAAAAATATGCTTATTTTTTTAAATCTTCAATAAATTTGGTTTATAAAATATTTTTATACGAGTAAAAAGAAAAAGATCTTTTAGCTAATCGATTTGCTAATTAAAAACAATTTAAGTTACGAAATAAAATAATTTCGAATATCAGAATAATTTGAAATATCTCAGCTATTATATGTTAAAGTTGGAAATGTTGGCCTTTTTTTTTCTCTCTCCTATTTCTTCTAAAATGAAACATAATCTAGTTTTTGATTAAAAAATTTTCTACAAAATTTCAACTTAGAATCACAAGAAAAAAAAGAATGAAAAAATTAGAACTATTTTATCTTGTGCTTAATTTCCGAAATAAATTTAACTATTACTGTCCCGTTTGATTAATTAAATTTGGTCATCATTGATGAAGTGCTTTTTCTTTTTTCCATTTCCATGTTTCTTGAACGAATGAATTATTGTATTTCTTTTTATTTCAGCCTATTCTCATCGATGCCCGAGGGCATTTATTAGGACGTCTCTCATCCGTTGTCGCTAAATGTCTTTTGCAAGGTAAGTAAAATAAGATTAACATCTTAATCGGGATGGGGGAATAAAATAGATAAAAATACTCATTTAGTCTTTCAAATCTTGGTTTAAAAATTAGATTAACACGTGGTTATCTTTTTAAGAAGGAATTTACCCTTGCAATTTAACGTGATCTGATCGAATGTGGAAAAATGATTTTTTTTTTTTTTTTTTTTTTTTTTTCTTTAAGGATCGTATTAAAATTTCAGGCTAAATTTTTAAGTAAAAAAAAAAAAAAATCTATCCTGTTATGGAATTAAGTGTTAGCCTTTTAGTTTTGTAATATGCTTATACTTTTTTTCTCACTTTACAGGACAACGTGTTGTTGTGGTAAGATGTGAAGGAATTAACATTTCTGGACACTTTCACAGAAACAAAAGTAAGTTTTTATGTTTAGACTTTTCTCGTATGTCTTAAATTGGAACTTTTTGTGTATGGAATTTAAATGCTAATATAGCAACTATTATGGGACATTTATTTTAAAAAAATAGTAATTTTATAAGATTAACATTTTTTTTAAATGATTTTGATTAATTTGATATAAAAAAAAAAAAAAGAATTAACTTTAAAAATGAATGTTCTAAATTACTGTGACAAAATTATATAACATCTTCATTTAGACGTACACATTACTTATTAAAGAAACACGTGTTTCATATAATTAGTGAAAATCTGTTTTGATCTTGCTAATAAAAAATACGGCGGACCTGACTATCTAAAAATTTGTTTTTATTTTTTTAATATTTTTTTTTCCTTCAATGGATTATCGATTGCACACCAATCTATCAGATTGTAAAAAAAAAAAAAAAAAAATTCTGAAAACTCAAAAAATAAAGAACTTAAGAATTTTTTTTTTTTCAATCTGATAGATTGGTGTGTAATCGATAATAATCCATTGAAGGAAAGAAAAAAAAAATTCAAACTTTAGATGGTCAGGTCCGACAAAAATACAATTCAATGAGGCAAAACTTTTAAAGTATTATTTTTGTATATATTTAATTTCTTGACAAAAAAAAAACATTGATAGCCAAAATAACTTAATTTACTGAATTTCAAATTTAAGAATGTTCTTTTTGTAGTATTAAACTTGACAAGTGTTTCAAAATATTTGCTTTTCTATTTTTTCTTTCAAATAGGAGACATACCATTAACTTTTTAGAAACAATGTTGTTCATCTTAATATAAAAACTTTCTTTTATTCTTTAGTGAAGTACTTGGATTATTTGAAGAAAAGGTGTAATGTGAATCCTGCTCGTGGTCCATTCCATTTTAGAGCTCCCAGCAAAATGTTCTTCAGGACCGTCAGAGGTAATAAAAAAAAAAAATTATTTTTTTTATCCACACGTGGAAAACTTTATCTGCGACATTTTCCTTTATTAAAAGGAAATATGATAAATAAATATAGTGAACAATACAGCTCAGAAGATTGAGAATGAGGATAATTGATTTGAAGTGTTGATGATTAAATACCAACTTGATATTAAATGAAAAACAATTAACATGCACTACCAACTGAAACACTTCTCAATGATTTTATCAGGATTATTCTACTTTTGAATGCCGTAACCGCATTGCTAACAGTCTTTAAGGCCTATATTTGAAAATATTGCTATTTTTTAACTGTACATATTAATTTCATATCCTGGTCTGAATAAATGAGACTTGTATTCATTCCATGTTTAATATGCTTCTCTGTTGGTAAAAAATCCAATGAAAATAAGTTTTGATTAGCATTTAATGGTTACCTCCCTTTTCGCAAAATAGAAGTGATATTAACCCACATTACTACTACTACTATTATTAGACTGCAAACTAAATTAAAATTGCTTCATTCTTCAAAGACATTGTAATGCAATTGTTCTAAGAAAAAAAAATTTTTTTTTTTTCCTTTTTTTCTTTGGCTTCTGGTAATGTATATACACAATAGATTATAATAATGTAGATGTTTTAACATTTTGAAGAATCATTTAAACTTTAGATATTTGTAGTTATCAGACATAACTGAATTATTGTAAGTTTTGCTTTGACCAGCTTAGATTTTTTAAAGGTTTTTCAAGATCTTCCATTTTGCATAATTCTAGATAAAATCGAAATTTCTGAAGTTTTACATGATCTTTAATAATTTATTTCCTCCAGTTTTAAAGCATATTTTAACTAGTGACATATTCTTTAACTATTTACTCTTAACTAGTAATTTCACTATAAAATAAAATCCTCTTATATTATCTGCCTTATTTTGAAGTGTTGATGATTAAATACCAACTTGATATTAAATGAAAAACAATTAACATGCACTACCAACTGAAACACTTCTCAATGATTTTATCAGGATTATTCTACTTTTGAATGTCGTAACCACATTTGCCAACAGGTTTTTAGGGCATATATTTAAAAAAAAAAAATTGCTTAATCTCACCCCAGTTTTAAAAAAAAATCTTCAATAGGAATTGTATGATTAGAATTAACATCCCTAAAGAACCATTAAAGAAATTTATCTTCTATTGTAAACCAGTTTTAATGGTCATGTTGATTTTAATAAAGAGTAATTTATTCAAATTAAAACTAGTTTATTCAGTGTATTAATTCATAGAATTATTCAAAGCTGTAAGAATTTGCAATTAGATCATCCTTGATTAGTTGTTAAAGTTTTTTTTTTTTTTTTTAAGCCAGGTCTTCCTTATTGTTGTAATTGTAACCTTACAAATTCATAATTTTTTATGACATTATTTATCATATAAATCCCAGATTTG
Source organism: Doryteuthis pealeii (assembly GCA_023376005.1). Lineage (NCBI taxonomy): Eukaryota > Metazoa > Mollusca > Cephalopoda > Myopsida > Loliginidae > Doryteuthis > Doryteuthis pealeii. Next base: position 76,871,002 of record CM042154.1, on the reverse strand, counting down.
CTTAACCAAGTGAATGATGACTTCTTTTATTACCTACATTGTTTGAAATATACTATGAGATCAATTTCTGTCTGACATTTGGTTAACAAGTTATTCTTAAAAGCATTTGATATTTGTTATGAAGAATGAATTGTATATGTTATAATCTTTTCTTTTTTTTCTTTTTTAACAGGTATGCTTCCCCACAACAACAAGCGTGGAAAGGAAGGCTCTTGGTAGACTGAAGGCATTTGAAGGAATTCCTCCACCACATAATACAAGGAAACGAATGATTGTTCCCTCTGCTCTTAGAATCATTAGATTGAAACCTGGTAGAAAGGTAAGTGTCATATATCCAACAATGAATCTTAGCAGTAGAAATTGTTTTATATATCAAGGTACTTGTTTATAGGCAGAGAAAAATAATTGATTAATGCAATTTAATTGGGGTGGGGGGTGAAAGCAACCAGGTAAATGATGATTTGTTTAATTACCTACATTGTTTGAAATGTTATGATATTAAAACATTATCTGATATCCTGGTTGCCAAATGTTCAGCTTTTCTTTTCTATCTAGTTCTGAAATCTCCCAAATATTAATTCCTATTGTAGAGACGAAATTAACATTGGCATCTTAATGTTCAATATTAGAATTGTATATAAAATAAAGTAAAGTCGTCGGGGCGGCCTAATGTCTATTGATAAATAGGTAAAGTAGAAATGTTGTTGATGTGGCCTAAAGTCGGTGTCAGCGAGGGAGTCTATCCCCTTTTCACTAGCGCTAGACCAAGGAGATTATTTTAGCGTCTGAGGTGGAGCGCCACACCTACCATCAGCTCCTTACTTTACCGCACAGATCCCTGTGCTACTCATACGCTGAGTTGGCGGGGCCGGGTATCGAACTAGGAACCTTGTGGTTTCTAGACGAATGCTCTACCGACTGAACTAACCCGGCCCAGAGTATATAAATATAGATTGGTGAAAGTTTTCAGAATAGTAAATGTGACACTAATTTTGAACATAAAAAATATATTTATTTTTATTTACCAAATTCATTTTGCATCTTAAATTATTAAGCTGGATACAGAACATAAACATTTATGGAATTTAACGTTTGTTGAATGAATGGCAAACTGGAAGGAATTATTCATTTTTCTTAAAGATAACATGAAAAAGAATTGCTAATGTTAGGAAACATCCTTAACTTTTTAAATTTTATTATTCCTTTATTTAGTAATTTTTTATATTGTAGACAAATTAATTTTAGATGGTAGATGTCTCAATTCTTCCTAAATGAAATATATTTATATTCTGCTATCAGTGTCGGTGATGATTAAATACCAAATTGAAACAAAAAATGAAACACAATAACATGCACTACCAACTGAGACACTGTAAATAGTGGGATTTTATTTAAACCCCCCCCCCCCCTGTCTTTGAATAATTAAAGACCAGAATATTATTGATAATGCTATTTAACGTATCTGTGTGATATATCTATTAACTAATTCTTCATAGAAACCTTGGTACATTTATTCATTCAGAAAATATTTTTGCATCAAACTTTTCTCTTCTTTTTATTATTATTATTATTAGTACCAACCAATATCTAAAATTGTAGATGGTAAATGTCTGAATTTCTTCTAAATGAAATATATTTATATTCTGCTATCAGTGTCGGTGATGATTAAATACCAAATTGAAACAAAAAAATGAAACACAATAACATGCACTACCAACTGAGACACTGTAAATAGTGGGATTTTTTTTTTTTTACCCCCCTGGTCTTTGAATAATTAAAGAACATAATATTACTGATAATGCTATTTAACATATCCTTGTGATATATCTATTAACTAATTTTTCATGGAAACCTTGGTACATTTATTCATTCAGAAAATATTTTTGCATAATCTTTTTAGGATTCATAGAAATCTGTCAAATGACATCATCTTGAAGGAAGTGTGTGCAAAGGGCATCAAACTTTTCTTTTTTTATTTATTATTATTAGTACCAACCAATATCTAAAATTGTAGATGGTAAATGTCTGAATTTCTTCTAAATGAAATATATTTATATTCTGCTATCAGTGTCGGTGATGATTAAATACCAAATTGAAACAAAAAATGAAACACAATAACATGCACTACCAACTGAGACACTGTAAATAGTGGGATTTTATTACTACTTTTTTTTTCTTCTCTCTGAGCTTTGAATGATGAAAGACCAGAAAACTCCTGATGAACTTAGAAAGCATTATCAGTAATATTCATAATCGGTTCCTTTTAGTCAGCCTTATAATATTTGTAATTCATATTACATGTTTTACTTTTTGCCATTTAGTAAAGCTGTTGTGATTTGGGGGGGGGGGGTATTTAAAATCTATCTTTAGTTTTGAGGAATGCTTGTAATCTGCAATTCTATAATATAAAACTTTTAAATGCAATGTTTTTATTTGTCTAAAATTAATTCCTACTAAATTGTCTTTAGCTGATTGGAAATACTGAAGTGTTGGTGATGATTAAATACCAAAATTGATGCTAAATGAAACATTTAACATGCACTACCAACTGAAACACTTCAATATTTTTCATGATTTATACATTTTTATCAAGTTAGTCTCATTGTTTTAATGCAATGAATTATCAATAGAAAAAAAGATTTCATTGACTTAAAAAATTTTTTTATCTTAATTAAATGATGACTTGTTTTTTTTCTCATTCTTTATGTACTTGAATTTTAATCTGGTTTAATTTTTTTGTTCTTTTTAGTTCTGTGATTTGAACAGACTGGCCCATGAAGTGGGATGGAAATACCAGGCTGTCACTGCTACATTGGAAGAGAGACGAAAAGCCAAATCTGCAGTGTTTGCTGGAAGAGCTAAGCTCAAACAATCACTGGAAAGAAAAGCTAAAGAGTTAGTTGCAACCAAAATTAAGAATCAGCAAAAGGTCATTGAAGGATTTGGCTTCAGATAAACAGATTACCATTTGTAAACAAAGTTTGCATAAAAGTTAAATAATTTGAAAAAAAATTTTGTCTCTTATCTTTTTACTTTTAATTTATTTTCTTGGTTTATGGAAGAAAAATGTGCATCATGCTGAAAAATTTCCTGTCTTTCTTTTACCTGTTACATTCAAAATTTCTGCTTTGAAGATTAGAGGGAGGAATAATTGTACAATTAATGCTTTGTACAGTTTTGGTTTTCAAAATAAGTTTAAATTCTTTTGAATTTTAAAGAATTAAATTTTATATAAAGTTTTTTGAATAGACAACAAGTTTTGAAATATTTACAATAAGACAGTTTATAAGTTCCCAAAATTCACACTGGATTGGACACAGCGTGTTGGGTTAAGATGGTTATTTCTAGGGTGCAGGTTCGATCCTGGTCAGGGCAATAGTAATTAACACCTGTACCCAGCACATTAGCTGAAACATACAGGTAACAAAGATTAGGATAATAATCCAAATGTTTAAAAACATTTTACTAATGAAAGGATTTTAGTTGGGACTTGGCTTAGTAAACGAAAATAGCTTAAAATTAATATTAGTTTAGGGTTAAGATTTATGGATGATAATGGCAGTAGTTAGAATAATTCTGTTCAAAATAAGTACATAATTTTTTTTTTTTTTTTTCTGAATTTTCAATAAAACTGGTAAGATTTTAAAAAATGTAAAAGACTCTGCTAGATGGGAACTACACAAAGATGCTGTCCTGGAAGCAGCACCTGACAAGAAATGAGAAGTGGCCATACAGCTGCTATTACACAAATCACCCAAGATGAACAAGACGTGGGAGAAGTAAGGACCAAATAATCCTTACAAAACGTATGTGTGTGTGTATAATATATAATAGGGGAGTAAACCCTGAAAACAAATTAGGAACTGGAATTCCTAATGTATGATGCTGAAATCCAGTATTATCCAGCAACACTACTGCTGCCATACTGCATTGGTTCCTTTGGATCAAGCAATGTGGAGAGGGGGATTTGCTGCTTGGGCAACAGCTCATCCTCTTTTGAACCTGCACAGGCTACCTAGGTTTAAAAAATGGACACTACTCCATTGTAGACAGAAGGATGAAAAAAAAACATATATATACCATATTTGACGGCATATAAGACAACCCCACACACCACCATTTCAGCAGGTCAGATTCAGAAGAAAAATTTTTTGGTGTATTTAAGCATATATTGTTGAAAACAGTCTAGCTGTGCATTACACAAGCAGAAACATAGCTGCATAAAATCAATTTGGCAGTACAGGCAAGCAATAAGCATACATTAAAGATATCTCTATAGCAGGAAATAATAAAATTAATAATACAGGACTCAAACTTCACCTACGATGTAGAAGACAAGGCAATTTTTTTGGGGAAAAAGTGCGTCCTATATGCCATCAAATACGGTATATATATATTATGCTAGATATTATTTGTTATATTACTCGTTATATTATTTATTGCTATATTATATATATCATAGGTTTGTTTTATAAATATTATAGTTGGCCTTAAATAATGAACAGGGTTGATATGCCATTAAACCAAATCAAGTCCAAGGTAACTTTTCCTGTGGCCACCTACATATGAACACAATGACTAATAGGAACAAGGTGGTGAGAGTCATGGAAATCCGAGCAGACAGCGTGACATTATGATGACGAATAGATAACCCAATGAATTTAGCCGAAACCCAGGAATATCAATCTTTCCTTTCTCTTGAAAAGTGAATAAGATTTCTTAACAAAATCCTCGTTGAGCGATTAAAAAAATATAAAAGGGAGGTAACCCATAATTTCGATACATGGCAGTTACCTCCCCATAGAACGTGAGGTAAATTGACAATGGCGTCCGTCTGTATCTTGACTTGATTGCTACCAAATTTGCTTCTTTGTCTCGCACACAACCCTAACACTTTGCCTACCAAATTATTCCATTTAAACTGGTTCCCTATTGCAAAAGGATAAAGTACCAGTCTCAGGGTTGGTTCATAGACAAAATAAAAGATGCAGGGGTGTTCGTGTAGTAATTTTTTAACACATGTGAGAGCTACTGCTTGCGGTCTACTGTACAATTGCAGTGGTCTGAGAGCGGTTTAAGGTAGGTAAAGATTTAATATTAATAATCATATGGTTCAATCTCTATTTCAATCAGACAGTCATTGTGTTGCTTACAGTATATGTGGTTAATAAGTGGTCACCCATATGACTACTGATCAGGCTCATCATTGCTTAAGGACGGAACCCTGGTGGCTGAGCAGTCCATGACATGCAACATTCCACTTTGGCTAAACGAGCGGTTGGAAAGGACCCCTCCAATCAATTGACTGGTCACTTCAAACCCTAGCACCTATATGATTGTCCCAATCCTTTTGCTGTTATGGCAAGCCCCAACCATTTTTATCATATACATATTTACCAACCCCTCCACAGGCAGGATGTGACACAAGGTCAATTTATTAAGCAGAGTTTAACAGGTTTGAATTCAGAGTTTTCCTTCTAGACTAATTACCTAACCATGGTTAGAGCCCAGTCTGCCCTGCTATTTGCCCATAGCTGGAGAGAATTGGATTCATACCTTTCCCAAGGGTATTAGCACTGTGAAATGCAAACAGCTTCGTCCAGGAATTGAACTCTGGTTGACAAGTCCATTTCCTACGACTCTAACCATTAGTCCATGCGCCTCCTTTTTATCATATATGTGTTAGAAGGTGGTGGCTGAGGGATATAACATTAAACTCTATCTGATGGTGAAATTCCAATTCTGGGGAATGTGGAGTACCCCTTCATCACCATCTCCAAGGTCCACTCTCTACTGGAGTGGTAGTATCTGTTGGCCTTTACTTAGACTTGACGGTGGTTGTAGAGGCCCCCTCTGATCAATCGGCTGGTCATGTCAAGCCCTAGCATCTATGTGATTGTCCTAACCTTATGGCAAACCCAACCTTTTTATAATATAAGTGCTAGAAGATAGTGGCTGAGGGTCTTGATGTCCTGGGTACAATGTTAAACTCTATTTGATGGTTCCAATGCTGGAGAATGTGGAGTACCCCTTTATCACCATTACTCCCAGGTCAACTCTGACTAGTAGTACCTGTTAAAGTCCTATCAATGGATTGAATAGAAAAATTGAGTACCCATGAAGAATGAATAAAACAAAATGTCTTCAGCATAAAATAACCCAACAAGGGTTGACATGCTGTAAAATCCAAACAACCAGCATCACTGCTTAACTTTCAAGATCTGGTGGGTAACTGGAACCTTCAGCATGACTTAACCAGAAATCTATTTTGAAATATTGTTAATCACAATCCTGTCAATCAATATGCCTTGATTTAAATCTTCAAAATGTTCCCACCATGTTAAGTTGATAGCAGCATTGCTCTTTTACTAGCAGGGCCTGTGGATATACCACAGTATGATAATTATTACATTATATATTATATTTACTTAAGAGCTATTGCAAATACTTCTATATGTAAAAAGTATAAAATTCTTAATTTAACTCTCTCACTCTTTTTTTAACCCCTTTCTCCTACTATCTTTCTTTCTTTCTTATATTTTTTCTTGGATGATTTAGACAGTCTCATTTGGAGACCATTTGGACAGGTGAAAAAACTGGTAGAAATAAGGATTTGGTGATTAAGTGACTCCAGATAATTAGATTTATATTTGTGCATTTCATCTTGAATGGTCTCATTCTTAACCAGAGGGTGTTGCAAGATGATAACAGACAGAAGATTTAGGAACAAGCATATTAATATATAGATTCTATTACTCTGTCTTTCTCTATTATTCTTTTACTTCCTTCTATTTTATGCTATCTTTCTTCCTCTCTTTTTGCTACCCTCTATTTATCTATTCCTCATACTTACACCTCATTCCCTTTCTTTATACTTCATATTTTACGTTATCTTCTTTCTTTCTTATTTATTCACTTATTTGTACGAGGGTGAATCAAAAAGTAATGCCATTTTGTTTAGGACAGGTATAATTACCAATAAAGGCACATGTATCATACATCAAAATGAAGCCGGTCCTTTGTGCAAAATTTAGAATCTCTATACAACAAAATTTAGAATCACTATACAGCAAAATTTAGATTCTCTATACAGCAAAATTTAGAATCGCTATACAACAAAATTTAGAATCTCTATACAGCAAAATTTAGAATCTCTATACAGCAAAATTTAGAATCTCTAAACAACAAAATTTAGAATCTGTATACAGCAAAAAAAAAAACCCTCTATACAGCGGAATCAATATGGGCTGGGTTACAAAATAAAAGCTTTATCAGAAAACAACCAAGTCTTGTTTATTGAGTTAATATTAAAACAAGCAATGACTAGGCCAACACAAATGAAGAAGAATCAACAAGAGATAAAACTAACCCTTAACAAGAAGCCCACTAGATTGACAGAAAAACATGGCAGGCAGCCAGCCGAGTTAGAAGCAGAAGTTAACAAGAACCACCATCTCCATCTCTTTATCTGTCTGTCTCTCTCTCTCTCTCTTTCTGTTTATTTCAGTTTCTATCTCTTTCTATGTTTATTTTTCTCTCTCTCTCTCTCTCTCTCTCTCTCTCTCTCTCTCTCTCTCTCTCTCTCTCTGTTTATTTCAGTTTCTATCTATCTCTTTCTATGTTTGTTTATTTCTCTCTCTCTCTCTCTCTCTCTCTCTCTCTCTTTCTCTGTTTATATACCTGATGTCTTATAAGGGGTATACAACAAGACTGCTGAATGGTTGCTGTAATGCACAGATTGTTCCATAAAGAGCAGCAATAGTCAAACTCTTAGACAATTCCAACCATCTTCACAAGAAACCATTTATCCTCATGTAGGGGCTAGAACTCTCCTGTGTCCAGGGGACAGGAAGTAGGGAGAGTAACGTCTCTTGTCAGGTGGGAAGAGAGGCCTCTTAACTGGTATCGGCTCCGAGGAGTAAACCTTGAGAATCGAGCTCATGCCACTCAGTCAACTGTGACTGAAGAAAACCCCCATAGCCGACTACACCACCTGAGCACCCCCTCAGCAAGGGAGATAAATAACTGTAAGTACTCGTTATATTGTAATGTCAACTGTGACTGAAGAAAACCCCCTTAGTGAGGGAGCATAGCCGACTGAGCATCCCCTCAGCAAGGGAGATAAATAACTGTAAGTACTCGTTATATTGTAATGTCAACTGTGACTGAAGAAAACCCCCTTAGTGAGGGAGCATAGCCGACTACACCACCTGAGCATCCCCTCAGCAAGGGAGATAAATAACTGTAAGTACTCGTTATATTGTTGTGTCTAGTTGTGTTTTACATGTTAATAAAATTGGTTAAAGGTACGTGTGCGTTCCCCTTGTTACTTTGATTTGTGTACCTGTATATTATTCCTTGTAGTCTGAATACAGCTATTCCTACACTAAATTTTCTTATTATCCACTGTGGTCATTGATAAAAAGAAACCAAACCAAACCCGATAAAACCCAACCCAAAAGAAGATCAGAAACCCCACTAGGACCCAATAGAAAAACTTAAGTAGATTGTGACGCTACAATAATTCAATATTTTGTGTCTGAGTTATCACATAACAATATTGAAATCCGGAAGAAAAATTAACATAGGTTTAACATATACCCTTTTGGTATAAAAGATATAAACAAGATAGAGTCCAACAGGCAGCTCTTTAACAACAGTAATTAAATCTTTGTGGCAAGAATAGCTATAACTCGACCACTCCCTCATATAGTCCGTATTATTTATGTATTTTGTTGGATGAGTCTAACTTTCTTGTAGGGGAAAATATCTTCCCTTATAACAAATGTTTTTTTTTTTTCTTTTTTTCTAATTTGTTAAATTCTATTTTGAAAAGTTATGCTTGGAGGTTAACTATGAATACAAAAGAGTTGAAAAAAATTCTGATGACATTTCAGTGGAAATGTTAGACATTTATTTTCATTTTTAATTACTGTTAATGATCTTTAATTGTACCTGTGAAATCATAAAGGTATCATTTGCACACCTCAGCATATTTTTCAGGACACTTATACATATATATATATATACATGTATATATATGTATATATATACATATATACATAGATATATACATGTATATATGCATATATATATATATATATACAGATATACTTATATATATATTACATAGATATACTTATATACATACATATATATATATATATATACACACACACATATATATATATGAGAGTTTCATAATTTGCTTGAAGCATTGTGTATGTATTGGTTAGGAGGTTGATTTAGAAGGCTATCACAATGCAGTTTGGAATAAATAAAAAAATAAATAAAATTGATAAAGAGGTATTACCTCGAAAATTCAAGAAAGAATAAAAATACAGGTCAACACACAACACCTTTGTTACCGTATTATTATTTTTTTATTTATTCCAAACTGCATTGTGATAGCCTTCTAAATCAACCTCCTAACCAATATATATATATATATATATATATATATATATATATATATATATATATATAATATGGTTAGTAGTCATGAACTACACATAAAACAGTACTACTAACCATGTATAATATATACATATATATATATATATATATATATATATTATATATATATATCATGGTCAGTAGACATGAACTACACATATAACAGTGCTCTATACCCCAAAGGCAGAGATGAATTAAAATCTAAATAATTAAAATTGTTTACCTTTAAAGTTGTTTTCTGGAAATCAAGGTTTCATACATATGTGAAAGAAAAATTAAAAAAAAGCAAATTGACATGTTTCACTAGTGGGTTAGCATCATCAGAATGCATATGAATTTATTTGAGATGAGGTTTGATAATTTGTATTATTTGATTTTTCTGACTGTTGTCCTCATCTTTATTGTTATATACACAACATTTTTGCCAATGTACCCTCCATCCTTCTCAGGAACCATCTCAAACTCGGGATCCTTATCTTCAAAATTGGACACATGGTGCAATGCATATAGGGGTTGAGTTGATACAGTTCTAAGTGACAATCATCTGTAGGTTGCAGGTTCAATACTGACCATGGGCAATAATAGCATAGAATACTTGACATAGCTTAACGCTTGTACCCAGTCATGGTTAACAGAATGAGAACAGTCTACAGTGAACAGTCTACCCCAGTGGATTAAATAAAGGGTTTGGTTTGAAGTTCCGTGAAAGCTTCCAATTACAACATGAATTCTCCTGAGTTTGAAGAGAAGGTTCCCAATTTCGAGAAAATTCCCAAGTTCTACAAAAAACACCTGGAAAAGACACATGGCGCAAAGGATATAGAGGTTGAGTTAATACAGTTCTAAGTGACAATCATATGTAGGTTGCAGGTTCAATACTGACCATGGGCAATAATAGCATAGAATAGTTGTACTCGGTCATGGTTAATGGAATGAGAACAGGTGGATTGAAAAATAGATTTGGTTTGAAGTTCTGTCAGCCGAAATGTTGTGCATATGATAATAAAGATAAAATAACAGTCCGAAAAGTTAAAATAATACAAATTGGAGTTTGGATTTAACTTTAATAGGCTTATTCTATGAGGGTTGTCAAAAAGTAATGCCATTTTGTTTAGGACAGGTTTAATTACCAACACAGGAACATGTGTCATACATCAAAATGAAGCTTATCCTCTGTGGATCACATCCTTGCTTCTCCACATAGTCACTGTTTCTCTCAATAGCAATGTCCCACCTTCGAATGAGAGCATGTATCCCTGCCCTGTAAAATTCTGTTAACTGTTCTTTGAGCCACTTCTTCACTACAGATTTCACTTCTTTGTCCCTGGAAAAAAATTTGCCTTTCAAACCCTCTTTCATGGGGCTGAATAGATGATAGTCTGAAGGCGCTACATCTGGTGAGTATGGATGATGCGGTAAAGTTGTCCACCCGAATGAGTCAATTTTCTCCCTTGTCCTGATGCTTGTGTGTGGTTGAAAATTGTCATGCAGAAGGAGGACATTGCCGATTGGCAATTTGGCTCTTACTCATCGGATTCTTTCTCTGAGCCTCATTAGGGTGTCAATATAGGCCTTAGTTTTATAAAAAAAACTTCACAAGAAATAAAGAAAATGGCATTACTTTTTGACTCAACCTTGTAAATTTGTTTAGCAATAAAAATAACCATGTCTGTTGGGGTGGGAGGAAGTTCCCAAATTTTCAAGCTCCACTGTATGTGTATAAAAGTACAGTAGGTGGAGTGGCCTATTGGCGGTATCAGCCAGATGGCGAGGGAGTCTATCCCCTTTTCACTAGCACTAGACCAGGGAGATTGGTCGATATCAAACCCGGAAAAAGTATAAAAGTTGCACCCATTTAAGTAAGTAAAGTCATCAGGGTGGCCTAAATTCGGTATTAGCCAGACAGCGAGGGAGTCTATCCCCTTTTCACTAGCACTAGACCAAGGAGTTTGTTTTTTGCATCTGAGGTGGGGCGCCACACCTACCATCAGCTCCTTACTTTACCGCACAGATCCCTGTGCTACTCGTGCTGCTGAGTCGGTGAGTGCCGGTATCGAACCAGGAAACTTGTGGTTCCTAGGCGGACGCTCTACTGACTGAGCTAAACCGGCCCTAAAATGTGGTTTACAACTGCAGATCCAATATGTGTATACACGTGCCTCACTGATATTTTTTTACTGATAATCTTTTTTTTTTCTTCTTCTTCTTCTTTTTGTTTTTTTTTTCAATTCAAGATTATAATAAACAATTGTAAAAATCTATGTAAAACACTAATCATTTATTTTCTTTCCAATTGAACTTCAATTGAAATAAGAGAATTTGAACCCTGAAAATCTTTCAAAAGGTGTGGAATTACCAAATTCCATCTTTTTCTTCTTACAAACAATCAATAGTCAATACGTAATTTCAACTTATCTACCAATTATACTAGTTGATCTTTTTCAAGTGCGTCACTTACCATAGATTGTGTTTGTTATCCAAAGTACAAAATGATGCAAGACTAACATTCATTTTCATTTCTTCTCTCTAAAAACAATATAAACAAGACGGCACGTGAACTTGTCAGATTCCTGTTTTAAAAGTGGTTCCCAATGATCTGACTTTTGCATATTACTATTTGGTTTGGTTTGTTGGATTTTACGGCATGTCAACCCTTGTTGGGTTATTTATGCTGAAGACATTTTGTTTTATTCATTCTTGATGGGCACTCAATTTATTTTTTTGAAACACAATTTTTTTAAAACATTTTTTAAACTCATTTTCTACTATTTAACCCATAGAAATACAGTTGGCTGGTTTGTTGGATTTTATGGCATGTCAACCCTTGTTGGGTTATTTTATGCTGAAGACATTTTGTTTTATTCATTCTTGATGGGCACTCAATTTATTTTTTTGAAACACAATTTTTTTAAAAAACATTTTTTAAACTCATTTTCTACTATTTAACCCCATAGAAATACAGTTGGCTGGTTTGTTGGATTTTATGGCATGTCAACCCTTGTTGGGTTATTTTATGCTGAAGACATTTTGTTTTATTCATTCTTGATGGCACTCAATTTATTTCTTTGAAACACAATTTTTTAAAAACATTTTTTAAACTCATTTTCTACTATTTAACCCATAGAAATACAGTTGGCTGGTTTGTTGGATTTTTGGCATGTCAACCCTTGTTGGTTATTTTATGCTGAAGACATTTTGTTTATTCATTCTTGATGGGTACTCAATTTATTTTTTTGAAACACAATTTTTTTGAAAACATTTTTTAAACTCATTTTCTACTATTTAACCCATAGAAATACAGTTGGCTGGTTTGTTGGATTTTATGGCATGTCAACCCTTGTTGGGTTATTTTATGCTGAAGACATTTTGTTTTATTCATTCTTGATGGGTACTCAATTTATTTTTTTTGAAACACAATTTTTTTGAAAACATTTTTTAAACTCATTTTCTACTATTTAACCCATAGAAATACAGTTGGCTGGTTTGTTGGATTTTATGGCATGTCAACCCTTGTTGGGTTATTTTATGCTGAAGACATTTTGTTTATTCATTCTTGATGGGTACTCAATTTATTTTTTTGAAACACAAATTTTTTTGAAAACATTTTTAAACTCATTTTCTACTATTTAACCCATAGAAATACAGTTGGCTGGTTTGTTGGATTTTATGGCATGTCAACCCTTGTTAGGTTATTTTATGCTGAAGACATTTTGTTTTATTCATTCTTGATGGGTACTCAATTTTTTTAAACACATTTTTTTTCAAACTCATTTTTCTATTTAATCCATTGATAGGACTTTAACAGGTACTACTAGTCAGAGTGGACCTGAGAGTAATGGTGATAAAGGGGTACTCCACATTCTCCAGAGCTCCAGCATTGGAACCATCAGATAGAGTTTAACATTGTACCCTCAGCCACTATCTTCTAGCACTTATATGATAAAAAGGGTTGGGGTTTGCCATAAGGCAATAAGGTTAGGACAATCATATAGATGCTAGGGTTTGACATGACCAGCTGATTGATCAGAGGGGGCCTCTCCAACCATCCGTCAAGCCTAAGTAAGGGTCAAAGCAGAGTGTTTTTTTTATTCATCCTTCATATTTTTTAGTTCATTTTTTGAAACTCATTTTTTTCTATTTAACCCATAGATGGGACCCCAACAGGTACTACCACTCTGGGTCAGAGTGGGCCTGGAAATAATGGCGATGAAGGGGTACTCCATACTCCTCAGAGCTCCAGAATTGAAACTTCACCATTACATGCAGTTTAATGTCATACCCAGCCACTGCCTTCTAACACAAATATGATAAACAGAGTTGGGAGTTGCTATAAGGTCAACAGGGTTGGGACAATCCTATAGGTGCTAAGGCTTGACATGACTAGCTGATTGATTGGAGGAGGCCTCTCTTACCACCCGTTTAGCCTAAGTAAGAGCCAATGTGAAGTGTTGCATGTCATGGACTGCTCAGCCACCAGGATTCTGTCTTTAAGCATCACGGGTTGCCACCCACGGCGAATCTATATGTCAATACGCTTGTTCCTAAATCTTCTGTCCGTTATCAACCAGTAACACCCTCTGGTTAAAAATGAGACCATCAGAATTGTTCAAGATGCAATGCAAAATGTAAAACCAGATTATCTGGTGTTGCTTAATCACAGACTTCTTTTTTATTTCACAAAAAACAAAACATTCCAAATAGTTTTGCATCGTTTAAATGCCCAACGTAAAATTAAAATGAATTGGGAAAAAAAAAGGAGTTACATGTTTGTTTTATTTGTAATATTGAAATTGTGAATTACAGAAGATATTTTGGTAATTTTGGTCTCATGTCGTCCCGGGCCAACTGCCCTAATTTGCCAACAAAAAAAAAAATGAAAATATCTAAGTTGGGCTGGTAATCAAGATTATCTAATTTTTTACATATTGAACTATTTTATAATAGCTCTTAAATAAACATATCAAATGTTGTAATAATCAAATTATCATACTGTGGTGTATCCACAGGTCCTGCTAGTTAAGATATAATTTGAATAAGTGTAATCTTTTTATATGTGTTCTTATTTAGTTTCATTAGTATTTCTAATCTATTTCATTACATTAAATGTTAAATACCTATGGCCGGGGGGGGGGGCATATTTTTGCTAGTCTTATTATAATGGAGATTGTGTGTTTTGTAACCGGAACTATATCAATACTCAAATCACAATTCCCTTTGTTATTTACATCACATTTTCAAGGATTTTATTTTTTATTTAAACCTCAGTTATTAATAAAATTGTTTTTACATCATTAATACTGTTGGCCATACTAGATATTTACCATGTACCCCACGTGTATGGGTTAAGCACAAGGCCCTATTAATGTGGAATCACTCATGAACCGAAGCTCGTGGGTGGCGGGTGCAGAAAATGAATTGATCCCGTCGGTATTCCTCCTCAAGGGGTTCACAGGCACTGGGCATTAAATCCAGCCCTGCCCCTTTAAATCAAAGGGGCAGGTATTGTCTGGGAGGATGACCCTCTGAGATCACGATGTTAATTTGTAAGCCACTGGACAACCCCCCCCCAGTTGAAACCAGAGTTACACATGTTGACCATATCTACATGATATTTTCCACGTACCCCACATGTACGGGTCAGGCACAAGGCCCTATTTATGTGGGACCACCCACAAACCGAAGCTCATAGGTGGCGGGTGAAAAATTGTGTCGATCCCGTCGGAATTCTCCCTTAAGGGGGGCGCCTCAGGCACTGGGCAATAAACCCAGACCTTTAAATCAAGGGGGCAGGTGTTGCCTGGGGGGATGGCCCCCTGGGATCAACGCCGTTAATTATATCAATGGTCCAGAGGCCGAAGCCACTGTTGACCATATCTACATAGTATTTACCGCGTACCCCACTTGTACGGGTCAGGCACAAAGTCCCTATTAACGTGGGACCACCCACAAGCCGAAGCTCATGGAGTGGCAGGTGAAAATTGTGTCGATCCCGTCGGCATTCCCCCTCAAGGGGGGCGCCTCAGGCACTGGGCAATAAACCCAACCCTGCCCTTTAAATCAAGGGGCAGGTGTTGCCTGGGGGGATGGCCCCCTGGGATCGACGCCGTTAATTATATCAATGTCCAGAGGCTGAAGCCACTGTTGACATATCTACATGATATTTACCGCGTACCCCACTTGTACGGGTCAGGCACAAAGTCCCTATTAATTTGGGACCACCCACAAACCGAAGCTCATGGAGTGCAGGTGAAAAAATTGCGTCGATCCCGTCGGCATTCCCCCTCAAGGGGGTGCCTCAGGCACTGGGCAATAAACCCAGCCCTGCCCCTTTAAATCAAGGGGGCAGGTGTTGCCTGGGGGGATGGCCCCCTGGGATCGACGCCGTTAATTATATCAATGGTCCAGAGGCCGAAGCCACTGTTGACCATATCTACATGCTAATAACATGCAATTGTATTTATATATACAACAAAATAGTGGTTTACAGTGTGAATGAGAAGGCTAATTTGCATATTGATATTAAAAATTTGATTTTGATAAATATGTGCCTAGTATTATTGATTTCTAATTGTTTGGTTTTAACTTAATCTTAATGAATAAAAAAAAATCTCGGGGATGAATCTTAAAAGAAATCCATTAACAAGAAAAAATAAGTGTAATTTTATTCTTTACTTCCTATTTTAACTAAATAGTTAAATTAGGAAAATTTAGCAATGAAAGAAGGGAGTGGTGGAAGATTAAGTTTTAGTTGTTCTATTTTTCTATTATACTCCTCTGTTTAAAATCTTTTTATCTGCATTGTTAGTTAGTTTCACTGGCCTTTCTAATCTAATATATTTCACTACATTAAAACTTAAATACTTGCACCCAGAGGGTGCATATATTTTCTAGTAAGTGTAATCTTTTTATATGTGTTCTTATTTAGTTTCGTTAGTCTTTCTAATCTAATATAATATTTCACTATATTATTTCACTTCTTATTTAGTTTCATTAATCTTTCTAATCTAATATAATATTTCACTATATTATTTCACTTCTTATTTAGTTTCATTAATCTTTCTAATCTAATATAATATTTCACTACATTAAAACTTAAATACTTGCACCCAGGGGGTGCATATATTTGCTAGTAAGTGTAATCTTTTTATATGTGTTCTTATTTAGTTTCGTTAGTCTTTCTAATCTAATATAATATTTCACTATATTATTTCACTTCTTATTTAGTTTCATTAATCTTTCTAATCTAATATAATATTTTACTACATTAAAACTTAAAAACTTGCCAGTAAGTGTAATCTTATTTAGTTTCATTAGTCTTTCTAATCTAATTACATTACATTAAAAATTAAATACTTATGGCCAGTGGGTGCATATTCTTACTAGTATAGATAATTGATTGATTATCAGTTTATAATTTCTGTTTGTATTTTATTTATAAACAATCTATTATGGCAGATTTTAAATTCATTGAACATTTGACTTTTCACCCAAGAGGTGAATGATCGTTAAGGATGATAGAAGATTTCAAGATTCATAAATGATTAACAAGGTCATCTCTTTTTTGAAGAGGACAAAATGCATTTCTAATCTATTGGAGGTGCTTTGTGGTGTAATGTTTGGTCTGTAGTGAAGGGTTCAAATCTACCTGATGCTAGAATACATCGTGCACCTCTACAGAAGGGTAAGAACCCCCACCCCCAATGAAGCCACCTGTTGGCTGTGGGTGGCAACCCGTGATGCTTAAGGATGGAACCCAGGTGGTTGAGCAGTCCATGACATGCAACACTCTACTTAGACCCTTACTTAGGCTAGACGGGCAGTCAGAGAGGGTCCCCTCCGATCAATCGGCTGGTCATGTCAAGCCCTAGCACCTATATGATTGCCCTTATGGCAAGCCCCAACCCTTTTTATCATATGGGTGCTAGAAGGTGGTGGCTGAAGGTCTACATGTCCTGGGAATGACAAACTCTATCTGATGGTGAGGTTCTAGTTTTGGAGGTTTGGGGAATGTGGAGCACCCCTTCATCACCATTGCTCCCTGGTCCACTCTGACCTGGAGTGGTAGTACCTGTTAGGGTCCCATCTATAGGTTAAATAGAAAAATGTGTTTATAAAAAAAATTGAGTATCCATTAAGAATGAATTAATTTCAAAACTTTATTGGCATTAAATAACCCACTGAGGTTGATATGCCGTAAAATAAACCAAACCAAACTGATGCTAAGTGTCTTTGATGCTTAGTTTGTTCCATCATGACTGCCGTTTGCAGTTCCGTCACTGTGCATTGGTGGAACAAACCCTTTTAAGACCATCAGTCATTTGCATATTCATAATATAAACTTAATAACCACTATTCAATGTTTGTATTTACCCAACCCCTCTGCCTTGAACAAGATGTTACCCAAGGTTAAGCAGAGTTTAACAAATTTGAATTCAGTGTTTTCCCTCTCCTACGCCAGTTGCCAATTCATAGATTAACTCTTAACATCCTGTTGAGAATTTTTTAAGTCCAAAACATTCCAATAAGGATGTATAAAAAAATGGCTAAAAATGATCTTTGCATCTAAAGTTACCTGTTATTTCCCTTAAATCAAAGACTTCTAAACATGTTTAGTATTACATTTAAACAAAGGCTATCATTTGGGATTGGACTAGGAAAATGAATGAAACATCAAGCCGGGTGGAATGAGGTGGTATAGGACTTTAAGAGTTAAAGAGCCTTTGGGGTTACTAGAAGTTTAAAAGGTAGCTGGTTATTCCTGGTGCATTTTCATATCTTTTAACCCCATCTTATTTGGTGGTCGCACTGAAAAGGAATTCAAGGAAAGAAAAGCTAGAGACAAAGACAAGATTTAGGATTTAGGCTTTATTCATGGGTCATAGCCACCATGTGGAGGGGACATTTCTGCCTGTCCAGAAATAGTGTCTGGTCCCAGTTAAGGCCTAAGTCAGAATGGCTGTGAGATTATCTTGGGGCTCAGAAGTGGGTCCTTTTTTCTGCACATGCTCACAGGGTTCTTCCAGTGTGAAGGCTCATGGGAGTTTGTTATTTTTTATTCTAATTTTATTTTAATCCCCACAAGCCCATTTCCTTTACCTATAACTGGGAGGGACAGTAGTTGGATTCATACTTTTCCCAAAGGTATTAGCATTGTGCAAAAATGTAAACATCCTTATAAGCAAAAGAGCAAGCCACTTGAATGGAAGGCAATGCAGATTTGTAAGCAAGACGACTTGGTGCGCGGATTTGTAACGTAATCATTGACATCATAGGAAATGAACACAGCAAACTGAGTTCAAATCCTCACTCGTTACTTTTATTAACTTCCTTTGACCGACACAGGCCAAACCTTATCTAGTGCATACTTATATACATACATACACCCATATACACACACACTTATATATATATATATATATATATATATATATTATATACACGTTTGTTCATATGCTTTCACAATGCACTCATATTCAACAATTGCAAGCCTCGTGCAACACCATGTTGTGTCATATATTGTAGTTGATGCACTTGGAACAGTGCCCAGAAGTTTAGATAACAGACTAGAGGAGCTGAAAATCAGAGGAAGAATTGAGACCATCCAGACAACAGCATTGTTGAAATAGGCTAGAATACTCAGAAGAGTCCTGGAGACTTGTTGTCACTCAGACTTCAGTGAAAGACCATCAGCTAACGCTGGTGTGAAAACCTCACAAGCAGTGAAATAATAATAATGATAACAATGATAATAATAATATAATTTTCTATTTTATTTCTAGCATCTTATTTCATGTAATTATAGTTTTAGCTTAGTCGGCAGAGCGCCCGCCTTAGAATCACAAGGTTCCAGGTTCAATACCAGTCCCCGCATGAGTAATATAGATTGGGTAATCTGATACGTGCAGTAAAGAGGTGAGCTGATGGTAGCTGTGGCGCTCCACCTCAGCCCAAAAAAATCTCTCCCTGATGTAGCGCTAGTGAAAAGAGGATAGACTCCTTCGCTGTCTGGCTGATACCGGGTACTCTGCTAACTTTACTTAAAAGTTATATTTTGGTTGGGGGTGGCAAGACTTTCGGACCACCCAGTACAATGAGAACATATGGCAGAATTCATTTTTGTTTGTTGGCAAAATAACAAAAAGCCAGCTTAGAATTAACTGTAAGCCGAGAGGCAAATAGATTAGATAAGGTTGCTGTTAATGAAACAGTCAAGGTTTTTCGTGTGGAAGGAAAAAGAATTGTAACCAAAGTTAGTGCCAATTTATACAGAGAAAAACCAGAATTCGCAACAGTTGCTCAGAAGAGGAAGGTTATGTTTTGGTTAAAATTGCAAATCGTTGTCAAAATTAAAACGGAAAAATTTGGCTTGGGCATAGATTTTAAGGAATTTAATCATTACTAAGGACACGATTTATGTTATTTTTAACTTAAATTTTAACCGTTAGTTGTGTTTAAGGAAAAAAAAATAGATAAAATAAAACAGATGAATGATAAGACTAGTCAGAATTAATAAACATGTACAAACAAAAATATACTTTGTATTTTAATATTACAGGCGACGCGTGCTTTTCTTAAGTATGGATGACCAAAAGTGTATTAATCTGTGTTTTTTATGTTAATAAATTCTCGGAAAATATTTATCTCCCTTAAAAATTAACAAAGAGAGAAGGGCAAAATGATTGCTTTGTTTCAAAATATTTATCTCCCTTAAAAATTAGTTCTCTTGCAGCCCTCTGTAGGAAAATAACGTCCAATGAAAAACAGTTAAAAACACAACTAACGGTTAAAATTTAAGTAAAAATAACATAAATCGTGTCCTTAGTAATAATTAAATTCATTAAAATCCATGCCCAAGCCAAATTTGCAATTTTAACCTATGTTTTCCCTTCAACTAACAAAGAGAGAAGGAAAAATGATTGTTTTGTTTCAGTCATTATGATGAGTTTTGCCTTTTTTTTTTGTCAATTTAATGGTAAATTGACTGTGTTACATATTTGGCACATGTATTTATCTGTGATTTATTTATTATTTGTATCTATTTCATACAATATGATATAATATCAATATGTAATATAAAAAATGATTTGTAACAAGTTATATATATATATATATATACTTTGATGCTTATAGCTTTTTAATTTAGTGCGTCCTGGAACACACAGAATTGCTTTGAATGAGTCCTCAGAAAATTTGATGGGTCCCAAGTAAAGTTTCTTAATGAATTATAGTTTTTATTTATGAATAACTAAAGCTGTCTAACCCCTACCTTATAACCCATACCGTGTAATTAATTTCCCCCAAAAATATTGAAATGTATTTACAGTAAGCTGGAAATGTTGGGGGAAGAAATAAGGAAAACACACATACCTATCAGCATCTCTGCATATATATATATATATATATATATATATATATGAGAAGAATGAATAAAGAAAAGAAAGAACAGAATGGATAATAAAAGATGAATTTCTTTTCTTTATTCATTCTTCCTCATATTGTCGGATTCATTTCCAATTCCATTTTTACATATATTATATATATGTTTATGAAGAGGGGCTGACTTAATGGAGAAGATGAAATATCAAGTTAGTCGCCACTTTGATTGTCGATAAAATAATTAACTGAATAAATTGGGGTTATTAATGAATATAAAAGTGTTGTAGGGACCCGGTTTGTTTGGGGTGTGAATGGTTGAGGAGTTGAAGATCCGAGTTATGGGTCCCTACAATTTATATGTATAAGGACTACGGAAATGTAGTTTCCATAGATAACAAAAGAAGAAGACATTGATAAAGGAAACAAACTTTATATACTTAAATACAATTAATATAGTTTCATTGTTCTTTCAGTGGTGTTGCAGTCTGATTGTGCCTGTGTATAGTTGTGTGTGACAACTGTGACATGGTGTTTATATTAGTGTGATTGCTTGTGTCAACATATTAGTAGTTTGTCTGTGATTGGAACTTGTGATGGAAAGTTGTTGTTGTTGATCGAGAGAGAGAGAGAAATAGGAGACGAAAAGATAGACAGACCTGTTGAGTCATATTTGATGTTTTCGTATGTTCCCACTGTCGAGTTAGGAGCATCCTCTCCAACTCTGTTGAGTCAGGAAGAGCGAAAGCTCCTCACTGTCTCTGTGTCTCCCCTTCTTTCAGCTAAAAGGGTCTTTTTATAATTCTATTTTTGTTATTGTCTATTGTGTCATTAAGCTAAAATATTCCTCAAATATCAGGTGATTTGCAATGATGCAATATCGAATGATTTTAGTATCTGTGGAATTCTGGTGACATAAATTATCAGATGAATTTAAACCATTGTTTCTATCGTTTCTAAAATATTTCCAAACTAATATTATTTCGATTCTCTTTTATTTACCTAATTCTAAACTCATGACATACCATTGTAAATCTAGTTATTTAAGAAAACTTAATTATTTTAATTTGGTCAATTCCACATGCCGTAAAAATATAGGGGCCGATCCCTATTGTGTTCAATACATTTGTAGAGCAGATTTAGTAAAATTTTACTATTTTACTAATTTTACTATATATATATATATATATATATATATATATAAAGAGTCCCATAGAATGTGAAAAAGTTTTTTTCTATTATTGACCTCTCTCAAAAGTTATTATTATTATTTTATTTGGGAGAGGTCCCCCGGAAAATATCTTTTTCAATAATTCTATTCATTCCATTCATTTTTTATTATATTTGTTGTTTCATTCATAATAAAGGACTCACTTTTAATTATGAGATTTTGCAAAACAACCTATACACAATCCTACAGCACTGAGGCCTCTGAATGATGTTTATGTACATTAACATTAAATTGGTCAATAAGCAGTTAATAGGAAAATGCCTTATATTGAGCTACAGTAAAAAAGACATTCTGCCTGCAAAAGGGTTAATGGGAAGAAAAACTAATGAGGAATTTTTCATAATTTTATTATTATTATTAGTTTTTCACACCTGCCGTAGCTGGTGGTTCACTGGAGGCTGAGTGACAGCAAGTCTCCTCAGGTCTCCAGGACTCTTCTGAGTATTCTAGCCAATCCCAACAATTCTGTATTTTGGATGGTCTCAATTCTTCCTGTGATTTCCAATTCACCCAAATTCTTTTCCAGAGCTTTGGGGGTTGTTCCAAGGGCACCAATTACACTTGGTACGACCTTCACCTTCATGTTCCACAGCTTCCTCAGTTCTCTGGCAAGGTGTAAGTATTTGATTATCTTTTCGTTTTCTTTCATTTTCACTCAGTGGTCGGCTGGGACAGCAAAATCCACGAGATGACAGGTTCTCTTTTTTTAGTCAATCAATACTAGGTCGGGTCTCCTGGTCGGGATTAGGTGATCCATCTGTACCTCGAAGTCCCAGAGAATTTTGTGCGTTTCATTCTCTAGGACAGGTTTAGGTTTGTGCATGTACCATTTGGTTGTATGGTGAAAATTGAATTTCTTGCACAGTTCCCAGTGGATCACCTTTCCCACAGAATTGTGCCTAGTCTTGTATTCTCTTTGTGCTAGTTAGCTGCATTCACTTATCATATGATTGACTGTTTCATTTTTATTTCCACACATTCTTCACTTGCTATTCTGCTGCGTCTTATCTATTTTTGCCTTTATATAGTTTGTTCCAATGGTATTGTCTTGTGCTGCGATTTTAAGCAATTCGGTTTCTCTCTTGAAGTTTCCTTTTCTTAGCCATGTCAATGTCTTCTGATGTGATATCTCTTGATTTTGACGCTTGATGTACCCATTTATTCTTTTTTAGTTTTTGATGTATTTCTGCTTGTCAATACGTTGCAATTGTTTTTCCTGGCTGCTGCGATTAGTCTTTCCTTACTTTTATTAGTGCATCCGTCAAGTGCTCAGATTGTTGTATCTACATAATCTTCAATGTTGGCAAGACCCCTTCCGCCTTCTTTCCTTGGCACATAGAGTCTGTTTGTGTCGTCTCTTGGTTGAAATGCTTTGTGCATGGTCATGAGTTTCCTTGTCCTTTGGTCCATCTGTCGGAGCTCCTCTCTTGTCCATTTTAGGAATGGTCCTGAGTATCTTACAAGAGGGACAGCCCATGTGTTTATTCCCTTGATAAGGTTTCTACTACATATCTTGGTTTCTAGGAACTTTCTTGTTCTTCTGAAGTATTTCTTTCTTACCTTTTCTTTCATTTCTATTTGTTTGATGGCGTCTGCTTCTAATATTCCAAAATATCTATAGTTCTCTTTTTCTCTAAGTGTCCTAATTTCTTCTCAATTTGGTAGTTCTATTCCATTCGCAGTTTCAGTTTCTTCATCATTAACATGGCGCACTTATCAATGCTGAACTCCATCTCTATATCTTGGCTGTATATTCTTATAGTTTGTATAAGGGTTTATAATTCTTGTTCATTCTTGGCAAAAATATTGATGTCATCCATGTACATTAGATGTTTTATTATTAATTGTTCCTTTTGAGTTTTCACATCAGCATTAGCTGATGGTCTTTCACTGGAGTCTGAGTGACAGCAAGTCTCCTCAGGTCTCCAGGACTCTTCTGAGTATTCTGGCAGATTGCAGCAGTGCAGTGTTCTGAATGGTTTTAGCCCTTCCTCTGATTTCCAAACATTCCAGACCCTTTTCTAATCCTTTTGGGGCTGTTCCAAGTGCATCAACTACAATTGGTATCACTTTCACTTTCATGTTCCATAACTTTTTCAGTTCTCTGGCAAGATCCAGATATTTGTCCATTTTTTCATTTTCCTTTAGCTTCACTCTGTGATCTGCTGGCACTGCAAAATCCACCAGTTGACAAGTTCTTTCTTTTTTGTTTATCAACACTAGATCTGGTCTTCTTGCTGGGATAAGGTGATCCGTTTTTATTTCAAAGTCCCAGAGAATTCTATGCGTTTCATTCTCAAGAACAGATTCTGGTTTATGCATATACCATTTTGTTGTATGTTCAAAATTTAACTTTTTGCATAACTCCCAGTGGATCACCTTCCCAACCCAGTCATGTCTCGTTGTGCTAGTTTGCTACATTCGCAGAGTATATGGTTTACAGTCTCATCTCTATTACCGCAAAGTCTACATTTACTATTTTGTTGGGTCTTATCAATTTTCGCTTTGATATAATTTGTCCTTATGGCATTATTTTGTGCAGCAATTATAAGTGATTCAGTTTCTCTTTTGAGGTTTCCTTTTCTTAACCATGTCCAAGTTTTTTCATGTGCAACCTCTTCTATTTGTCGTTTGAAGCGTCCATATAATTGTTTTTTTTCCCATTTTTGTTTTTTAGTCTTTATTGTTTTTCTCTTTTTTGTTTTTCTCTGTTGTTTTTCTTCTTCTTCTTCTTCTTCTTCTTCTTCTTATTATTATTATTATTATTATTATTATTATTTACTGCATTTTTTATTGCAATATGATTATTCTTTTTCTTTTTTTATTATTTTCTATTGCAATTTTTTATTATCGTTATTATTTTATTATTTCATTATTTTATTATTTCATTATTTTCTATTATTTTTTATTATTTTTTATCATGTTTTATTTTTATAAGGCTAAATATTGGTTGAATGCTTTTGGACATTATAGATGAAACATAGCTATAAGATATCAGCACAAAATTGGAGGGAGTTAAGTGGAAAATTACCATAACCGTTAGGGTTATGATTGATTAGTGATGGCCTCGACTTAACCCCTCCAACAATGCACTATCAGAAGTGGGAGACAGTTTTTAGATTAGTTGTGACCAGTCACTCAATGAGAGAGGATGTCCTCTCAAGAGTCGCTTCTACCCACACAGTTTTGTGGGCTGGGTCTTTTTCTTAATAAAGACTTAAAAGAAAAACAACAAAGTCTTGTTAATTCATTAAAACAAGAGATGACAAGCTGAAGACATCAACCTGGAGAAAACAACCTACAGAAACAGCCCTGAGGAAATGGCTGACTAATTAGCAGGAGAAACAAGTAGACAGAGTTAGCAAGTAAGAAGCCCTCATTATCTCTCATACCCTGTCTCTGTCTGTCTGCTGTCTGTCTGTCTCTCTCTCTTGCCAATTATATACCCGAAATGTGGGTATTTAACAATCAGACTAAAGTTCAGCTGATATCTACATGAAAGGTTACAGACTTATTGATGTGCCCTCTTATGTAATATGCACAATTTTACTATAGAATATTTGGGCTTATTGTGTATTTCCCAATGAAAATAACAAAAATGCCTGGATGTCTTATGTGAGAAATTCTAAGCAAATTCAACAAGGTGTAAAGCAGAGAGAGAGAAAGGTATGATGCAAAAACTGACAGTTGCACTTGAAAAGATAAACATTATCAGAAATGTTGGTTAATGTCTTTATCATGAATTCTTGAATGACAATCCAGAACGGCAGCCATTTTTATGAGGATATGAAGCATTTGCAAAGTAGGACATTAGAAAAGAGAACAAACAAAATCAGTTATAAAAAAACAAGCGATGACCACACGAAAAAGCAACCCACAGGATCAGCCCAAGAGTTAAGCCCTGAGAAGATGGTGACCGCCAATTATTTGTTTTGTTTTTGTTTTATTTTGTTTTACGGCATATCAACCTCGGTGGGTCATTTAATGCTGACTAAGTTTTGGATTCGTAGCAATATTTTGGTAGAAGACAAATGTATTTATGTATAGATTTTAACTATTGTTCAATTACTCATATTTTTTTTAATACAATCCCACTTCTTTTAGGAAATGTAAAATCCTTATTTTTATGAAAAGTTTTTTTCAAATTACTTGCTTGGTAGTATTTTGTTCGCACTGGATCAAAGTCTATATACTCTAACAGTATATGTTTCACTGTAAATCTCTCTTGGCATGTAGTACATATTGGGGATTCTGTGTCCTTTTGGACATCTCTCTCTTGGCTTGTAGTGCATATTGGGGATTCTGTGCCCTCTTGGAGATCTCTCTCTTTGCTTGTAGTGCATATTGGGGATTCTGTGCCCTCTAGTAGATGATGATGAGTGATGTAGGCTGCCGAGTTAGAAGCAGTAGAAGCAGAGAGTAACAAGTAAGAACCCCTGATCTCATCATCTCTCATACTCTGTCTCTCTCTCCCCATTATATACCAGTGTAAAGGGGTATATAACACCTTTTCAGTTCGACATCCAACAGAAGGAAAACCACATATACTGGGGTTTAAGAAAATTAACTAGCAACATTCACCAAACTCTAATCCCACAAAATCCTACCATGAGTTAATCCAGCATAAAATTTCTTAAACAATCTGGTTACTGTACTGTAATTGCAGCTTTCAAATCACACATGGAGTAAAGCAATGCATAACATGTCAGCACACCAACTACCATCATACTACTAACTAATGTGAGTACCTTCCACGGCTTGAATTATATGAAACCAAACAAACATTTTTGAATGTTCTTGTTGGATTATCTGGGTATAAGATGTACACCAAATCTTCACTTTTATTTATGAATTTTTCCAACAACAGCAAGCACTTCCAGTGAAAATTAGCCAATGAGAGACGATGACTGAAAGCATT
Source organism: Doryteuthis pealeii (assembly GCA_023376005.1). Lineage (NCBI taxonomy): Eukaryota > Metazoa > Mollusca > Cephalopoda > Myopsida > Loliginidae > Doryteuthis > Doryteuthis pealeii. The sequence continues at coordinate 76,844,024 of CM042154.1, read as the reverse complement.
TAAGATCGTTTGCAACTGTCCTCAAATCAATTATTGGTTGAACTTTCTGCCAGGAAGACCTATATTTTGGAGGAAACCTACAGACTAGGATTACCAACTCACTTCAGACTTGGACTTATATATTACAAGGAAACCTACAGACTAGGATTAACCAATTAGGTTCTGTGAACAACAGGACAACTGTACTCCTACAATGGCAACAAGGATTTCAACAACACTACTGTGATCAACTACCTCTTCATCTTTTGCACAACAAATGCGTTTGGTTGCTTCTGTGATGTTATGGTCCAGTTGGATTTTAGAATACACCCTGCATCTCTGCAGAGGGGTAATATTTGTCCAATGGTGATACTTAAGGGTGGAATCCTGGTGGCTGAGCAGTCCATGACATGCAACATGCCATTTTAGCTCTTACTTTGGCTAGACAGGTGAACGGAGAGGCCCCCTCCAATCAATAAGACCCCCCCCCCAATGGAGCCACCTGTTGGCCATGGGTGGTAACCCGTGATGCTTAAGACAGAATCCTGGTGGCTGAACAGTCCATGACATGCAACACTCCACTTTGGCCCTTACTTAGGCTAGATGGGCGGTCAGAGAGGCCCCCTATGATCAATCAGGTCATGTCAAGCCCTAGCATCTATATGATTATCCCAACTCTATTGCTCTTATGGCAACTCTCCAACCATTTTGATCATATATGTGCTAGATGGCAGTGGCAAAGAGTTTTACTGTCTTGGGTATGACGTTAAACTGCATCCGATTCTGGAACTCTGGGGAATGTGGAATACCCCTTTATCAACATTACTCTCAGATCCACCCATAGTACCTGTTAAGGTCCCATTTATGGGTTAAATTGGTCAAAAAATGAGTATTAAAAAATGTATTGAGTTTGAAAAAAAATTGAATACCATCAAGAATGAATAAAACAAAATGTCTTAGGCATAAAATAACCCAACAAGGGTTGTCATGCCATAAAATCAAACAACCAGCCAACTGTATTTATATCTATTGTTTTAGAATGATTTTACTGTAAATCATAAATCAATAAGCAATGATTATTGTTTGCTAACCAAATATTGATTATTTAAAAGAATGTTTTTCATTTACTTTGGGCCTTTATGGTATTTAATGGTGAAGAGTCCAATCTGTCCTAAAACTTATTGTAAAATAATGGGAACAACAGAATACTAAGACCAAGACTGTTTTGATGGATCCTTTTTTTTTTTTTATCCTCTACTAGGATATTTTCAACTTCTTAGTCGTAGTATAATGACTATATATTTGTTACCCTAGACTTCCAGGTGGGTAGGTGCAAGTAAATTGTGTTGTGTCTTTAAAAAGAAAAAAAAAACAAGAAAAAGAAATATTTATTTTCATACATTACATTTTTTTACCAAAAACACAACAAATGATTAATGTGTGGAGGATGATCACTAATTAGGACTGAGCCTATTATAGTAGTGATCACCTCTGCTATTTCATAAGTTTTCAGGTTTAAAATATTTTAACAGATATAAGTAATTCTTTAAAGAAGAACAAAGGTGATTAATTTTAAATATACAGTAGAGACTGGGTCTCTTTTTTTTGTTGGTATTTGATTACTTCTTTATCTTTTAAATCAAGCATTTACTTTGGGCTTTTATGTTTTAAAATTGTCTCACATACAGAAAGCTGTCAAGGTATGTTTCGTGAGATAGCCAATGGCGTCTTATCTCATTTACATATGTGTATTACAGCAGGAGATATATAGAGACTGTTTAGAGGACTGGTATGAAATTAGCGACTTGATGCTAAGACCTGAGCTACGATTACGCTCGAAGGATTATTGATACTACTACAACAGAGAATACGAAACCACACCTCACAACAGTATGTGAACTAGTCTACTAATTTGAAAGGCTTTCAGAGGACCAACATGGAGTCTTGCATGTAATGGACTGTTCATCCACCAGGATACCATCTTTAAGCATCATGGGTTGCCACCCACGGCCAACAGGTGGCACCATTAGGGGGGAGGGGTTACCCCCCTGCAGAGGTGCAGTCGGTGTATTCTAAAGCCCCAGCCAACAGGGCTAGTACCAAATAGGTAATGATAATAACTAGCAGGACCTATGGATATACCACAGTATGACAATTTAATTAGGTTTAATTTAGCTCCCGGTAGAGCGCCTGCAAGGTTTCTGGTTTGATACCACTCTTCACCAACTCAGCGCATAAATAGCACAGGGATCTGTGCAGTAAAGTAAGGCGCTGATGGTAGGTGTGGCACTCCACCTCGGATCCAAAACAATCTCCATCTCGTGAAAAGAGGATAGGCTCCCTTGCTGTCAGACTGATACTGACATTAGGCAACCCCGACGATTTTACTTTTTATGACAATTTAATTAAAACAATGTTTGATATGTTTACTTACTATTGCATTTTACTTCAATATGTAAAAAGTATAATAATCTTTATTTAACTTTCTCTCACTCTTTTCTTTTTCTTTCTTTCCTTCTTTTTAACTTTTCATTATATTCGATTGAAACAGATTAGCATTATTGCTTCCACGTGTTTACCCCCTCTCTCTATATTTCCCTTATTCTTTCTTTCTTCTTATATTTTTTCTGTGTAGCATCTCCTTTCTCTTCCTTTTCTTTCTTTATAATAAAAATGGAATGGTCCATTATTTAACTGAGGTGACGACACGCATAAAAATAAGAAATCGGCGGATAAGCAACAACAGATAATCAGGATTTATATTTTTCTCATTTCACTTTGAACAGCTTCATTTTTAACCAGAGGATGTTGCAAGATTATAACGATTGGAAGATTAAGGGACAAGCGTATAATAATAATAATAATAATAATAATAATAATAATAATAATAATAATAATAATAATAATAAGTAGTAGCAGTAGTAGTAGTGTAAATTTTGACCATACAACAAAATGGTATATGCATAAACCAGAATCTGTTCTTGAGAATGAAACACATAAAATTCTCTGGGACTTCGAGATAAGGACAGATCACATTATCCCAGCCAGGAGACCAGACCTAGTATTGATTAACAAAAAAAGAAAAAAAGAGAACTTGTCAATTGGTAGATTTTGCAGTTCCAATAGTTCACTGGATGAAGATGAAAGAAAGCGAAAAGATAGACAAACCCCTGGACCTTGCCAGATGATTGAAAAAGCTGTGGAATATGAGGGTCAAATTGATACCAATTAATAATAATAATAATAATAATGATAATAATAATAATAATAATAATCAAAACTGACCTTTTTGTCGCCTCTCTTTCTCCGTCCTTCTTTTCTCCTCCTGCTTCCCCTCCTCATTTAGAACGCACTGTGCCCATGAAGAACAGCCATACATGGTCGTGTCGGCTGAGAAGACCCAACAACGCGGATTAAGGTAAAGTTCAAACGTTTAAATCAAGCGCATCGATACTCTGGTTCAGGTAATGGAGAAGAATCAAAACAGATATACAGACAGATAGACTGATAAAAAAAACACACAAAAAAAAAACCTGAACGTAATAATAATAAATTTATAAATAAATAGATAAATAAATAAATAGTCAGTGAATAATGGTCATCTACACTTCACCTTGCCAGGTATTATTTAGCAATCAAAGCAGCGGTGTCGATTTGTTGATTAGTATGGACAATAAATCTAGTTGTTTTAATACCTTTCCTCTATCTGTCTCTCTGTCTGTGTCTATCTATCTCAGCCCTCCCCGCTGAGAGATGAAGAAGGAGATAATTATAGAGAAAGAAAGAAAAAGAAAGAAAAGAAAGAAAAGAGCAACGGAGAGATAAAGAGAGAAAAAAAAGAGCAACGGAGAGATAAAGAGAGAAGGGATAATCGGCTTTTCATTGATTAGTTATGTCGTCTGCAGCTTCATCTCCATCACTGCCGTGCAAGACACGGTCGTCTGTTATCCTTCATTGGTAACCTGTCCCTTTTTTTTATTACACGCGTGCGTTCGCGCACGCGCGTGTGTGTGTGTGTGTGTGTGCCAACTGTTTGATGTCAAGTCGTCTTCCCGCCCCGTTCCCACCGCGTAAAGCAGCTTAAAAAAACCTAAAAACTATTTTTTTTAATCTAAAAAAGACTAAAAAACTAAAAAAATCTATAGAAAAAAAAACTATTAAAAAACCAAAATAACTAAAAAAAAAAAAAAAAGAAAAAAGAAAAAAAAATACTATTGATAAACGGACAGTGAGAACATGGAGCTATATTGACCAGAGGCAGTTGCACTGTCAAGAGTTGGATGGTCGGTGCAACTGTTGTTGCTTAGGTCAACTGGAAGCTTTTATATGGCCAAGATGGTGGGAACTTGGCTTTGCAGGTTGTAATTGTGTCATTGCAAGACCGCCGTGTGGCAGCTGTGAAATAATAATAGCAAAAAAAAAAGTAAAGAGAAAGAAAGAAAAAAGAACGAAAGGAAGGAAGAAAGAAAAAAGAAATGAAGAAGGAAGGAAAAGAAAAAGAAAGAAAGGAAAAAAAGACAGGAAGGAGGAAACAAAGAAAGAAAGAAAGAAAAGAAGAAAGAAAGAAAGAACGAAAGAAAGAAGGAAGGAAGGAAAAAAGAAAGAAAGGAAAAAAAGACAGGAAGGAGGAAACAAAGAAAGAACGAAAGGAAGGAATAAAGAAAAAGGTTAGAAAGTAAGAAATTAAGAAAAAAGGGAAGGAGGAAACAAAGAAAGGAAGAAGGAAAAAAAAGGAAGGAGGAAACAAAGAAAGGAAGAAGAAAGAAATGAAGAAGGAAGGAAGGAAAAAAAAGAAAGAAAGGAAAGAAAAAAAGAAAGGAAGGAGGAAACAAAGAAAGAGCGAAAGGAAGGAAGGAATAAAGAAGAAAAAAGAAAGAAAAAGAAATGAAGAAAAAAGGAAGGAGGAAACAAAGAAAGGAAGGAAGGAAGGAAGGAAGAAAGGAAGGAAGGAAGGAAGATAAAAGGAAGCAAGAAAGAAGAAAGAAAGAAAGAAAGAAAAAAATGCTATCATCGACGATCATCGTGGGATTTCGCGGCAAGATCTGTTGATATGTTGGCAAGATGGGCGTCAGATTTCTCGGAATTTGATGAGGTAAAAAGTGTAAATTAAAAATCAGTTTCACTTGGTGTTGGCGTTTTTGCCAGTGATTCAATAACAGACATCGACAGATCTAATGTCTCTGCGTAACGATGCTTGTTACCACACACTCAGTGTCCTGGGTATAACGTTAAACTGACTCTAGGTTTCAATTCTGGAACTTTGGGGACTGTGGAGTATCTCTTTATCGCCATTACGCCCAGATCCGCTCAATACCCATCAAGAATGAATAAAACAAAATGTCTTCGACATAAAATAACCCAATACGGATTGACATGTCATAAAATCCAACCAACAACCACACGCTCACATGAAAAATTAAATAAATCAATGAAAATTATAATAATGAGAAAAAGAAAATTCTATATAATTGATTGATCTTAATGGCACGCCAACCCGTCTTTGGTTATTTTATGTCTAGAGGTTAGGAAATCGCGTACATTGTACATTTACATTTTAATACGGTTTCAAGTTAATAATAATCTTATTATAATGGAGATTGTGGGTTTGTATGTCTGTAACCGAAACTATATTACTATTCAAGTCACAATTCCCTTTGTTATTTACATCACATTCTCCATGATTGTATTTTTTATTTAAATCTCAATTATTAATAAAATTGTTTTACATTATTAATACTGTTGACTATATATACATATAAATACCATGCAATTGTATTTATATATACAAGAAAAGATCGGTTTATAGTGTGAATTGGAAGTCTAATTTGCATATTGATCTTAAAAATTGGATTTCAATAAATATATGCTTACTATTATTGATTTCTAATTGTTTGGTTTTATATTAATGAATATGAGCAAAAATCTCGGGGATAAATCTTAAAAGAAATCCATTAACAAAAAGAAATAACTGTAATTTTATTCTTTACTTCCTATTTTAACTAAATAGCTAAATTAGGAAAATTTACCAATGAAAGACGGGAGTAAGGGAAAATGATAGAAGAGTTAGTTTCAAAGTTGTTCTATTTTTCAATCGTACCCCCTCTGTTCCAAATATTTTTATCTGAATTCTTATTCAGTTTCATTAGCCTTTCTAATTTAACATGATATTTTATTATATGAAAACTTAAATACTTGCACCCGGAGGGTGCATATATTTGCTAGTAATAATAATAATAATAATAATAATAATAATAATGATGATAAGGGGTCTTACCAACATTGAAGATAGTGTAGATACGACAATCCGAGCACTTGACGAATGCAGTAATAAAAGTAAGGAACGATTAATTGCAGCAGTCAGGAAAAGCCATTGCAACATATTGACAAGTAGAAATACACCAAAAACTTAAAAAAACAAAAAAACAAAAAACAAAACAAAAAAAAAACAGAAATTGGAAGAAAAACAACTACATGGGTACTTCAAGCGTCAAACTCAAGAGATATCACATCAGAAGACATGGACATGGCTAAGAAAAGGAAACCTCAAAAGAGAAACCGAATTGCTTATAATCGCAGCACAAGACAATACCGTTGGAACAAACTATATAAAGGCAAAAATAGATAAGACGCAGCAGAATAGCAAGTGCAGAATGTGTTGAGACAGAGACGAAACGGCTAACCATATAATAAGTGAATGCAGCAAACTAGCACAAAGAGAGTACAAGACTAGGTACGACTCTGTTGGAAAGGTAATCCACTGGTAATTGTGCAAGAAATTCAATTTTCACCATACAACTAAATTGTATATGCACAGACCGGAATCTGTCTTGGAGAGTGACACGTATAAGATTCTCTTTGAGAGAAACCAGACCTAGTGTTAATAACAAGAAAACTTGCCATATCGTGGATTTCGCCGCCCCGGCGGACCACCGAATGAAAGTAAAAGAAAATGAAAATGAAAAGATAGACAAATTTTTGGACCTTGCTATAGAACTGAAAAAAAAACTGTAGAACATGAAGGTAAAGGACGTACCAATTATAATTGGGGCACTTGGAATGGTTCCCAAGGGTTTTTAAAAGAGTCTGAGTGAATTGGAAATCAGGAAGAATTGATACCATCCAAACTACATCATTATTAAGATCGGCTTGTTGTTGTTGTTGTTGTTGTTGTGGTTGATTCTTCTTCTTCTTCTTCTTCTTCTTCTTCTTCTCTTCTTCTTCTTCTTCTGTTCGAAATTCGACATCCGTATATGAAAAGTATGCTCGAAGAAGAGAACAAACTCCGCCGGTAGTTGGTTAGTTGGTTGGTTGGTTGGATTTTACAACATGTCAACCCTTGTTGGGTTATTTTATGCTGAATGAATTTTGTTTTATTCGTTCTGGTTAAGTATTCAATTTTTAATACTCATTTTTTTCTTCATCTATTTAACCCATAGATTGGACCATAACAGGTACTACCACGCCGGGTTAGAGTGGACCTGGGAGTAATGGCGATAAAGGGGTACTCCACATTTCTCCAAGTTCCTGATTTGGAACTTCACCACTAGTTGCAGTTTAACGTCATATCCCAGACACTAATTCGCCGCCCTCTGGTACATAAAAAGGGGTAGGAGTTGTCATATCGACAATAGAGTCGGGACAATCATATAGACTTGACGTGACCAGCCGATTGATCGTCTATCCTAAGGGCTAAAGTGAAGTGTTATATGTCCTCGGCTGCTCAGCCACCAGGATTCAGTCCTTAAGCATCATGAGTCACTACTCACAGCCAACAAGGGGGGGAGGATTTTACCCCTCTGCAGTCGCAGGTGACAGGACGGCCACCGATAGCTATAAAAAGGTTTATTTAATGAATATAAAAAAAAACATTTAAAAGATTCTCTTCAATAAATGGTGATTAAAGCCGACTGCCCCTCTCTCTCTCTCTCTCTCTCTCTCTCTCTCTCTCTCTCTCTCTCAAGTTCATGTATGTATGGGGTAATGGCCGTGGTTGTTTTATGTGGCTTTAAAGTCGTTGGTCGGCTTTGATGCGTGTTCGCTGGTCGTTGCTAATTTCTTTTCTTAAACCCCAAATATACAGGGTGAGTCAAAATGCACGCACATATATATTGTTCAAAATTATTCCACCAATCATATATTAGTTAACATTACTTTTATTTATGTTATAGATATATGCATGGCGTTTGTATAATTAATGTTTTTTATACTTTACAGGTCATTATTTACATCATGCCACTTGATTTGGAAACTAGACTGGAGCTAGTAAAATTGTATTATAAGAATAAAGAAAAATGCAGCTGCAACAATGAGAGTGTAAGGGCAGTCTCTCTTGTCTGAGGGTTTTGGTGAATCTTCCGTGTCAGGAGACGCTATTTTGGTCACGTGACACAGGAACGCATGGAGAGAACGCTCTTCTTCCGATGCACTGAACAAGCCTGGACGTGTTTGTCATCTCTCTCCAGCAGACACCTATGGTGCACCCCAGGCGCTACAGCCTCTACTTACAGTAAGTGGTTACCACTTTGTCCATTAACACTATTGTGTATGTTTGGACACTTATGACATTAAATAGCCTGGGGAACTTTGTTCCCTGATATGTTATAATAAAGTTATATAAATGTAACTAACGCGTTTGTTGTTTTCCTAACTGAAGTATTCCGCATTGGGTACTTATCCTTTAAGTAGCCCAATGTTTTATAAGAACCAGAGTTAACACTCTGTGGACATCTTATAAGAGCATACAAAAAGATAAAAGCCATGCGAAACAATCCATTTTCTTTATCTACTCTGACATGATTGATAAAAAAATCCGAGAGCACAAAAACACTCCATGATTTACCATCAAGAGGCAGGCCGTCACTGGAGGAAAATCGTGTGGGTGCCGTTGTAGAGGCAATCAAAAGCTTACAGTCAACTAATCCACTTGGCCATGCAAGTTCAAGAGGTGTAGCTGAACTCACAGGCATTCCTCAACGCAGTGTTACACGGATTCTTCATCACCAAGGTATGCAGCCTTACCGCATGAGCCTTATATTTGCGTGCATTTTGACTCACCCTGTAGTTGGTTTTCTTTCTTGTGGGCTGTGTAGTCATATGCCAGTCACGGTACTTAATAAAAGGACTTAGTTCCGTGACTACCACATGTGTCTCCGGCTAGTTGCTCTGTCGATGCCTTTTGTGTCCACGTCGTGTTCCTTTGATCCGCAAAACTGGGATCGATGCAAATTGGTCGAAGCGTCTTTGTGACGGGTCTGAAGATCACTGGAAATGCGGTGCCGTAGTTATTGGCAACTCTAAGAACGAGACAATACACCGTTAACAATAAGAACTGTTTTATTATCATATATAACGGAGAGGAATATGTTTTGCACACTTGGTCGGAGAGAATAGGCATGGTGAGGAGCTTGTCTGGCGTTTTGTTCTATGCTAACTAGCATTAAGTAATTCAGCAAATGTGGACTGGACTGTGTCTGTTCTTTTATCGTTGTTTTTCTTGGTGACAAGGTCTATTTCTTCTAAAATATTTCCTCTACGGTCGGACTCACATTTTAACTATTCAGAGCGTCTTTTATAAAGAAAAAAAATGGAGCTATTCTGCAATCATGACAAGGTTAACAAATGCTATCTACCAGCACCCCCCTAATAAGTCTACCCCTTGATTTTTGACAGCTTTGATAAACACCTTAGTAGCTTGCAGTGACCTTTGCTTGTATCTGTAAACACAATATGTAAAATCAAAATTCAGACAATATTTTGATTTTCTCATTTTAACAAAACCATTTCCTTTAACTAACAAAATATCTTTAACACTTTTTCTCTTTCGTTAAAAATCAGTTGATGCCAACAAAAAGAACTCACCGTGTTACAGTTTTCAGGCTGAAAAGGAATTAAAGGAAGGAAAAAGAAGAGACAAAGACAAAATATAATTTTAGGATTCAGACTTTATTCTGAGGTTCATAGTTATTTCTTGGATGGGACAGATTCTCTCTCGGGACAGCCAATAATGTGTGTTCCAAGTAAGGTCTGCGTTTGGAATAGTTGAGGGATTATCTTGGTGGTATGAAGGTGTCCTTTTCTCTGCGCTTGCCCAGAGGGTTCTTCCTGTCTGAGGGCTCTTGAGAGATTGTTATTCTTAAAATGTTATTTTATTTTTATCCTTATATACGCGATGTATAATCTAACATTTGTCTTTAGCATCAGCAGGGGAAGGACTACCTCGTCTGTCTTTTATTCACTGTTGCTATTGCGTGCATGAGTCGACTACTGGCGAATCGAAATAAACGATTGCAAAAAGGTCAACATACACCTCGGCTGGTTTTACACCGAAATCATAATTTCATGTATCAGCGGAAGTTCAGTGACCCCAGTTGAATTTTTATCAAAGCTGTAGAGGCGACCTGTATTATTATTAATGACAGAGAATAAATTTGTATATATTTAACATCGGGAAGGTTGCGTGAAACTGCTCCACAAATAATATTTAAATTACGAATAAAAATATGACACAGTTTAGGTAGAAAATACGGAGAAATGATAAAACAAATGCATATAATTATAAAATAACAAATAAATTTATTCAGAGAATAAATTTGCAATAATCAACAAAATTGAATGTTCAAAAGAAATGTAAAAATTCGTGTGTGGAGTTTGGAAAAGTACGTCAAGAAATGTGTAATGTGAAATGTTTATGTAGTCGTCAAAGTTCGATTAGATATGGACAGAAATGAAAATTAAGTTTGTAATATACGACCTGATGAAATTGATTCCTGATGTTTAACGAGGTGGTACGAGTGAATGGTAAATTCTAGTAGTCAGCTTGTGACTCAGAAGGGCGCCGTGTTTGTCTTGATGTTAATGAATCGTCCCCGCAGATATCTGTTTGTTTGTTGTTGTCCGAGCGTGTGTCTTATCTGATGGCGAGATGAATTCTGTGTAATTGCTGATTTCTTCTCTGTCTTTTATAATTACAAGATGAGATCAAAAAGTAATTAATTTTTTGAGGCGCGGACACGCGGACGTAGTAGTGAGCAATGCTAACCTAGCCAATCGATTCTGATTTTTATGTAAACATTTGTTTTAATCACTTTTCCTTAAGTTTAGGAAAAGGATTGTATTCGTGTGTTTGTTTTAATTTCTTTTCCTTAAGTTTGGGAAAAGAAATGTGTATGCGTACTTATTCTTATTTTGATATAAAATATAGAATTGTATTCTATAAAGTCTACTCCTCAGTACTCTCAAACCCAGTCTACTTCAAACAATCTAAAACAATTTTCGGTTATTTCCTATACGTTCAACATAAACAAAGGGAAACAACTCTTGACTGATAAATTATTTATTGATCTACTAGAAAAAAAGAAGACGGGGTTAGGGTTAGGGTTTGGGGTTGGTTTAATGGGAAAATAAATAATTTATCAGTCAAGAGTGGTTCCCCTTTGTTTATGTTGAAATTATAGGAAATAACCCAATTTTCGGTGCTGTTAACATTTTGTCTTCCTGGATTGTTGCCCTTATTTACGCTGTTTTTTCCTTGGCGGTGCTTGGCGTAAATCCAGCCAAATTTATATATACTGTGCCTTGTTTCTCACTTTCTATCTTCAATTTAATGTAGATATTTTACTATTTTCCCTCGCTTTTTATCAGCAAATTAATTTAGATATTCTGCAACCCCTCGTTGAAAATATTTTTTTTCGCTTGAATTTGTACAAATTTCAATTAAATTCTTACAAAACACAAACTCAAATCTATTAATAATGGAAATTCGGTCTCTTTTTGTCTCTAACCGAAACTACGTCACTGCTTACATCACAATACCGAAAATCGTCAATACATAAAATAACGAACAACCCTGTTACCAGTTAAATTATTATTTTTTTTTTTACTCTCGCCCCTTTTTTCCCTAACAAGAGGTTAACAAAAAAAATTACAAATAAATAGATACCAACGATTTTTGTAAAATTTATGCGTAAAATATTCAAAATAATTATTTAATTAATAATTAATAGATGCACGCAACATTTTATTTGAGTGGGACATAACTAAATTTCCATTTCAAATTGTTTTATTTTATTATTTTTTTACTCCTTTAATAAATTTGAGGATTTTACTTACTTATGATACAAACCCTCTGACATTGAACTTTTAAACTCCTATCTCCTCAGGCAATATTTTTCAAAAACTAATTTTTACATCACCCGAAGGTTTTTTGTTTTTTTTTTGCTAGTATATGTAAAATAAAAATAAGAACACAAACAATTTTTTTCACTTGAATTTGTACAATATATTTTTACAAAACACAAACTCAAATTTCAAAAACAATTTTCATCCCGTAGTGCAAGTTTGAATTTACAATGCCTCCACCCACCCCTTAATAAAATACACCCCCCCCAAAAAAAAAAACAACGATAAATATCTAAGTTTGACCGAAATTACGCCTAACACCGTCAAGGAAAAACAGCGTAAATAAGGCCAGGAATCCGGGACAACGAAATGTTATTAGTAGCCCATCATTTCGTTTTATATACATTTTCAACTATATATTTTGGTTAGCTCACAAAACTTAAGTAATGCGTCTCAAAACATGTCACCCAAGCAAAAGAGTGTAAAGTTATGGTTTTAAGAAATCTTCAATTAATTCGTTGAAAATGCTATTATCTTGTGTCAAATGAATTTCAAAAGCAACAAATAAACTTCGCCAGCAAATTAATATAAAATGAATACTAGTTGAAAAAGGACACAAAATATTTATAGATTTTACATCGCCGGCGTTTCTCTCTCGTTTGACTAAAACCGGAAATACGTCATCATTCTGTGTGCTATCATTTCCGGTAACTGAGATATGATCTGTCACTTCTGAACAGAAGGAACTGTGCAGAGACAAGAAAAGAAAAAAAAAGAGAGAGAGAAAAAAAAAAAAAAAAAAAGAAAGAAAGAAAGAAAGAAAGAAAGAAAGAGAGAGAAAGCAATAAATAAATATTTCTTGTGAAGAGATGATAGAAACAGCTACAAATAAAGCATTCAAGTCTTGATCTGTCAAGTTTTTAAACTTTCAAAGATGCAGACGAGAATTTCAAGATAAGGTATTATATGTTTTTTTATTTTGTAAAATGAAACGAATGTTAGATGGCTATGTATTCCAGGCAGGGGGGGGGGGGTGTCAAAGTTTAGCTACTGGACATTATGCCGAAAGGTGGGGGTGAAAAATTGTGATATTGTAGTAAAAAGTATCTGGTAGTTCTAAAGGAGGCGGCTTCATTCCTGAAATGAGGTAACCAAACGAGTACTATTAGTATTTTTTTTTAATCTAGCCATTACCATTATTTTTGACAATAACAAAATAAATAAAATTATTCTAATCAATTATTATTCTAATCACTCCATTGCAATCTATTAGATTTCCATATGCCACAGTTGAGCGAGCTGTATATCTTTATTAAATTATAAAATGACTTGATTTGTTTTTTTCTAGACTTTTGTTGTTTTATTGTCCACATGACAGTTTGGTTGCACAAATAGTGTTGGCCTTAACAGGAAAGACCGATACACAGATGTTAAGTTAAAGTTAATAGAAACAGTGACATGCATTAAAAAATTGAAATAGTCTATTAAGACTATTTCAATTAAAAATAAAAAAAAATCATAATAGACTCTATTATAAATTATTTTAATTTATTATCCAGATATTGTCGAAAATATTTCGACCATGAGGGGGGTAAGAAAAAGAGACAAAGGCATAGAGTCCGTGGTCAGTAGGTACCACCAATTTTACCCTGTGAAATTTATCCCCCCCCCTATATTTAACACAATGAAACTTGCAGAAAAATTAATATTTTCATTCGAAAGAAAAAACATTAAACAAACTCCTGATGATTTTTAAACACATTTTTCAGCTTACGGAAATAATGAAAATTATGATTGAAAATGTTTTCATTTTGGCACTGTTAAATCAACTGAAATTTAACGTAGCTAAAAACAAGTTACGATAAGAGGTTTTTTAAAAAATTCTATGAAAAATCAATTAATAGTCTGATTTTCACGAAAATTCCCATAAATGTTTACCTTTGGATGTAAATATATCTGAAATAGTTTTTTCCTAAAATATATTAGGGGAAATATTTTTTTACAAGGTCTATCCCCCCCTATTTTATTTTATGCGATAAAAAAAATGACCCGTCAGAAAACTTTTTTTACTTTTTTTCTATAAAGATAAGAGTCTGAATAACTATATCAAAGAAATTGTATAACATACAAAGCAGTAGTTTTTTAGGAAAAATTAATGAAATCGGAAATAAAAAGTGCAAAAAAATGTCATAATATTATTATTTGAAAACTTTCTTTTACTTTTTTAATTGGTATGTACTATATTCTATTAAATTGTCAAAAAAATTTTTTTTTTAAGAAATTAATTTTTAAGAGATTTTCAATCTTTTGTGTGCTTAAATATTTTTTTTTTTTCTGTGTGAAATAAATTAAATAATTTTTTTTTCTGCTTGAAAAAATCGAATTTTTCACGGATATTTAAATATATTAATTTTAGAATTCAGGTGAACTAAAAATTGGTCCGATCTACGCTATATTAATATTTAAAAAAGAATTTGTAATTTTTTATTGTTGAATAGTAATGTGGGATTCTTAGAATATACGAAAGAGCAAAACTGACATATTTGTTTTGTTTTTATACAAAGAGACTAGACTATTGTTTGTTTTTCTTAGCGTAAAAAATTATTTTTCAACTTTTTCGACCTTGTAGAATACTGTTAATTGTTATTCTGTGTTACTTTCACCCTTAGCCAGGATTGAACCTGCAGTCTGGAAATGACTGTTACAGATTGTTAACTATTGGACAGTGGAACAGTCAAACACCTCCTCAGCTTAATGGACTCTTCCTGGCAGTAGTGGCAGTAATTATTTAAGCTGTTATAGTGGGTTCATTAGAGAACTAGTAACTGCATGGTTAGGCCTGGCCAGTCACATTGCTCAAACCAATTGTTGACTGTCTAACTGACTTACTTCAATAGACCTATTAGAATAAAAAGTAAGTATATATTGATTATTTTATCAGTTTTTCTCTTAGAAAAAATATTCAAATTTTCATTTCATTTTCGATTTTAAAAATTAATACCAAACCGAAGACATTTTTTTTAAAGTCAATTTCACTGTGAAATTTTAATATTAAACTTTTTCAAGTTTTTATTCATTTTAATAGTAAATTTTGGCTAAAAAAAGTATGCCTATTACAGCCAGCCATATGTAGATGTATAACCGTAAAAGGGAAATAATATTAATTTTTTCTGTCTAAATTGCGGCCTGAAAATTACCCTTTCGCATGTATCCGGATAGGTTTATTTACTTTTTAAGATAACAATGTAATTTTTCCCAATCAGATAATTTGATCTTTGAATTAACTGTTTTTCCTTGTAACAACCCTGTATGATCGTTAATTGTTTTTTTACGAGATTTATGATAAACAAAGTTCGGAAATATTTATTTCCGTTTTATTCAAGATGGCCTAAACTGATCACATGACCGTTTTGGTGATACCTAGTGGTCAGTTATCCGGTTCTTGCAAAACAATGCCTGTGTAGGGAATTATCTTCCTTTTGCCGGAAGAGTTATCTCCTTGCTGCATTGCTGTTTGTTCCCACTAGGGGGACCTCTGATAGTTATGCGCATTCATTCAAACACTGCTTCCTCTTTTAGCTGGACGTTTCTCAACAAACTGTCTAGGGCTAGAGTCTATCTACCCCCTTCTCGGTGGGCCTTTGCCCCCCCCCTTACATTACTGTAAGTCTTTCTACAGCATGGACTATCCTTTAGTTCCATGTCTGTAACATTTATATGTTAGGTACATTTGGGTATTTGTTTATACCTAAATATTGTATATGTATTTACATGTTCTATTCTCCTATACATTATGTATCTTATCGTTTCCATGTGCTGTTATATATATTAAATGTTTTGTCTCACAACGTGTCGGAATTGTATGTTATTCAATTATCAACTTTGAATCATACACCTGTTTCGCGACCCTCTGGCACAATCAAGGGTCGATTAACTATCCAAGGTTACCAAAATTCAAAGGTAACCAGGAATCCAGATTCTTTGTGGATGGATCTCAAGAAGACTGATCAGGTAACAAACAAGTATGACGTGAAAAACGAAGATGGAATCTCTGTCATCTGACGTTTATTTATACAAAAGGCAGACCTGCTCACATCCGTAAGCAAGGTATAAAATTCCCGTCAAGCGTAGATCTCGGCTTTTGTATTTCGTACTGGACACTGCCACTCCAGCCGACGCTATTCACGTGAGTAGAGGGCCCACCTCAATATTTTTTTCCCACAATATATAAATTACTTATTTAATCTATTTATTATCTAGATGTAATATTATTACATCTACATCTAGATGATAAATGTTAGTCTTAAGTAATAGGTACCAGGTATAACCTGTCAGTCGCTACTGAGCTAAAGGGCTCACGGAATTTCCGAAATTGGCCGTCAAGATCGGATTTTCTACATCAACCATGGATTGCAGGGTCTCTATATTTGCTGAAAGTCTAGCCGAATGCCCACGTTGTGTTCAGATCTCAAACGACTAGAAATCTGCTATAGAAACTGATTTCCAAGGTTAACGGCGGCCTAGTGGTCACTTAAAAACAACGACTCTTTTTTCTTTTTTTAAAACATAACAACATCTATATTCAAACAAAAGAATACAAACAATTATTTCTCAAGGCTGTGAGAACGATGGACCTCTAATTAATAACTACTGGTCAGAATACGATCAGAGCTCTGCAAGGTGTTGTTCAAAACAGTTCGTAAAGTTGACTAAGTTTTTCAACGGTCTTAGCTGAAGTCAGTTTCTCTTGGCTCTTGGTATTTGCGTTAATCTTCTCTACTAGCCCAGTCAGCTAATCTCAAACATGCTTGGCTTCGTCTAGTCTTCATCTGCTTTTTCATCAAAAACGTCTCAGTTAAATAATATCGCAATCGGACATTCTGATTTCGGAGATATCAGAAATTTTCTCTGGACCTCCCACTTTATCAAGGGTGCCGCCTTCCTTTAGTTCCAACCAGCCAATCGAATTTACTTCTGCTCACTAATCTAAGTGCTATCTCTTCCGGTTACTTGAGTGGTTTTAAATACATTTGATTTTCTTTAATTCATTCCTTCCGGTCATCTATAAAACAAAGAGTTTATCTTTTTCTTAAGTGGAAAAAAAAAAATTTTTTTCTTCGGTAGATCCAAGCCGACCCGTCCCGGCGCCCAATGGTCTAGCACATCAGAGGATAACCACCGCTGACTCGAGTGGATTTGCCCCAGAGGTCTTCTGACCCACTTGAGATCTTACCTTCGATACGGACATTCCGAATCGCTTTGTGTGGCCTTATGTTCACTACCATCTGTTTTGATTCTACTCTGACCCAAGCTTATCGGAAGATTTAAACTTCCGATTTTTTTTCTTTCTTTTTCTAATTTCAAACCAAGAAATCAGGTCACACCAGGTACTTTTCACAATATCACAATTTTTCATTAAGGGAACCCCCCCTTTTCGGTATATATGTCCGGTACCTAAACTTTGGACCCCCCCCTGTTCCAAGAACTGTTTTATGATATTGCTTGCGGGGGGGCGGGGGCACTGACTTTCTTTATCTGTAAGACATTCCTACTGCAATTCCCACTTTCAAAGAAATAATTGAAAAGTAGCGAATAATACTGTGAAACTATTTTCGATTAGAAACTAACATCTTACATTTCTTTTTAAATATCTATTAATAATGGAGATTCGGTCTCTATTTGTCTGTAACCGATACTATGTCACTGCAAACGTCACATTACCCAGTGAATGAATTTTATAATGCATCAGTTATTTTATTTCAAAACTTTCTTACTTTTTTCAGGTCACTTAACTTTGACCATGCCCTTATTTTTGGGGCGAAAAATATCAGTGGAATTATATACTTTTGTAACTAATTACTAGGGATGTCCAATCTGCCCCCTCCCTATGTTTAACACAATGAAACTTGAATAAAGGTTAATATTATCTTCAAATTTTTTGGACCATTCAAAAGAAGAAACATTAAAAAAAAAACTCCTGAAGATTTAAAAAAAAAAAAAAAAATCTGCTTATGGAAATAATGAAAATTATGAACGAAAACAATGTTTACATTTTCACACCATTAAATCAATTGAAATTTAACGTAACAAAAAAACAGTTATGACTAATGGCTTTTTAAAAAAAAATTCTATGAAAAATCAAGTCAAATTTTTACAAAAATTTGATAATTATTTACTTGTTGATGAAATTATGTTTAAAATAAGTTTACCTAAAATATATTAGAGGATTTTTTTTTACGAGGTCTTTTCCCCCTCCTCTATTTTATAAAATATGAAAAATGAACCGATAAAAAACGATTTTTAATTTTTTTCTATAAATATAAGAGTCTGAATAATTATATCAGAAGATTTTTAAAAGTTACTATGCGGGTTTTTTTTTTTTTTTAGTAAAAGAACCATGAATACAGAATTCTGCTAAAAAATATCACAATATTGACATTTTTTAGATTATTTTGCTGAGGTGGAATGCCACACCTACTATAAGCTCCCAGTGTTCTACCACATAGATCAGATTAGCCAAGTTGTTCTCATTATATGCTGAGTGAGGAATGGTATTGAACCTGGAGCCTTTCAATTCCTAGGTGAATGCTCTACTGACTGAGCTAAACCGGTGGCAAGTTACTTTCAGGAATCGCAAGTTTCTGGGTTCAATACCAGTCCACCACCAACTATAAGATATTAAGAGACCTCTTTAATTATCTTAAACCTTTCCAAGAGGACTTATTTCAAATTATCATCTCTTTAACTATGGATAATAATCTGATAATTATTTCAAATAACTCACTTATAACAGTATTTATCAAATTTCTGTCACCAATGACATGAAATTTGTATAAGAGGCTCTTAAGAACTGAGCTCAAATTATAATTTTAATGAGA
This sequence comes from Doryteuthis pealeii, assembly GCA_023376005.1. Lineage (NCBI taxonomy): Eukaryota > Metazoa > Mollusca > Cephalopoda > Myopsida > Loliginidae > Doryteuthis > Doryteuthis pealeii. Next base: position 76,825,050 of record CM042154.1, on the reverse strand, counting down.
TCATTATATAAATTAACTTGCAAGGATACCCAGCATTGCCGGGTATAATTTTATATTGCATATTTGGTTATTTCCTATAACTCCAACATAAACAAAGGGGAACCACTCTTGACTGATAAATTATTTATTGATCTACTAGGAAAAAAGAAGATAGGGTTTAGGGTTTAATGGGAAAATAAATAAATAATTTATCAGTCACGAGTGGTTCCCCTTTGTCTATATTGGAGTTATAGGAAATAACTGCATATTTTTATTGTAACTTTGCTTAAATCAAAATATATTACAGTCAAGTCACGCTGAAAGCTACTGTTCCTGCTAGATCACCGAAGTTAAGCAATGATGAGCCTGTTCAATACTTAATTGGGTAATCACTTAAGCAACAGCAGGTATTGTAGGCAACCTGAATCATTTGTTTATCAAATTAACTTGATTCGACATTAAATAACCCTGAAACAGTTGATATGCTGTAAAACAAAATAACCAACTTAGATTAAAATGTGAATGTTATAATTTCCAGTTTAGAGAGCATCAAACAAGGAATCACAAGCATATGAGTGGCACAGGGATCTGTGCAGTAAAGTGTGGAGCTGAAGCTGAAGCTGATGGTAGGTGTGGTACACCGCCTTAGATGCCAAAACAATCTCCTTGGTCTAGCGCTAGTGAAAAGGGGGATAGACTCCCTTGCTGTCTGGGTGATACCAACTTTAAGCCACAAGATAATCCCTTACAAAACATACATATTACCTAATCTGTGCTACTCATACGCTGAGTTGGCGAGGACTGGTATTGAACCAGGAACCTAGTGATTCCTAGGCGGGTGCTCTACTGACTAAGCTAAAACTATAACTGCAAATACTAAAGAAGCAAGTAGTGTTTTATGATTTAAATTGTTTATGTAACCTGTGATAGTAACAAAGCAAATACTAAAGGCATTGATTACTTGGGCGGTCGGAGAGGCCCCCTCCGATCAAGTGGCTGGTCATGTCAAGCCCTAGCACCAATATGATTGTCCTTGCCCTTATAACAAGCCCAAACTCTTTTTAGCATATATATTTATCAACCCCTCCGCACAAGCAGGATGCGACACAAAGTCAATTTCTTAAGCAGAGTTTAACAGGTTTGAATTCAGAGTTTTACTTCTCCTAGACCGGTTGCCTAACCAAGGTTAAAGAGCCCGGTCTGCCCTACTATTTACCCATAGCTGGAGGGAGAATAGTTGGATTCATACCTTTCCCAAGGGTATTAGAGCTAAGTGAAATGCAATTACCACGTCCAGGATTTGAACTCGGGGCGACGTGTCCATTTCCCATGACTTTAACCATTACACCACGCACTTCCTACACTCTTTTTAGCATATGGGGGCTAGAAGGCAGTGACTGAGGGTCTTCATGTCCTGGGAATAGACTCCCTTATTGTCCAACTGATACTGACAATAGGCCACTTTGCCTACTTTACTTTATAAGCAGTAATAAAAATAAAGTTGGCGGAGTGGCCTGTTGTCGGTATCAGCCAAACAGTGAGGGAGTCTATCCCCTTTTTTCTAGCCCTAAACCAGGGTTTTTTTGGGGGGGTGGGGGGTTCTGAGTTGGAGCACCACACCTACTGTCAGCTAGCTCCCCCACTTTACCACACAGATCCGATTGCCCAATCTGTGCTACTTCTGTGCTGAGTTGGTGGGGACCGGTATCAAACCAGGAAACTTGCAATTCCTAGGTGGCTGCTTTACTGACCGAGCTAAACCGGCAGTAAGATAAATAAAGTAGATTCCTTTTATTTATGTAAGCAAGAGATGTAAAAAACAAAAAAAAAATAATTATCTTAAAAATGATCATCCTTAAAAATATAAAATATCTGTGGACCTCAAGTTGCAAAAGGTCATTCAGTACTGAAAGAATAAAAATCTTTATCAAATGTCATTTAAGATGTGCACAAGGCTGATCACCATCATCCTGTCTCACTTTATTTCCCATACTAAAGAGACTTGCAACTGTAATTTGCAGTCTATCTATACATATATAAAGGGCAGTTGGTGTATGTATGAAACTACGAATAGAACAATTAACGACGCCGGGTTAGCTCAGTCGGTAGAGCGTTCGGCTAGAAACCACAAGGTTCCTAATTCAATGCTGGTCCTCGCCAACTCAGCGTATGAGTAGCACATGGATATGTGCGGTAAAGTAAGGAGCTGATGGTAGGTGTGGCACTCCACCTCAGATGCTAAAACAATCTCCTTGGTCTATCGCTATTGAAAAGGGGATAGACTCCCTCGCTGACTGGCTGATACTGACTTTAGGCCGCCCCGTCGACTTTACTTTATATATGCAAAGTATATATACAGGGGCCGGGTTTAGCTCAGTCGGTAGAGTGTTCGGCTAGGAATCTCAAGGTTCTTGGTTCGATACTGGCCTCCGTCAACTCAGTGTATGAATAGCACAGGGATCTGTGTGGTAAGGAGCTGATGGTAGGTGTGGTGCTCCACCTCAGATGCTCAAATAATCTCCTTGGTCTAGCGCTAGTGAAAAGGGATAGACTCCCTCGCTGTCTGGCTGATACCGACATTAGGCCGCCCTAACAACTTTACTTATATATGCATATTCACTATCAGCAGATCTTGCTTTTTGAGCAAAAATAATGAGGATTTGATTTATATTCGTGAAGATAATTGAAAAATAAAATTTAAATACTAAGAGCATGGAATTGATTTTTTTTTTTTTTTTTTTTTTCTAATATTTTAAATTGGAGACATTAATTTTTCCTTTCAGAGTATCTGTGCACTTCTTTCTCATGCCCCACAAGGCTGGATCAAAACGGGGTCTTTTTTACATAGGGATTTAATGGGGCGTCCTGCAATGATCCAACTCGTGATTCGGTAATAATGAATCTGCAAGACTAACTTTTTTTTACCCCTGGTTCTATCCAGGCAATGCCAGGTAGCCGCTTCTAGTCTTATATAAAGAACTACTCCAGTTAGTGAAAGTGCATTTGGATTATATAAAAGCAGTTATCTATATCTATCTAAAAGGCAATTGTGTGAATCTGTATAGCTGGAGGAAACTTCGAAAATAAAACAATTAACTACAAAGTAAATATATATACACATCAAATATCACCAGGGCTTGGTTTTTGAGCAAAAATAATAGAGATTTGATTTATATTCGTGAAGATAATTAAAAAATAAAGTTTAAATCATAACAGCATGGATTTTTTTTTTCATTTAATATTTTAGATAGTAGACATTAACATTTATTTTCAGAGTAGCTGGATCAATGCAAGGTCTATTTTTTTACATAGTGATTTAAATGGGGCATCCCACGAGGATTCAACTCACAATTCAGTAATAATGGATCTGCGGGACTAACTTTAAAAAATCCCCCTCTACCCAGGCGACGCCGGGTAGCCGCTGCTAGATCAAAATCCTACCAAGCAATTTCTGCCATAAAACTCTTTCTTTTTTTTTTTAACTTTTCGGATTATTATTTAAAACATTGACCAGATTTTTAATTGAAATCTGAGTTAACCAGGTCACAATAAAGTTCATTGACTCTACTTTTAATCCTCTAAAGAACTTCTATATCTTATCAAGGATTAAATCTGACCTTGAAAATCTATGTATTAATACTTATGTTCCTTAATAGTATGATTGTTATCATCTTGAAACACGGTCGGGTTAAAAATGAGATCATCCAAGATCAAATGCAAAAATGCAAATCCTGATTATCTGGTGTTACTTATCCGCTGAATTCTTATTTCTTATGAAAGCTAAATAATGGACCATCCCGTTTTTATTATAAAAAAAGAAAGGGAAGAAAAAATATATGCTACACATATACTTTTTATTATCGATCCAGGTAACGCTGAGTAGCCACTTCTAGTATAATATAGATCAAAATCCTATCAAGCAATTTCTGCCAAAAAACACTTTTTTTCTAACTCTTAGGATTATTACATAAACATTGACCAGACTTGAATGAATTACACTGTATGGGATACAAGGTAGGGTTAGATGGCTTTAGTTGTTCATAAATAAAAACTCTATAATTTATTCAGAAACTTTAGTTGAGACCCATCAAATTTTCCCGAGGATTCATTCTAATCAAATACATGCGTCCCAGGACACACTCAATTAAAAAGCTATCAGCATTATTGCTCGTGTTCCTTAATTGTATGACTGCTATCATCTTGCAACACCGTCGGGTGAAAAATGAGACCATCCAAGATCAAATGCAAATCCTGATTTTCTGGTGTTACTTATCCGCTGAATTTTTATTTCTTATGAAAGCTAAATAATGGACTATTCTGAAGAAAAATGATATGCTACACAGAAAAATTTAATAACAAAGAAAGAAAATGAGTAGGGGTAAGATAGAGGGTGTGAGCCCACTGAAGCAATAATGCTAATCTGTTCCAATTGAACATTATGAAAAGATAAAAAGAAGGAACGAAAGAAAGAGAGAGAGAGTTAAATCAAGATTATTATACTTTTTTACATATTGAGGTCTTTGGCAATAGTTCTTAAATAAACATATCAAACGTAATAATTAAATAATCATACTGTGAGAGCGTTCGGCTAGGAATCATAAGGTTCCTGGTTCGATACCAGCCCTCGCCAACTCAGCGTATGAGTAGCACAGAGTTCTGTGTGGTAAAGTGAGGAGCTGATGGTAGGTGTGGCGTCCCACCTCAGATGCTAAAATAATCTCCTTGGTCTAGCGCTAGTGAAAAGGGGATAGACTCCCTTGCTGTCTGGCTGTTACCGACATTAGGCCGCCCCGACGACTTTACTTTACTTACTGTGGTATATGGGGTTACAAGAGGTTTTGTGGTTTAAAAGGTGGCTGGTGCATGTTTGTGGGGTACTGCTTTTAACCCCATCTTATTTAGTAGTCGCGCTGAAAAGGAATGAATAAAAAGGAATGAAAAGACAAAAGGTTGTTTCATGATTTAGATTCAGAAGGAAAAATATCCCTAGTTGACTTCATAAAATGGATATTGGCAATGCATTTGGCAGAGAATCAAAATCTCAATTCAAAAACTGTCCTCATCATGATTATTTCATGAGTTAGTGTAGTAATTTCAGTGAGTAAAAAGGCTGCAAGAAGACACAAGGGAAAATATGCAGCAGCCAAAAACACATTTCATAATTGATGGAACAAATATCTTTGGCCAAATTAGACTAACATTTTTCTTAACTCTTCTGGAGACAGTTGAATAAGTACAATAGAGAGTTCTGCCCCTGTGTCTAGGCTGAACAGAGTGATCTGCCCTTGACCAGGATACAGTATAAATACAACCATGGAAGTGGCCATTTTATTTTGACTCTTGATCACACCTTTCGTACTTTATAACAGTAATTTTTTTTATTGTTATCATTCTGTTTGTCATTGTTCAAAAATAAAAATTGGTTTTCTGACAAAATTTGTTGATTAGGCACCCCATCATGGTGAAATGGTTAATAAGCTAACTAATACTCTTGGGAAAAGGTATTTATCTCACGTATGTGGGTATGTCACAAGGTCGTTTAATGTGGGACCACCCATGAACTGAGGCTCATGGGATGGTGGGTGCAAAAAAGGCGTTCATCCCATAGGCATTCCCCCTCAAGGCACTGTGTAATAAACCCAGCCCTGCTCCTTTAAATCAAGGGGGCAGGTGTTGCCTGGGGAGATAGCCCCCTGGATCAACGTCGTTAATTACCAACACCCTGGGCCAGTGGCTGAAGCTACCGGACCCCCGCCCTGTAGAGTGGATTATTTGTGTGTTGGGAAAAGGTATGAATCCAACTATCCTCCCTCCAGCTATAGCAAGGCAGACCTTGGTTAGGCAACTAGGAGAAGGAAAACTCTGAACTCAAACCTGTTAAACTCTGCTAAGAAATTGACCTTGTTTCACATCCTGCTCGGTAGGGATAAATATGTGTATGTGTGTGTGTGTATGTAAATGTATTTCTAATGGTTTTAACTTAGAAATGCATAGTAAATAATAAAGGTATTGTTTGTTTCCAGGAATTTATTTGAATATTATCTTATCATATTGGAGATTCGCTGTCTAACTGTAACTATGTCTCTGCTTACATCACAATATCCTCAGGAATTGTTTTATCAATTAATATTTGATTTATATTATAGTCAAAATCATTAATATTAATACATAGAATAAATCTTATTTTTTCACAATGTTTCTATGAAAATCTAAGTTAATTTGCCTCACAACAGCCCATGTTATTAGTGCATTCAAAATCCTGCAATGTGTCTTATATATCACTAAGAAATAAAGGTTTACATAATATATGGTTTGGTTAATTTGCATACCGGTTTTAACAAAACTGGGTTTAACAAATAAGTACTTAGTGTTATTGATCTCTAATATTATTGTTTTATTCACCACTGTATTAAAATCAATCCTATGAATGATTTTATATAGAAACTAATTAAGATATAATTAAAATAAGTGTAATCTTTTTATATATGTGTTCTTATTTAATTTCGTTAGTGTTTCTAATTTATTATATTTCCTTATATTAAAACTTAAATACTTATGCCCGAAGGACAGATATTCTTGCTAGGATAAAAAAAAAACAAATAGGACTATTACAAAGTGTTATCAATAAATATTGAGACAATTTAAAAATTCAAATGCAAACATATGCACAGGTGAGTAACATATAATAAAGTGATGTGTAGATATCTTGATGAGCATGGATTTCCATGACACTCTCTTGCCATTCCATCCCTATCAGTCATTGCTCTTGGTAAGTCCTCTGCACAGCATCCAGTATCCATACTGAGCTGATCAATATAAGTTTTTGCTGGCTGGCCAATACTAGTGTGTCCATATGTAGGTGTCAACAGGAGTATGTCACTTATGAGTTCATCCTTCATTCATAATATCTTGTTCATCTTACTTGGATGTTTTGTGTGATAGGAGGCAAGTGGCCATACAGCTGCTTTCTTGTAGAGTGCTGCTTCTAAGATTTGTTCAAGACACCACACTGCATCCTTGTCTAGTTCCCATCTATCTTTTTTCACCGGTGTGTCCATGTGAGAATGTCACTTATGAGTTCATCTTTGCTCCTCCAGCAGTGTCCAGCATATAGTCTTTATTTTACTTGGATGTTTTGTGTGATAGGAGGCAAGTGGCCATACAGCTGCTTTCTTGTAGAGTGCTGCTTCTAAGATTTGTTCAAGACACCACACAGCATCCTTGTGTAGTTCCCATCTATCTTTTTCTCACCGGTGTGTCCATGTGAGAATGTCACTTATGAGTTCATCTTTGCTCTCCAGCAGTGTCCAGCATATAGTCTTTATTTTACTTGGATGTTTTGTGTGATAGGAGGAAGTGGCCATACAGCTGCTTTCTTGTAGAGTGCTGCTTCTAAGATTTGTTCAAGACACCACACAGCATCCTTGTCTAGTTCCCATCTATCTTTTTCTCACCGGTGTGTCCATGTGAGAATGTCACTTATGAGTTCATCTTTGCTTCTCCAGCAGTGTCCAACATATAGTGTTTATTTTACTTGGATGTTTTGTGTGATAGGAGGCAAGTGGCAATACAGCTGCTTTCTTGTAGAGTGCTGCTTCTAAGATTTGTTCAAGTTCCCATGGTGTGTCCATGTGAGAATGTCACTTATGAGTTCATCTTTGGCAGTGTCCAGCATATAGTGTTTATTTCCAAGTGGCCATACAGCTGCTTTCTTGTAGAGTGCTGCTTCTCCATGTGAGAATGTCACTTATGAGTTCATCTTTGCTCCTCCAGCAGTGTCCAGCATATAGTCTTTATTTTACTTGGATGTTCAAGTGGCCATACAGCTGCTTTCTTGTAGAGTGCTGCTTCTAAGATTTGTTCAAGACACCACACAGCATCCTTGTGTAGTTCCCATCTATCTTTTTCTCACCGGTGTGTCCATGTGAGAATGTCACTTATGAGTTCATCTTTGCTCCTCCAGCAGTGTCCAACATATAGTGTTTATTTTACTTCGATGTTTAGTGTGATAGGAGGCAAGTGGCCATACAGCTACTTTCTTGTAGAGTGCTGCTTCTAAGATTTGTTCAAGACAGCACATAGTATAATTTCCATCTAGTTGTTTCTCCAAGCGTTTCATTAAAGTCCAAGTGGTGCAGCCTGTAGCGATTGTCTGCCCCTGCTGCGATGGACTTGTGTCCAAAAGGATTATCATCCCTTGCCACCACTAAGTAACACTACTAGCTGGGTATCTAAACTCAGCCCGGGAAGCTCTCTGTCTCTCTCTTGGTCTGGCATTCACTAAGATGGACTAGACACATGGTGTCTCTGTCCATTAAGTGTGGTGGGATTTCGCCTTCCCAACTATCAGTAAGTGACTCGTACATTCATTATGAACTCTTTCTTACTTCCCAAACACTTTTGTCCTCTCTGTTTGTATCTTGTCATATATGTCATGTTCCATGTGCTCAGACAATAAAGTCTGTATTGTTGTTATACTTTGTACTCCTTTGTTCGGATTTAATTGTGTCATATATTTACCTACGTTGGAAGTTTCTTTGAAGCCTTCTAACATATTATAAGAACCGTTTTGGCCACTAAAGCCAAAAACACACATTTAATTCTTATAAGTCATACAGTGAGGAAGTAGAAGACATTAAGATTGTAGTTGTAAAGTAACTAAAATTGGCGGAGTGGCTTATTGTCAGTGTCAACCAGACAGCGAAGGAGTCTATCCCCTTTTTGCTAGCGCTAGGGAGATTGTTTTTATAGATGTGGAGTGCCACACCTACCGTCATCTCTCCCCTTTATCCCACAGATCAGATTACCCAATCTGTGCTACTCATATGTTGAGTTGGCGGCGACCAGTATCTAATTCAGAACCTTGCGATTCCAAGGCAGGGACTCTACTGACTGAGCTAAAACAGCCTCTGGAATTGTACACTAATTAAAAGTTGAATTTCAGAGGTGCTTCCACAAGTATGAATCTCTGTCATCTGTCATATTTATATGAAAGGCAGACCTGCTCACATCCGGTAGCAAGGTATAAAATTCCCGTCAAGTGCAGATCTCGCCTTTGGTATTTCGTACTGGACATTGCCACTCCAGCCGACACTATTCACATGAGTAGAGGGCCCAACTGTGAAGAAGGAAGTTAAATAAAAGCTTATTTAATGGCCTAAACTGATCACATGACCATTTTGGTGATACCTAGTGAAATATAACACTTTTTTTTTTTTTTTTTAGATTTATTTTTTCTTTCGTGTAAATTAACTTGACTGGTTGCCTAACCAAGGTTAAAGAGCCCAGTTTACCCTACTATTTACCCATATCTGGAGGGAGAATAGTTGGATTCATACCTTTTCCAAGGGTATTAGTGCTATGTGAAATGCAAACAGCTACGTTCAGGATTTGAACTCTCCTCACCATTTGCTTCAACGGTAACCATTACACCACAAGCGCCTCCTATACCTATAACAAATATCTGACTGGCAGGGACTCTACTGACTAAGCTAAAACGGCCTCTGGAGTTGTACACTAATTAAAAGTTGAATTTCAGAGGTGCTTCCACAAGTACGTCTGAATGATGAGACTATAAAATAAAAATCAAGAAAATTTTAATAATATTTTTTTAATTTAAAAAAAAAATCTTTTAGAATACAGAAGACCTAACCTCTCATGCAATTTATCAGTTTTTTAAAATATGGATTTTATTGATTTTTAGATGAGGTGGGGCGATCCTATTTACAGTGTAAATGCTATGTCAAAATGACCTCTGACTTACTGGCACACATCTATACCTTTTATGTTTCTCTTGGCTTTATCTTTATTCATGCAGAGGAGGAGGAAGCAGCACACTGACTGCACCTCTGCAGAGGGGTATGAACCAACTCAACGTATGAGTAGCACAGATTGGGTAATCTGATCTGTGCTAGCAAAAAGGGGATAGACTCCCTTGCTGTCCAGCTGATACTAACAATAAGCCACTCCGCCAACTTAACTTACTTTACATTGTTGGCCTTGGGTGGTGACTTGTGATGCTTAAAGATGGAACCAGTAATCTGATCTGTGTGGTAAAGTGAGCTGATGGTAGGTGTTGCGCTTTACCTCAACAAAAACAATCTCTGGTCTAGTGCTAGTGAAAAGGAGATAGACTCCCTCAATGTTTGGCTGATACCGACAATAAGCTACTCCACTAACTTTACTTGCTAGGCAATCAGTTTAGGTGAAGGAAAAGTCTGTATTCAAATCTGTTAAACTCTGCTTAAGGAATTGATCTTGTGTCACATCCTGCTCGTTTTAAGGGGTTGGGTAAATATGTAATCACATTACTTCTTGCATATTTTTGGGTGTTGCATCATAAACGTTTGTGCTACTTGCCTAACTTTGCTTATTAGGCAACCAGTTTAGGTGAAGGAAAACTCTGTCTTTCTTTCTTTCTTTCTTTCTTTTCTTTTTTCTTTCTTTTCTTTATTCTTTTTTTTTCTTTCTTTTCTTTATTCTTTTTTTTTCTTTCTTTCTTTATTTTTTCTTTTTTTCTTTTTTTCTTTATTCTTTTTTTTCTTTTCTTTTTCTTTATTCTTTCTTTCTTTTTTCTTTCTTTATTCTTTAATTTTTTCTTTCTCTTTTCTTTCTTTTTCTTTATTCTTTAATTTTTTCTTTCTTTTTCTTTTCTTTAATTTTTTCTTTTTTTCTTTATTCTTTAATTTTTTCTTTCTTTTTCTTTATTCTTTAATTTTTTCTTTCTCTTTCTTTTTTCCTTTTTTTTTCTTTTCTTTCTTTTTCTTTTTTCTTTTCTTTCTCTTTCTTTTTCCTCTCTCTCTTCTTTCTTCCAATCTGTTAAACTCTGCTTAACAAATTGACCTTGTGTCCCATCCTGCTCATCTGAAATGGTTGTGTAAATATCTAATCACATTACTACTTGCATATTTTAGGGGAGTTGTATCACAAACGTTTGTAGTCTTAATACTAAATATTCTCTTGAATCCCATTCATTAGATTCGTTACAAATCATTGTGCCTAAATACTAAATGATTTCTTACCCAATAATTTCCGGAGACATAACAGCCTTACTTGAAACGCTGCTTTTTCGTATTGCTAGTAAATTTGCTTTGATGTGTGTATTCTTTTTTTCTTCACTTGATGAATTATCACAGTAATGCTTTTATGTCTTGCCGTAAATATTTATCAATATTTCCTCTTTTACTAATAGGTCAACAGTAACTATGCTTACTAATTGGTTGGTTGGTATTGTTTGTATTTTTCTGCTTCGGCGTTTATTCTCTACACTAGTTGTTTTGTTAGTAAATATTGTGCACAATGTAATGGGATACGTCTTTTTTTTTCTTTTTCCTTTATTTCTTTTTCTTCTTTCTCTTTTTCTTCTTTCTCTTTTTCTTCTTTCTCTTTTTCTTTTACTTCTTTCTCTTTCTTTTTCTTTTATCTTTCTCTTTTTCTTTTATCTTTCTTTTTTTCTTTTTAAATAGTCGCTGCTCAATGCAGTATGTGAAATATAGGTACCACCAATTTTACCCTGTGAAATTTACCCCCCCCCCTATATTTAACACGATGAAACTTGAAGGAAATTAATATTTTCTTAAATTCTTTTTTCATTCGAAAGAAAAAACATTAAACAAATTCGTGATGATTTTTAAACAAATTTTCATCTTACGGAAATAAGGAAAATTATAATTGAAAATGTTTTCATTTTTGCACTGTTAAATCAACTGAAATTTAACGTAGCTAAAAACAAGTTACGATAAGAGTTTTTTTTTTAATTCTATGAAAAATCAATTAATAGTCTGATTTTACCGAAAATTTCCATAAATGTTTACCATTGGATGTAAATACATCTGAAATAGTTTTTTCCTAAAATATATTGGGGGAATATTTTTTTTTTTACGAGGTCTATCCCCCCCCCCCATTTTATTTTATGAGATAAAAAAAAAATGACCCGTCAGAAAACTTTTTTTACTTTTTTTTCTATAAAGATAAGAGTCTGAATAACTATATCAAAGAAATTGTATAACGTACAACGCAGTATTTTTTTTAAGGAAAAATTAATGAAATCGGAAATAAAAAGTGCAAAAAATGTCATAATATTATTATTTGAAAACCTTTTTTTGGTTTTTTATTTGGTATGTACTATATTCTATTAAATTGTCAAAAAAAATTGTTTTTTTAAGAAATTAATTTTTAAGAGATTTTCAATCTTTTGTGTGCTTAAATTTTTTTTTTTTCTGCGTGAAATAAATTGGTCCGATCTGAGCTTGATTAATATTTTTAAAAGAATTTGTAATTTTTATTGTTGAATAGTAATGTGTGATTCTTAGAATATACGGAAGAGCAAAACTGACATATTTGTTTTGTTTTTATACAAAGAGACTAGACACTTCTCAATAACTATTGTTTGTTTTTCTTAAGCGTAAAAAATTATTTTTCAACTTTTTCGACCTATTAGAAAAAATATTCACATTTTCATTTCATTTTCGATTTTAAAAATTAATACCAAAACCGAAGACATTTTTTTTCAAAGTCAATTTCACTGTGAAATTTTAATATTAAATTTTTTCAAGATTTTATTCATTTTAATAGTAAATTTTAGCTAAAAAAAAAGTATGTCCATTATAGTCAACCATATGTAGATGCATAATCGTAAGAGAGTAATAATATGTATTTTTTCTGTCTAAATTGCGGCCTGAAAATTACCCTTTCACATGTAATACGGATAGATTTATTTATTTTTTAAGATAACGATGTAATTTTTCCCAATCGGATAATTTGATCTTTGAATTAACTGTTTTTCTTTGTAACAACCCTGTATGATCGTTAATTGTTTTTTTTTACGAGATTTATGATAAACAAAGTTCGGAAATATTTATTTCTGTTTTATTCAAGATGGCCTAAACTGATCACGTGACCATTTTGGTGATACCTAGTGAAATATAACACTTTTTTTTTTTTTTAGATTTATTTTTTCTTTCGTGTAAATTAACTTGACTGGTTGCCTAACCAAGGTTAAAGAGCCCAGTTTACCCTACTATTTACCCATATCTGGAGGGAGAATAGTTGGATTCATACCTTTTCCAAGGGTATTAGTGCTATGTGAAATGCAAACAGCCACGTTCAGGATTTGAACTCTCCTCTCCATTTGCTTCAACGGTAACCATTACACCACAAGCGCCTCCTATACCTATAACAAATATCTGACTGGCTTGAAACCTGTAGGCATAATCCTTCTATAGACCATTGATAATGATTTTGTTTCTCATTGGGTTGCAGTGTTCGTACATGTTAGGGTCCCATTTTGGGGGCTAAATGGGGTGTAAGATTTAAAGGTTATGACAAAGTCATAACTCGTTGAAACGCAAACAAACTCCGACAAAGGTTGAGGGACAAAACATTTTATATAACAGCACATGAATAAACAAGATACATAAATTACATAGAAGTGTACATGAAACATACATACGTATACAATAGTAATATGAACATAAAAGCAACAGACATGAGACTAAGAATAGTCCATGCCGGGAAATCACTTACAGTAATGTAGGGGGGGGCAAAGCCCCAACAAGAAAGGGGGAGTCATAAAACTACCTCATTGTGTCTCGTAGGTCGAGCAGCAGGCTAAGAGGAAGAGAAATTCAAAACAGCCGCTTAAATACACGAGACCCCTAGCGGGAACCAGCGACACTAAACGGGCAGACAACTCCCCAGGCAAATACGAAAATAACCCCCACAGGGGGAAAAATGAGTTTAAAAAATTGACTACCCTTCAAGAATGAATAAAACAAAATGTCTTCAGGATAAAATAACCCAACAAGGTTTGACATGCCGTAAAATCCAACCAACCAACCATCTCACTGGGTGCCCCATACTTCAGGCCTTGCGCTACATCTAAATTAAGCTTAGTGAATAACAAATCCTACTGCAATTTTTTTCAAATTTTAAACGTTCATGTAAAAGTACCGATTGAAAATACAACGGCTAAACCTAACCAACATCATCAGCAGCAGCTGACTTCCTTATGTAATCGGTTAAATGAAATGTGCAAAAAGGAAGCTTTGAAGTGTTTTAGTAAGCTTTTATTTAGCTTCCTTCTTCCACATAACTGGCAAGAATGGATAGGAGTGTAAAACTAAGTAACCTGTTTGAAAGCAGGAAATGAAACAGACAATGTTCCTTTTCGTAACAGGAACATCAGGAAACATTGTTGCATGAAGTAAATCAACATTTTCACCTTTTTTTGTGAAAATGTTGTAGATTTGTGTCCTAGAGGTACCACCAATTTTCCCTGTGAATTTCACCCCTCCACACACACACACTATATTCAACACAATGAAACTTGCATAAAGGTTAATATCTTGAAAATTTTTTGTCCATTCGAAAGAAGAAAACTCATGATGGTTTTTAAATATTTTTTTCAGCTTACAGAAATAATGAAAATTATAAACGAAAAACAATGTTTACATTTTTGCAACGTTAAATCAATTGAAATTTAACGTAGCCAGAAATAAGTTATGACTAGAGGCTTTTAAAAAAATTCTATGAAAAATCAATTAATGGTCAGATTTTCACGACAATTTCTATAATTACTTACCTTTTAATGGAAATATGTCTGATAGTTTTTTTCCTAAAATATATTAGGGGAAATATTTTTTTACGAGGTCTATTTTATTTTATTTTATGAAATATGAAAAAAAGAAACGACAAAAACGATTTTTACTTTTTTTCTATAAACGTAAGAGTCTGAATAATTATGTCAGGAGATTTTTATGAGTTTCAATACCAGAGTTTTTTTTAGTAAAAGAACCATGAATACAGAATTCAGCTGCAAAATATCAATAAAGAAACTGACCGTGTTGTAAAAAAAATGGACTGTTTTATTTATTTTTCAAGATAACGGTGAGTAATTTTTCCCCTATCAGATAATTTGATCTTTGAATTAACTGTTTTTCTTTGTAACAACTCTTTATGTTCGTTATTTCTTTTTTGCAAGATTTAAAAAAAAGGTAAAAAAATACATTTCTTCCTTCAATATGGCCTAAACTGATCACGTGACCTAATTTGGTGGTACCTACTGTCCTTGAATGTCTGTATGACAAATTTCATTGAATTTGTTTAATGATGTACTAATACTACTACTACTACTACCCCTTCCAAAAATTATGGAATTTAACACATTCGGTTAATTTTTTTTTAAATTTAGAAGTAAATAAACTAATAAAATATAAGGTGCAAAACATGTTTAATAGCTGAAAATTATGGTTTCCTAGACATGAAACATGGCGGCTACATTTACAAATCCTGACAGCGAGGGAGTCTATCCCCTTTTCACTAGCGCTAGACCAAGGAGATTATTTTTAGCGTCTGAGGTGGAGCGCCACACCTACCTTCAGCTCCTTACTTTACCGCACAGATCCCTGTGCTACTCATACGCTGAGTTAGCGAGGCCAGTATCGAACTAGGAACCCTGTGGCTTCTAGCCGAATGCTCTACCGACTGAGCTAAAAAGTTAAATACTAACTCCCGGAGGGCACATATTCTTGCTAGTACCATAAATTGAATTTTAGTATCGACAAAGTACAACCTCTATCTCCTAATAGTTGCAACATTTTGTAATTTTATATTTGGATATGATAACTCTAAAAGGACAGATAATTACGGAGCCTGCTTCAGAGCACTTCGGCCTCTGGAGCGGCTAAGTAAAATTAACAGCGTTGATCCCAGGGGCTATCTCCCCCAGGCAATACCTGCCCTCTTGATTTAAAGGGGCAGGGTTGGGTTTATTGTCCAGCACCTAAGGTGCCCCCTTGAGGGGGGAATGCCAACAGGATCAATGCATTTTTTGTGCCTACCACCCATGAGTTTTGTCACATTCATTTTTAAAAAGATTATATTGTTTTTTGGTGTTTATTGTATAATTTGAAGCATAAAATCCAATGGTATCAGTTATTTTCTGATATTTTAATTTTTAAAGTAATTTTTGATATATCTGGGTTAAGGGATATATTCTGAAGTTTGTATTTGGTATATTATCGCAGTAGTAATTGGTACATCAATAGTAATCCATCTGTCGTGGTGTCGTCTAGCGAGTAAGTTAGCTGGTAAGCATAAGGTCGGCAGCTATCGAGTAAGTGTAGGTCGTAGGTATAGGACCAACACAGTGTCGACTATTTATACATGACACTGTCCAATCAGATTATAGTAAGGGGGTACCAAGGTATTTACATATTCATTATATCAATTTTATATAAAGTTTTTAGTTTTATGTCCGCTCTTATTTTTTTTTAATGTATATTTTGAATTACAAGGGTGAATCAAAAAGTAATGCCATTTTGTTTAGGATAAGTATAATTACCAACACGGGAACATGAGCTTCGGCTTGTGGGTGGGCCCACATAAAAATGTCCTTGTATCACAACCTCATTAGTGGGATGAGAGGCAAATACCCTAAGAGAAGAGATAATATAAGTTGGATTTCTAAAAGTAAACCTTAGAGAATAGACTGGTTGACTGTTAATGACAAAAGATCCAATGTCCATAAATATAACAGACCAATGCTAATGTGACCTTCAGAAATATAAATGCAGAAACCGTGATAATTATTAATATCTGTTTGTGCAATGTGTAGGAAGCAAATAATGCAGTGTGTGTATTGTGATTTATTGTAGTTCAGCATTGAAAGTCAGGCAAAATCAGATTCCGTTGTGAAGATAACATAAAGGAAATCTTCTTGTTTTTATTATTAGAGATTTTGATTAGGTGCATCAAAAGGAAATAACTTAACTCTTAACTCTCTGTGGTTGAAAATAGAGGGAAATGCGGATAAAACAACACAACAACTAAATTCAAATGATATTTCGCCTCGGTATGTTACAAAGCTTTGTCAAATTTATTCTGAAGACAAACTGGGATCTACAGCTTACTTTTATGATGAAAAGGTAATTTTGGGGCGGGCAGAAGATGAGGGGAGTGATAAGATGTGAGGCAAAAGGAAAGGAAAAAGGGGAGGATTGGATGTTTGGTATGGAATGAGGAAGAAGGGAATGGGCTTAAAGAATTTTTAAAATAAGAAAGATAAAAGTAGGTGGTTTGTTTAAAATCTTGTATAATACCATTATTATTATTATTATTATTATTATTATTATTATCGTTGTTGTGAGTTTTTCATACCAGCATAAGCTGATGGTCTTTCACTAGAGTCTGTGACAAGTCTCCTCAGGTCTCCAGGACACTTCTGAGTAATCTAGCCGATTTCACTAATGCTGTTGTCTGAGTGGTCTCACTTCTTCCTCTGATTTCCAGTTCCTCCAGTCTGGACTTTTGGGGACCATTCCAAGTGAACCAACTACAATTGGTATCACTTTTACCCTCATATTCCACAGCTTTTTCAATTCTCTAGCAAGGTCAAAGTATTTGTCTTTTCATCTTCTTTGTCTCATTAAAAACTCATAATAATAATATTATGAGTTTTTCACACCAGTGTTAGCTGATGGTCTTTCACTAGAGTTTGAGTGACAACAAGTCTCCTCAGGTCTCCAGGACTCTTCTGAGTATTCTAGCCAATTTCAGCAATGTTGTTGTCTGAATAGTCTCAACTCTTCCTCTGATTTCTAGTTTCACAAATCTTTTTCCCTAGCCTTTTTTTTTAACCTTTCCTAGTGCACCAACTACAACT
The DNA here is from genome assembly GCA_023376005.1 of Doryteuthis pealeii. NCBI lineage: Eukaryota > Metazoa > Mollusca > Cephalopoda > Myopsida > Loliginidae > Doryteuthis > Doryteuthis pealeii. The sequence goes on along the minus strand of CM042154.1, from coordinate 76,807,409 downwards.
GGTATTACTTTCACCCTCATATTCTACAGTTTTTTCAATTCTCTAGCAAGGTTCAGGTATTTGTCTATCTTTGTGTTTTCTTTTATCTGCACCCTATGATCTGCTGGAACTGCAAAATCTACGAGCTGACAAGTTATTATGATTTCATGTGGACACCTACACATGAACACACCAGTGTAGGCCAGCCAGAAAAAATTTACATCGATCAGCTCTGTGCTGATTCTAGATTGTGTGTGGAAGACCTGCAAGGAGAGATGACTGATAGGGATGTGTGGTGAGAATGAGTCATGGGAATCTAAGTTGTCAGCGTAACCTTATAATGATTATTATTATTATTGATAATTTTAAATGCTTAGTATTTGATTAGTACAGAGTGTGACAGAAATACCTCCCACATTTTTAAACTGTCATCTGGTGGGTGCAAGTGAATTTCGGCAAGTGGCAATGGTAGCTCCATCTACTTAATGTCTTACCATTTTTTTTTATTCAGATCTGATCAGTTACAATCATGGCTTGGACCGATAAACACTGTACGTTTTCTGTTGAAACATTTTTAAAACTGATGAATCTGTAATTGTTACACAGAGAGCTTTTCAGGTTCATTTTCTATTATGTTGGAATGATGCTGTTTTAGATAGAAAATTGAGAGGTGCTTTGACCAATGGAGAGCCCAGTGGAATAAGTATGTTGAATGCTAAGGGGATTATTTTGGAAAAAAAATTTTTCATTTGTTGATTTATTTTTTGTGAATACAGCTTTAGTCTCCATACTTTTTGAACGTACCTCATACCCAGCATTCCCCAAAACATAGCTTAACAGTAATAGTGGTTTTAAATGAGGTCTTTCAATCATTAAAGTTTGTAACCTCTGTGATTTTTTGAATATTAGGAAAAGAAATTAGTATAGCAATTTAATGTAATTACTGTTTATATCTATGAAAAAGTCAATTTCTCTAATTCTAAGTTCCCCCTCCTCACTCGTAATTTTTCTTAAACTGCTCGGAAATGTCAATCTTTTTAAAAGAATTGTCCAGAATTATACAAGCAGTCAAAGAAGCATTAAAGAAACATTAAAGGTATTTTTATAAAGAGTAACAGATTAAACATTTGTGTTAAGTATAGAGTATTATCTATATATTAGTACTTGTGTTCCTTAAATGTACGACCGTTATCATCTTGCAACACCCTCTGGTTAAAAATGAGACCATTCAGATCTTTCCAAGATGAAATGCAAAAATGTAAATCCTGATTAACTGGTGTTGCTTATCTGCTGAATTCTTATTTCTTATGAATATCGTCACCTCAGCTAAATAATGGATCATTCCGTTTTTATTATAAAGAAAGAAAGGGAAGAAAAAGGACATTCTACACAGAAAAAATATAAGAAAGAAGGGAAGAAAGTAGGGGAAAGACATAGAGGATGAGAATGCAGAAGCAATAACTTATATGTTTCAATCATAATTCAAAGATGAAAAGAAGGAGAGGGTTAAATCAAGATCATTATACTTTTTACATATTGAAGTATTTTGCAATAGTTCTTAAATAAACATATCAAACGTTCGAATAATCAAATTATTATACTTTGGCAATGATGCTGATAGCTTTTTAACTTACTGCATCCTGGGACGCATGGATTTGATTTGAATGAGTTCCTGGGGAAATTTGATGGGTCTCAACTAAAGTTTCTTAATAAATTAGAGCTTTTATTTATGAACAACTACAGCCGTCTAACCCCTACCTTGTACACTATACAGTGTAATTCATTTCCAAGAAAATATTGAAATGTATTTACAGTTAGCTGGAAATGGGGGAAGAAAAGAAAAAAACACTGGGATGCATGGAATATGATTTTTCTGCGTCCTTTTAGATTTTTATGCATCAGTGATGCAGGACAGGTACCTATCAGTATCTCTGCTGTGGTATATCCAAAGGTCCTGCTAGGTGTATAATGATATATCAAACCGATATTAATTCCTTGTTAAGATAGACAGAGGAGGTGAGCACGTGGAAGTGATAACTCTAAACTGTTTCAATTGAACATAATGAAAAGATGAAAAGGAAGATATAAAAGAGGGAGAGAGAGAGAGTTAGATCTAGATTATTATATTTGTTACATGTTGAAGTATTTAGCAATAGCTCTTAAGTAAACATATCACATGTTGTAATAATTAACTTATTATACTGTGGTATATCCAAAGGTCCTGCTAATTTTATATTAATGTATCTAACCGGTATTAATTTATTGTTAAGTATTTATTGAAACTTGTCCAGATAACTGTTAATGATCATTGGAAATTCTTTCTTCCTGCTGATTAGATATGTTTCCCTTGATTGATTTTTTTCTTCTTTCTCTCCCATGTCTTTCAGAAACTTTGGCCAAATTACTGTGTACAACCAAACTGAAAAGCCATTACATTTAATGGTTGGTTGCCGGCAATTTAAAAAAATAAATCTTGGCTAGGAAATCTACACATTTATACTTGTTTGTTATTCAAAAATAGAACAAATAAGAATTGATCTAAAAAGATGACAATGTGCCCAAACTTCAAATCTCTGGCCACCATCTCAATTACCTACTACTTCCTCTGCTAGATATTGATTGGTTTAAGGGGAATGACTTTCTGTGGTTGAAAAGTATTTACCACATACTGGAAATAATGAGAAGCTAGAAGGGAGGTAGAATACTATTTCTCTGAATGTTTGAGATGAGGCTTGAAGATTAGTATTATCTGCGTTATTCAGACTATTGTCCCCATCTTCATAATAATTAACACAACTCCTACCCTAGCTATGGTTAGCGGAATGAGAACAGGATACCCCCATGGACTAAATAAAGGGTTAGGTTCAAAGTTCCGTGATGGCTCCCGATTACAACAAGAAAGTTCCTGAGTTCGAAAAGAAGATTCCCGAGTCCGACAAGAAATACCTGAAGAAGGCCGGAGGGCATATCGACTGAAATGTTGTACAAATAACAATGAAGATGGGGACAATAGTCCGAATAACGGAGGTAGAATAGATTCCAGGTCAGAGTGGACCTGGGAGGAATGGCGATGAAGGGGTACTCCACACTCCAAAGAACTCCAGAGTTGGAACGTCACCACTAGATGCAGTTTAGTGTCATACCCAGGACACTAGGTGAGAAACCAGAAGGGAGGTAGAATAGACTCTGGGTCAGAGTGGACCTGGGAGGAATGGCAATGAATGGGTACTCCACACTCCAAAGAACTCCAGAGTTGGAACGTCACCACTAGATGCAGTTTAATGTCATACCCAGGACACCAGAAAAGGTGTGAACTCCCTCATCCAGCTATGGGTTAAAAAGTACCATTACTGTTCTTCTACAAGAATGGCTTTGGTATTAAATATTAAATATTCAATCCATTTTTCACTACTGACTGTGTAAACATTCAACATATAGCTGGCCATATGAAAAACCTAGATCTGACCTCATCTGTCCAACTGTTTATGAGGTTAAAAAACATTTGGTACTTTAGTTTTATAAGAATGGTGGGTTAAATCCTACTTAACGGACCTAAATTCCACTATCGTATGTCATCCTGCCGAAAGAAAAAAAATACCATAAATCAGGGAATTAACCGAATTTAATTAAATTTTCAGTGTTGATATATTAATGAATAAAAGATATAATGCACCAGTTATTTTATTTAAAAACTTTTACATTTTTTCAGGTCAGTTAACTTTGAACCATGTATCTTTGAGGCATAACACAGATTCTCAAGATACGTGGTTCAAAGTTAACTAAACTGAAAAAATGTAAAAGTTTTTAAATAAAATAACTGGTGCATTATATCTTTTATTCATTAATATATCAACACTGAAAATTTCTAATATATATGTCACATTAAGCCAGATCAGGGATTGGTTCTAGTTGGAATATTTTTGCTATGCTATATAAGGTGTGCTGTGGATCACAACTTAGATTTATAGACTCTTCAAGGCTGTATGGACTGAATCAGCCAATCAACACACTCGATTACATGGTTGGTTAAAAGGCCTTGGTGGATGGGCATTCAGTTGCTCGTGCTTAATACTGACAAACACAAGGATTATAGGATTCAAGATACACAGACCAATTGACAAGCATTATAGGATTCTACCACGACCCAAACTTAATGCTACAAGGGATCTCCACTGTAAAGTGCTCTCATCTGCAGCCTAAAAATGGCGACATGAATTGTAACAGTTCTTGCTAATGATACTATATAATCCAGTACACTTCGAGAGGAGATGGGTACTTCTAAATAACCCTCACATTGTACTAGGTGACACTATGAAGGGAATATCTTGGTATGATGACTTAAAAAAAAACTTCCTCCCAATTTTCAATGGGATTCAAAAATCAATTAATTGACAAGACCACTGAAATACTTTTACCATGTTCCCTTATAAAAAAAAATTCAACTTGATTTGCTATATACTTGAGCCGCCCTGTCGGCTGTGGCGTTAGAATACACCGACTTCACTTCTGCAGAAGGGTAAGACTCCCCCAATGGGGCCACCTATTGGCCGTAGGTGGTGACGTGTGATGCTTAAGGATGGAACCATGGTGACTGAGCAGTCTATGACCTGCGACACTTCACTTTGGCCCTTACTTGGGCTAGACGGGCAGTCGGAGAGGCCCCCTCCGATCAATCGGCTGGTCACGTCAAGCCCTAGCACCTATATGATTGTCCTAACCCTATTTCCCTTATGGGAAGCCCCAACCCTTTTTATCATATGGGTGCTAAAAGGCAGTGACCGAGGGTCTTCATGTCCTGGGAATGATGTTAAACTCTATATGATGGTGAGGTTCCAGTTTTGGATGTTTGCAGAATGTGGAGCACTCCTTCATCACCATTGCTCCCTGGTCCACTCTGACCCGGAGTGGTAGTACCTGTTAGGGTCCCATCTATGGGTTAAATAGAAAAACAGGATTTTATAAGAATTGAGTATCCATTAAGAATAAATTCATTTAAAAACTTTGCCGGCATTAAATGACCCACTGAGGTTGATATGCCGTAAAACAAACCAAACCAAACTATATACTTGAGTTCATTTTATTGTTTGACAATTCAGCCATCTGCCTCCATTTTTATTACAAATAAAAAAAATTAAAAAAAGAATAACTGTCCGTTTGATATATTGTGATATTTCAATCCATTCATTGTTCTTTCATTCAATTGAACAACTTCAATGACATTTAAATAAAAGTCTGCCACACCTTTAGATTTGTATCCTTCCTCACATGTAGGCCTCCTGTTAAACTAACCATGTGTCACATTCTATCCCCATGAAACATTGTATCAACATGTAGTATCTGTGCCCATGAAAATGTAGATATATTACAAAGAATTAGAATAATTGTTTATATTGTGACCTGATTTCTTGGTTTGGAATTGGAAAAAGAAAGAAAGAAAAAAATCGGAAGTTTAAATCTTCCGATCGTTTGGGTCAGAATAGAATCAAAACAGATGGTGCAATTATAAGGCTGCACAGAGAGCGATTGTGATGTCCGTGTCGGGGGTGGAATCTCAAGTGGGTCAGAAGACCCCTGGGGCGAATCTACTCGAATCAGCGGTAGTTATCCTCTGATGTGCGAGACTATTAGACGCCAGGACAAGTCGGTTGACCATGATTGTCTTAGACCCTTGAAGAGAATCTTTTTATTGTTTTCCTTTTCCACTTAGGAAAAGAGATAAACTCTTTGTTGAAAATCTTATAGATGACCTGAAAAGGGAAAACCGGAATTAAAGAAAATCAAATGTATTTAAAAACACTCAAGTAGCCGGAAGAGATAGCACTTGGATTAGTTGAAGTGAATTCAATTGGCTGGTTAGAACTAAAGGAGGGGCGGCGCCCTTGATAAAAGTGTGAGGTCCAGACAGAGTTACTAATATCTTCATGCCGACCGAAATTAAAAATTTTCCGGTTGAAAATATTATTTAACTGAAACGTTTTTGCTTGAGAATCAGATGAAGCTGTGATTGCTGAGATACAGCTGAGAAGCTAGGTGAAGCCAAGGCGGGCTTGATTAGCTGACTGGGCTAGTAAAGAAGATTAATGCAAATACTGAGAGCCGAGAGAAAATAAAGTGGGAATATAAAATTTGTTTTTGATGATTTATGTTTAATTAATGAAAGAAAAAAAAACAAAAAAACATGACAGGTTCAAATACTCAGGTTATGGATTTCCAAAATTGACACTCTAAGGGTGGTTAACTCCATTTGGGTGTATTAATATTATTGAAATGTGCTGAGATTTTTGAATAGGCATGATGTCTTGTCATTTTTTACCTATGCTTTAAATTTCATATAAATTGATGGGGGAAACTTTTTTTGAGGAGGTGCAGGATTTGAACTGTTCATTTGCTTACTGTTGTATTGCAGAGTATCATATACTGTCTCTGGTTTATGGACAGGACAGCTATTGATTGTCATTGTTTTCTGGGTGATAAAAGAAGCTAAAAAACATATTTAAGTTTTATATTCCCACTTTATTTCTTCAGCTAAAACCATTGAAAACTTAGTCAACTTTAAGAACTGTTTGCACAATACTTTGCAGAAGACCAGAAGTTATCAATTATGGGTCCATCGCTTCCACAGTCTTGAGAAATAATTGTTTGTATTCTTTTGTTATTTGAATATAAATGTTGTTGAGTTTGAAGAAGAAAAGAGTCGTTTTTTTATGTGACCACTAGGCCGCCATTGACCTTGGAAATCAGTTTCTATAGTGCATTTCTAGTCGTTTGAGATCTGAACACAACGTGGGCATTCGGCTAGACTTTCAACAAATATAGAGACCCTGCGATCCTTGGTTGATGCAGAGAATCCGATCTTGACGACCAATTTCAGAAATTCTGTGAGCCCTTTAGCTCAGTAGTGACCGACGGGTTATAATATGTTTATTAGTTTTCTTATTTTGTATTTATTTTTGTTAGACATTGGATCAAAGTGTAGTATCTGTGCCCTTTGAAATTTAAATATATTACAAGGAATTAGCAAATATATGCACCCTCCGGGTGCAAGTTATTTAAGTTTTAATGCAATATAATATTATATTAAATTAGAAAGGCTAATGAAACTAAATAAAATACAGATAAAAAAAATTTGAAGCAGAGGCAGTATAATCGAAAAATAGAACAACTGAAACTTACTCTTCCATCACTCACATCTTTCATTGCTAAATTTTCCTAATTTAACTATTTTTTCTTAATGGATTTCTTTTAAGATTTATCCCTGAGATTTTTGCTCATAAAACCAAATAATTGGAAATCAATCCTAAGCACATATTTATTAAAATCAAATTTTTTATATCAATATGCAAATTAGCCTTCCTGTTTAAACTGTAAATCACTATTTTGTTGTATATATAAATACAATTGCATGTTATTAGTATGTAGATATGGTCAACAATATTAATAATGTAAAACAATTTTATTAATGATTAAGGTTTAAATAAAAATAAAATCATGGAAAATGTGACGTAAATAAATAAGGAAATTGTGACTTGAATAGTAATATAGTTTTGGTTACAGAAAACACACAATCTCCATTATAATAAGATTATAATAAGAAATAATATATTTATGTCTGTTTTCTTATTTTGTATTTATTTTTGTTAAACATTTGATCAGGGCGTAGTATCTGTACCATGGTGTTCTATATTTAAGGCCTATTCATCAGGCAGGTAAAGTTGAAAACTAGAGGCCCAATAATTTACTTCAGTTTTCTTCTGTAGTGGGCTTAAGAAATTCAAAGAAAGTTTTGCTTTTATACATGGCAAAACTTTTATATAGAAGCTAATGTATGTTGGTGCATTCACTAGGCAACGCAACAGTTATTTGGTGTGTATTAAGGAATGTTTTTATAAATCCATGGAATGTATATGCATGTAGTTCTTTTGGATTTATATATACTAGCAAATATATGCACCCTCCGGGTGCAAGTATTTAATGTAATAACATATTATATCAAATTAGAAAAGCCAACGAAATTAAATAAGAATGCAGATAAAAAGATTTGAAACAGAGGTGGATATAATCGAAAGATAAAACAACTGAAAAATACTCTTCCATCATTCCCGTCTTTCATTGCTAAATTTTTCTAATTTAATTATTTAGTTAAAATAGGAGGTAAATAATGAATATAGTTATTTCTTCTTGCTAATGGATTTCTTTTAAGATTTATTCATGAGATTTTTGCTCATATTTATTAAAATAAAACCAAACAATTAGAAATCAATAATACTAAGCATATATTTATTAAAATCAAATTTTAAATATCAATATGCAAATTAGCCTACCTGTTCACACTGTAAACCGCTATTTTGTTGTATATATAAATACAATTGCATGTCATTAATGTGTAGATATGGTCAACAGTATTAATAATGTTTAACAATTTTATTAATAATTGAGGTTTAAATAAAAATAAAATCATGAAGAATGCAGTGTAAATAACTAAGGGAATTGTGACTTGAGTAGTAATAGAGTTTCGGCTACAGACAGAAAAACACACAATCTCCATTATAATAAGATATATATATATATGTCTGTATTACAAAAATGCATGTGAATGTTTGTGTTACATAATTATTAGATTCTTAATATTTATGTACAGTAGTGTAGAAATCAAAATGGCTGTTATAAGTTGCAGCTCACGGCCTTGAAGGATGAGTGTCAAGGCTTGACCTTATCCTCCTCCAGTGGATACCGTGAGAATCAGTGGAGGAGACCCTTTTCCGGTTTAGATTAGAAAGAGATTTTAGTCAGCCGGCCAAAAACCACGACGGTGGTTGGTCGTGTTATACACGCTCTGACTCAATCTGCGCAGGTAGTCTGGTGGGGGATTTTGAGAATAAAATATGATCTAAGTAAATCGAAGTCTTGTGTTATTATCTAAAAACTACCAATGACACAGGGCTTCTGATAAAGAGAAATCCCCAAGGGAAGACCAAACACGAAGTCCAGACGCTAGAAGAGATGCTAGAAGAACTTAAGATATCAAGACCCCAGAAGAAGAATAGAAGCAAGTAAAGAAAGAGGTATGCAACATTTGTACAGACATGTGTAATTTCATATGACATTTCTACCCAGTGTCAACTCTGCTGAGATAATTTCAAATTCAGAATTAAATTCATGTCTTCTAGCAATTATTTCATTAAATGTCTCCTGATATTTACCATAATTATCACAATTGGTCACAGTAAGAAAAAAGAGAAAAAAAAACCTTTCTCCAGAAGGTTCTGTCAACTGTAGACTGTCATTTGACCATTTTTTTTTTTTTGAAGGTCAAAAGATGCTTGCAAATGTTCAAAATGACTTCATCAATCACAAGAATTTTTTTTTTTTACAAGTGAAAAAGAAAAAGAAAATTTTAAAAAAAGGAAAAAAAATTGATGCAAAGAAAAAGAAAAAAATAATTAATGGTAAAAAAGGCAGAAAAAAATTGAAGAAAAGAAAAAGGCAGAAAAAAATTGTAGAGAAAAAGGAAGAAAAAAATTGAAGTAAAGAAAAAAAAATTTAAAGGAAAAAAAACTGAAGTAAAACTGAAATAAAAAATAATTAGAGTAAAAAAAAATAGTTTACTAGTGAAAATGATTACAGAAGAAATAGATAGAAACAATTTTTAAGTTTCTTTGAAAAGTAATAATTCTAAAGTTAGTGTTATTAAAAAAAAAAAGGAAAAAATTATAAACTAAAACAGAAAAATCTTGACATTAAATCACGAGAAAAGTTATAATTTTATGTAACATATTTAAATGTTAATTTGAGTCCTGGTTTTAACAAAACTGGGTTTAATAAATAATTACTTGGTGTCATTGATCTCTAATATTAATGTTTTATTCTCCAACATATTAATATCAATCCTCTGAATGGTTTTATATAGAAACCAATTAAAATGTAATTAAAATAAATGTAATCTTTTATATGCATTCTTATTGAATTTTGTTAGTTTTTCTAATTTAATATATTTCATTATGTTAAAATTGTAATACATTAAAAATATTCTTGCTAGACATACCTCTCCATATACCTCTGCCTTTTTTTGCATTTATCTCTCCACAACCCAACAAGACCATTGAGAATATAACATAAATAACTAAAGAAATTGGGATGTTGGTGGTGACGTAGTTTAGGTTACAGACACACATAATGTAAACATTTCATTTTTAATTTTATTTATTTAATAATCATTATTTAATCTTAATTAACATCTTATCAATAAAAAAATGTCTCTATAAAGGTCTAGCTGATATAAATTTGCCTCAAAACTGCCCATTTTACATGCTGTAATATCTAACCAACCCCACACTATCGGCTGGGGCGTTAGAATGCACCGATTGCACCTCTGCAGAGTGGTAAGACTCCCCCAATGCGGCCATCTGTTGGCCGTGGGTGGCGACCCGTGATGCTTAAGGATAGAACCCAGGTAGCTGAGCAGACCATGACTTGCAAAACTCCACTTTGGCCCTTTCTTGGGCTAAACGGGTGGTCGGAGAGGCCCCCTTGGATCAATCGGCTGGTCATGTCAAACCCTAACACCTATATGATTGTCCCAATCCTATTGCCTTTATAGCAAGCCCCAACCCTTTTAATCATATGGGTGCTAAAAGGCAGTGGCTGAGGGTCTACATGTCCTGGGAATGATGTTAAACTCTATCTGATGGTGAGGTTCCAGTTTTGGAAATTTGGGGAATGTGGAGCACCCCTTCATCACCATTGCTCGCTAGTCCACTCTGACCCGGAGTGGTAGTACCTGTTAGGGTCCCATCTATGGGTTAAATAGAAAAACATGAGTTTATAAACAAAAATTGTGTATCCATTAAGAATTAATTTATTTCAAAACTTTGTCGGCATTAAATGACCCACCGAGGTTGATATGCCGTAAAACCAAACCAAACCAACCAAACCAACCAACCAACAACTTTTAATGTTTGTCTTTTTGAGGTTTATTAATTGAAATTGTAAAACAAATCTTTAGTCTTTTCATTTGAAACTTCATATCTTATTATAATGGAGATTGTGTGTTTTTCTGTCTGTAACCGAAACTATATTACTAATCGAGTCACAATTAGCATAGTTATTTTCATCACATTATTCATGATTTTATTTATATTTAAACCTCAATTATTAATAAAATTGCTTCACCTTTTTATTAGTGTTGTCCATATCTAAATACTAATAACATGCTATTGTATTTATATATACAAAAAATAGTGGTTTGCAATGTGAACGGGAAGGCTAATTTGCATATTGATATTAAAAATGTGATTTTATTAAATATGTGCTTAGTATTATTGATTTCTAACTGTTTGGTTTTATTTTAATGAATATAAGCAAAAATCTCTCCAATGAATCTTAAATGAAATCCATTAACAAGAAAAAATAAGTGTAATTTTATTCTTTATTTCCTAATTTAACTAAATAGTTAAATAAGTAAAATTCAGCAATGAAAGACGGCAGTGATGGAAGAGTAAGTTTCATTTCTAATTTTCTATTATACCCCACTCTGTTTCAAATCTTTTTATCTGCATTCTTATTAGACTTTCTAATTTAATATGATATTTCAATACATTAAAACTTAAATACTTGCACCCGGAGGGTGCATATATTTGCTAGTCAAATGTTATAAAGGGTTATTCAAGTAGTTTCCCCCTTTTTCACAACTAGTAAGAATAATAGCCTCTATGACATGTGACATTTAAACACGAGTAAGAATAATAGCCTCTATGACATGTGACATTTAAACATGTGACATTTAAACACAACTTTTTTTCAAAGTCAAAGCTGGTCTATGTTTAATATGAACATAATTGATGTTTGTACTTTTGTTATATAACGTGCGTGTTGGGAGAGGGTGCTTGGAGCAGAGGGCTTTGTGCCAAACTTTAAAGAGTATTGCCTATGAGCCCAAATAGAAAATTTATCATATATGTGCTAGAAGACGGTGGCTGAGGGTCTTAGTGTCCTGGGTATGATGTTAAACTCTATCTGATGGTGAAGTTCTAATTCTGGAGCTCTGGGGAATGTGGAGTACCCCTTTCATCATCATTACTCACAGGTCCACTCTAACCCAGGGTGGTAGTACCTGTTAAGATCCTGTCTATGGGTTAAATAAGAATAATAATTGAGTTTGAAAAAGAAAAATTTTTTTTTTAAATTGAGTTTTTTAAAAAATCTTGAATACCCATCAAGCTTGAATAAAACAAAACTTCTTTGGCATAAGATAACCCAATAAGTGTTGACATGCCATAAAATCCAACCAACCAACAGATAGAAAATTATTAGCATTAGATAACATATAAATGAGTGTAAACAAATGATTATTATTAAATAGAATTATTAATGTTAGATAGGAATGCTTAAAACCATATAATTGAATGCAAGTTAATTTTATTAAGAATAGTTACTTGAAAAAATATATATATATATATATATAATATAAGTAAAATATAACAGAAGATTTAGATTTTTAGCTGTGCCTATTTCAGGAAGCCTAGACCAAATGTCTATTTCCCAATCATCAGATTTTGTCTAGGCTTCCTGAAATAGGCTATAAGGCTAAAAATCTAAATCTTCTGTTATATTTTTTACTTATATAATTTGGCTCTGTGACTCTGACAATAAGAGCACACATTGAGCTCTGCAAGCTACAACACTTTAAAAAAACAACTTCTATGTCGTAAGGAAGATTTCTTCTCCGTATTTTTTGATTATATATATATATATATATGTAGTATATTAGGAAAAATGAAAAAACACAGGTTTAAATGGGTTAAGTGGTGAGTTTATTGGCCGACGCTGCAGTTTTTTGATCTATTAATTAGAAACACTGCAGCGTCGGCCAATAAACTCACCACTTAACCCATTTAAACCTGTGTTTTTTCATTTTTCCTAATATACTACATACCGTCAGATTCACTTCCTTTCTTCACATATATATATATTGTTAGTAAAATGCTCATGTTTGTAGGTATTTATCCAACTTGTTCATCATGAGTAGGATGTAACACAAGGTCACAGGTATAGAGCATCCAGCGAGGATCAAACTCACTGTAGAATAATCATACTAAGTCCAATTACTGTCGAATTGACAAGACAGCAAGCAGTCGTAACCCAATACGATTCTGGTATGCTGTAAAGACCACTGCAAAGTGGCAGGATTTATGGAGCCTCAGAGGATCATACAAACCAAGCAGCCAATCAGGACTCAGGGAATGGAATCACCCAAATGTATGAGTGGACTGTTCTGAATTCCCATAAGTACCAGTTGTCTTGACACTGGTTCAGTTGTGCTTGGCTAGTCACATTGTTCAAACCAATTGTTGACTGACTGACTGACTTCAATAGAAATCAATTTGGCAGACAACGATCAGGCTCCACATTTGCGTAAACCCTCCTAACGACTCTCAGTCTGCACACAACTGAGGCAATAAAGATATCATCTTATATTTTCATAAATACAAGTGTGTAACACTGGTTCCTCACTATAATGATTGCTGTGTACGACTGACACAGTCAGACGTTGGTTAATACTTACCTTTCTCAAGGGTATTAGCACTATGCAAACTGCAACCAGCCTTGTCCAGGATTTCAACTGAGGTTGCGATCTCCATTTCCTATGATGATAACCGTTACACCACAATACGTGTAGTATCTGTGCACTTTTTTCAATTTAGTACGTTGAGTCAATAATTATCTGTGCTTCTGTTATATTTTACTGTTCTAATATCATAGCAATAATGCAAATAATTATTAACTGAACTTCATATTGCTTGGCTAGTCACATTGTTCAAATCAATTGTTGACTGACTGACTGACTTCAATACTCACTATTCCGTAGTAATGGATCTGTGAGATAAGCTCTGCTAATCATTGCACCACAATGGGACACCTCTGTATTTGCTCAACCTGTTTGCTGTGGGTAGGATGTGGCACAAGGTCACAAGTATGCTGCATCCAGTGAAAATCAAACTCATTATTCAGTAGTAATGGATCTGTGAGACTAGCTTGTCAATATTTACACTGTAGGGGATTATCTCCCTTTTGCCGGAAGAGTTATCTTCTCACTGCGTTGCTGTTTGTTCCCACTAGGGGACCTCTGGTAGTTAAGCGCGTTCATTGCAACTTGTCTTCCTCTTTTTAGCTGGATCTTCTCAAGAACTGCTATGGGCTAGAGTCTATCTACTCCCCTTTCTCTGTGGGGCTTTTGCCTCCCCTCTTACATTACTGTAAGTCCTTTATACAGCATGGACTATCCTTTAGTTCCATGTCTGTAACATTTATATGTTAGGTACATTTGGGTATCTTGTTTATACCTAAATATTGTTGATGTATTTACATGTTCTATTCTCCTGTACATTATGTATCTTATCGTTTTCCATGTGCTGTTATATATATTAAATGTTTTGTCTCACAACGTGTCGGAATTGTATGTTATTCAATTATCAGCCTTGAATCTTACAACACCATGTTGGGACACCTCAGTATTTACTCAACCTGTTCGCTATGGGTAGGATATGTCTCAAGTATGGGGCATCCAGTGAGGATCAAACTCACTAATCTGTAGTAATGGATCTACAAGACTAGCTTCCTAACCATTACACCATGATTGAATGCTCAAATTCTGTCTGTATGTATTCTTCTATATATTAATACTAATGTTCCTTAATTGTACAACCGTTATCATCTTCCAACACTCTGGTTAGAAATGAGACTGTCCAAAATGAAATGCAAAAACGTAAATCCTGATTATCTGATGTTTTTTATCTACCAAATTCTTATTTCTCATGGGTGTCGTCACCTCAGCTAAATAATGGACCATTCCGTTTTCATTATAAAGAAAGGGAAGAAAAAGAAAATGTTACAAAGAAAAAATATAAGAAAAAGAGTAGGAGGAAGATAGAGAGTGTGGGTGAGCATGCGAAAGTGATAACGCTAATCTGTTTCAATCGAACACAATGAAAAGCTGAAAAGAAGGAAATAAATAAAAAAAGAATAGAGAGAGAGAGAGAGAGAGAGAGAGAGAGAGTTAAATTATTATACTTTTTAGATATTGAAGTATTTGCAATAGCTCTTAAGTAAATATATCATATGCTGTGATATATCCACATGTGCTGCTAGTTAGTATCCTTCCATCTGCTAAAAATGATAGCGTAGTGTCCAATTTTTTTTTTTAACAGTATCTGCGCAAGTGGCTGAACAGGCCAATTTTTGAATGGCAATCTCTGGTGCAGTGACTGCAAACAAGCAGTGATGCTTGCTGGGGTTGCTGTTGTCTCCCCTTCCTTCTTGCTCTCTTTTTCACTCCTTTTTGTGCCTTGTCTGACAAGGAGGCACTAGGCCACTCAGTTTTCTGCACCAACCTCCCATGTGTTGGTATTGATGTGGCATGTCTTCATGTCTTTCTTGCAGACATCTTTAAAACATAGAGCCTTCTACTAAATCGCCATACAGTAGGTCTTTACATATGCTGCTAGTACAACCATAAACCAGCAAACGTGGCAAATCAATTTTTTTTCTATTAGGCCATTGCACTTAAAATGATGTTAGAAAATAATGCAATTTCCATTTCTAGTTGAATGAAAATCTTGTGAGATTTTCTTGTGTTAAACATCATTTTAAATCATCCAAATCCAGTGAGATCCTATGAAATATTCATCAGAATCCTTCACTCCTTCCTAAATAGAAGCACCAATATCATCACGGATTGCTGTTACAATTGGAATCCAACAAAAGCATGAATAAAAAGAAATGTTCTTTTTCTACATAAACCAAACAGACCCAGAGGTTGGGTGTGTTAGGTGTGGTACACACTCTTACAATTACACTGTCTGCACCTCTGCAAAGGGCTAAAAACCCCACCCCCAACCAACTTTCAATTAGTACCATTCCTGTGAAAGGGTTATGTCCTCTTCTCCAAAACAATGTTTATCGAAGAGACCTTGCCGACGTAAAAGGAACTGACAAAATCTGCATGGCAATTCTTTTTTTCTTTTTTTTTATAAAACAAACTTCGTTCCAGCCAATATATTTTTGTGATAGATACATTGTGTATCAGGGTGGATCAATTTTTCACTTTTTAAAAATATCAAATTGTCCACCTATGCGAAAATTGTGTCTCAGTATATTGAATACTGATACCAAAAATTAAATCTTTTACTTGCACCATTGTTTGAGGAAATAGCATCAAAGATCGTCTTCTAAAATGCACTAAAATCGCAAAATTCAGCTTTTAGAAAACGAGGATTTTTAGTGCATTTTAGTAGACGATCTTTGATGCTATTTCCTCAAACAATGGTACAAGATCTTATTTTTTGGTATCAGTATTCAGTATACTAACACAACTTTCGCATAGATGGACAATTTGATATCTTAAAAAAGTGAAAAATCGACCTACCCTTTTGTGTATGTCTAATATCTGTCTCATCATCCTGTGTGTGTGTGTCGGACACGATATTAAATAAAGAGAAAAACGTTTCTCCCCCTTTCCCCTTTAAAAGAAAATTCTTTAACCACATTATGTGTCATACTTTGATTTTATTTGAAGATCGATTTTTGGCCTTTAGCAGGACTCGGTTAATTGGATACGTTGAGTTGACATTTCTCAAAGATAAAGACAATTAATTATACGTTTTTGTTTTTTCCTTTCTTTTTCAACGGCATTTTTCATGTAGTGCTCTCTGCCGACTCTCTCACTTTTATCATTCTCTGAAAGTGACAATAAATAATAGGTAATTATAAACTTTTGTTTAGTAAATTAGGGTGACCCAGAAAAAACAGAACCCACAAATTTTGTAATAAAACTGTTAATTTTAACTAGGGGGTTTGGGGGTTAGGGTTGGGGTTTAGGGTTAGTTTAATGAGAAAATAAATAATTTGGGTTCTGTTTTTTTCTGGGACACCCTGTACAGGGCGACCCAGAAAAAACAGAACCCTAACCCCAACCCCAACCCTAATCCTAAACCTCCTAGTTAAAATTAACAGTTTTATTACAAAATTTGTGGGTTCTGTTTTTTCTGGGACACCCTAATTTACTAAACAAAAGTTCATAATTACCAAATAATACAAGTCTGTATATTCTTCTTTTGCCTTTTTATTTTTATCACACTTTTGTCTTTCTATTCAAGCATAGTTAATTTGATGATTACCTTTAGTGATTCCACGTCACTAAATCAATCAAGGATGCCACTCGATGAGAGCACATGAATAATCATAACAAATTCCGAGACAGTCATTGAGGATAAGATGTGTGAGGTGGCAAGAGGTTTAAGGTTTAAGGAATAGCTGTGGTTATTCCTGGTGCGTGTTCCTAGGGTTTGCTTTTTAACCCCATCTTATTTGGTGGTCGCGATGAGAAGGAATTCAAGGGAAGAAAAGGAAGAGACAAAGACAAAAAGATAGTTTTATGATTTAGGCTTTATTCACGGGTCATAGCCACCATGTGGCAAGGAAATTTCTCCTTAGTCAGTAGTAGTGTCTTGTCCCAGACAAGATCTAAGTCTGAATGGCCGAGAGATTATCTTTGGGGTCGGAAGTGGGTCCTTTTTCCCCACACATGCTCGAATGGTTCTTCCGGTGTGAAGGCTTATGGTAGTTTATTTTATATTTTAATCTCCACAAATGCGTCTTGCTGTGGAATAAATAACATTCTAGTCTCATATATCATTATCACTTTAGTGAATAATTGTTCACTGTTCTTCTACAAGGATGGCTTTGGCATTAAATAACCCACAAAGATTGATATGCCATTAAACAAAAGAAACCAGACCGACCTCATTTGGGCCATATGCTTGACTAAACTAGGCTTAGTAAGGCGATTTAAGTTAATCCAGTGAGTGAATCTGACCTCAGGCATCCTACCACCTCCCCCCCCCAAAAAAAAAAAGGAAGGAAAAAAATATGATGATTGGTGTTAAACTGAATAGAAAATGAACAGAAAACAAAGAGCTTACGATAACCTGCAAATCGGAAAAAACTAATCTGATGATGAGAATGTATTTTGATAATGGCGGCACAATATAGTTATTTACTTAAGCTTAGCTTAGATGCGGTACAAGGCCAGAAGTATGAGGTGCCCAATGACAATCGAACTTACAACCAATGGTTTACGAATCTAGCTTACTAACCATTACACCACGTAAGGTGCCCATGGCGGCACAATATATGCGTTTTAACCCTTAAAATTTTTTTTTTTAATTTTTAAATTGAAATAGATCACTAAGTAGGCCTGCGTCTATTCTAGTAGTGACCAGGTTTGGATTCAGAGTTTTTCTTCTCTTAGACTGGTTGCCTAACCAAGGCTAAAGAGCCCAGTCTGCCCTACTATTTTACATTTTACTATTTTTATAGTTGGATTCATACCTTTCCCCAGAGTATTAGCGCTATGTGAACTGTGGCTTCGTCCAGGAATTGAACTTTGGTCGACGAGTCATTTCCTGCGACTCTAACCAGCACACCACCGCGCTTCCCTTTATCTACCACCAGACGATCGTCAGCTCTTAGAAAATCGTTTAGAGTTAAAAAGAAAAGAAAAGAAAGAAGAAATGAATTAGATGAATACATTTTTATTCGGTTGTAAAGGATCAGCGATACGATACTGGCTTGTCAACCATTTGGGACATGGCTATTGCGGATGGCAGAGGTGGATAAATGGTTAACCAATGAATATGCAAGGAAGTGTGTATTTTTTCACCTTTGCTCAGTCTCTAGAGCACCCGTCTAGGAATCGCAAGGTTTCTCGTTCGATATCGGTCCCCGCCAACTCAGCGAATGAGTAGCACAGATTTGGTAATCTTATATGAATGGTAAAGCGGGGAACTGGCGGTAGTTGTGGTGCTCCCCCCAGCAACCCCCCCCCCAAAAAAAAACAAAAATAATCTCCCTGGTCTAATGCTAGCGAAAAGGGGGTAGACTCCTTCGCTATTCGGCGATACCGACAATAGGCCACTCTGCTAACTTTACGGTCAAGTCACGCTGAAAGCACTGGTTCCCGCTAGATCACCGAAGTTAAGTAATGATGAGCCTTTTCAGTACTTAAATGGGTAACCCCTAGGTACCAACAAAATACGTCACGTGATCAGTTTAGGCCATATTGAAGGAAGAAACGTAAATATTTTTTACCATTTTTTAAAATCTTGCAAAAAATAAATAAATAAAATAACAAACATAAAAAGTTGTTACAAGAAACATAAAGAGTTTCTTCTTTCAAGCTTCTTAACAATTCTTTTGATATTACCTCCTTGAAAGGCGTTAATGGTTTGTCCGAAAGAGCCACCATTAGCAGACCAAGTACTTTCGGTTCTTTTCCGAACCATTATCAGGTGTATATTTGTCTATTATTATTAAAACTGTTTAATATTTAACTAAACTATTGTTTTGTTTTTGTCACTAAGGTGATGCTAAGCAACCGTGGCAGTTTATTTTTCAAATATTTCTATTAAGCTAGGCAAACATAATTTAGAATAAAAATTGTTCTATCTATTTTAAGCATTTTGAAATATAAATTGTAACAATTTATATTTACTTTGAAACTCACGATAATATCTTAAAATATTTAAAATAGAACAATTTAATTGTTCTATTTTAAACATTTTAGAATATTATCTATAATATAATATTCTAAAATCTATATATATATTTATATCTATTATATAATATTCTAAAATATTTAAAATAGATAGAACAATTAAATTGTTCTATTTTAAATATTTTAGAATATTATCGCTAGTTTCAAAGTTAATCCTATTAATAGTGGGTTGTTTAAATTTTATGTACAGAGCTTCAAGGATTTATAATTTTTTTAATATTATTGTCAGTATGAAGTATTTTTGAAAATGTACCCCCTCCCCCTTTTAAGCAAAAAAAACATCGATGTATATTTTTTTTCTTTTATAAAATAATAGCCAATTAAATAATTATCGAAATGAGTAAAAAAGAAATCTCCAAAAAATTAATTATTTATTATTTTTTTACATTTTATTTTTCGATTTTCGGTACTTATTTTCTCATAGAAACGCAACTGTAATTTTTTTTTGTTTCTATTCATAACTTCGGTCTTTTATCTCTTTATTTATACTGTAATTAGTATAACATATGACCAACTCGAAACAATTTTACGCCCCCAGCATAAGGGAGGTCAAAATTAAGTGACCTGAAAAAAATTAGAAAGTTTTGAAATAAAATAAATAATGCATTATAAAGATCATTCATTGATACATAAACACTGAAAATTTCATTAAAATCCGATAATTTCCTGATTTTTGGTAAATTATTTTCTGTAGTCAAAAACGTATTTTCTGTAGTCAAAAACGTATTTTAGGCTCCGTTTGTCAGTCCCTAATTTAAACATATTGTAATAAACCGTATTAGCATGCAAGCGTATGGTGATGAGGAAAAGAACAAAACACAGATTTTAAGTTTAAAAATTGTATTAAAAACAACAACATGAGAACGGTGAAAGGATAGAAATGAGAATTACAGGATAAATTTGGTGATAGTTGTGGGTAGATATTAAGTCCGTAAAATGTCCAGCTTGACTGTGGTAGTGGGGTGGTGATGTAGGCAGAATATTGTGTATGTGGTGGTAGGCGCTGTGTCTTGAATAAAAGTCAGTGAGTAGTGATGGGTGTTGGTAGGTGAGTCGAGTCTTGTGTTTTAGAGTCGTTAGCTGTTGTAGGCAGAATCTTGTGTTTCGGTTATTCTGAAGTCGATCGCTGGTCGTATCGTGTTATGATAGCTAGTATATTTTTGTATCGTCGAATGATATAGAAATGTTCGGTAGTTGACTTGACTGCCTTGTGAGGTCAGGTTTGGGTAAGTTGGGGGTGTGATCCGCCGCTTTTGATGTATCCTTCGCTTGCTAGCGCTCGTCGGGTCTGCGTTCGTGATGGTGTCTGAACCTCTGACTGTCGGTGCCTTTCAAAGCTGTTCGTTTTATAGAGAGTGCTAGCCGAAGTTGGATCAAATGAAGTTGTTTGTTTTTTCACCCGGGAATCGCTTTCATTGGATGATAATGCGAATTTTATTTACCAATTTTTTATTTTTTTATTTAATGTCAGGAATTGAATATCAAAGCGGAACTCCGATCGGAGCCCATGCACAGATATGTGTTAAAATGGTCATTCCGTTTTAGGTAACGATAGAGGACACTTCCGACTTTGTCCGTCCCGTTGGCGAGTGTATGTATATTTTAATTAGTGAATCGGGAGATTTCGACTTTTGCTTATACAACAATATCAATCCAAACTTTTGATATGCGGTAGCAATGTTGTCGAAATTTTGGTTGGTCCGCAAAATTTGACGCCAGTAACAAAATAAATAAAAAAACAAAAGTGTAAATAATATACAGAGGAAAAAGGAAGGAATTGACAAAAGTCTAAAAGACGAGCCAAACTCTTACAATTAAATAAAACTATATTTATTCAAAATTACTACTCTACGGTTTGCTGAGGGTTGCACAAATTTCCCCGTGCAGTATCTTTACCTATGAAAAAAACAAAACATATAAAACAAACTATACTAAAACATTTCAAATCACATACAAAAATTACACTTGAAATTACTTGCCGGGAGGCTAAAGTTCGTAATGCCCTTTTGTTTTTTGTGGGCCCTTATTTTGGTCTGTTGATGACAGAGAACTCTGAGTTTGTTACCTTCTCTCGTTTATCTTCTCCCTTCCTTCTCTCCTTCTATGTTCTTCTTCATTCTTTCTTCTCCTTCTTTATCTTCTCTTTCAACGTTCTTGGACGTTCACGCCCAACGACCTTTTCTCACTATTCCCTGTTCCTGGTTTCAACCAGTCAAAAAGACCCAGTGGTCTCAAATATGTAGATACGTTCACGTACCTCACAAACCTTGGATTCGTTACGAACACTTGTCCTTTAGTTGAAGAAGAACCTTCGCTGTTCACAGCGGATAACCATAGAAGGAGGGGAGGGCTTCAGCCCAAGAGAAACCTGTTCTCTCACCTCTGTTCACAGAGTGCCAGTCGTAATTGTGTCCAAAGAAAAGGGAGCTCAGCTTGGGACCTCCTCGTCCCTTACAAAAGATGTCATCTCCGACCAATCAGAGGCCTCCAAAAACTCACTGCGGGAATTTCAAAAATAAGGCACCAAGGCCCAGAACAAAATAATATTTTATTTTACAAAACATCCCCCGAGGTGGGGGGCTACTGTTGCAGCCATTTCAGAGAAATTTCTCCCCCCAAAGAAATTTCAACAATGTGTCAAAATTAGTTATGACGTCTAAGAAATGGACACAACCTTGTTTTCGTTTCTTATTTCTAGACACACGTTTAATAGTGAAACCAACTTAAAAAAAAAGTATTTCCCGGGAAAGATGTTCATAAGAGCTATAGAAAACGGTCGTGCAACCCTAACTGCATACAAACAAAGTAGAAAAAAAACACGTGAAAGTAGCATTCGTATAAGTGCAGGGCAACATGTTTATAAGAGCTGTAGAAAACGGCCATGCAGCCCTAACTGCATGAAAATAGACACAACGAACCGGTCGATATATCAATATTTGATTGTAATTTTCCATCTCGAATATCAAATTTTGATTTCCAGAATGACTCTCTCTTCTTCTGTGATACACCAGCCACATACGAAGAGAAAGGGAGAAGTCATGATTTATTATCCTGTTAGAACATTCATTGAGAACACTATAGAGAATGGGTAATTTTCATCTATAGTTGTCAAAATTCCTAGCAAATAAGGCAATTAGAGTAACCTCCCTTGACTTTCACTTTGAACCAAGCCGTAGCTATTTTGAAAGTCTCCGTGCGAAATAAACAAATCTTAGAAACTTTTTCGAAAACAATACAACTGCATGCTTTAACACAAAAAATATCATAAAATGTGTTCTTAATAACAATTAAGTTCATTTCAGATAATTTTATGCTAGGAATTTAGCCAGCTGACTTTTCACTTGAAACAAGCGGTGGCCATTTTGAAAGTGTCCGTGTGAAATACACAAATCTTAGAAACTTTTCGAAAACAATACAACTGCATGCTTTAACACAAAAAAAAAATCATAAAATGTGTTCTTAATAACAATTAAGTTCATTTCAGATAATTTTATGCTAGGAATTTAGCCAGCTGACTTTCACTTTGAAACAAGCCGGTGGCCATTTTGAAAGTGTCCGTGTGAAATACACAAATCTTAGAAACTTTTCGAAAACAATACAACTGCATGCTTTAACACACAAAAAAAATCATAAAATGTGTTCTTAATAACAATTAAGTTCATTTCAGATAATGCACACGCACAATTTTATGTTAGGAATTTTGACAACTAAATGTGAAAATTACTAGAGAATGTCCATTTCAGAATGACAAATGGATTGATGCAGTGTTGCGAAGGTCATCCTGTGTAAATGACCTACATGTCAATGATGCAGTCTATCACATGGAGGTGCGTGGTGTAATGACTAGAGTTGTAGGATATGGACTCGAGTTCAAATTCTAGATGCATTTCAAATAGCACTAATACCCTTGGGAAAGGTATGCATCCACCTGTTCTCTCTTCAGCTATGGAAGAGATAGCAGGGCAAACTGGGCTTTTTAACCTTGGTTAAGCAACCAGTCTTGGAGAAGGAAAACTCTTGTTATGTTTTAGGATCGCATTTATTTTGCGCGGGAAATTCGGAACCTGGACAAAGAAGAATTTGAACAAAGAGACTGGAAGGGGAAGAAAGAACTTCCGGTCAAAAGAACAAAAGGATGTGTGGGCGGCTGCCTTTACTTAAGGGGTCAGCAGTAGCAGTTAGGGAGTCAGACCCCAGAGAGACGGCGAACAGAGCGGACTGAGTGACCGTTGACACGGTCGATCGCTGCCAGCGAGCAGTGAGGCGCGCCCACCACCTTCCACCACACCAGCAGTAGTAGTGCCCATTATCAATGCCCGCCACTCACACGCACCACGAGAGAATGTAAAGAAATAAACTAACGTTTGTTACAATGCCATGTGTTGAGTCTCTACACCGACTACTAACCTCACGGCAGTATACCAGCAACGTATACGATCCAGAGTAGCGAAGAAGGGCTATGCAACACTCTGAATTCAAACCTGTTCAACTCCGCCTAAAAAAATGACCTTGTGTCACACCCTGTCCGTGCGGAAGGGTTGGTAAATATGTATGCAGTCTATCGCAACAAATGCCGTACCAAAATATTCCAATGAGATTTCAATTGAAAGATATACCACTATAAGTTAGGGAATCGTATTCACTGTACGTTGAATATTTACATTTTTTTGTGTAATTGTTTCTTTCTTTTGCATATTGTGCTATTGAATACAAATAATTGTTAAACATATCTATTTGATCCATAGATAGGACCCTAACAGTTACTATCGCTCCGGGTCAGAGTGGATCTAAGAGTAATGTTAACGAAGAGATACTCCACACTCATATCTCCAGAACTGGAGCCTCATCATCAGATGCAGTTTAGTGTCATACACAGGACACTGGGTTCGGAGAGATTAAGTGAGATACTGTTAGTTTTGGGCATAATTCGATTCGTTTTAATTCAATTAATTCTTGGAATACTGTTCAGTCGTTATTTTTTTGATAAAGAAAAGATGAAGCTTGTTTCAGTTAATTATTTTGTCCTTAAAACACTTTTGAAAAAATCATTTTATTGCCTCTTATAAACAACAGATTTGCATTTAGATTCTCACACGGCTAATTTGTCTCATGATATATATGTATATGTTTACGTTGTGTGTTTCATGTATTGTTTCCTGTGAGCGTCCAAGGGTGGTCATGTCCATGGGATTAGCTTCACGCTATTAGGCATGGCCTCCCTTCAATAGTAGTTTAAACCAATAAAGTTTTCTTTTACTTATATTTTTTTTTAATAATTTGTACTACTATTGATTAATAAATTTCTTATTTCTATTTCTATTTCTAATAAAAGGCTTAATATAGTGACAATTCGCAGCCTTTGATGAGATAGATTGAAACAAACATGCATGTGTCCTTAAGCGACATTTGATGATGTTTTGCGTTCAGTTTGTGTGAGTGAGTGTGGATTTTGTGAACTTGGGGGTACAGGTTCAATGGGCTGAGACTTAATCGTCTCAGGACGAGAATGAGATGTGGTACAGTCAATATTTAACGTAGGAACTTACACATGACCGGTGACAAAAACAACCCAGTTCCATCGGATATTTATCGCATGCATCAATACATACTCTTATGACCTTCCCTCATTAGTGAAATGGGAAGGTACTGTTTGGGAAAATAGATCCCAGTATAAATACAGTATAATACTAGACAAAACATGACCGTTGAGTCACCCATTGATCTCTCGCCACATAATTGGGATAGGGAAAAGAGAGTTTGCAAAGTGAATTAAATTAAAAAAAAAAAAAAAAACATACGGCCGGAGAGTTAAAAAAAAAAACAACATACCGGGGACTTAAAAAAAAACAACCCCAAAAACATTAAAATCATATTGTAAGATTTCTAAGAAAGAAACGTTTGACCTAATTAAAATTGAAATGGGTCATGGAATTTTATTAAGCTACGCCCTCGTCACTGAATCTTAACATGCAAATAAAATGAGTAGTTTTAACTACTCATTTTATTTGCCTCTATCACAATAAATATCATTTTATTTGCCTCTATCACAATAAATATCCCATCTCCCTCTTACTCACACAGAGAAACTAACATGTATAACGAGGAGGTAATCAAGTGAGTGAGGGACGGGTCAGTTTTTTACTTAATTGCTAATTACGATTAATTAGAACCAATTAAAATGGATTTTTTCAAACATAACTCAATCCTAAAAGCAAGGAATATTTTAGTATGATTTTTGTGTCATTAAACTAAACGGGGAAAGAAGCATTTAGGAAACAAAAATTGATTGGCTCAGCTTTAGTATAATGATAGATATCCTCCTGGGGATATATATGTGCAAAAACAATTCGTAACGAAATAAAGAGGACAATTTTATTGCATGAGCAAACTTAGAAGAATGAATCCAAGAATGACATGTTCCTCTGTTCTGTTTCTACGACGGTATTCACCCTGTCCAGGAGCTTCGGCTTCTGGACCTGTTAGTAAAAGTAAGATTAATTGCGTGATCTCAGGGGACCGTTCTCCCCAGACCACATCTCCCCCTTCGTCTAAANAGTGTGGTGAGGCATGCGAGAAAGTGATAACGCTAATCTGTTCAATCGAACACAATGAAAGGAAGAAATAAATAAAAAAAAGGAAGAAGAAAGAGAAGAGAGAGAGAGAGAGAGAGAGAGAGAGAGAGAGAGAGGAGAGAGAGAGAGAGAGTTAAATTATTATACTTTTTTTAAGATATTGAAGGTATTTGCAATAGCTCTTAGTAGTAAATTATCATATGCTTGATATATCCACATGTGCTGCTAGTTAGTATCCTTCCATCTGCTAAAAATGATAGCGTAGTGTTCCAATTTTTTTTTTTTAACAGTATCTGCGCAATAAGTGGCTGAACAGGCCAATTTTTGAATGGCAATCTCTGGTGCAGTGATGCAACACAAGCAGTGATGCTTGTGCCTGGGTTGCTGTTGTCTCCCCTTCCTTCTTGCTCTCTTTTTCACTCCTTTTTTGGCCTTGTCTGACAAGGAGGCACTAGGCCACTCAGTTTTCTCGCACCAACCTCCCATGTGTGGTATTGGATGTGGCATGTCTTCATGTCTTTCTTGCAGACAATTTTAAAACATAGAGCCTTCTACTAAATCGCCATACAGTAGGTCTTTACATATTGCTGCTAGTACAACCATAAACCAGCAAACGTGGCAAATCAATTTTTTTCTATTAGGCCATTGCACTTTAAAATGATGTTAGAAAATAATGCAATTTCCATTTTCAGTTGAATGAAAATCTTGTGAGATTTCTCTGTGTTAAACATCATTTTAAATCATCCAAATCAGTGAGATCCTATGAAATATTCATCAAGAATCCTCACTCCTTTCCTAAATAGAAGCACCAATATATCACACGGATTGCTGTACAATTGGAATCCAACAAAAGCATGAATAAAAAGAAATGTTCTTTTTCTACATAAAACCAAAGAGACACAAGAGTGTGGGTGTGTGTTTTAGGTGTGGTACACACTCTTACAATACACCGTTCTGCACCTTCTGCAAAGGGGCTAAAAACCCCACCCAACCAACTTTCAATTAGTACCATTCCTGTGAAAGGGTTATGTTCCTCTCTCCAAAACAATGTTTATCGAAGAGACCTTGCCGACGTAAAGGAACTGACAAAATCTGCATGGGCAATTCTTTTTTTCTTTTTTTTTATAAAACAAACTTCGTTCCAGCCAATATATTTTTGTGATAGATACATTGTGTATCAGGGTGGATTGATTTTTCACTTTTTAAAAATATCAAATTGTCCACCTATGCGAAAATTGTGTGTCAGTATATGAATACTGATACAAAATTAAATCTTTTACTTGCACCATTGTTGAGGAAAATAGCATCAAAGGTCGTCTTTCTAAAATGCACTATAAATCGCAAAATTTCAGCTTTTAGAAAACGAGGATTTTTAGTGCTTTTAGTAGACGATCTTTGATGCTATTTCCTCAAACAATGGTCCAGTAAAAGATCTTAATTTTTTATATCAGTATTCAGTTTACTAAACAACTTCGCATAGATGGACAATTTGATATCTTAAAAAGTGAAAAATCGACCTACCCTTTTGTGTATGTCTAATATCTGTCTCATCATCCTGTGTGTGTGTGTGTGTTCGACACGATTATTAAATAAAGAGGGAAAAAACGTTTCTCCCCTTTCCCTTTAAAAAGAAAATTCTTTAAACACATTATGTGTCATACTTTGATTTTTTGAAGATCGATTTTGGCCTTTAGCAGGACTCGGTTAATTGGATACTTGAGTTTGACATTTCTCAAAGATAAAGATAATTATTAACGTTTTGTTTTTTTTCCTTCTTTTTCAACGGCATTTTTCATGTTAGTGCTCTCTGCCGGACTCTCTCACTTATCATTCTTGAAAGTGACAATAAATAATAGGTAAAATTATTAACTTTTGTTTAGTAAATTAGGGTTGACCCAGAAAAAAACAGAACCCACCAAATTTTTGTAATAAAACTGTTAATTTTAACTAGGGGGTTTGGGGGTTAGGGTTGGGTTTAGGGTTAGTTTTAATGGAAAATAAATAATTTGGGGTTCTGTTTTTTTCTGGGACAACCCTGTACGGGGGACCCAGAAAAAACAGAACCCTAACCCCAACCCCAACCCTAATCCTAAACCTCTAGTTAAAAATTACAGTTTTATTACAAAATTTGTGGAGTTCTGTTTTTCTGGACTACGTTAATTTAGCAAGCTAGATTCGGTACCATGGGTGTTCATTGTCTGCTATTTCTGGGACACCTAATTTACTAAACAAAAGTTCATAATTACCAAATAATACAAGTCTGTATTTTCTTCTTTTTGCCTTTTATTTTTATCACACTTTTGTCTTCTATTCAAGCATAGTTAATTTGATGATTACTTTAGTTACGTGGAATCACTAAATAATCAAGGATGCCACTCGATGAGAGCACATGAATAATCATAACAAATTCCGAGACAGTCATTGAGGAAGATGTGTGAGGTGGCAAGAGGTTTAGGTTTAAGGAATAGCTTGTGGTTATTCCTGGTGCGTGTTCCTAGGGTTTGCTTTTTAACCCCATCTTATTTGGTGGTCGCGATGAGAAGGAATTTCAAGGGAAGAAAAGGAAGAGACAAAGACAAAAAGATAGTTTTATGATTTTAGGCTTTATTCACGGGTCATAGCCACCATGTGGCAAGGAAATTTCTCCTTAGTCAGTAGTAGTTGTCTTGTCCCAGACAAGATCTAAGTCTGAATGGCCGAGAGTTATCTTTGGGGTCGGGAAGTGGGTCCTTTCCCCACACCATGCTCGAATGGTTCTTCCGGTTGTTGAAAGGCTTATGGTAGTTTATTTTATATTTTAATCTCCACAAATGCGTCTTGCTGTGGAAATAAATAACATTCTAGTCTTCATATTATCATTATCACTTTAGTGAATAATTGTTCACTGATTCTCTACAAGGATGGCTTTGGCATTAAATAACCCACAAAGATTGAATATTGCCATTAAACAAAAGAAACCAGACCGACCCTCATTTGGGCCATATGCTTGACTAAACTAGGCTTAGTTAAGGCGATTTAAGTATAAGTTAATCCAGTGAGTGAATCTGACCCCAGGCATCCTACCACCTCCCCCCCCCCAAAAAAAAAGAAAGAAGAAGGAAAAAAAATATGATGATTGGTGTTTAAACTGAAATAGAAAATGAACAGAAAACAAAAGAGCTTACGATAACTGCAAATTCGGAAAAAACTAATCTGATGATGTGAGAATGTATTTTGATAATGGCGGCACAATATAGTTATTTACTAAGCTTAGCTTAGATGCGGTTACAAGGCCAGAAGTATGAGGTGCCAATGACAATCGAAACTTACAACCAATGGTTACGAATCTAGCTTTGCTAACCATTACACCACGTAAGGTGCCATGGCGGCACAATATATGCGTTTGTACACCCTTAAATTTTTTTTTTTAATAATTTAAATTGAAATAGATCACTAAGTAGGCCTGCGTCTATTCTAGTAGTGACCAGGTTTGGATTCAGAGTTTTTCTTCTCTTAGACTGGTTGCCTAAACCAAGGCTAAAGAGCCCAGTCTGCCCTACTATTTTACATTTTACTATTTTATTAGTTGGATCATACCTTTCCCCAGAGTATTAGCGCTATGTGAACTGTGGCTTCGTCCAGGAATTGAACTTTGGTCGACGAGTCATTTCCTGCGACTCTAACCAGCACCACCACGCGGCTCCCTTTATTCAGTCCACCACCAGACGATAAATGAACCAGATCGTCAGCCTTAGAAAATCGTTTAGAGTTTAAAAAGAAAAGAAAAGAAAGAAGAAATGAATTAGAATGAATACATTTTTTATTCGGTTGTAAAGGATCAGCGATACGATACTGGCTTGTCAACCATTTGGACATGGCTATTGCGGATGGCAGGGTTGGGATATAAATGGTATTAAACCAATGAATATGCAAGGAAGTGTGTATTTTTCACCTTTGCTCAGTCCTCTAGACACAACGCCTAGGATCGCAAGGTTCTCATCGATATCGGTCCCGCCAACTCAGCGAATGAGTACACAGTTTGGTAATCTTATATGAATGGGTAAAGCGCGGGAACTGGCGGTAGTTGTGGGTCTCACACCCAGCAACCCCCCCCCCAAAAAAAAAACAAATAAAAAATAATAATCTCCCTGGTCTAATCGCTAGCGAAAAGGGTGGTAGACTCCTTCGCTATTCGGCTGATTACCGACAATAGGCCACTCTGCTAACTTTACGGTCAAGTCACGCTGAAAGCACTGGTTCCCGCTAGATCACCGAAGTTAAGTAATGATGAGCCTTTTTCAGTACTTAAATGGGTAACCCCTTAGGTACCAACAAAATACGTTCACGTTGATCAGTTTAGGCCATATTGAAGGAAGAACGTAATATTTTTTTACCATTTTTTAAAATCTTCGCAAAAAAAAAAAAAAAAAAAAAATTAACAACATTAAAGTTGTACAAGAGAAACATAAAGAGTTTCTTCTTTTCAAGCTTCTTAACAATTCTTTGATATTACCTCCTTGAAAGGCGTTAATGGTTGTCCGAAAGAGCCACCATTAGCAGACCAAGTACTTCGGTTCTTTTCCGAACCATTATCAGAGGTGTATATTTGTTATTATTATTAAAACTGTTTAATATTTAACTAAACTATTGTTTTGTTTTGTCACTAAGGTTGATGCTAAGCAACCGTGGCAGTTTATTTTTCAAATATTTCTATTAAGCTTGGCAAACATATTATTTAGAATAAAAATTGTTTGTCTATTTTAAGCATTTTGAAATATAAATTTGTACAATTTATATTTACTTTGAAACAGCGATAATATCTTAAAATATTTAAAATAGAACCAATTTAATTGTTCTATTTTAAACATTTTAGAATTATTACTCTATAATATAATTCTAAAATCTTCTATCTATATTTATATCTATTATATATATATCTAAAATATTTAAATAGATAGAACAATTAAATTGTTCTATTTTAAATTATTTTAGAATATTATCGCTAGTTTCAAAAGTTAATCCTATTATAGTGGGTTGTTTAAATTTTATGTACAGGCTTTCAAGATTTATAATTTTTTATAATATTATTGTCAGTATGAAGTATTTTTTGAAAATGTTACCCCTCCCCCTTTTTAAGCAGAAAAAAAAACATCGATGTATATTTTTTTCTTTTTATAAAAAATAATAGCCAATTAAATAATTATCGAATGAGTAAAAAGAAATCTCCAAAAAATTAATTATTTATTTTTTTACATTTATTTTTCGATGTTTCGGTTACTTATTTTCTCATAGAAACGCAACTGTTTAATTTTTTTTTGTTTCTATTCATAACTTCGGTCTTTTATCTCTTTATTTTATACTGTAATTAGTATAAACATATGACCAACTCGAAACAATTTTTACGCCCCCAGCATAAGGGGTCAAAATTAAGTGACCTGAAAAAAATTACAAAGTTTTGAAATTAAAATAAATAATGGCATTATAAAGATCATCATTGATATAAACACTGAAAATTTTTCTATTTAAAATCGATTACATTTCTGATTGTTTGGTAAATTATTTTCTGCTAGGGGGGGGGGGGCTAAAGCGCATTTTGTCAAAAACGATATTTTAGGCTCCGTTTGTCAGTCCCTAGATTTAACACATATCAATCCAAACTTTTGTATATTGCAGTACGCAATGTTGTCGAAAATTTTGGTTGGTCCTGCGAAAAATTTGACGCCAGTAACAAAATAAAAAAATTAAAAAAGTGTAAATAATATACAGAGGAAAAAGGAAAATTTGTTTATTAGCAAAAGTCGGAAATCTCCCGATTCACTATTATTTAAAATATACATACACTCGCCAACGGGACGGAAAACGTCGGAAGTGTCCTCTATCGTTACCTAAACGGAACTGACTCACTCCTTTACTAACTTATCTGCGCATGGGCTTCCATTCGGGAGTTCCGCTGTTGTGAAGTTCTTCCTGACATTAAATTAGATAAAATAAAAAATTTGGAATTAAGAATTCGCATTATCATCCAATGAAATAAAGCATTCCGTGGGTGGAAATGAATAGATATTTTTCATTTGAGCCAACGTTATCGGGCTACCAATTCTTCTATAAAACGGCTTTGAAAGCACCGGCAGTCAGGAGCTTCAGACACCATCGCGAACGCCAGACCCGACGACGCTAGCAAAAACGAAAGGACACATCAAAAGGCGGCGGTCACACCCCCAACTTACCCAAACTGACCTCACCAGGCAGTCAAATCAACCAAGTCAATACCGAACATTCTATATCACTCGACGATACAAAAAAATTTCTACTACTAAAACATACATATTCGGCCTACCATCACCACCCCCACACCACAGTCACGCTGGACATTTTTCGGACTTAATATCCCACCCACCAAACTTATTACCAAATTCATCGGTAATTCTCATTTCATCCTTTCACCGTTCTCTTGTTGTTTTGTTCTTGAATACATTTTAAAACTTAAATCTCGTTGTTTTGTTTCATTTCTCATCACCATTACGCTTGCATGATATATACGCGTTTATAACAGGAAGGAATTGACAAAAGTCTAAAAAGATGAGCCAAACTCTTACAAATTAAATAAAAACTTATATTTATCAAATTACTTACTCTACGGTTTGCTGAGGGATTTGCACAAATTTCTCGCGTGCAGTATCTTTACCTATGAAAAAAAACAAAACATATAAAAACAAAACTATACTTAAGAACGTTCAAATCACATACAAAAAAATTACACTTTGAATTTACTTGCCGGAGAGAGCTAGAAAGTTCCGTAATGCCCTTTTGTTTTTGTGGGCCCTTATTTTGGTCTGTTGATGACAGAGAAACTCGTGAGTTGTGTTACCTTCTCGTCGTTTATTCTTCTCCCTTCCGCTCTCTCCTTCTATTTCTTCTTCCTTCTTTCTCCTTCTTTATCTTCTTTCCAACGTTCAGACGTTCACCCCAACGACCTTTTCTCACTATTCCCTGTTCCTTGTTTTCAACCAGTCAAAAAAGAACCGCAGTGTCTCAAATATGTGAATACGTTCCACCTACCTCACAACCTTGGATTCTGTTAACGAAACACTTGTCCTTTAGTTGAAGAAGAACCTTCGCTGTTCACAGCGGCACAACCATAGAAGGAGGGGAGGGCTTCAGCCCAAAGAAACCTGTATTTCTCTACCTCTGTTCACAGAGTGCCAGTCGTAATAAGTGTCCAAAGAAACGGAGCCAGCCTGGACCTCCTCGTCCCTTACAGAAGATGTCATCTTCCGACCAATTTTCAGAAGGCCTCCAAAAACTCACTTGCGGGAAATTTTCAAAAATTAATGGCACCAAGCCCAGAACAAAATATATTTTTATTTTTACCAAAACATCCCCGAGGTCGGGGGCTTACTGTTGCAGCCATTTCAGAGAAATTTTCCCCCCCCCCCCAAAGAAATTTCAAACAATGTGTCAAAATTAGTTTATGACGTCTAAGAAATTGGACACAACCTTGTTTTCGTTTCTTATTTCTAGACACACGTTTAATAGTGAAACCAACTTTAAAAAAAAGTATTTCCCGGGAAATAGGCTACAGTCCCAGGTGTCAAAAAAGGGCTGTAGTTTTCGA
Organism: Doryteuthis pealeii; assembly: GCA_023376005.1. NCBI lineage: Eukaryota > Metazoa > Mollusca > Cephalopoda > Myopsida > Loliginidae > Doryteuthis > Doryteuthis pealeii. The sequence continues at coordinate 76,773,655 of CM042154.1, read as the reverse complement.
GTTACGATGCTCTACCAATTAGCGGTAATAATTTAGCCTAATTATTAATTAAAAATCCAAAAAAGGCCTAATAAAAGTTATTCGCAGAGTCGGTGGCATATCTTGATTTATCAGAAAAGTAAAATTTAAAACGGACACTTTGTAAAAAAAATACGAAATCAACAATGGAATAGCTCCCGAAAACGGAATAACGCGAATTGAGAATTCGTGTTGTTCGGAATACGTAATAGTAAAAAATGCCACCGTCAGCGAGAAGTAGCAACAGTTGTTAGCGACAAAAAATGTTTTATCGTGCATTTTACTTCCACAAAAGGCATAACATTTCTAAGAAAGCGCATGGACTCATCATTGTGACAACAAATCACGTAAATAAAACGAGTAATAGCGAACTTGCTTTTTAGAAGAAAATAATTAGTATTTCGCATCATTGACAACAAGTCACTAAATAAATAAGTATAAAGGCGAATTTGTCTTTTAGAAAAAAAAAATAGTAATTATCGCATCATGTGACAACAATCACTAAATATAAGCATGAGTAATAAGCGAATTTGCTTTTTAGAAAAATAAAAAATAATAGTATTTCCATATCGTCGTAAATTTTTGTTGTTCTATTCATAAGTTCGGTCTTTTATCTCTTTATTTATACTGTAATTAGTATCGAAAATGCCCCCAACATAAGGTGGTGGTTCAAAATTAAGTGACCTTGAAAAAATGAGAAAGTTTTGAAATAAAATAAATAATGCATTATAAAGATCGTTCATTGATAAATAAACACTGAGAGTTTCATTAAAATCCGATAATTCCTCTGATTTTTGGTAAAATTATATTCTGTAGGGGGGCTAAAGTCTTACGCTTTTTAGGTTCATTTAAAAAATTAAAAAAAATTTTTCTAAAAAAGGCAGTTCTTTAATTGAAAATTATATTTTGAAATTTTTTCTCTGAAGAAAAATAAATTGTTTACTTTATTACTAAAGCATTATTATTGTTGCTTGAGTTACTAAAGCATATATTAGGAATTTTGGGGGGGTGTTTTGAGGGTCATTTTTTTTATTTTTTCAAAAACACAGAAACCACCCAGCTGATGTTTACATTCCAGATAAAATCTGTAATCTCATTGGCTAATTGAATTCGGAGCTATTTTCGTTTCTATACGTATTTTAATCACTTTAAAACTATTTTTATTAATTCTTGCGACAAATAAACATAGCCGCGAAAAAAAAATTGGAATTTTGGGGGTGATTATCATTTTTAATAATAAAGGACAATTTATTCGGAGCCACTTTTTCACATCCGACACAATTGAACGATAATCGGCTTGGGACTGTAGCCTAAAAAGATGTTCATAAGAGCTATAGAAAACGGTCGTGCAACCCTAACTGCATACCAAAACAAAGTAGAAAAAAAAACACGTGAAAGTAGCATTCGTATAAGTGCAGGGCAACATGTTTATAAGAGCTGTAGGAAAACGGCCATGCAGCCCTAACTGCATGAAAATAGACACAAACGAACCGGTCGATATATCAATATTTGATTGTAATTTTTCCATCTCGAATATCAAATTTTGATTTCCAGAATGACTCTTTCTTCTTCTGTGATACACCAGCCACATACGAAGAGAAAGGGAGAAGTCATGATTTTTATCCTGTTAGAACATTCATTGAGAACACTATAGAGAATGGTAATTTTCATCTATAGTTGTCAAAATTCCTAGCAAATTAAGGCAATTAGAGTAAACCTCCCTTGACTTTCACTTTTGAACCAAGCCGGTAGCTATTTTTTGAAAGTCTCCGTGCGAATAAACAAATCTTAGAAACTTTTCGAAAACAATACAACTGCATGCTTTAACACAAAAAAAATATCATAAAATGTGTTCTTAATAACAATTAAGTTCATTTCAGATAATTTTATGCTAGGAATTTAGCCAGCTGACTTTCACTTGAAACAAGCCGGTGGCCATTTTGAAAGTGTCCGTGTGAAATACACAAATCTTAGAAACTTTTCGAAAACAATACAACTGCATGCTTTAAAACACAAAAAAATCATAAAATGTGTTCTTAATAACAATTAAGTTCATTTCAGATAATGCACACGCACAATTTTATGTTAGGAATTTGACAACTAAATGTGAAAATTACTAGAGAATGTCCATTTCAGAATGACAAATGGATTGATGCAGTGTTGCGAAGGTCATCCTGTGTAAATGACCTACATGTCAATGATGCAGTCTATCACATGGAGGTGCGTGGTGTAATGACTAGAGTTGTAGGATATGGACTCGAGTTCAAATTCTAAATGCATTTCAAATAGCACTAATACCCTTGGGAAAGGTATGCATCACCTGTTCTCTCTCAGCTATGGAAGAGATAGCAGGGCAAACTGGGCTTTTTAACCTTGGTTAAGCAACCAGTCTTGGAGAAGGAAAACTCTTGTTATGTTTTAGGATCGCATTTATTTTTGCGCGGGAAATTCGGAACCTGGACAAAGAAGAATTTGAACAAAGAGACTGGAAGGGGAAGAAAAGAACTTCCGGTCAAAGACAAAAAGGATGTGTGGGCGGCTGCCTTTACTTAAGGGGTCAGCAGTAGCAGTTAGGGAGTCAGACCCCAGAAGACGGCGAACAGAGCGGACTGAGTGACCGTTGACACGGTCGATCGCTGCCAGCGAGCAGTGAGGCGCGCCCACCACCTTCCACCACACCAGCAGTAGTAGTGCCCATTATCAATGCCCGCCACTCACACGCACCACGGAGAGAATGTAAAGAAAATAAACTAACGTTTGTTACAATGCCATGTGTTGAGTCTCTACCACGACTACTAACCTTACCGCAGTATACCAGCAACGTATACGATCCAGAGTAGCGAAGAAGGGCTATGCAACACTCTGAATTCAAACCTGTTCAACTCCGCCAAAAAAATGCCTTGTGTCACACCCTGTCGTGCGGAAGGGTTGGTAAATATGTATGCAGTCTATCGCAACAAATGCCGTACCAAAATATTTCAATGAGATTTCAATTGAAAGATATACCACTATAAGTTAGGGAATCGTATTCACTGTACGTTGAATATTTACATTTTTTTGTAATTGTTTCTTTCTTTTGCATTGTGCTATTGAATACAAATAATTTTTAAACATATCTATTTGATCCATAGATAGGACCCTAACAGTTACTATCGCTCCGGTCAGAGTGGATCTAAGAGTAATGTTAACGAAGAGATACTCCACACTCATATCTCCAGAACTGGAGCCTCATCATCAGATGCAGTTTAGTGTCATACACAGGACACTGGGTTCGGAGAGATTAAGTGAGATACTGTTAGTTTTGGGCATAATTCGATTCGTTTTAATTCAATTAATTCTTGGAATACTGTTCAGTCGTTATTTTTTTGATAAAGAAAAGATGAAGCTTGTTTCAGTTAATTATTTTGTCCTTAAACACTTTTGAAAAATCATTTTATTGCCTCTTATAAACAACAGATTTGCATTTAGATTCTCACACGGCTAATTTGTCTCATGATATATATGTATATGTTTACGTTGTTGTGTTTCATGTATTGTTTCCTGTGAGCGTCCAAGGGTGGTCATGTCCATGGGATTAGCTTCCGCTATTAGGCATGGCCTCCCTTCAATAGTAGTTTTAACCAATAAAGTTTTTCTTTTACTTATATTTTTTAAAAATAATTGTAATACTATTGATTAATAAATTTCTTATTTCTATTTCTTATTTCTAATAAAAGGCTTAATATAGTGACAATTCGCAGCCTTTGATGAGATAGATTGAAACAAACATGCATGTGTCCTTAAGCGACATTTGGATGTGTTTTGCGTTCAGTTTTTGTGATGTGTGAGTGAGTGTGGATTTTTGTGAACTTGGGGTACAGGTTCAATGGGCTGGACTAATCGTCTCAGGAGAGAATGAGATGTGGTTTACAGTCAATATTTAACGTAGGAACTTACACATGACCGGTGACAAAAACAACCCAGTTCCATCGGGATATTATCGCATGCATCAATACATACTCTTATGACCTTCCCTCATTAGTGAAATGGGAAGGTACTGTTTGGAAAATAGATCCCCAGTAAATACAGTATAATACTAGACAAAACATGACCGTTGAGTCACCCATTGATCTCTCGCCACATAATTGGGATTAGGGAAAAGAGAGTTTGCAAAGTGAATTAAATTAAAAAAAAAAAAAACATACGGCCGGAGAGTTAAAAAAAAACAACATACGACCGGGGACTTAAAAAAAAACAACCCCAAAAACATTAAAATCATATTGTAAGATTTCTAAGAAAGAAACGTTTGACCTAATTAAAATTGAAATGGGTCATGGAATTTTATTAAGCTACGCCCTCGTCACTGAATCTTAACATGCAAATAAAATGCCTCTATCACAATAAATATCCCATCTCCCTCTTACTCACACAGAGAAACTAACATGTATAACGAGGAAGTAATCAAGTAATCAAGTGAGTGGGGGACGGGTCAGTTTTTTACTTAATTGCTAATTACGATTAATTAGAACCAATTAAAATGGATTTTTTCAAACATAACTCAATCCTAAAAGCAAGGAATATTTTAGTATGATTTTTGTGTCATTAAACTAAACGGGGAAAGAAGCATTTAGGAAACAAAAATTGATTGGCTCAGCTTTAGTATAATGATAGATATCCTCTGGGGATATATATGTGCAAAAACAATTCGTAACGAAATAAAGAGGACAATTTTATTGCATGAGCAAACTTAGAAGAATGAATCCAAGAATGACATGTTCCTCTGTTCTGTTTCTACGACGGTATTCACCCTGTCCAGGAGCTTCGGCTTCTGGACCTGTTAGTAAAGTAAGATTAATTGCGTGATCTCAGGGGACCGTTCTCCCCAGACCACATCTACCCCTTCGTCTAAAAGGGGCAAGGCCTGGTTTATTGCCTGGTGACTGATGCGCCCTAAAAGACGAATTCCTAAGGGATCACACACTTTTGCATTGGATAGCGCATGAGCTTCGGTTTGTCCATAGTTCCCCACGTTAAAAAGACCTTGCGCTAATCTGGCCTTGCGGGAGGTCAGGAAAATAATTTAATCCAACAATTACATTAAGTAAATGTAATTCTTATAATATTGCACAAATAACACGAAAAAGATTCAACTGTACGAACAATTCCTGGTATGTTAATGTCATTAACATACCAGAAATTGTTCGTACAGTTAAATCTTGTTCGTATTATTTGCGCAATATCATAAGAAAACAAAAACCTTTTGTACCCTGTCGACAGGGCTTATAATACACTGACTATACCCTACAGAGGGTCGTAAAGGGTATCCTGTGTATAACACTAAACTGCATCTTCTGGAGCCCTGGGGAGTGTGAAATATCCCTTAATTGACATTATTCCCAGGTCCACTTTGACCCGGAGCGGTACTACCTATTACAGTCCCATCTATGGGTCAAATACATATGTTTGCAAATTATTTGTATTACTATGAGATAGGAATATTTGATATCATAAAGAAAAAAACTACACAAAAAAAAATGTAATGTACTCAATTGCCTAACCTCTAGGCATAGGTGTACGAAGCCGCGGTCAAGGCAAATAATTGTTTTAAAATTTATTCTAAAAATGTATACACTAAAAACACACATAAGCGTTTTCATTGATTAAAAAAAAAACAACGAAACACCTTTTTATTGGGAAGTAGGGTCGTTGTAAACACTCTAATAGTTGGAGGGACGTGGTTAAAGTCGTAGGCTATGGACTCGTCGACCCGAGTTCAAATCCTGGACGAAGCTACAGTTCCCATAGCGCTAATACCCTTGGGAAATGTATGCATCCAACTACTCTCCCTCCACCTATGGATAAATAATAGGGCCGACTGGGCTCTTTAACCTTGGTTAGGCAACCAGTCTAGAAGGAAAAGTCTGAATTTAAACCTGTTAAACTCCACTTGGGGTGGTCACTACTAGAATAGACACAGTCCTAATTAGTGATCTATTTCACTAATTTTTTTTGTCCTAATTTTTAAACCCCACGAAAATTAAGATCTAGAGCAACTTAGAAAATTTTCTTGGCAAATTCCTTCTTGTAAATTTTCACCCCGTACGTCTATGTCTTTAGGCATAAAATAACCCCAGACGGATTGACATGCCATTAAAATCAACCAACATTTCTTTTTGAAAATGAGTTTTTTTTTCCTCTCGAATTCTACACCTGACGATAGCTGAAAAATGGACCGGTCGAATCGAAAGGTTCCGTTAACAACATCAATACGAAAAAGAGGTACAATTGCCGGGAATCACACGTTTTTAATAAATATCCATTTACTTTCCACATGTGACATGTAATTATGTAAGTTGTTTGTAGTTACGTAAAGAAAAGATATATTGGAAATTGTGTGTGTGGGTGTGTGTGTGTGTGCATTTCAGAAATATATAATGTGTATGTTACTGCTTGTAGCTTTATGTAACTATTAATAATAACGATAATATATATTTGTGTGTGTGCGTGTGTGTGAATGACCCCCCCCTCCCCGTGATAAACATAACAGGGTTTTTCGAGTGGCAATTTGGCAAGTACGAATTGAGTTACCAATGTGTCAATCAACAATCCATGCTTGCCGACCGCAGGGCTAGTGAGTTTGAAGATGCACACTGACACCCCCTCTCCGTACACACACAATTGTACAAAATCCCATAACACACACACACACACACACACACTCTCTCTCTCTCTCTCTCTCTCTCGCACACACACATACACACTATCACACTCTTTCTCGTACTTCCAATTCACACGGCTCACATAGGTGTACGTACAGACTCTCTCTCTCTCTCTCTCTCTCTCTGGTGCATAGACTCGTACTTCCAATTCACGCGGCACACACACACACACACTCTCTCTCTCTCTCTCTCTCTCTCTGGTGAATAGACTCGTACTTCCAATTCACACGGCACCTGAAAGCACGCATACAACACAGAAATTGAAATATACACAATACACCTCAGACATGCACAGCACTCACTCACAGATATAATTACCAGTTTAGCACGCGCGTACACAGAAACACAAACACACGAGGGGGGAGGAGGAGAGGATAATTGAATTAAAAAGACTAAAAGTAAAAGAAGAGAAATTCTAATAGCGATATGAGAGAAAGAAAAAAAGGTAATGAAAAGTTACCACAGAGAAGAAATAGTGATATAAAGCGAAACAAAAAGAGGAGAAATTATAAACTGGAGAGAGACAGGGTGTGTGAATGAAGAAGTGAAAAAGAAAGAAATACTGATAGGAAGAAACACAGACAGTGGAAAATAAACATAGGGTAAGAAATAGCGAAACAGAAAGGAAATGTTAGAGGAGGACAGATAAATAGGAGAGACGGGGAGAAAAGAGAAAGAGAGAGTGAGGGGAAGGGAGGAAGAAAGTGATAGTGTATTATGCATAGCACACACAGAGAGAAACAATGGGAGGGAATGGCATCGTCCTGTCTCTCCTCACACCTTCTTTAGTATTCATTGTTGCTGTTGGTAGAGGGAGAAGGAGCGTGTGTACGCGAGTGTCAGACTGTGTAATATTACCTCCCGCCTATCTATCTCTATCTCTCTCTCCCCCTCTCTCCTGTTTTTATTCTACTCTAATGCTTGAAGGATTTAATATATCCGTCTTTCTCTCTTTCTCTCTCTCTCTCTCTTTATTTCATTCATTCGTCGTTCATTCATTCGGGTTAGATTGCTTCAAACGGATAGACGTATAAAAAAGACGAGCTGGCTGCCGGAGCACTGAGGAGAGATACCATTCGAAGTATAGACGGCCCCAACTCAAGTATCAAAACTTGATTAAAAAAAAAAAAAAAATGGAGACTACGAGGGTCAGACATACTACCGAAGACACTGGGAAAGAAACCCCTTCTTCATCTTCACCTGTCGGTAACGGCATGGATAGCCCCCAGAACGGTGATGTCCCCAATTCCACAGCTTCTTCCGAAACAACAGCTGAGGGAGAAAGTATTCCTTTCCATCTTCAACCACCGGAGATGAGGGCCAAGTGTTTCCAAAAGGATAACCTTCCGTCTATCGTGGAGATAAAACGAAAGTTACCAAAACATTGCTTTGAATCGAGTGTCTCCGCTTCGATGTACTATGTCTTAAAAGATCTGGTTATAATCCTTGGCCTTTACTACACTACGGATATAGCTTACAATTACGTCCCTAACTGGTTATTTTGGCTTCTGATTACCCCTATCTACTGGCTGGTGCAGGGGACTGTTATGTTTGGGGTGTTTGTGTTGGGGCACGAGTGCGGACACGGATCTTTCTCGAGGCACTCGATGTTTAACGATATCATGGGAACCGTGCTCCATACTCCACTCCTAGTCCCCTACTACGCGTGGAAAGTATCTCACAGAAACCATCACAAGAACACGGGCAACTTCGAAAAGGACGAGGTGTTTTACCCCATCAAAAAGGAGCTGAAGAAAGAGCGCTCCATGTTGCCCGGTTTCGCCCTGGGTATCGGCTGGTTCATCTACCTGTCCTGGGGTTACAAACCCCGCCGTGTATTTCATTTCAATCCGCACGATCCGCTCTTTGAGAAACACGTGCTGGCTATTTACATCTCGTTGATATCCTTGGGCGGTTGGTCTGTCTGCCTCTACAGCTACTATATGCAGAGAGGATTCAACGATTTAGCCTACTTCTACTTCGCCCCGATTTTCGTCTACGCCTCCTGGTTGGTAATTATGACCTTCCTTCATCACAATGATGCTGGTACTCCTTGGTATAGCGACGACGAATGGACCTACGTTAGAGGTCAGTTGTCGAGCGTGGACCGGCATTATGGCTGGGCCCATGATCTCACCCATAGCATTGGCACCCACCAGATCCATCATCTCTTTCCATCAGTGCCGCATTATCACCTGGAAGAGGCCACCAAGCATTTCCGAGCTGCCTTCCCTCAATTAGTTCGTATTAACAATGAACCTATTCTCAAGATCTTTATGACCACATATTTCAAATATATGCGTGGTTCTTATGTCGATAAAGATTCGACTATACATTGGTATAATTAGTGATAGGATAAAAAAAAAAGGTAACCCCACTCTTTGAGCGTTGACATTTAAAAAAAAAAAATTAAAATAAAGTGGCCAGACTTACAATCATTAAAAAACCGAACCAAGCTCCTAAAAATCTTTTTTCCAGAAAAAAAAAAATCCACCAAATCTTTCTTTAAAAAAAAGTCTTATTCTTTTAGATTAAATACTTAATCTTCACACACATTATATATATATATATATATATATATATATATATATATATATATATATATACATAATTTTTTTACACCCTATTTATTATCGAAAAAATTCTTTTAACTATATGTAAAACAAAATATATTCTTTCTTTTTTATAAAAAGAAAGAAATTTTCAAAGGTATTTCTTAAATTTTTTCTAGTAACTTTCAACAATGTAAAGGAAAAAAAAAAATAAGAAAAAAAAATAAATAAACAGGCCAAAAAATTACGTTATTTAAAAAAAAAAGAAGATTATTATTAAATTTTTTATTAAATCTTTTTAGCTGTGAGTGAAATTTCTAACTGACTATTGTTGCTGATGAGATACTCATTGGATGAAAGGAAGAAGATGGTTGTGATTGTGATAATTTCAAACATCAAAATCACTAAATAAAAAAATAAATAAATAAAAAATAACAGATGTTACCGAGAAAGTAAAGAGAATGGGAAGAGGAAAAAATTGGATATGAAATAATCAAATAAGAAAAAAAAACCTGCATTATTATTTCTTTATCATTGTTATTATTGTTATTACAACAATTTTATCATTATTACAACTATTACACTACTCTTTCTGCATTCTCTGTTGTTTTTGCTTTACCTTTTTTGTTGTTTTTTCTTTTTTGTTTTTTGTCATTACTTATTTATCAATATATGCTTGCATCAAACCTTCTATGATATATGCTCACTTTCATTTATTTATTTTTAATGTACGCATTTACTCATTGTGTGTCATCATCATCACATATCGAGACTAGACGGTTAACAGCATCACTATCAACCACAGCAGCAGCGGGTACCATTTTCAAGCTTATATAACACGCATCTTATACTTTAAAATAAAATAAGCTTTTTTGAAAATTATTGACGATATTAATAACATATCTAATTTTAATCCAATTTTCAATTCTATTTAATTTCAAATTTATAATTCCCATTTATTTCTCTTCCTCTCTTTATCTTTTTCTCATCATTTTCTGTAAGAACTGAAAACACAAAATTGACCTTAATAATAATAATAATAATAATAATAATAATAATAGGAAAAAGTATAAGTCGGTCCATAAATGCAGATGTTTAATACTACTTAAGTTTAGTTAGCCTCAGTTGGCTCAGGGCTATAACTGAGACATCCAGTAAGGATAGCCGTGAAACTGATAACTGTTTTGTAAATGTTTTAAAAAAATACAAAAGCTAGAAGTACTCACAAACGAATATAGATGGTAATTTAATTAAAGCAATAGAAAAAATATCAAAAAGATAAACCAAATAAAGAAATAATAATAATAAAGTTTACCTCTTTTACAGGTGATGTTGAATTAAGAACAATTATATATAAAGCTTTTTTTTGTAAGAGGCGTCAAAAAGCTAAATAAAATAAAATAACTGGAGATTAGTTATATTGCTTGAAAACTCATAAATGGTGCTTGATAAATAAAATTATCTATCTTTTCCCCACCCCAGTCATGCATCGAAGCGTCGTATTGGAATTTCAATTTTAGTTTACGACTTATAAATTTTAAAACTGAATGAAAATATTCGGTTATTTTATAGATACACCTGAAGATATATTAAAAAAACTGCTGACAATGACTCTTTATTTATCAAAAAAAAATTTTTAAGCTGCATTGCTTTTTAAATGGAAAACATTATTTATTCTAGGAAAAATAGAATGAAAAATAATTTTTGTGTATATCTTTTCACTAGTTTAGGAAATTTAGAAATGGACAAAAACAAAAAATATAAAGTAAAATTAGAAACTGTTGGTTAGTGCTAATTTAGTTTTGGAAGATATTTTTAGTGAAAGCGAAACTAAAGAAAGAAAGAAAGAAAGAAAGAAAGAGAAAAAAAACTTGTATTAACTACACATATGTTCATTTCTTTTCATATAAGCACATTTCGCTTTATGTTGACTGACGATCTTCTATTCATTTTTATATATACAGTACTGTGTGGTAATGACTACACGTTATTGATTAGAGCTTAAATAATATTGACAACACTGGCATATCTTTTTACGCTATTTATATATTATATACAGACATACGTATTTTTTTCTAAGATCTCAAGTCTCGTTAGTGTGTGCGTGTGAATCATTGCATTCACTCACAGTGAATGTATATTTATTTTTTATAAATCAAATTCATGCCAAGTTTCATTTACGTAAGAGTGCCTACTCACTTTTTACCTGACATAGGTTAATAATAAAACTTAAACTTACATAAAGTTTATTTCATTTGCCGATAAAATATTGACTTTATTGGTAATTTTTGTTGTGTGTAACGTATGTATTTCATATTGTTTAGTTTTTTGTCAATGTGATATCTGTGAATATTTTTGTTTCATTAATCAAACAAAAATAATGATTATAATAGTTGGGCAGGGGACTTTTCAGCACCCATTGTATATCACTGATGATATACAATGATACAGTGATATACAATGGGTGCTGAAAAGTCCTCAGCTCATCCAAGAATGAATTACGTTACCAAGGAATTTTATTTGAATTAAGTTACTAATTTCTTCAAACGAATTGTCCAAAAATGTATTCCATTGGCATAAAAAAACAAGCCATATTAAAAAAAAAATTTTTTTTGTAAAATAGAAACACTCTTTATGTAATGTACACTACAGTAACGCAATTTTTTTTTTCCAACTACGAACTGAAGAAATTTTATTTTACAAGAAAAATAATTCCGGTCGTTTGCAATTAGGTTTAATAAACCTAAAAACCTGGTTTATCGTTACGTTTAGGTTTTTATTTATTTATTTTTTTTGTTTGTTTTTATTTGCTGTTTCAATCTGTAATAATCTTTCAAGCACAGGGCAATGTCTATTAATTGTATGAATGAATGGGAGACGAAAAAAACAAACAAAAAACCCCGAATGAATGGACATTGTCACTAGACAACTAGACAATTAATTAGAGGCAGAAAAACCCACTTCGTGCTCTAAGTAACACCTTCACCTCAGTAAAATATATATATATATATATATATATATATAGAATTAATTTAAACTAAATTAAAAACTAAATCAACGATTTGTTTTTTTTTTGTTTTTTTAGGAGGTTTTTACACGCTCACACAATACACGTATTTTCCAAAAATGAGGTGGGGAGTATAATTGATTATTATACTTATTTATTATACTATAATAAGATAACTGACGAAACTAACCAAAATTCATTTAGTATTAAAATTGTTATTTTTAATGTCTTATCTAGTCAGTTCTCGCTACATTTACTTAGCTGAGGGTTTTTTTTCAAGTTTTTTTTCTTTTTTACCTAAAGTAGCGCCTGATTGTCTTTGATGTCTATTATATTCGTCTATTCAAAAGGATCTTTAAAAATTAGATTATTTTTTAGAATTGTTATTTATATTAATATATCATCTCTTAAAAAATATGTACGGGGTGACAAGACTTTCGGACCAGCCTGTACAAGTAACGTAAATTATTTACATCATCGATTTTTTGTGTGCAATCCTTTTATCGATCATTTTATAGACTTGAAATTTTCAATATGTTGGTGTTTAACTTGTATACATGTGTAAGTACTGTATGTGTTACTTGTGGGTACTTAAAGAGCACAACTGACAGAAATACGGTCATTAACTGTAAGATGTAGTAATAACAAATCGTTGTGTACACAAAGTACACAACACAACACATGCATTATCAATGATTTTGAAAAAGAAAAAAAAAGATAGTGATTTGTTTATTCATACAGTAATATGATTTCACACATAATCTCGGGTTTTTTTTTGTTGTTTTTTTTATCTTGTATTTTGTACAATGTACATAAATACATTCACATTATTAAGTTCATAGATACAATTGAACTATCATACCAATATATACATATTTTTATACTACATATATGCTGTTTTAGCTCAGCGGTGAGAGACAGCAGGCTGTTGGTTAGAGAACGATTGAGGCTCCTTTTTAAATTCTCAATTTAATAGTAATTAATAGTAATAGTAATAGTTAAAGGAAGAAAACTTAATTTATTTCTGCAGTAATGTACAAACAATAACATAGAAATGTAATATTTACATTCACTTTCCAGATAAGAATAAGTTTCAGTTATTTACTCCATTTATTTATTTTTAACAGTTACATTTTAATTTTCAAATTATATAACGGCAATCGTCTTTTCTAAAAAAAATATTTTCAGAAACTCAAGCACAGGTTTCTTTTTTTTTTCTTTATTAAAATTTTTAAGTGATTTTTATGTTTTATTGTAGGTACTAGGTAGCACCAATTTTCCCTGTGAAATTTACCCCCCCCCCTATATTTAGCACAATGAAACTTGCATAAAGGTTAATATTATTTTGAAAATTTTTTGTCCATTCGAAGAAGAAACATTTAAAAAAACTAAAAAAAAAACTCCTGATGATTTAAAAAAAAAAAAAATTTTTTTCAGATTACGGAAATAATGAAAATTATGAATGAAAAACAATATTTACATTTTTGCACAGTTAATTAAACTAACAAACATGCATAATTAAATGCATAAAAATAGACACTTATCGTAATGAATGAAATTATTTCACAGATAGAATTTGCATTTATTTTGTTATATATGTTTTAATTTAATTTCCAGAATATTTAAATTTTACAATAATACTGTTTTGCAAAATAAATAGATATGATCAGAATTTATATCCTAAATTTTCCGATGAGTAAGATGTAGCGTCTTTGTTTTTTTGTTTTTTTTGTTTTTTTTTAAAGAATTAATTAATTATTTATCTTTTTTGTGTTAGTGGTAGTTGTGGTCACGTTATTATTGGGGTTGGTTTGAGATTTTAATTCATTTTAACTTTGATAATTTTGTAAATTACTAAGTTCGAAAATTCTTTGTTGAATTATATTTTATCCATGTTATGAAAAAAAAATGCTTGGCTTCATGTTTCACTACAATTAGATTTGAACTGGACAACAAGGATTTAAAAAATTGTTTAATGCCTGACATGGTGCTAAAAAATACAATTCATGGTAGACTGTAAATTCAGGGGCGTAAATTTTTACCATAGTCTACCGGATAGATATTAGTGAAATATGAAATGAAGTCCATTTAATTTCTGAACAAGAAATGATTTAATAAAAATGAAACTCTAAGGAAAACATAACTTAATACGTTAATTCATGTTGTATAGATTTAAAGTTGTTGCGTAGTGATTTAGTTATACACCTTTTTTTTTTTTTTTTTTTTTTTACCTCAGCGTTGTTATTTTTAAGTGAAATAAGATTAAAAACTTATCAAGTCCTATATTAAAATAAACTAAAAATTACTATTCGCTGCTAATTTTGCCGAGTATTTAAAATTTTTTTTTCTATTTTAGAGTAACAAATAAAAAAACTTAAAACAGTTCATTTTTTAGGTCGATTTGACAAAAGCAGGCGCGAAATAAGAAATTAAACATCACAAAACAATTGTGCAGTCACGTGGGTGGTGGAGGTGGAGGGCGTTTTGGTGGCGGTAAAGGGAAGGGAATACTGAAATCTGACAAAGACAGGGACCGCAGTCTTGAAAGTACATTACAAAATTTAGGTACAAATGCAGAATAGCGCGCAAGAGATAATAGTAGACTGAATTCAGGGTAAATTTTTACCATTTTTTTTTTTTTTTTTTGTAATTCAGCGTTATTTTAAGAGAATTGAGATCATAAACTTATCAAGTCCTATACTGAAATAAACTGAAAAGTACTGTTCGCTGGTAAATTTGCCAAGTATTTAAAGATATTTCTATTTCAGAGTAACAATTAAAAAATAAAAATTAAAACAGTCCTCTTTTGCAGTTCTGAGGTCAAAAATGTGTATAACTGAATCACTACGCAACCACTTTAAATCTTTACAACATCAGTTAATGCTGACGTTTATTTTTTTTAAATTCATAAATGAATTAATTTATTAAGTTATATTTTCCTTAGTTTCATTCTTATTAAAAGTATTAATCCCAGTTGAGAAATTAAAAATATATACATTGGATTTTATTACATATTCCACTAACATCTGTCCGGTAGACTGTGATAAAAATTTACGCCCCTAAATTCAGTCTACCGAGATAATATTATAAGGGCAATAGGGTCGTGGTAATTATATAGGTGCTAGGGCTTGATGTGACCAGCCGATTGATCGCAAGGGGCCTCTCCAACTAGCCTAAGTAAGGGCCAAAGTGAAATGTTGCAAGTCATGGACTGCTCAGCCACCAGGTTTCCATCCTTAAGCATCACGGGTCGCCACCCACGGCCAACAGGTGGCTCCTATTGGGTGGGTCTTATTCCTCAGCAGAGGTGCAGTCAGCATATACTACAGCCCCCTCCGACAGGGCTACCAGATAATATATTTTATATTCAAAGATATTGAGATTCAAAATTAATTTCAGGTTTAAAATTATTTTGGATTATTCGGACTATTGTCTGCATCTTTATTGTTATTTATACAACGTTTCGGCCGATGTGCCCTCCAGTCTTCTTCAGGTGTTTCTTGTTGAACTCTGGAACCTTCATATCACTTCGAACCGGGGGTTGTTGTCTTGTTCTGTTCAAAGTTCCGTGAAGGTTTCCGAGTTCGACAAGCAACACCTGAAGAAGGCCGGAGGACACATCGGCTGAAACGTTGTTTAGATAACAATAAAGATAAGGACAATAGTTCGAATAATCTAAATTATCAAGCATCATTTTAAAAATTCAGAGAAATTAAAGTTCATTGTTTACCGTGTTATTCACCTGACTGATATAGCTTTCACAATATCCTCTCACACACCTAACACTCAAGTTGCTTGGTTGATTCTCTCTCTATCTCTCTCTCTCTCTCTCTCTCTCTCTCTCTCTCTCTCTCTTGTAGGTCAATTCGGAAATCTAGTTTTTCTTTTCTTTTTTCTGCATATCGCCAACAAACTCTTGTTTCCGGTTTTTCGGAACCCCGTGTCCAGTTGCTTCGGCCACTGGATCGGTCAGAGATTGATAACAGCGTGATCCAAGGGGTCACCCCCCCCCCAGACAACACATACCCTTGATTTAAAGGGACAGGGCTGGGTTTATTGCTCATTGCCTAAGGCGCCTCAAAAGAGGAATGCCGAAGGGATCCACACAATCTTTTCACTGGCCACGCATGAGTTTCGGTTTGTGTGTAGTTCCCCACGTTAATGGCCTTTATGTCCAACTGGCATGTGTGGGGGTGTAAGTAAATAACTATTGTCAACAAATTTCAGATGACATTTACATATCAGACCTTATTCATACAAGTGATCTTCCGTGAGATTAAATAAATATATATATATATATATAAAAAGAAGGTCCGCAAAATGTATTATGTTCTCAGAAAAATGTTTTAATTCTTTTTATCTTACATACGCGACACGCGTTTCTGATCTGTTGTCTTCTTCAGGCATTGAGTTATTATTTTGGCAGAATATGTCCGATATTTGATAGGTTGTGTGTGTTTCTGCAACTTTTCTATTATAATGGCTGTTTGATAACGGTTGAACGCATGCAAGGATTGAAAAAAATACCGTAGCGTTCAACCGTTATCAAACAGCCATTATAATAGAAAAGTTGCAGAAACACACACAACCTATCAAATATCGGACATATTCTGCCAAAATAATAACTCAATGCCTGAAGAAGACAACAGATCAGAAACACGTGTCGTGTATGTAAGATAAAAAGAATAATAATTTTTTTTTCTGAGAACATAATACATTTTGCGGACCTTTTTATAAAATATTAACTTTTCTCCCGTTGCTTGAAGTATTGCATAAAGAATGTTATTATATTTTTAAAGTCTATTGCAATGCAAAAGTAATTGTCCAAGGTTTTATTAATTTTGAAGTATCTTCATCTTCATAAACGTTTTCAATACGAACGCGGTGTTTGTTCATATTTCTGGACGTTATAAACACGGCGTCACGTGGGGTGTTTGAGTGCCACGCGGAAGAGACGTAACTTCCTTTTTTTTCTATTCTTTTTAAAAACAATTTTATGAATAATCCATTTGGTGTTAAATTCTAATCTACTGTTAAATTGAGTGAAAATTCAGTTAAAATGATTTAAAAAAAAATTAAATACGTATTTAATGAATGTGCATGTTAATTAATTAATTCAGTGTTTTATTTTGTTAATCTGTGGGTGTAAGAAATTTTTTACAAGTATCATATGAACAAAAAACATTAAAACGAATTGGCTGAAATATGAAAGGATTTTATCTTTTCTTATGTACTTTGATATGAACAGACCGGGATAGATATTTTTCTTTATGGTTTAATACATTAATTGATTTAACCAACCCCTCAGCCATCGACAAGATATGAAACAAAATCAATTTTTAAACAAAGTACAGCTGGCGTGTATTATTTTGATTATCCTGACTATTGTTCTCATATTTATTGTTATCTACACAACGTTTCGGCCGATGTGCCCTCCGGCCTTCTTCAGGTATTTCTTGTTAGACTCGGGAACCCCTTCCTCGAACTTGGGAACCTTCTCTTCGAAAGCTGGAACCCGGTGTTCCCGAGTCCGAGAAGAAATACCCGAAGAAGGCCGGAGGGCACATCGGCCGACACGTTGTGTAGGTAACAATAAAGACGAGGACAATAGTTCGAATAATCAAATTGATCAAGCCTCATCTCAAAAATTCAGAGAAATACAGCTGACGTTATGTCTTATTATAATGGACTTAGAATAAGATTATGTGACTATTTCTTGTTTGTAAATAATTTTCTCATAAAACTCTATATGTTAGATAACTTTAAATATATATTAGAATAAAACAAACTATATATAAATCAATAATACCGGGCATGTATTTATTAAAACTTGTTTCAAAAAACAATGTGAACCGCCTAATGCTGCATACTCAATTTCTGAGTATATATAATACAGGGTTGTTCTTTATTCTATTTACTAATCATTTTGACTATAAATTAAATACCCATTGATAAACTTACACAATTCCTGATGGTATTGTGACGTAGTTTTGGTTACAGACAGACATACACAGAATCTCCATTATATATAGAATATATAGTGACAAAAAGTGTAAAGACGCGAACAGGTAATGAAAAAAAAATCTTGTAAACATTTTCACATTCAATATTAAAACTAGCAAATATATGCACCTTCCGAGCGCAAGTATTTAAGTTTTAATGTAATAAAATATTAGATTAGATTAGAAAGGCTAATGAGACTAAATAAGAATGCAGATAAAATATTTGGGTAATCTGAACATCAGCTACATAAATGAGAGTAACCTCCCTTAGTTTATTTCACTTTGAGGAAGCTATATGTTTTGGTCGGTCGTTTTCATTTCTCCGTAATCAACACAATTGCATGTTTTAACACAAAAATATGAAATGTATTCTTAATAACATTTCAAATAATGCGCAAGCACAATTAAGAACACATTTTATGATATTTTCATGTTAAAACATGCAGTTGTATTGATTCAAACAAATTCATATTTTCAGTGTAGATTTACGTTGAAATGAAAATAGCCGACCAAAACATATGGCTTCCTCAAAGTGAAATAAACAAGGGGAAGTTACTTTCATTTATGTAGCTAATGTTCAGATTACCAAGATTTGAAATAGAACAACTGAAACTTACTCTTCCATCACTCCCGTCTTTCATTGCTAAACAATTATATTAATAATTGAGGTTTAAATAAAAATTAAATCATGGAGAATGTAGCACAAATAACTAAGGGAATTGTGACTTGAGTAGTAATATAGTTTCGGTTACAGACAGAAAAAACACACAATCTCCGTTATAATAAGAATTGTTTCGTCCTGGTTAAAAGATTGATAAGTTCGTCTTTGGGTTACTCTTACCGCACTGGACTATTTATAAAAGTTCACACTTTACTCTTTTCATTAAACTAGACTACAACTACTTGTAATTAAATATGTTAACAATCTTATCACCAAGAAGAGACAATACATTAGAATAGTTGTTAATTACTAAGTTTTGCCTTCTTTTTTTTTTTTTTTTTTTTTTTTTGCACACAGTTCGGATTGTTTACAGTACACTACCTGCTATTGCCTACCCATCTAAGTATTGGGCAGATTTTATCGCTCATCCGTGATCCAGCATAAGTCATAAATTATAATGGTTTTCCAATTCATTTGTTATTTGTCACATTTTAATCGTTGTAACACGTTGTAACTTCAATGGACAAACCACAGGGCCGACGGTCTAGAGATTCTTATTTCCACGCTTTTAAAAGAATGAAAATTTAATGAATTGTTAAGGCTTATGGATAGAAGCGAATTCTATGTTTTGAAAAATGTGATATCCGAGTCAATAATTGGTACAAATGCACAATAGCGCGCAAGAGATATCATTAGAATCGCACTTTATGTATAAATAGCATTAGATGTCGGAAACTCCCGAAGTAGCCTAACACTAACCCTAACCCATCAAAGGTTTCGGGTATTTCCGTGAAATGTAATGTTTTTGGTAATAAAGGACTATTTGCTCGTAAATTCCTACCATAAAATAAACTGAACCCCCATTTTATGTCCGTGTTTTTGCAATAAATGTTTTATTTTTCTTGCACCCGTTATTTTACAATACTAAATATATTTTCTTTATTTATTTTAATATTTACTTCAATGTGTATATTCTAAAAGTTTTTATTTCGTGAAAATGGTTAGTTCTAAAGTGGGGGTTCGTTTTTACACTTCAACTTTTTACTCGTAAATTCATGCCATAAAATGCCCAAGCCTAATTTTATGGTAGGAATTTACGAGTAAAAAGTTGAATATTACCTTTTGTTGTTATTTCTTTTCTTTTTGGCTTTGGTACTCTAAAATAAAAACGAAAAAACAACATTACGGTCATAAAAGGAGGGTCCAATTTATGCCTAAATTGTAAAACGAGTCCCCACTTTAAAACTAAACATTCTCACAAAATAAAAACTTTTAGAATATAAACATTGAAGTGAATATTAATATAAATAAAGAAAATATATTCAGTATTGTAAAATAACGGGTGCAAGAAAAATAAAATATTTATTGCAAAAACATGGACATAAAATTGGGGTTCAGTTTATTTTATGGTAGGAATTTACAAGCAAATAGTCCTTTATTACTATGTTTTTTTTATACACAATCTAATGATATTATCACTTGCGTGCTATTCTGCATTAGTACTAAACATATACCAAATCTCCACTATAATAAGATATGATTAGTGATTATTAATTTTACAAGATCTTCCAATGTAATGGAAATGTAATCTTAAAGAAATTGGTTCTTTTTTCTTTTTGTAATGTAAAACTGTTTAAGTATGTCCGACTTTGACCTCGTGTGAGCAGACAACTAGAATGAATTGTATATTTATTAATTTAATAACGAAAATATGAGCCACAAATAATTTTAAAACTGCATACAATACAATTTACGAGGGTTTAGTAAAAAAAAAAAGAAATGCCTAGGACAGGTATAATTACTAACACAGGAACATGTATCATACATACAATAAATTTCAATAAATACGAGGATGAGACAAAAAGTAATGCCAATACGGGAACATGTAACATACATACAATAAATTTCAATAAATACGAGGATGAGACAAAAAGTAATGCCAACACAGGAACATGTATCATACATCAAAATGAAGCTGGTCCTCTGTCGATCACATGCATACTTCTCCACATAGTCACCGTTTCTCTCAATGGCAATGTTCCACCTACGAATGAGAACCATGTGTAGACCCGCCTCTCGGGGTGGGGGTTCAGTGGCTTCGGCCCTGGACTTTACAAGCTAACATCGTTGATCCCAGGGGCCACCCAGGCAACACCTGCCCCTTGATTTAAAGGTGCAAGGCTGGGTCTATTGCCCGGTGCCTGAGGCGCCCCCTTGAGGGAGAATACCGAAGGGATCAACGCACCCGTCACCCATGAGTCTCGGCTTGTGGGTGGTCACACATTAATAGGGCCTTGTGCCTAACCCGTACAACGTGGAGTACATGGTAAATATCATGTATCCCTGCACTGTAAAATTATGTTTGAGCCACTTCTTCACGACAGACTTCACTTTACATACTCACCAGATTCAGCGCTTTCAGACTATCATCTCTTCGGTCCCATGAAAGAGGGTTTGAGAGGCGTGGAAGTGAAATCTGTAGTGAAGAAGTGGCTCAAAGACTCAAAGACTCATCACTGGAATGTTTACCTTTAGACTATCATCTTTTCAGCCCCATGAAAGAGGGTTCGAGAGGCAAACATTATTCCATTGACGAAAAAGTGAAATCTTTAGTGAAGAAGTGGCTCAAAGAACAGTCAACAGAATTTTACGGGGCAGGGATACATGCTCTCATTCGAAGGTGGGACATTGCTATTGAGAGAAACGGTGACTATGTGAAGAAGTAGGGAGATGTGATCCACAGAGGACTAGCTTCATTTTGATGTATGATACATGTTCCTGTGTTGGTAATTATACCTGTCCTAAACAAAATGGTATTACTTTTTGACTAAACCCTCGTACGAGTATAAAGCGGAAAGAATACGTCTAAGAATTCTTTTAGATTTAACCTTCAGCTTTTAGAATTACACTTGATTATTCTTCCTGATTCATCTCTTACTTCGTACGACTGATAAGGCCGGTCGTTAAAAAAAAGTCACGTGTGCTGTTGTTTTATTATGGGTATTTGTTCGTTCTATGTTTACAATTTGAATCGGATAACATACAGTGTGTGTGTCTGGAGAGAAGTACATATTCATAGTCTTAAGAACGAATGTACACTGTACACGCTACCACGCATTCTTTAGTGTATCTACACGTGCGTTGGTATGCAGTTGGTGCTTTGTTGTCATAGATAACGTGTAAGCAGTTTTACAACCACAAAATATCGCGCTCGTGAGTAACGGTTATCATCAAAAGAAATGAACGGCGATATCCAAGTTCAAATCCTAGACAAGGCTGTTTGCTAGGGTCTGCCAAAATGTTGACTATTTTTCATTTTAAAAACGAATTAAAATTAATTAAATCGATTATTCAAGGTCAAATTTTTGTCTAAATCGAAAAATAGTAACATAATGAGCATCATTAAAAAAAAATATATATTTAATACATTTTAAACTATTTTTTCAGTCAATTTTGCTCAAATATATCATAAACATTAATGGCCGTAAACACTGCCAAAGATGACGTAAAATCCGTATCTTACAAAATCCCCCTCCCCCGATTGAAAAAAAAGAAATGATCAAAAATCTGGGAATTATCCGATTTTAATGAAATTTTCAGTGTTGATTTATCAATGAATGGATTTTATAATGCATCAGTAGGTACCACCAGACCGTTTATGCCATCTTGAATAAAACGGAAATAGATATTTCCGAACTTTGTTTATCAAAAATCTCGTAAAAAAAAAGATCGTACAGGGTTGTTACAAAGAAAAATAGTTAATTCAAAGATCAAATTATCCGACTGGGAAAAATTACATCGTTATCTTAAAAAATAAACAAACCTGCCCGTATTACATGCGAAAGGGTAATTTTCAGACCGTAATATAGACAGAAAAGTTACTAATTATTTCCCTTTTACGATAACCCGTAAAAGTATGGAATGAAAATTTGAATATTTTTTCTAAGTAAAAATGATAAAATAATCTATTGTACTTACTTTTTATTTTAATTATTGAAAAAAGTTAAATAAAATAATTTTTTTCACGCTAACACTGTCAGCCTAACAGGAACAAACTTTGGTTACTTAGAAGCGTCTCATCTCTTTGTAAAACAAATGTCAGCAATGCCCTTCCGTACATTCTAAGGATCACACATTACTATTCAACAATAAAAATTACAAATTCTTTTAAAAATATTAATCGAGCTCATATCGGACCAATGTTTAGTGCACCTGAATTATAAAATTCATATTTTTAAATATCCGTGAAAAATTCGATTTTTTGACGCAGGAAAAAAAAAATATTTAATTTATTTCACGCAGAAAATAAAAATATTTAATCACACAAAAGATTGAAAATCTCTTAAAAATTAATTTCTTAAACAAAAATTTTTTTTTTGTTGACAATTTAATAGAATATAGTACATACCAATTATAAAAGCAAAAAAAAGTTTTCAAATATTAATATTATGACATTTTTTTGCACTTTTTATTTCCGATTTCATTAATTTTTCCTCAAAAAACTAGACGTTGTACATTCATACAATTTCATTGATATAGTTATTCAGACTCTTATCTTTTTAGAAAAAAAGAAAAAAAATTTTTTCTGACACGTCATTTTTTTTTATTTCATAAAATAAAATAGGGGGGGGGAATAGACCTCGTAAAAAATATTTCCCCTAATATATTTTAGAAAAAACGATTTCAGATGTATTTACATCCAATGGTAAACATTTATGGAAATTTTCGAGAAAATCAGATTATTAATTGATTTTTCATAGAATTTTTAAAAAATCCTCTTATCGTAACTTGTTTTTAGCTACGTTAAATTTCAGTTGATTTAACAGTGCAAAAATGAAAACATTGTTTTTCAATCATAATTTTCATTATTTTCGTAAGCTGATAAAAAATTTAAAAAATCATCAGGAGTTTGTTTAATGTTTTTTCTTTCGAATGGAAAAAATCTTTTCAAGAAAATATTATTTTTTCTGCAAGTTTCATTGTGTTAAATGTAGGGGGGGGGGTAAATTGCACAGGGTCAAATTGGTGGTACCTATGCATCAGTTATTTTATTTCAAAACCTTGATTTAATTATGTATTTCTGCTATGGTAAATTAATAGATAAAATTCATTTAAAATATGAAACCCCTAATTTTAGGTTTCAAATTTCATATTTTTAGATTCTAAAAACAAATATTTATTTAATAACTACTTTAGTTTATTATTGTTTTCTAATAATTTTTGGAGTGCGAAATGAAACGCAAACCGTATTCGCATTTCATTTCGCGCTAATGCCCTTAGGAAGGGCATGAACCTATCTCTTCGTCCATTTATGTGTAAGAGAGACTGTACACTCTATCCTTGGTGTACGTCAACCAGTATAGGAGATGGAAAACTTTGAATTCAGACCAGTTGTACTTTGCTTTTGTTACTAATGTACAATAGCACACGAGATAATATCATTTGAATCGTATTTTACGTATAAATAGCATTAGATTACTGAAACTCCCGAAGTAGCCTAACCCTAACCTAACGTCCTCGAAGGTTTTAGATATTTCCGTGCAATATAATGAAAAGTTATGCTTTACGTAATCTAATGATATTATCTCTTGCGCGCTATTGTGCATTGGTACCCAATGTATTGAATGTTTTCACACTACGAAAACGAATGTATGCTGTTCTATCAATTTACCCCGTTCGTAATATAAATAATATAAACGTCCTCAATAAAAAAAAAAAAATTTTTGGTGACAGTTTTAACTAGGTACCACCAAAATAGGTCATGTGATCAGTTTAAGCCATATTGACGAAAGAAACGTAAATATTTTTGAACTTAAAAAAAATCTTCGCAAAAAAGAAATAACGAACATAAAGAATTGTTACAAAGAAAAACAGTTAATTCAAAGATCAAATTATCTGATTGGGGAAAAATTACTCGCCGTTATCTTGAAAAATAAGTAAGACCATCGTTTTTTTTTTGTTTTTTTTACAACAGGGTTAATTTCTTTATTGATATTTTTTAACAGAATTCTCTATTCATGGTTCTTTTACTAAAAAGTTCTCGTATCGAAACTTAAAAATATCCTGATATAATCATTCAGACTCTTATCTTTATAGAAAAAAAGTAAAAATCGTTTTTTGTGGGTTCATTTTTTTCATATTTCATAAAATAAAATTTTACCTCGTAAAAAAAATTATTTCCCCCAATATATTTTAGGAAAAAAATATTGCAGACATATTTTCATCCAAAGGTAAGTAATTATGGAAATTTTCGTGAAAATCGAACTATTAATTTATTTTTCATAGAATTTTTAAAAAAAAACCTCTAGTCATACCTTGTTTTTGGCTACGTTAAATTTCAATTGATTTAACGGTGCCAAAATGTAAACATAGTTTTTCGTTCATAATTTTCATTATTTCCGTGAAAATTGTTTTTTTTAAATCATCAGGAGTTTTTTTAATGCTTCTTCTTTCGCATGGACAAACAATTTTTAAGATAATATTAACCTTTATACAAGTTTCATTGTGATAAATATAAGGGGGGGGGGATTTCACAGGGAAAATTGGTGGTAACTAGTTTTAACACATGCCTGAGATTGTACAGTTACATAGAGGGTCGGTACTAGGATCTCATGTTCCCACCCTGATTCTACGGTCCCCACCCAACTATATGTCAGTTTTCATAAGGCAGTATTTGTAGAAATTATATGAAACCCTCCTTTCCGAGGCCTCCAATCAGGCTCCCTCCAATCGGGGAGTTCGGAGGGTAGTACGCACCGACCATGTATGTCTGATTCTACAGTTACATAGATGTAATATATGGTCGGGTATCTTGGGTATGACGTTAAGCTGCATCTAATAGTGAAGTTCCAATTTTGGAGCTCTGGGGCATGTGGAGTAACCCATCATCGTCATTATTCCCAGGTCCACTCTGACCCGGAGTGGTAGTACCTGTTAGGACCCTATCTATTGTTTAAATAGAAGAAAAAAATGAGTTTGAAAAATGTGTTTAAAAAACTGAGTTTAAAAAAATTGAATGCACATTAAGAATGAATAAACAAAACGTCTTTGGCATAAAATAACCCAACAAGGGTTGACATACCGTAAAATCCAACCAACTTAGATGGTCGTGTGTGATATTTTAAGGGGCCAGTAGTCCATTTTTCAATCGGGGGTGTTAAATTTATTTTGTAAAATACGCAAATGACGTCACGTTTGGCAAACCCTAATATACGTTCTACTTTTGGTGTTAACTAGGTACCAACAATTGTGACATCATAGACGTATTTTACAAAATCAAAATCAAATCAACCCCCAAGCCCGATTGAAAAAATACCGAAAATCAGGGAATTATCCGATTTTAATGATATTTTCAGTGTTGATTTATCAATGAATGAATTTTATAATGCATCAGTTATTTTATTTTAAAGCTTTCTGATTGTTTCAGGCCATTCAACTTTGACCTCCCCTTATTTTGGCTGCCTAAAATATCGGCGGGGGTTATAATTTATATTATTCCCTAACCTCTTGGCATAAAATAACCTCAGACGAGTTGATATGCCGTTAAAATCCATCAACCAACCAAAAAAACATTAGAATAATAAATAAAAAAATATTGCTTGTATGTTGAAAGTTTACATTCCCTCTGACTTGGCATAAATACAAACACGTGACTCGAACATAGCAGACGAACTTTTTATTACATGTACACTAATAATTATTCGAGTAAATCTCAAAAAAAAAGTAACACCCGACTGGTGTCGTGTAATACAACGGATAACAATTATTAAATCAAACTGTGTGACAAAATATGCCTATGTTACTTGGGATTTAGGGCCTATTTCTCTTACGTGTTGTGTTGCGTGTATGCGTGGTACTAGCTAGCCAATAGAATACGAAAATGTACTATGCTAAATCAATTTTACAACTGCTATGGCTACTTATATAACACAAGCTGAAAGAACTCATTGACGTCAATGCTCAAAGAAACGAAATCATCACCATCATTATTGATATTACTACGCACTTATGATGATGATGATGATGATGATTATAGACTAATCAATAGGTTTGTACTTGCGTGTATAGCTCAGTTGTTAAAGCGCGGCTACCTCATGCACGTGTCAGGTTGCAAACACTGACGTTAGTCTTGACGAAAAATTATTTCAACCAATAGATTTTTTTTGGTTCCAACCTTATATTTATTGGTCAGTTTTATTACTCACACTATGGTATATGGAAAATTAAAATTACAGGGTTGATATAGAATGTAAATCACTACAACTTAGTGATCATAAAAAAAAATGTACATGTTTTTTTAGAACTTAAACCATAAGAGTATGTATATTATACATACTCTTATTGATTAAGACTAACAGTATGGTTACGGCCATATTGGAGTAAAATTGACCGAAAAAATCGTTTAAATGTATTAAAAATAAATTACATGTGTAATATTATTTTGCCTTTTTTTTTTTTACTGATGCTCATTATGTTACTGCTTTTAGACTTAGACAAAAATTTAACCTTAAATAATTGATTTAATTAATTTTCAACTTTACACTAATGACCATAGCTATGTGACCTGAAAAAAATAATCAAAGTTTTTAATTAAAATAACTGATGCATTATAAAATTCATTCATTGATAAATCAACACTGAAAATTTCATTAAAATCGAATAATTCCCAGATTTTTTGTAATTGTTTTTTTTTGTCTTTTTTTTTTTTCCGTTAAGGATAGTGATTTGATTTTGTAAAAATACGTCTACGACGTCACAATTATTGGTATCTAATGTAATGAATACCCGGGTTTTTAAAAATTGGAACAGGTGTGATAATTCACACTGTGATTTTTTAATTATTACAAATTACAACATAGTTATCATTCAACAGCAACTAATTAACAATTTGTAGAGACTTTAAAGGTAATTTGTTGCACTCACAATGAATTTAACAAAAGTATCCACAATAGTAATAGACTATCAAGAAAGAGCAACAGTTTAAAATATACTAACTTCGACTAGCAGACGACTAAACACTAAACCGATACACGTGACTTTGAAACACCAGAAAATAGACTGACTGTCATTTCTCACAAAATATCGCTAATCGAAATTTGAAAAATCAAAGAATACAAATCTAATTTTGATACGTATTATAATGGCAAGACTATTTGAGGAAGACATTGTTTTTTTTTAAAAAGGATATTTGTCAGTGCTATTTTTTTTTTTTTTTTACGTAATACCCAATAATAATTGTCTCGTTAAATGTTTTTGGTAAAACGAAAGCCTTACATTATTTTTTTTATGTAGAGTAACAATAACTTCGTGCTAAATTAAATTTCTTTTCACTTGCATTTTCGAAATCATTTACGAAATTATTTGTCTTAAACTCTTTTTTTTTCTTTCTTTTTCTCCCAGATGGGTTCTAAGTTTGAAATTTAGAGGTCAACATTTACAGTTTGTTTCTGGTTTGGATAAAGATACATTGATAAATCAACACTGAAAATTTCATTAAAATCGGATAATTCCCTGATTTTTGGTAATTTTTTTCAATCGGAGGATTAAATTTATTTTGTAAACACTAGGTACCACCAATCAGTTTAGGTCATCTTGAATAAAACGGAAATAAATATTTCCGAACTTTGTTTATCAAAAGTCTCGTAAAAAACAATTAAAGATCGTACGTACAGGGTTGTTACAAAGAAAAATAGTTAATTCAAAGATCAAATTATCCGATTGGGAAACATTACATCGTTATCTTAAAAAATAAACAAACCTAACCGTGCGAAAGGGTAATTTTCAGGCCAAAATTTAATACCTCTTACGGTTATACATATTATACTTATGTTGGAATAATTTTGATATATAAGTTGTACTGGAGCCCACCACTTAAACTTATAGACTCTGCGTGGGTGCGTGGCTTCAGTCAGCTAATCAACACTTTCGAATACATGGTTAGTTAACTATTTAATGGCCGATTTTCAAAGGCGTTCAGTTAACACGGACGGACAGATCAACAACCAAGGATTCTGCTTAACACTAAGAAACAACCAAGGATGATGCCTAACACTAAGGAACACAAGGATTATGCCTAACACTAAGGAACACAAGAATTCTAAAGCAGCCTAAAAATGGCCACAAAAATCGTAACAACATATCCGAGGAAGAGGAACATGAAGCAAAGCTTTGATCAAAGGCAGACCATACAAGAGGGGTCCCCGTGGCATAGTGGCTAACATACAGGACTCTATCATCGTAGTAAGCGAGTTTTGAATTCCAGTTGCGCTATTACATTCACTTTTGGACGAATACTCTTGGGAAAGGTATGAATCCCCTCATCCTCCCAGCTATAGGTTAAATAGTACCACTAGTGGAGACCACGGCATTAAATAACCCATGCATCATCTAAGTGAGCGAGTTCGAACTCTAGTCATGCTATTACATTCACTTTTGAACTAATACTCTTGGGAAAGGTATGAATCCCCTCATCCTCCCAGCTATGGATTAAATAATACCACTAGTGTTTACTACAAGGGTGGCTTTGGCATTAAATAACCCATGAAGGTTGATATGCTATTAAAAAACAAAGAAAGCAGACTATGCAGATACTACACTGATCCTTTGAAGTGACACGTTGATGCTCATCAGTGTACAGATACACTAATCATGACATGCAACACTCCACTTTAGCCCTTACTTAGGCTAGCACCTATATGATTTTCCCATTGCCCTATTGCCTTATGGCAAGCCCGAATTCTTTTTATCATATGGGTGCTAGAATGCAGTGGCTGAGGGTCTTAGTGTCCTGGGTATGATGTTAAACTCTATCTGATGTGGAATTTCCGATTCTGGAGTTCTGTGGCATGTGGAGTATCCCTTCATCACCATTGCTCCCAGGTCCACTCTGACCCGGAGTGGTAGTACTTGTTGGGGTCCCATCTATGGCTTGAATAGAAGAAAAACATGAGTTTTAACAAAAAGTGTTTAAAAAAGATTTTGAATACTGATCAAGTATAAATAGAACAAAATGTCTTTGGCATAAAATAATCCAACAAGGGTTGACATGCCGTAAAAGCCAACAAACTAAACAGACCTAATCTGATCAAAAGGGACAATATAAATATTCTCATTATTTTTGACAGAAAGTGATGTTAATGCACGCATAGGAAAGGCATAGTCGGCTATAAATACGAGAGTCAAAAGGTAAGGCCATTTTGTTTAGGACAGGTATAATTACCAACACAGGAACATGTATCATACATCAAAATGAAGCCGGTCCTCTGTGGATCACAACCCTACTTCTCCACATAGTCACTGTTTCTCTCAATAGCAATGTTCCACCTTCGAATGAGAGTATGTATCTCTGCCCTGTAAAATTCTGTTGACTGTTCTTTGAGCCACTTCTTCACTACAGATTTCATTTCCTCGTCACTGGAATAATGTTTGTCTCTCAAACCCTCTTTCATGGGGCTGAAGAGATGATAGTCTAAAGGTAAACATTCCAGTGATGAGTCTTTGAGGGTCAATGGAATAATGTTTACCTGTAGTGATGAGGAAGTAAATAAGTACAGTTGTACAGCCATTTGCCCCTTATCACACAGACCATCCAAGTAAGATGAATGAGACACGCTGGACACTGTTGGAGAAGCAACAATAAACTTATAAGTAACATTCTCCTGTGGAAGCCAACACATGGAGATGCCGGTGTGGGCTGTCCAACAAAGATGTACAAGCTCTGCATGGATACTGGATGCTACGCAGAGGACCACTAGGGGGCAATGAGTGATAGGGATAGTTGGCAAAAGATTGTCGGTAATCCTTAACTTTTTCCTTGTAAATTCCTACCATAAAATAAACTGAAGCCTCATTTTATGTCCGTGTTTTTGCAATAAATGTTTTATTTTTTTTGGCACCCGTTATTTTACAATATTAAATATGTTTTCTTTATTCTTTATTCTTTAACAAATAAAGAAAATATATTTAGTATTGTAAAATAACGGGTGTAAGAAAAATAAAACATTTATTGCAAAAACACTGACATAAAATGAGGCTTCAGTTTATTTTATGGTAGGAATTTACAAGGAAAAAGTTAAGGATTACCGATTGTCATGGAAATCTGTGCTACTAGCGCATCACGATGATGATGATGATGATGATGGTGATGATGCTTGTGTTATACACCCATTCAACACATCGTTAATCTCAGATATATAACGGAAAGAGAAAGACAGACAAGGGGATGATATATGAGGGGTTCTTATTTGCTAACTCTGTCTACTTGTTCCTGCTGCTAATTCGTCAGCCATTTCCACAGAGCTAATTTTGTGGGTTCTTTCTCCAGGTTGATTCTACTTCTTCTTTGGGTCATCTCTTGTTTTAACGAATTAACAAGACTTTGTTATTTTTCTTTTAACTCTTTATTAAGAAAAAAACCCAGCCCACAAAACTGCGAGCTGAGAAGCGACTTTTGAGGGGACATCCTCTCCCATCAGTGACTGGTCGCAACTAATCTAAAAACTGCTTTTAATGACATATTTTCGTTCAAGGCAATCACTGATCAATCATTATGGTAATTTTCCACTTAACTCCCTCCGATTTTGAATCTAACAAACTGATTCAAAAAAATTATCTAACTACAGTACGTACATAATTCATAAGCTACCTATAAATCATGTAACAAAAAGGGAATTATGGAAGAGAAAAGAGATGAAAGACAAGGGATACTTTTAATTTCAAGCTTTATTTTCTGGGGAGACAGTTATTTCTTGGAGGGGAACTTTCAGAGTATGAGAGATGATGAGGGCTTCGTATTTGCTAACTCTTTCTACTTGTTTCTGCTGCTAATTCGTTGGCCATTTCCTCAGGGCTGATTCCATGGGTTGTTTCTACTTCTTCTTTGGGCTGGTCATCTCTTGTTTTAATGAAATAACAATACTTTGTTGTGTTTCTTTAAGTCTTTATTAAACAACCCCAGCCCCAGGATTCAACCGTGCAGTGAGATGCAACTCTTGAGGAAAATAATGCTAACCATAATGTCTGGTAATTTTCCACTCAACATCCATTATTTTGAATCTAAAAAATTTAAAAAAAATTTTAACAAATCTGATTAATAAATATCTATCTATAGTACATTCATAATTCATTGGCTATCCATCAATTATATAACATTTGTTATAAAAATAAATTTTTAAAATCCTACTGGAACATTAACAATTTTTTTTTAGTTTACATTTTTCTCTGCAAGCATCAAATAACATTTTTTTTTTTTTATATCTTTACAGATTAGAGGATAAATTTTCTCATAATATTTAGAATGAATTTGATGAATGTGCGGAGGCTGTAAAATTTTACTGTTTCTCTTACATGTAGTTCTTTCTCTCTCTCTCTTCTCTCTCTCTCTCCCCCTTCTCTCCCCCCTCTTTCTCTCTCTCTCGAACACACTCTCACACATCTATTTACCAGTTATATATTTGCTAGATACTTTATTGATTAAAATTAATGATAAAGGAGAATTAAAAAGTATGTATTTACCAACCCCTCCACACAAGCAGAATATGACAAGTGCTTATAAAAAATTAATAGAAAATCTGTCAGGTTGGACAGCCGGATCTCTCCACCAAAAAAGACATTTCTCCCAGCTTCTCCTGACCAAGTACTTGTTGCCTGCAACAATCCTTTCTAGCAGTCTTTCGGCAAAGCTCACTCGCCTCTTGTTCCTTGTCATACGTCAGTGCTCTCATCAGCAAGGCTTGAATGCAACTCCCCTGGTGTGTTAAGGCAGGCCTTAAATAATCATACTAAAATCCCACATCTGTGTCAATCGCGCAGTGTAGTAATTTACATGTGCGTCAACGAGGAAGTCCAACGTCAAGCCACAACTCACGATCAGAAGGATGTGAGTTTAATCTCCCTAATCGTCCGCTACACTCCCCTTCTGATCTGATTTTGCATGCCAGACATATTCGTGCACATTTTGAGCTACCACGTACGTGATTTCTCACACCACAGTGCTGTTGACTTTTCATCTTTGCTACCCTAACTTAAATATACTAAAATTAAGGTAATTTATGAGGAAGTGCGTCCCGGTCTCCTGCCTCAGAAATTGCTACCCGGTGACTATCAAAATAATGTCCCCAGCTATGTCGTCTTGGCGGTGTTACTTGAAAGAAAACAACCAAATTAGGGCATTAAATGTATTTTAGAGGGGGGGCTTCTCTTTTTTGATATGAACAAATGGAGATGGGTGGATAGATATATATAAACAAAGTAAAAAATGAACAAATTGAGGTAGATAGATAGATACATATCCATCTTCATATCTAAACAAGAATTGCGACAAATTTCTATAAATAAACAAGAATTACGAAAAATTTCTAGACAAATTACGATAAATAAATAAATAAGAATTACGACAAAAAAAAAAGAGAAGCCCCCCCCCCCCTCTAAAATACATTTAATGCCCTAAGTTGGTTGTTTTCTTTCAAGTAACACCACCGAGACGACATAGCTGGGGATGTTATTTTAATAGTCACCGGGTAGCAATTTCTGAGGCAGGAACCGGGACGCACTTCCTCATAAATTACCAAAATTAATTTGGGAATATGAAGTTCAGTCAATAATTATCTGCACTATTGCTATGATATTAGAACAGTAAAACATAACAAAAGCACAGATAATTATTAACTCACCGTTGTACTAAATTGAAAAGAAGAGTGCACAGATACTACACGTATTGTGGTGTAATGGTTATCATCATAGGAACCCGTGTTGAAATCCTGGATAAGGCTGATAGCATTTCACATAGTGCTACTGCTAATACCCTTGGGAAGGTTTGAATTCAGATTTTTCCTTCTTCTCGATCAGTTGCTATACCAAAGTTAAAGATCCCACTGCCCTACTATTTACCCATAGATGGAGGGGGAATAGTTGAACTCATACTTTTCCTAAAGGTATTAGTGCTATGTAAAATGCAAACAGTCTCATCCAGGATTTGAACTCAGGTCAACAAGTCTATTTCCTACAACTTACATTAAACTGCATTTAATGGTGAAGTTCCAATTCTGGAGCACTGGTGAGTGTGAAGTACCCCTTCATTGCCATTACTCCCAGGTCCACTCTGACACAAAGTGGTAGTACCTGTTAGGGTCCCATCTATGGGTTAAATAGAAAAAATGAGTTTTTAAAAAATTGTGTTTAAACAAAAATGATTCTAAATAAAAAAAAATTTTGAATATCCATCAAGAATGAATAAAGCTAAACATCTTTGGCATAAAATAAGCCAACAAGGGTCGACATGCTGTAAAATCCAACCAATTTATCCTTTGGAAGATAAATTACATTTTTAATAGTGAATTTTGAGCCAAAAAAATTTGTTTATTGCCAATTGACAATTTCCTCCTTCTGCATGACAATGCTCGACCACACACAAGCATCAGGACAAGAGAGAAAATTGTTTCATTTGGGTGGACAACTTTACCACATCCTCCATACTCAGCAGATTTAGCACCTTCAGACTATCATCTCTTCGGCCCCATAAAAGAGGGTTTGAGAGGCAAACATTATTCCAGTGACAAGGAAGTGAAATCTGTAGTGAAAAAGTGGCTCAAAGAACAGTCAACAGAATTTTACGAGGCAGGGATACAAACTCTCATTTGAAGGTGGAACATTACCCTTGAGAGAAATGGTGACAATGTGGAGAAGTAGGGATGTGATTCACAGAAGACCAGCTTCATTTTGATGTATGATACATGTTCCTGTGTTGGTAATTATACCTGTCCTAAACAAAATGGTATTACTTTTTGACTCACCCTCGTATATATTTTATGTCTGGTTTTTTCATTTTGTATTTATTTTTGTTAACCATTGGACCAGGCTGTAGTATCTGTGCCAAACATCCATTTCCTACAATCATAACCATTATACCATGAGTGTCTTCTTTCTGACCGAGAGTCGTAGTACCAGTTTGAATAACCCTTAAAAGAATGAATGAAACAAAATGTTTTTGCATAAAATAACCCAACAAGGGTTGTCATGTCATAAAATTCAAACAACCAGCCAACTGTATTTATATCTATTGTTTTAGAATGATTTTACTGTAAATCATAAATCAATAAGCAATGATTATTGTTTGCTAACCAAATATTGATTATTTAAAAGAATGTTTTTCATTTACTTTGGGCCTTTATGGCATTTAATAGTGAAGAGTCCAATCTGTCCTAAAACTTATTGTAAAATAATGGGAACAACAGAATACTAAGATCAAGATTGTTTTGATGGATCCTTTTTTTTTTTATCCTCTACTAGGATATTTTCAACTTCTTAGTCGTAGTATAATGAATATATACTTGTTACCCTAGACTTCCAGGTGGGTAGGTGCAAGTAAATTGTGTTGTGTCTTTAAAAAGAAAAAAACAAAACAAGAAAAAGAAATATTTATTTTCATACATTACATTTTTTTTTACCAAAAACACAACAAATGATTAATGTGTGGAGGATGATCACTAATTAGGACTGAGCCTATTATAGTAGTGACCACCTCTGCTATTTCATAAGTTTTCAGGTTTAAAATATTTTAACAGATATAAGTAATTCTTTAAAGAAGAACAAAGGTGATTAATTTTAAATATACAGTAGAGACTGGGTCTCTTTTTTTTTTGTTGGTATTTGATTACTTCTTTATCTTTTAAACCAACCAATAATAATTCCTCTATTAAAGTGAGATGAGTCTCTTTTGGATTGTGGTCGATTTCATCTTCTATATGTCTATGGTATTCTGGATGTCTGGGTTGGAATTTTTGGAACCCCCAACATTTTCCATTGTATCAGGCAAACATTTCTCTGTGTCACCGAAGCCATAAAGGTACACTGGGATGTAACAAGTGGAATTGAAATAAAGTACCGAGAAGTTAGTGTGAGTAAGTCATTTAGTAGGGGGAATTCCTAATTATCTGGTCCTGTCAGATAATAGCAGGGTAGATGGGTGGTTGTACTAAACTGACTATTAAGATAAAATTAGAGAAAAAGATGTCGCAGTTAGAACTACTAAGATGGAAGAAAGGAAGAAAGGGTAAAGGGAAAAGAATACAGAAAGGAAAGGAGGAGAGTAAAGAGAAAAGAATAAAGAGAAGGAAGGAAAGAAAGAGAAAAGAATACAGAAAGGAAGGAAGGAAAGAAGGAGTGTAAAGAGGAAAGGAAGAGGAAAGAATACAGAAAGGAAGGAAGGAAAGAAAGAATAAAGAGAAGGAAAGAAGGAGAGTAAAGAGAAAAGAATAAAAGAAGGAAGGAAAGAAGGAGAGGAAAGAGAAAAGAATAGAGAAGGAAAGAAAGAAGGAGAGGAAAGAGAAAATAATAAAGAGAAGGAAAGAAAGAAGGAGAGTAAAGAGAAAAGAATAAAGAGAAGGAAAGAAAGAAGGAGAGAAAAGAATAAGGAGAAGGAAGGAAAGAAAGAAGGAGAGTAAAGAGAAAAGAACAAAGAGAAAGAAGGAAAGAAAGAAGGAGAGTAAAGAGAAATGAATAAAGAGAAAGAAAGAAAGAAATGATATTTTCCTTTGGGGCAATAAATTTTTAAATTTAAATGTTTTTAGTGAACTTATTATCATGAGCATATCTCAAAGTCTCTTATATCTCAACACAAAGCAACAAAATCAATCAAGTAACAGTTCGTAACTCAGAAAACGTTCAACTTGTGTCAATTATAAGCCAAGGTATGACTGTCTGTTGATAGAAAAATTACAATACAGAATAAAATATCAAGTTAGGTAATTGAAAAAAAAACAAAAAAAAAACGTGGGGATTAAAAAAAAGGAAAAAAAAACAAAAAAAAACGAAAATAAAAATAAAATAAAAAGAACAACAAACTCCCATTGGACCTTAACCGGAAGAACCCCTTTTGCGCTTGTCCGACAAAAGGGACTGACTCCCTACCCTCAAAATAATATCTTGGCCATTCGAACTTAGGCCGCAACTGAGTGTAGGTCGTTTCCTGGCCAGGGGTTATCCCTTCGCTACAGTCGACTATGCCCTGTTCAATAAAGCCTGTGTCATAAAACTAACTCTTGCCTTTGTCTCTTTCCTTTCTCGTGCCTTTGTCTCTTTCCTTTCTCGTGCCTTTTTGTTCCTAAGTTCCATTTCAGCATACCAGCCCACAAGAACAAAGAACCAGCTTTTATTGGGAACAAGATACCAGCAGCCACGAACATAACCTAGCCCCATAAATGTTAATACAGAATATGAAAATCCTTTTTGTTTGAAGTGACAAAATTATCCAAAGTCAAAATACTCAGTAGTTGAAATGATTAATCAAGAAAGAAAAAAAGAAAAAGAAGCAAAGTTGATCTAGACAGGATCAATCAGTCAAAAGAGTATAAATACAGAAATAATCTTCATCCTCATTTCTGTCGGGGCA
This sequence comes from Doryteuthis pealeii, assembly GCA_023376005.1. NCBI lineage: Eukaryota > Metazoa > Mollusca > Cephalopoda > Myopsida > Loliginidae > Doryteuthis > Doryteuthis pealeii. The sequence continues at coordinate 76,736,332 of CM042154.1, read as the reverse complement.
ATAGCTAAATCAGTAAAACGTCGACTTCACCATCTAGAATAAATTTTTTGAAATTGTTATAGGTGATATACCCTATAGACTAATGGAATGCTATAAGTAACAGGGACAATTATGGCTTGAAGAGTAAGCCAATGCGAGTCAGCTCATAACTCTATTTGTCGGAAGTAATTCCCACTTCTCTGTACTGTAATTGTCTACTCTTTTGTTAATACATTTTCCTACATTTGTTACCTGTCGTTTTGTTCTTATTTGACCCCTTAAAACCCCACAACAGAAATACTTTGTTTTTAGTTCAGTCGGTAGAGTGTTTGGCTAGAAACCACAAGGTTCCTAGTCCGATACCAGCCCTCGCCAACTCAGCGTATGGGTAGCACAGGGATCTGTGTGGTAAAGTAAGGAGCTGATGATAGGTGTGGCGCTCCACCTCAGATGCAAAAACAATCTCTTTGGTCTAGCGCTAGTGAAAAGGGGGATAGACTCCCTCGCTGATTGGCTGATACAGACTTTAGGCCACCCCAACGACTTTACTTTTTACATACTGTCAGATTTATTTCCATATTTTTCTCCTATATTAGGTAGCCTTGGCAGTTGGGGCTTTAGATTACATAGTGCATCTCTCCAGAAGGGTAAGACCCCCCCCCCATGAAGCCTCCTGTTGGCTATAGGTGGCAACCTGTGATGCTTAAGGACGGAATCCTGGTGGATAAGCAGTCCATGACATGCAACACTCCACTTAAACCCTTACTTAGGCTAGACAGGCGGTCAGAGAGGTCCCCTTCGATCAATCAGCTGGTCACGTCAAGCCCTAGCACCTATGTGATTGCATCAGCCCTATTGCCCTTATGGCAAGCCCCAACCCTTATGGGTGCTCGAAGGCAGTGGCTAAGGGTCTTCACGTCCTGGGAAGGACATTAAACTCTATCTGATGGTGAGGTTCCAGTTCTGAAGGTTTGGGTAATGTAGAGCACCCCTTCAACACTCTGACCCAGAATGGTAGTACCTGTTAGGGCCCCATCTATTGGTTAAATAGAAAAACCTGAGTTTATTGCTACATCCCACTAACAAGCATAGCAACATAACTGGTGACTGTTATCAGCAGGTTTTATTTCAGAGTGCCTTCTCTTGGACTTTTCTCATCAAAGAATACATGCAAATCAACAGAGGTTTGATACTGGAGCTCCCTTCAGATACATACTTATATGATAACCACCATGGAGGCGCATGATCTAATGGTTAGAGTCGTAGGAAATGGACTGGTTGACTAGAGTTCAATTCCTGGATGAAGCTGTTTGCATTTCACATAGTGCTAATACCCTTGGGAAAGTATGAATCCAATTCTCCTTCCAGCTATGGATAAATAGCAGGGCAGACTGGGCTCTTTAACCATAGCTAGGTAACCAGTCTAGGAAAAGGAAAACTCTGAATTCAAACCTATTAAACTCTGCTTAAGAAATTGACCTTGTGTCGCATTTTGCTTGTGCGGAGGGGTTGGTAAATATATATATGATAACCGCCATATGGAGTAGTATTAATAAAGAGTATATGAAACATGCCCTTCAAGCAGGCCTGCCCCCCTCATCAGGGTAGTACTTCTATTTATCGATACTCCAGCCTCTAGGAAATTCAAATCAGGAGAGCTAGGAGGCCATATGTTAGGGGGGTGACATGAGCATTACAATTCTTAACCAGCCACTTTTGGATCACATGGAAATAGAGTTCTATTGGAACTGCGTTCAATCCAGCGTTTCGTATGGATATCCCTCATTAATCATAACCTTAATGAGCATCACTGACATCATCACCATGGATACCTCTCTGGATTCCAAGCAGAATCACCTGTTGCTTCTCCTGCTCAATTTCTGGGCACGGTTGAACTGTTTCGCAATTAATATATATACTAGCAGGACCTGTGGATATATCACAGTATAATTCAATTATTACATTACACCATGCGTCTAAAATAACTAGCAAAATATGTGCCCTTTGAGAGCAAGTATTTAAGTTTTAAGATAGAAAATATTATATTAAATTAGAAAAACTAACAAAACTAAATAAGAACATATATAAAAAGATTTCACTTATTTTTACTTTATTTTAATTGATTTCTATATAAAATTATACATAGGGTTGTTTTTAATAAGTTTGAAAATGAAACAATAATATTAGAACATATATAAAAAGATTTCACTTATTTTTACTTTATTCTAATTGATTTCAATATAAAATTATATATAGGATTGCTTTCAATACATTTGAGAATAAAATGATAATATTAGAGATCAAGTAATTATTTATTAAACATAGTTTTGTTAAAACCAATATGCAAATTATCAGCACCATATATTATGTAAACCTTTCTTTCTTAGGATATATAATACACATTGCAGGATTTTAAATGTATTAAAACATGAGCTGTTTTGGGGCAAATCTAACTCAACTTGACTTTAATAAAAATATTATTGATATAAACTAGCAGGACCTGTGGATATACCACAGTATGATAATTTGATTATTACAATGTTTGATATGTTTACTTAAGAGCTATTTACATTTTTTCAGGTCTGTTAATTTGAACCATGTATCTTTGAAAAGTAACACAGATTCTCAAAGATACGTGATTCAAAGTTAACTGGCCTGAAAAAAATGTAAAAGTTTTAAATAAAATAACTGGTGCATTATATCTTTTATTCATTAATATATCAACACTGAAAATTTCATTAAATTTGGTTAATTCCCTGATTTTTTTATTTTTTTTTCTTTCGGCGGGGTGACATATGATGGTGGAATTTAGGTCTCTTAAGTTTGATTTAACCCATTTTCTTTATTTCATGTGAATTTTTTTATAAAACTGAGGACTATATTGAGACCCTAACGAGGCTCAGAGAAAGAATCTGATGAGTAAGACCCAACTTGCCAATCAACAATGTCCTCCTTCTGCATGACAATGCTCAAACACACACAAGCATCAGGACAAGGGAGAAAAGCGCCTTATTCGGGTGGACAACTTTACCACATCCTCCATACTCACCAGATTTAGCATCAAACTATCATCTCTTCAGCCCCATGAAAGACGGTTTGAGAGGCAAACTTTATTCCAGTGAAGAAGTGGCTCAAAGAACAGTGAATAGAATTTTATGGGGCAAGGATACAAGCTCTAATTTGAAGGTAGAACATTGCTATTGAGAGAAATGGTGACTATTTAGAGAAGTAGGGATGTGATCCACAGAGGACCAACCTCATTTTGGTGTATGATACATGCTCCTGTGTTGGTAATTATACCTGTCCTAAACAAAATGGCATTACTTTTTTTACTCATCCTCGTATAAGGAAAATATTTGAATGTTTTGTTTATAGTTCTTTAAAATCAGCTATTAATCTACTAGTTTTCTGATTTGACATGTCTTTCAAAAACTATATACTTTGTAAATACTTTTTAAGACCAATATTTCACCTAATAACAAACAAGTGGTTGTTCATTATAGGATATATGTTTTTGAACAGTTAAAGCTTGCTATACAGGGTCCAAAGTCTTGTCATCCTTACATATTCTTTTAATTTTAATTTTTTTTTTATCCAAAAAAAACTCTAATCAGTTGTCAATACCTGGGAGAATATTGAACACTATGCAAGATAATGCCAGCCAGAAGCACTGATTTAACACCCTGTGACTTTTTTCTTTGTGGTTGCTTGAAGGAGCAAGTCTATTCTACAAAGCTAATAAATTTGGAAGAACTTGAAGGACAAATTCAATAATTTATTTCTGCCATTCCCCAAGAGTTCCTGGGAAGATCAGTTGATATGATTCCTGAGTAGCTTGAGAGGCTGGAGGCAAATGCTGGTAATCATATAGAATTTTAAATAAAACTCCATGTTATGTGTATTCTTCTCATATTCATTTTTTGTAAAAATAATGATTCAGAAATAAATTATGAGATTTTTAAAATAAGGAGGTACTTTACAATCAATCTGCATATACAAGGTGTGTCAAAAAAAGTATCGAGATTTTTTTGTACTTTTTGAGACACCTTGTATTCTGAAGAAAAAAACAACGTTCTATTCATTCTTCATTTCTATCATGATAAATACAGCCCTAAACTTGGTACTGTTTGTACTTTTTGACACACCTTGTATTCTGAAAAAAATTAATGAATGGAACATTATTTTTTTTCAGAATACAAGGTGTGTCAAAAAGTACAAAGAAATCTCGATCCCTTTTTTGATACACCCTATATATACCTGGGTAGCCTGAATTCTGACTGGGAAATCCCCATTTCTACATCACTGTTGCCTAGCAACAATTCAGCCAATCAGGCTGTTGAATAAGATTACAACATTTTATATTTTCAACTTTTTTTTTTTTTCAGCTAGCAAGCCACAATGGTTGGGATCATGTTCAGGATGGGTGCCACAGGTGTTCAGTGTCCTAAGAGTTAATTAAAAGTCAACTGTACTAGAACTGTGCAGCAGGTGAAAAAGTAATCTTGCCCACCCCCTCATTAGCTGCTATACTGATTGAATCCTTCACACCTGTCCACTTAGCTAAATTAAAAAAAGAAAAGGGGGCACTTAAACTTTCAAAGGGAAAATCTGTTTGCCTTATCAATTTAATTAAAACTGCTGTTACGGGGGAGTTATTTAGCAATCAAAAGTCACACTAATATTGATTTCTATCTGGTGTGGGCTAGTGGCTAAGAGGTAGATTTTTGGCACTGCATTATGTGGTCGCTGATTTGATCTCAACTGGCGGAGATTTTGGTATAAGAATTTAATGTGTGTTTTAGCTTTAGTGGCCAAAATGGTTCTTATAGTACATTAGAAAGGCTTCATAGAAACCTTCCAATATAGGTGAATATGTACATAATAAAATCCAAACAAAGAGGTACAATATAAAAACAATACAGACTTTATTGTCTGAGCACATGGAACATGACATATAATGAGATACACACAGTAAGGACGAAAGTCTTTGGGAAGTAACAAAGAGTTCTTAATGAATATAAGAGTCACTTACTGATAGTTGGGGGGACCCCTCACTCAAGTGACTGAGATACTCAAATCATATCCAAGTTCTCAAATTGATCTCGGGGTCATCACCTGTCTATTAAACTTATTTGACATTAATGGTTTCTGTTTTGGGGACAACTGTTTAAATCTTTTAAAAATAAGTACACTACATGCCAAATAAAATATTCACCTAATTTATTATCTAACAATATCAATAGCATCAATATTTACTAGCAGGAACCGTGGATATACCATGGTATGATAATTTGACTATTACAACATTTGATATGTTTACTTAAGAGCTATTGCTAAATAGTTCAATATGTAAAAAGTATAATAATCTTAATTTAAGTCTCTTTCTCCCTCTTTTTTCTTTCTTTTCTTCTTTTCATTATGTTCAATTGAAACAGTTTAGAGTTATCACTTCCACATGCTCACCCCCTCTGTCTATTATTTCCCTACTCTCTTTCTTTCTTTCTTATTATATTTTTTCTCTATCGCATATCCCCTTTCTTCTTTTCTTTCTTTATAATAAAAAACAAAATGGTCCATTATTCAGCTGAGGTAACGACAGTCATAAAAAGTAAAAGTTCAGTGGATAAGCAACACCAGATAATCAGGATTTACATTTTTGGATTTAATTTTGGACGGTCTCATTTTTAACCAGAGGGTGTTGCAAGATGATAATGGTTGTACAATTAAGGAACATGAGTATTATTATTTATTTATGTTTTTAATTCTTTAAAATAATAAATTAATAAATAAAGTACTTCAACCATTATTATTATTAATTTTTACTAGTATTTTCTTCTAATTTTCATCATCATTATCATCATCATGTCGCACTATTAGCACGGATATCCATGATAATCTCTCCAGCCGTCCCTATCACTGATTGTTCTCAGGAGGTCCTCTGCACAGCATCCAGTATCCACACAGAGCTGGTCAATGTATGTTTTTGCTGGACAGCCCACACTGGCATGCCCATGTGCTGGCTTCCACAGGAGGATGTCACTTATGAGTTCATCCTTGCTTCTCTAACAGTGTTCTGCATATCTTGTTCATCTTACTCAGATGGTTTGGGTATGATATGCAGCAGGTGACCGTACAGCTGTTTTCTTGTGGGGTGTTGTTTCCACGTTTTGTTTAGGATTGCACGCAGTATTCTTGCACAGCTCCCATCTAATCTATTCTCTAGGCGCTTCGTTAGAGTCCAAGTTGTGTAGCCATACAGCAGCACTGATACAACAACAAATTGTCTCTCAGTCATCTGGAAATCTGAACTCACAAACAAGCTTTAACACTACATGCCAAATAAAAGATTCAGTCAATCTATTATTTAAAAATAACAATAGCACATTTTATTTTAATTTTTAAATAAAGTACTGAAAACTTAATTAATATTATTATTAATTTTGACTAGTATTTTCTTTTAATTTTAAGCTTCCCTTTTTGGAAGAGCCAGTTAGCATATTGTACTGTATAACCCTATTGTAACAACTCTGACATCATAACTGCGGTGATTGGATTGAATGTAACTGACTATTCTGAGTCATTCTTTTATTGGTTAAAAGGCAAAAAACGTTTTCTTGATCAAAGTTGTACAATATATTCATTCATAAAAATGATTCATTTTTGGGGGAGTAGGATAGCTGTTTTTCTATGTTCTATAGTAGAATGAGTCCAATATTTTCTTCTAATTTTCTTTCTTGTGTGAAAATTCAGACTTTGTTCTTCCTTCTTAGTCAACTTCTAAATTCTAAACATCTGAAACAATGATTAGTAATTGCAATGTTGCAGAGTATTAGTGGTTCTTCATTACTGCAGATTGTAGTCTGTGGGGTGGCAAGGGGTTTAATGTTTTAGGTTAAAAGGTAGCTGGTTATTCTTAGTGTGTGTTCCTAGGGTTTGCTTTTAACCCCATCATATTTGGTGGTTGCGCTGAAAAAGGAATTCAAGCAAAGAAAAGGAAGAGACAAAGACAAAAGGTAGTTTTAGGATTTAGGCTTTATTCACTGGTCATAGCCACCACGTGGCAAGGAAATTTCCTGGCCAGTAGTAGTGTTTTGCCTAAAAGTTAAGGCCTAAACTCGAATGGCCAAGAGATTATTTTGGAGGTCCTTTTCCCCCACACATGCTTGGAGGGTTCTTCCAGTGTGAAGGCTCATGGGAGTTTGTTATCTATTTTAAATTAATTTTTATTTTAATCTCCACAAGTCTGAATGTTTCTCCTCAGAAATGGAACCAAGATAACGTGGACACTTTTCAGAATTTAAATATAGTGGTACCTTGACTTATAAGTTCAATTTGTTCCACTTGTAACTCAATTTCCTCGTATATCAAATCAATTTTCCCCATTGAAATAAACTGATATGCCATGAATTCATTCCAGCCTTCCTCCAAATACCCTGTTTTTTTGTTACTTTTTAAAAATAAGATTAATAGCATTGTGTTGTATAGAAACATAATAAAATAGGATGTAATGAATTATGTGCTGTAATATGTTTTAATGTTTATCTTTTTATAAATAATATTTTTCTTTGGCATATTAAACTTGGAAACTTAAATGTTTTTAGTGAACTTATTAACATGAGCGTATCTGAAGCTCGCTCGTACCTCAAAATTTAGCTCTTAACATGTAGCAAAACAATTGACCGAGTGCCAGCTCGCAACTCGGAAAACTTGTAAGTTGGGTCACTCGTAAGTTAAGATACGAAAGCATAATAAATTTGGAAACTTAAATGTTTTTAGTGAACTTATTAACATAAGCGTATCTGAAGCTCGCTCATACCTCAAATTTTAGCTCGTAACATGTAGCAAAACAATTGACCGACTGCCAGCTCACAAATCGGAAAACTCGTAAGTTGGGTCACTCTAAAGTTAAGATACGAAAGCATAATAAATTTGGAAACTTAAATGTTTTTAGTGAACTTATTAACATAAGCGTATCTGAAGCTCGCTCGTACCTCAAAATTTAGCTCTTAACACGTAGCAAAACAATTGACCGACTGCCAGCTCGTAACTTGGAAAACTCGTAGGTTAAGATACGAAAGCATAATACATTTGGAAACTTAAATGTTTTTAGTAAACTTATTAACATAAGTGTATCGTAAGCATTCTCAAATTTTAGCTCTCAACACAAAACAAAATATCAACATTGACCGCTCGTAACTCAGAAAACTTGTAAGTTGAAGCACTTGTAAGTCTCAAGGTACCACTGTATTTGAACATTATTTTTGGAATGAATTTATTTCAAATCTTTGTCGGCATTAAATGACCCACTGAGGTTGATAACCCGTAAAACAAAACAAACAACCCAATCAGCTGCAGAGGACCTGCCAAAAGCAATGGCCAATAGGGACAGGTGCCGAGAGATAGTCAAGGGAATCTGTGCTGGTGCTATACCCTGATGATGATGATGATGATGCCTCTGATCATAGTAGAGAACAGTGATAACAATGATGTAAAAATCAGACAGAAACTATAAAGAGATAAAACACACACATACACACATTCTCTCTCTCTCTCTCTCTCTCTCTCTCTCTCTCTCTCTCTCTCTCTCTCTCTCTCTCTTATGTAGTTCAGAGGAAAAAAAGAGTGAGTAAAATCAATAAATGCTTTGATGTTATATTGGGATATTGATCTAGATATATATATATATAAGGTCATTGTACTAAACATATAACTAGTGATGTAAATACTCTGTTGGTGGAGTTTATATAATATCCCTAGCAAAGGGGTGTTCTATTTATGACACTAAACTGCATTTAATGGTAATGCATCACTTCTGGAAATATGGGGAGTGTTGAGTATCCCTTCATTTCCATTACTCTCAGATCCACTCATATCTTGGATATAACTCTAAACTGCATCTGATGGTGAGGCTCCAGTTCTGGGGATTTGGGGAGAGTTGAGTATCCCTTCATTTCCATTACTCTCAGATCCACTCATATCTTGGATATAACTCTAAACTGCATCTGATGGTGAGGCTCCAGTTCTGGGGATTTGGGAGAGTTGAGTATCCTTCATTTCCATTACTCTCAGATCCACTCATATCTTGGATATAACTCTAAACTGCATCTGATGGTGAGGCTCCAGTTCTGGGATTTGGGGAGAGTTGAGTATCCCTTCATTTCCATTACTCTCAGATCCACTCATATCTTGGATATAACTCTAAACTGCATCTGATGGTGAGGCTCCAGTTCTGGGGATTTGGGGAGAGTTGAGTATCCCTTCATTTCCATTACTCTCAGATCCACTCATATCTTGGATATAACTCTAAACTGCATCTGATGGTGAGGCTCCAGTTCTGGGGATTTGGGGAGAGTTGAGTATCCCTTCATTTCCATTACTCTCAGATCCACTCATATCTTGGATATAACTCTAAACTGCATCTGATGGTGAGGCTCCAGTTCTGGGGATTTGGGGAGAGTTGAGTATCCCTTCATTGTCATTACTCCCAAGTCCACTATGACCCAAAGTGGTAGTACCTGTTAGGGTGCCATCTATGGGTTAAATAGATATACACATATACAGGGGGATTGGTAAATATGTATTTGTTTATGAATAAATATAAAGAGAAGTAAGAAAACACATATACAGATATCAAGTTAAGCAGTGATGAGCCTGTTCAATGCTTAATTGGGTGACCACTTAAGCAATAGCAGGTAATGTAAGCAATCTGAGGCCTGTGTGCCATATCTAAGAAAATACACATTAAAAGTTAGACTAATTATCAAAATGACCTGATTCGGGTCACGTCAAGCCCTAGCACCTATATGATTGTCCCAACCCTATTGCCCTTATGACAAGCCCCAACCCTTTTTATCATATATGTGCTAGAATGTCTTAGTATCCTGGGTATGATGTTAAACTCTATCTGATAGTGAAGTTCCAGTTCTGGAGCTCTGACGAATGTGGAGTATCCCTTCATCATCATTACTCCTAGGTCCACTGACCTGGAGTGGTAGTACCTGTTAGGGTCCCATCTATGGGTTAAATAGGGAAAAAAAAAGAGTTTCAAGAAAATGTGTTTAAAAAAGGAGTTTAAAAAAGAAAAATTGAGTACCCATCAAGAACGAATAAAACAAAACATTTTCAGCATAAAATGACCCAATGGATTTAAATGCTGTAAAGCCCAACCAACCAACCAACCAACCAACCAACCAACCAAAAATCTCTCAAACCCTCTTTCATGGGACCGAAGAGAGGCAAACATTATTCCAGTGATGAGGAAGTGAAATCTGTAGTGAAGAAGTGACTCAAAGAACAGTCAACAGAATTTTACGGGGCAGTGATACATACTCTCATTCGAAGGTGGAACATTGCTATTGAGAGAAACAGTGACTATGTAGAGAAGTAGGGATATGATCCACAGAGTACCAGCTTCATTTTGATGTATGATACATGTTCCTGTGTTAGTAATTATACTTGTCCTAAACAAAATGGCATTACTTTTTTTTACTCACCCTCGTACAATGAACACAATTTCTTAACCTATAGGCATAAGATAAAAATGGGTTGATATGTCGTAAAACAACAACAACCAAACCAACCCAAGACAAACAAAATATAATTAGAGCGAGAAAGGAATTACCGTTTTCTTTCTTCTTTTTTTTAAACGAAAAAAAAAAAACAAAAAATTTTTTCTTCTCTTCCTCCTTAGTTCATCTTTTATTACTTATTATATTGTTTTTTTTTTTCTTTGCTTGTTTGTTTATTTAAAAAAATTATTTTATTTTGGTATTCTCTCTCTCCTCTCTCTCTCTTCTCTCTCTCTCTCTCTCACTTCTCTCTCTCTCTCTCTCACTTCCCTCCTTTGTATATCTTCACCCCTCACTCTTTCTCTCACTTTGTATGTCTATCTTCTCTCTGTCTTTCTTTTTCTTCCATTGTGTATTGTACCTTCTTTACCTTCACTCTCCCTCTTCTCTCACTCTCTCTCTTCTCTCTCTCTCTCACTTCTCTCTCTCTTCTCACTTCCCTCCTTTGTATATCTTCACCCCTCACTCTTCTCTCACTTTGTCTGTCTATCTTCTCTCTGTCTTTCTTTTTCTTCCATTGTGTATTGTACCTTCTTTACCTTCACTCTCCCACTCTTCTCTCACTCTCTCTCTTCTCTCTCTCTCTTTCACTTCTCTCTCTCTCTCTCACTTCCCTCCTTTGTATATATTCACCCCTCACTCTTTCTCTCACTTTGTCTGTCTATCTTCTCTCTGTCTTTCTTTTTCTTCCATTGTGTATTGTACCTTCTTTACCTTCACTCTCCCACTCTTCTCTCACTCTCTCTCTTCTCTCTCTCTCTCACTTCTCTCTCTCTCTCTCACTTCCCTCCTTTGTATATCTTCACCCCTCACTCTTTCTCTCACTTTGTCTGTCTATCTTCTCTCTGTCTTTCTTTTTCTTCCATTGTGTATTGTACCTTCTTTACCTTCACTCTCCCACTCTTCTCTCACTCTCTCTCTTCTCTCTCTCTCTTCACTTCTCTCTCTCTCTCTCACTTCCCTCCTTTGTATATCTTCACCCCTCACTCTTTCTCTCACTTTGTCTGTCTATCTTCTCTCTGTCTTTCTTTTTCTTCCATTGTGTATTGTACCTTCTTTACCTTCACTCTCCCACTCTTCTCTCTCACTCTCTCTCTTCTCTCTCTCTCTCACTTCTCTCTCTCTCTCTCACTTCCCTCCTTTGTATATCTTCACCCCTCACTCTTTCTCTCACTTTGTCTGTCTATCTTCTCTCTGTCTTTCTTTTTCTTCCATTGTGTATTGTACCTTCTTTACCTTCACTCTCCCACTCTTCTCTCACTCTCTCTCTTCTCTCTCTCTCTTTCACTTCTCTCTCTCTCTCTCACTTCCCTCCTTTGTATATCTTCACCCCTCACTCTTTCTCTCACTTTGTCTGTCTATCTTCTCTCTGTCTTTCTTTTTCTTCCATTGTGTATTGTACCTTCTTTACCTTCACTCTCCCACTCTTCTCTCACTCTGTAAGTTTATCGTAAGACCCCCCTCTCTCTCTCTCTCTCTTCCTCTCTCTCTCTTTCTTCATTTATCTTCACCCCTCACTCTTTCTCTCACTTTGTCTATCTTCTCTCTGTCTTTCTTTTTCTTCCATTGTGTATTGTACCTTCTTTACCTTCACTCTCCCACTCTTCTCACTCTGTAAGTTTCTCGTAAGACCCCCTCTCTCTCTCTCTTCCCTCTCTCTCTCTTTCTTCATTTATCTTCACCCCTCACTCTTTCTCTCACTTTGTCTGTCTATCTTCTCTCTGTCTTTCTTTTTCTTCCATTGTGTATTGTACCTTCACTCTCCCACTCTTCTCTCACTCTGTAAGTTTATCGTAAGACCCCCCCCTCTCTCTCTCTAAAAAAAGAGAAAAAAAGAGAAGAGTGTAGAAGGAAAAAGAGAATGAAATAAACTTCTGCTACTGGACTCAGAGGTAGAAAAACAACTGTGATTTTAAAGAAGAAAAAAAGAAAGATAGAATTCTTCTTTATTTTTATTATTCGATTGTCTTCAAATATAAGAAAAGTTGGAAAGATAGACTGGATAAATAAAAACCATATTTCTTTAGGGCAAATGAATGAATTATTGTATAAAACCAGGAAGGAAGGACGGAAGAAAGAATAGACGAAAAAACAGGTTGTGTGAGAGAGAGACAGAAGTGTACATAATTGGAAGGAAACAGAAAGTAGGAAAATCAATTTTATTTGTCTTATCAGACCTGTAGGAATCATACTACTAGTTGAATGTTGCCCTCCTTTTCTTTTTGACTATCTTATTGTAATGGAGATTCAGTGTCTCTCTATCTGTAAATGAAACTGTGTCACTGCTTATGTCACAATACCATCAGGAATTATGTAAGTTTATCAATGAGTATTTAATTTATAGTCAAAATCCTTAAGACATAGAATAATTGTATTTATTAATGACATCTCTATGAAAATCTGAGTTAAATTTGCCTCAAAACAACCTATATTATTAGTGCATTGAAAATCCTGCAATGTGTCTTATATATCACTAAGAAATAAAGGTTTACATAATATATGTGTGTTTAATTTGCATACTGGTTTTAACAAAACCGAGTTTAATAAATGATTACTTTGTGTTATTGATCTCTAATATTATTGTTTTATTCACCAACATATTAAAATCAATCTTAGGAATGATTTTATATAGAAACGAATTAAAATATGATTAAAATAAGAGTAATCTTTTTATATGCATTCTTATTGAATTTTGTTAGTCTTTCTAATTTGATATATTTCCTTACATTAAAACTTAAATTCTTATGCCCGGAAGGCGCATATTCTTGCTATTTTTAAAAACAGATGTACAGGTGGCCTGATTGTTAACAAACACTAAAAGGGGAAATCATCAGACCAATTCCACCTTAGACACTTTAATTCCCCTTCCCTTTGCACAAATACCTCTGGGAGAAAGGCATGAACCCCCTCTTACAACAATGGATAGCATAGCACAGTAGACTGGGCTCTCTATTAAAGATGCAGACTGCACAGATGATCTAGCTCTTCTCACAAATATGCCTGCCCTAGCTGAATCACTGCTGCATAGCCTAGAGAAGGCTGCAAGTGGATATTGGCCTCTATTTGAACTCAGATAAAATGGAGCTAATGTGTTTTAACTCTTAACATCCTGTTGAAATTTTTCTAAGTCCAGAGCATTCCTATAAGGATATATAAAAAAATGTCTAAAAATGACCTTTGCATCTAAAGTTACCTATTATTTCCCTTAAATCAAAGATTTCTACATATGTTTAATATTAAATTTAAACAAAGGCCATTGTTTGGGGCTGATTAGTTAAAACGAATATGACTTCCAGCAGGGTGGAATGAGGTGGAATATAGGACTTTAAGAGTTTTAAACAAGATAGAAGCATCTCTACATTGTACGGAGGGTTAGATTTTTTAATAAAACAAACCAACCATGACCTGAAAAGGTTTGATATGCTATAAAACTTTTATGGCATATCAAATCTTTTCAGGTCATTTAACACCGAATCAATTCATTTTGGTATCAGGTTGCTTAAATTGACACTCATCTAAGTATTGAACATGCTCATCGCTGCTTAACTGGTGATCTAGCGGGAACCAATGCTTTCAACATGACTTGACTATAAGCGCTACATTGTGTGGCAAGTCTCTGATATTAGTAGACCAGTTCACATACCTAGGTAACAATATCTCATCTACAGAAAGCAATGTCAATATACACTTAGGAAAGGCATAGACAGATTATCTGAAAGCTGTCAATAGATATCCAGTATAGCAAGCCTCTGAAATTAGTAGACTAGTTCACATACCTAGATAGCAATATCTCATCTACAGAAAGTGATGTCAATATACGCATAGGAAAGGCATGGACTGTTATTAACAGATTATTGATCATATGGAAATCTGATCTCTCTGATAGTGAAAATCCTCTAGACTGTAGCCATGCCAGTGCTACTGTATGGCTGCACTCCATGGACCTTAACGAAAGTGTGGAGATGCATTCATCTTTTTTAAAATACATGAACTCAGTTTTACCTGTGTTCATGTTGTGGCCAATGCCTCATGCCGCCTTCTCTAGGGATTAGATTTGTGCAGGTGTATTTGTGAGAAGCCATTAATCATAATGTAGCAAAAATGAGAAAGTTTATCCTAAAAAAAATTCCTCTACTGAATAGGAAAACCATGGAACAGTCTCCTTGAAAAAAAAAAAGTGTACAAATTCAGAGACAATTTGAAAACCACATCATAAAGCCAATCTTAATAACTTTTTTAATTAAATGTTTTGGATGATTTAGACTATTGAAGTAAGTCAGTTAGACAGTCAACAATTGGTTTGAGCAATGTGACTGACCAAGCCTAACCATGAAGTTACTAGTTGTATTTGATGTGTGCCGGCTGCATCCCTGCATCCGACTCCACAACAAATACGTTTATTTATCTGAAATCGGTACAGAAGATGCAACCGGACACACACCTGGGCACAAGGCCCGAAGTTTTATTTTTGGGGGGAACGGGGTACAAAACTGGTCATGCTTCTATATCTTTTAGTTCTGTCTTAGCTAGTCTCTCTCGCCGACCGATCCATACAAAAACAAGCACTGTCATCCATCTTCTTACACTACCGCTTCCACCGAAAATCCGCTGTCGCTCCATGCGTGACGCCCTACTTACACCCAATGATAAAAATAAATGCCTATTTAAAATTTATTTACAATTCTAATGCTTATTAAGAGGTGGGATTGGAGGGGGCAAAAAACACAAAAGTCCCCAACGAAAAACAAGAAACAGAAATAAAAGAGGCCATTTTGGTTACCCCCTTTCCTCGTCTATTGTACTGGGACCGCCGACTATCTTCCGGAAGACCGAAAGCAAGCCGATCAGTTCCCCTAAGCAGGGAATGGGTGTCCTTAATATGGTCAAGGGGAAGAAATGAGGGGATAATGATTGGAGGGTTTGGGGATGGATTTAATCGAAACGTGCTGACTCTCCAGGAACAAAATACTAAAGGTTTTAGGGGTGTGACAAGAAAATTGTTGGGCTAGGGGGTCCTGGATTTGTCCTAATTGAAAAAACTGGGACATGTTCCATTCGTTCACCTAACTAAGCAGCCTAAAAGAAATCTTAGAGCCGGGCTCGTAGCTTGCTTTTTCTAATTAGACATTATTAGTCTAAGGGGAGGGGTATCGGTACCGCTTACGGGCCGTAGTGACCATGGGAGCTTGGAAAGGTAGACTCAAGTCCTGCCCCCTCTCGCACACAAGCTTGCTGCACGCACCCACCTTTTGCAGAAAGTCATGAAAGGAAGCTTCCTTTTGTCGCATCTAATCTTCACTCTAACCTGATGCTTAAAGAAGATGATCAAATCCCGACAGGAAAAAAGCCTCCTCTCATGCAATTCCCTCAGTCGTGTGACCCAAATCACCATTCGAGCCACGGCTAGTTCCGCGAAAAACACCTTTCGTCTTTTCACCGGAATACGGAGGACTGACATTGTCTACGACGTAACCCACGTCAAGTTGGACCAGCCGATCGGGTACGATGCGAGCAGTGACCTCGTTCACGTATCCCCAAAGCGGACGAACTTTTGGACAGTGAAAGAAGGCGTGCTCAGCCGTTTCTTCTTCCCCACTGTCGCAACGTTCACAAAAGGGCATTGCTGCCATATTCGCCTTGTAGAGTACGCTTGCGAGGGGCAACGCATTTCGAGCGAGTCGCCAGGTTAAGGAAAACTCAGAGTTGTTGAGAAACGCAGAACCTGGCGCCCAATTCCAATGGGAGCGGACCTCCCCCAACGACGAGCCGAACCGTTCTACCAGCGGATCCGTACCGGCGCCCTCCACTATCGCCCTATATAGTGCCCTTCGAGGCCATGAGATGTCGCTGGACACAGGGAGCTTGCGAAGTGCGTGACGGCATTCAGCAAAAAACTGCGCTTCTCCAGGAGGCCTACGGCGGGCCTCAGCCTTAGGGGACTGCCGTAATTTTGGGAAGGCGGCCCAAATTGTCGGCAGCCACACAGCAATTCGTGTCCAAGATCGATTTAAGAATGACAGTCTCTCGGCGGCTCGGTGAGCCGTCAAGTCTGGCATCCCCAAACCTCCATTACAAGGTCGCTGGGAACAAACCTGCCTACGGACCATTGGCCGGCCCTTCATCCACAAAAGCGAGAATAGGGACCGTTCAAGCGCCAATAACCGAGCCGGGGGCAGAGGAAGTACAGACAATCGGTAAAGGATCAGGGGGAAAATGTACGTGGCGCACGCCTCCGCCCTGCCCTTTAAGGACAACCTCCTTTTCAGCCACACATGCACCAGTGCTTCCACCTTTGTCTGTACTTCCGACCAATTCTTCTCTAACTGAAGGCCTGGCCCGAACCAAATCCCGAGGATCTTGATTGGACCATCCTTCCAGCTGAAGGGCCCTGGCAGAGGAGCGCCACCTCTCCAGATTCCCAACCGCAACCCTTCGCTCTTTTCACAATTGATCTTTGCCCCAGTCAACAGCTCATACCTTGTAAGCGCCTCTTTCACCGCAACTATGTCCTCGACCCTGGACACGAACACGGTGACGTCATCGGCGTACGCGGATACCGTGGCACTAACGGGGCCAGGAACAACAATTCCGCGCAGGACCGGACTTGCCGACTCATCCCTAAGCCTACGGAGCAGGGGCTCCAAAGCGAGGACATAGAGTAGAGGAGACAAGGGGCAACCCTGTCGGACCGATCGTTCGATCGAGAAGGCTGACGAGCGCTTCCCATTCACCTGTACCACTGCCGTAGGGGATCGATATAGGATACTAATCCATCTGCGGAATTCCGGTTTGAATCCGGCAGTCTCCAAAACAGTGGCCAAGAACCGATGGTCTACCCTGTCAAATGCCTTGGACTGATCCAAATTGATCAGCGCGGCTTTCTCGTCGTCTTTTAACCCCTCTAGGATCGTGCGAATCAAGTGCAGGTTGTCTTGGATTGATCTTCCCTTCACAGCGTAGTTCTGCTCCGGTCCAATCAGATCCCCAATGACAAGCTGCAAACGATTTGCAAGGACCCGGGCCAAAATCTTTAACTCTGTGTTTTTAGT